>CM020216.1:59636035-60236035 GCA_009819775.1 Phoenicopterus ruber ruber | reverse complement strand
GCTACAGAAAAAGCATCCTGTGGTGCCTTTCTCTGCCTCTGGTTAATAATAGCTAATCTGAAAGCAGGAAGGGATTGAATGGGTTACCCACATACCTGTCACGCTTGCCAGCTGACTTTCTTATTTATACAGGGATCCCTGTGAGAATTTTCCGAGGGGGGGAAATTTGTGTTTTAAATTAAAAACAATGAGCAACCCTCCTTTGGGTTAGGTAGGGACTGCCAGAAGTAGAAATGTAAATGCCTTTTAAGGATCTAGGATGCATTCATTTCAGCATATTTTGGTAGTGATTCAAATCCATGATTGTTGGATGAAAAAAAAAAAATCCCATCTTCCAGTCGTTGAAATTTATGGTGAAACATTGCCTTGCAATGAAACTAAGATTTGGCCTGTAGCCTGCTGGGTTTTAGTTGTGCCGCATAATTACATGCAGTACTGTTCACGCAAACTGAGACTGACTGTATGCCAGTAATTTGCAGAAGTCATTAACGAGGTTTTTGGGGAGATGGTGAAAATTAAACATTATCAGCTGGCTGGTTAATGGGCATTTACTGCGTACAGTGCTAGTCACTGAAACATAGGATCTTTCATTCACAAAGAACAGATTTGTTCTGGCTCTGCAGATGGCAGTGTTAAGAGAGTATGCATTTTGGAAATGTCTTGAAATATTTTTGCATGATGATGTGAAGTCAGCAGTGAAGAAGAAGTTCTTGAGGTAGAATATGAAGATTCTGTTTACCTATGAAGCAGAAAGCACTTTAAAATTTTGGGCATGCTTATCTTTAATAAATCCCCATGGTGAACTTTACCTTTGGCAGCTGTCCAGCCTCTCAGTCTTACAGTCACCCAATTTTTTTTAACGAAAGTCAGAAGCCTTTGTTATGGAAGCAAAAGAAATGGACCCTTATTTCTCTCTTGCTGAACAAATAGGTGCCTACAGGAAATAGTTTTTCATTTCTCAGCTGTGTAGATGTGATCAGTTAGTGGCCTGATTTAGGAACAGTATTATCCTCCTGTACTTCACATTGCATATCCCTAGTATATAACCTGTGTTTACTGTACAGCCCACATCTGTGTTCAGATTAAGCTTCAATGTACAGTGAACCGGTTCAAGATGTAACCAGCATTTCCTTCTCTTACACAGCATAGCATCTTATCTTTAACTTAGAACACATTAGAATTTATCTTTCTAAGCAAGGATTTTTTTCCTTTTCATTATGAGAATAGTATTTAAAAATGCATGTGGTGTGAATGGGATTATAGATATACAGCTGTGTAGGGATCTGTGTCGTACAGTCAGAGGCTTAAGGGCTTTACATTGCATAAGAATCTAAAATCACATTCTAGATATCTTTAAATGTTTAAAATTGCCGGTTAACAGTATTTGCAATTAAAAAAAAAACCAAACAAACACAAAATGCATGTGTAGGTAGTGTACCATTTATCACGTGTCCTTTTCTGAGTATAGGTGAAAATGTAATCTCTGACTCCGTGGTGCAGAAAAGTTATATTAGAAAAATCCACCTTTGGTTTTAGAGAGATTGTCCTTCCCAGGTTTGACTACACCCAATTTATAGAATGGGCCATTGAATGTTCAAAGCTGTAGAATCCCATTTAAAGAAAAACATAATTCAATGGGTTATAGAGATTTATGCTAATAAACATCATATGTGGTAAGTTCTGTATGTTATATCTGCATCCATTGTGGAGAGAGAGGTGATTCAGCAAAAATGCAATGTAATTTCAAGTAATAAATTGCACTAGATGTATTTACCTCTGATCTTGGAATATGGGGATAAAGGACAGTTATTCACAAAAGCCTCCTGCTTTTGCCAGAGGCAAAAGATGTGTGTAGTGCATGATTGTTTGTGTACACAAACTTTCCAGTAGAAAACTCATTACTAGTTGTCCAGAGGTTTTATGTATAAACTGACTTCTAGACTTGGCATTACTTTCAGTGATAGTTGGAATAGCTCATAAGAATATATGATATAGGCAAATGTTTACTTGGAGCTCTTCCTGATTCTTCTGATCTTAAAAACAAACATAAGTTTTGACTGCTTAGACATTTCATTGAACATGCAAATGAGATATGAAGTCTGAAAAATATTTAAATCTTACCTATACACATTATGTCTACTGACATAAAGTACACAAGTACAAAAAAGAAAAAGAGTAGGCATCAAAGCTATGCCCCAAAGTGCTTGGTATTTAAAACAAAACCTCCAAACTTAGACTGGATTTAAGGCTACCTCAGCTGCAGACGTCAGGATACACAATGGCATTTTAACTTTACCCCTTAATAGTTTAAGATGCAATATCCTGAAAGCAATCTTGCTACTTGGAGCATGAAACTTTAACTACTGACACATTTCTTTTGGATGTAGCTGTGGTAACTCTACGTTAGGGGTAATAACTCAAGTTTAAGTTTTGTTAGGTCTTGCTCTTTTTTTGTTTTCCAGGATAAAAAAGTGAAAAATCTCTGGAGTTTTTAAAATTCTTTGAGAAAATCACTAGCTGCTTTGATGAAAACTGCCTACCGATTACACATTGTGAAGCAAAATTTAAGGATTACACAGTTGATAGCTGCAAAGACAGCAGGTGGAAAAGAAAAAGGGCATAAGCAATGAAGCAGCTAGTGATTTTGACATTAAGAAAAGACGTATGGAAAATTAACCCCTTTGCAAAACAGAACCGCCACTAAGTTTATAGCTGGAATTCCCAGATGCTGATGGGCCCTCAGAGACAGAGCTGTCTGTTACTAGTGACATCTAGACTGAAAACAATCCAGCATCTCAGGAAATTGCAGGGCAGTCTGTGTAATACAGGTCTTGTTTCAGCAGCTGCAGCTGTTTAAAAAAATGAAAGGAATATTCATACATCCAGTACATAGGCAAAGAGGCTGTATGGAAGCAATAAGACAAAGATGTATATTTTATTTTTCTGCACAAGAATCTGGAACACTGAAATTTTCCCACTTTGTTTCTGTTATATTCGTTTATTCTAGAACTAAAATAGATGTACATATCCTCCATAGATATTTCTCTTGTGCTGGTCTGAGAGCAAGTTTCTGTGGTGAGTCACATTTTGCAGTGATATGCGGAAGCAGAAAACTAAAACTGTGTATCTTAGCATTGAAAGTTTGGGGAAACCTTGGATTTAAGGTTGGATCTGAACTTTCTGATTGTTCTGTATCTGAATTTGTCTTCCCTTACACATGGGTGTAACCATTTCCTAAGACAAAAATGCGTTTCTTTCTAGAACAATGCAAGTCAGTACCATGTATACTCCGGTTTGAAATGAAGAAACATGTATGGTTATAATTCAGGAGGAAGGGGAAGGGGAGAGGTTTAGTAAACAAGAAGCTATTTATTTATTCTTTGATCTAATTATTTTTTAGTTCCTTAGTTAAAGTTGAAGTGTGGAGCAGTGTAAAACAATAGTAGTTTTATTATTTAAATCTATATACACACTTGTAGGTATGACTGTAATGGTTATTTTTTGCAATATCTTCTAATAGCCATGCCCATCTTTACTAATAATTTTGAGAGGAACCAAGTTGTGCAGTGGGTAGATTGCAGATCTAACCATGTGCCACCATGTCAGTGTTTTTTTATTTTTATTTTTTACTTTATTTTATAGCAAGAAAGAAGTTTACATAGAGAGGATGAGAAAAGATCAAATGGAACAGAAATACAATGTGTGAATTGTGTTCATTAACTGGTACGCAGGTCACAAAATGTTGTATTTTATAAATTTAGTGTTGAGAAGGTTAAATTTCAGTTTGGGGGGAGAGGGGGACATGTAGCAGCTCGGTTGCAATTACTCCTTAAATCAGATGTAGGCTTCCTGGAAATAAGTCAGGACTAGCTTCTTGTCTTGTGTATTGTAGAGTCAGCAAATCCAAGCAGCAGTTGGGTCAATTCAGGGCGAGCAGATTGTGGTGGGTTGACCCTGGCTGGATGCCAGGTGCCCACCAGCGCTGCTCTGTCACTCCCCTCCTCAGCTGGACAGGGGAGAGAAAATATAATGAAAGGCTCATGGGTGAAGATAAGGACAGGGAGATGACTCACCAGTTACTGTCACAGGCGAAACAGACTCAACTTGGGGAAAATTAGTTTAACTTATTACCAATCAAATCAGAGTAGGACAATGAGAAAACCAAATCTTAAAAACACCTTCCCCCCACACCTGCCTTCTTCCCAGGCTCAACTTCACTCCCAATTTCTCTACCTCCTCCCCTCTAGTGGCGCAGGGGGACGGGGAATGGGGGTTGTGGTCAGTTCATCACACGTTGTCTCTGCTGCTCTTTCCTCCTCAGGGGGAGGACTCCTCACACTCTTCCCCTGCTCCAGCGTGAGGTCCCTCCCATGGGAGACAGTCCTCCACAGACTTCTCCAACATGAGTCCTTCCCACGGGCTACAGTTCTTCATGAAGTGCTCTAGCATGGGTCCCTTCCACGGGGTGACAAGTCCTGCCAGCAAACCTGCTCCAGTGTGGGCTCCTCTCTCCATGGGTCCGCAGGTCCTGCCAGGAGCCTGCTCCAGCACGGGGTCACAGCCTCCTTTGGGCATCCACCTGCTCCAGCGTGGGGTCCTCCACGGGCTGCAGGTGGATATCTGCTCCACCATTAACCTCCATGAACTGCAGGGGGACAGCCTGCCTCACCATGGTCTTCACCACGGGCTACAGGGGAATCTCTGCTCTGGTGCCTAGAGCACCTTCTCCCCCTCCTTCTTCACTGACCTTGGCATCTGCAGAGTTGTTGGTCTCACATGTTCTCACTCCTCTCTCTGGCTGCAATTGCCCTTGTGCAGTATTTTTCCCCTTCTTAACTACATTATCCCAGAGGCGCTACCACCGTCACTGATGGGCTCGGCCTTGGCCAGCGGCGGGTCCGTCTTGGAGCCGGCTGGCCTTGGCTCTGTCGGACATAGGGGAAGCTTCTAGCAGCTTCTCACAGAAGCCACCCCTTGCTACCAAAACCTTGCCACGGAAACCCAATATACAGATCCAGTGCTGCTGTGCACCTGTGATTCCTCCTTTCAGGAGTCTGTGAGCAGCAGTCAGTATAATAGACATTCTCCTTAAATCAGCCTGCTGTGTATTTTAACATTAAAACCAAAACACTTGAGGAAGTTGGTATGCAGACTGTTTGCTGCTTCTAGTTCTGTCAAATGGTTAGCCTTAATTTTCTCTGGAGATGGCAGATGTATCTTTTCAAATACCCTCAGCAGCTTCCTTAACCAACAAAGTGCCCGGCCTCCTTGCCAGAGAGTGACAGGTCCTTCCATACATCCAGAACCAAACTGTTTGGATCCAGAAGTTTATCTGGCATCCTCTGAGCCACTATTTTTTGTCTAGAGTTAAAAAGTAAAATCTTCATAGTTGTTTATTTCTCCATGATATTGCAACAGTCCCAAACTATTCAAGAAGATTTTATCCTGAGCTGGTGTTTTGTTGCCTGCCTGTTTTCTGTAAAATGTACTGTCTAAAATAAACTACAGTATTCATAGACTGTATCATGCCACTGTACAGCATTTACAAATTGTTGCAAAGGACATCACATAAATTGTTTCAAGACATCAAGAATTTGCCTTCCTAAATCTTGCTGAATGTAATCATTTGCCGCTTTCTGTGGAGGCAGATGGTGTTGCCCTCTAACTATTACCACATTTCTCTTAGACCTCCTTCATCTCCAGACTCTGTGTCTACGTTAACAAGCAGTGCAGACCAGTAGAAGGAGGTTCTTAGGGCTGAAACGCTTCATGGTGGCTGATGTCCACACTGCACACATTTCGGGGTGTTTTATTTCAGACTAGTCCTAGTCTGGGTCTGTGATTCTGTGAATGCCTGTTACTGGGTGGAGTGCTTTAGGTACTTTTCTGAAGAGCATCTTCCAGTTTAGCTTTGTCCAGAAGGAATTTGCTGTGCATGCTCCAGCTCACTGTGAATCAAAGCACAGTATCTGGAGACAGTCCACAGTGGTTTGAGTTTTTTAAAAAAAAACACCATCGCTCTCCCTGATCTGAAATAAAATGTTAATGCAAACACACTATGAATTGCCAATAGTAAAAGCCTACTAGTATGTATGTTTCTATTTTACAGCTTTAAGCCCTTCAAGTTTTCCCTCATTTTATATATAGGCATAGTTTTATTTAAATCTCTTATCACCCCTGGGTGGATTTTTTTCCTCTATGGAAATTACTTCTGTGATTTCAGCTTGCACCTCCTTCATTTCAACTCTAATTTTTTGTCTTGTCCCCCACTACCAGATTCAAAGTTACCTTTATGTTGCTGATATCCCTGGCAGATGTCTTTGTCTGACCTGAGTGCTCCTTAGCACCTGTCAGCTTTCCTTCTCACTCTTATTTAAATTCTCAAAAGCTTTATCATTTTTGTTTGCCAGCAGTTTCACTCAGTTTGATAAAAGTTCTGCTGCCCCAAAACTTTTGATGCCCCAATAAAACCTTGCTTTTAATTCTGCAGTCTTACTTAACGCACTCAAATGTGACATTTCTGTTGTCTAGCTATGTTTGCGTTTGCAATGGGAAGCATTTTAGAGGTCTGAATTCTTCATTCTTTTTTTTCTGATTGAAATCTAAGTGCAAGCTTCCAGGTAGACAGACATGAAGCAGATGGGGGAAACAACTGCATCTCCAGTTTGACCAATGAAAGATAGTATATCTAAAATTGAAGATTTGTGGATTTTACTTAAATTTTAGCATGACACGTAAGGCACAGATGTGGCAACAGGAAATCCTGATGCAGTTAAACATGTATTTTGATGAGCTTTTACAGTGTCTTTACCAACAGACAACGGAAGGATTTGAGTGACAGAAAATGAAAACCTGCTGGCTTTTGACACCCTTTTGGAATTTTCAGAACCTGTGGGGAATCCTAGGCTGGTGGCTGAGAGCAAACAAAAAGATCAAATGGGTTCCTCACCAACTCCTAGTCGTAAAACAGTGATGACTCACTTTCGTCAGAAGTAATGTTTTCTTGAAGCTAACAGAAAACACTCATCTCAAGAATTTATTGGTCCTTGAGGCTGATAAGATGCTGTCCTGAAACTATCCTAAGAAAAGCGAAGGAGAGAAGGAGAAATGGAGGAAAACAGGCTGTACGAATGTAGAAGTCAGACCTGAATTTTTTTCTTCCTTATACCCCAAGTTACAATCCTTTGGTCTAAAGGGGAGATGGAGGCCAAGAATACTCATTGCGTTATGTACAAGTTGTTCACATTTGAACGTAGTCACAAATAATTCTTCTCCAAACCTCATTCTGTCTGAGAGCTAAGACAAACTTATACTATTTTATTGTCCAGAAACAGGCAAAATTAATAATAACATATTTCTTCTTCTATGTCATCTCAGATTCAACTTCTGGTGAACTTCATTTAAAAAAAAAAATACTGAGACATTCATCTCTCATGTTAATTAGTTGAAATGACACAATTTGGGGGTCTTAACAAGATACACTTTCTAAATTAAGCTCAAATATCAAAAGTAATTTAGATTAGTAACGTATTGTAGAATATATAGAAGTCTGCAGCCCTAGCTGAATGAAAGAACATATTGGCCAACTTTTTTGGCATTATCCATGTTAAAGCATAACCAAATGAACTTACCTTATTTATTAGTTAAATATTCTTCCACTAAGTCACCATATAAAACCTTCTGGTGCATTTCAGCCTGTCTAGATATGCACTAATTATCTAGGCAAGTGCTTCTCAAGTAGCTAACAAGGGTGTTGTGACTATTTAAAATAAAATGAAACCTATAAATTGAATTAATGTCATTCTGTGATTCTGTGACTAACATACTCTTGACCAAAGTTTGAAACTCTGTATTTGCCTTCCATTTGGTTTCTTTCTAAAAACCTCCAGAAGAAATCACAGAATCACAGAATGGTATGGGTTGGAAGGGACTTCTGGAGATCTTCTAGTCCAACCCCCCTGCTAGAGCAGGGTCACCTAGAGCAGGCTGCACAGGACTGCGTCCAGGTGGGTTTTGAATATCTCCAGAGAAGGAGACTCCACAAACTCCCTGGGCAGCCTGTTCCAGTGCTCTGTCACCCTCACCGTGAAGAAGTTTTTCCTCATGTTCAGGCAGAACTTCCCATGTTCCAGTTTGTGCCCGTTGCCCCTTGTCCTGTCGCTGGGCACCACTGAAAAGAGTCTGGCCGCATCCTCCTGACACCTGCCCTTGAGATATTGATAAGCGTTGATGAGATCCCCTCTCAGTCTTCTCTTCCTCAGGCTAAACAGCCCCAGCTCCCTCAGCCTTTCCCCAGAGGAGAGATGCTTCAGTCCCCTCATCATCTTTGTAGCCCTCCACTGGACTCTCTCCAGTAGTTCCTCGTCTTTCTTGAACTGGGGAGCCCAGAACTGGATGCCATACTCCAGATGGGGCCTCACCAGGGCAGAGTAGAGGGGGAGGATAACCTCCCTTGACCTGCTGGCCACACTCTTCTTAATGCACCCCAGGATGCCCTTGGCCTTCCTGGCCGCAAGGGCACATTGCTGGCTCATGGTGAATTTGTCATCCACCAGGACTCCCATGTCCTTCTCTGCAGAGCTGCTTTCCAGGAGGTCAACCCCTAACCTGTACTGGTGCATGGGGTTGTTCCTCCCCAGGTGCAGGACCCTGCACTTGCCCTTGGATGATTTCTCTCCAGAGATTCTGTTAATGCATTAAGCTGTTTGCTTTCATCCTGCCACCATGCTTGGCCCTGTAGCCAGAATGCATGTGGCTAATTATATGTTCAGCCCTCCTAAAGGGCCACGTGGGGATTGTTGGCTACTAACAACTGTTTGGAGAGACATCCATTGGAAGCCTGTAAACTGCTACGGTGATTGTCAGCTGCCTGTCACATGTTGGTTCCTGTCATATATGTCTATTGTAGGGTTTTAATTTTTGTTTTAAATGAGAAAGTGTCTTGTTGCTCTATGTTTGTGCAGAGTCAGAGTCCGGTCTGTGACAGGAGCTGTTGGAGCTCCTCTCAGGCACCGCAGTGCAAAGACTTCCTGATGCTGGTACCATGTCCCGAACTCTCACAGCAGTGTAACGCAGCCAGCAGCAACCCTTGAACCCGTACAGGAATGTCTCTCGCTCCGGCAGTCTGTCAGGAAAGAGTCTGAACCTTTTCCACAAACCTCCTTAAAAAACAACCGTGAAAGTGGTTGGGTTTTTATCTGGAGTTTGAAATGACTCTGTCCTTTCAGTGAACCATTGTAGGCTTCTCTACAGTTTGTCTCAAGTCATGGTCATTAAGAAGCAAATTCGTAAGTCTTTGCTGAGTAGAACAGAGCTGTGGGAGACGAGGGAAGGGACTGAGACCCATATCAGAAAAATCTTTCAAAAGAGCATCATATCCTGAGCTTCTCATTTGCAAGAAACACTGTAGAGTAGTAATCTCTGTTTGCCCTGATTCTGGAAAGGGTCCCTCTGCAAATCCTGTGTGTGTACATGAGTGTCTGCACATGGGCTGCTTATTTTGAGCCAGGAATATTTATTGATGCCTGTTTCAAATTCTTGGATAACGCATTTAAATGATTTAAATTTTTTTTTTCAGAGATGCCTGTGTTGAAACTTAGTCAATCAAGTCAAGGTTGCAATACATTCCAGATAGTTTTAAACTTGATCTTCTGAAATGAGAAGTCAGAAGAAACTTAAGAATAATGAAACTTTTTCTGCTCTTTCTCAGTGTTGTTATTTTATGTAGTCCTCACAAAATCAGTTTGGATTTAGTTCCCTATTATTTTTTTTTTAAAAAAAAGGGATCAAGTGTTTTGGGGAGAAAAGTTCTACTTCAAAACGTTCTTCCTCATTAGACATTTTCAGATCATTTTTAGCTAAATGGTTTTCTGGATACTTCTCCTATGAAGAGAGGCTGAGAGAGTTGGAGTTGTACAGCCCGGAGAAGAGAGGGTTCTGTGGATACTTCATTGTGGCATTTTCCATACATAAGGGGTCTCATAAGAAAACTGGAGAGAGAATTTTTACCAAGGCCTGTAGTGACAGGACAAGGGGCAATAGTTTTAAACTGAAAGGGGGTAGATTTAGATTGGATATAAGGAAGAAATTTCGTACAACGAGGGTGATGAAACACTTGAACAGGTTGCCTAGAGAAGCTGTGGATGCCCCATCCCTGGAAGTGTTCAAGGTCAGGTTGGATGGGGCTTCAAGCAACCTGATCTAGTGGAAGGTGTCCCTGCCCATGGCAGGGGGGTTGGACTCAATGATCTTTAAGGGTCCCTTCCAACCCAAACCATTCTGTGATTTATGTAGGTAAGAGTTTCCTATTAAAGCATTTAGTGGCATTTAGAGGAGGTGAGTGTATGGTATTTGAGGATACAAAATCAACACTAGGAAATAGAGAGACCTAATTTTCAGAGGATACCAAGTGTTTACTCTAGGAAATTTGACAGCCACCTTTCCCCCACCCAGTTCCCAGGAGACTAGCTAGTTCTTTTAAAACCAGACAAAAATGCACCTTCAAATTCTTTTTTATACCATGCATAGGTCTTAGAGATTTGTTGGAAGACAATGTATTTTCTATTAGCAGAAAAGTTCTCCCAGTCTGCAAACTTCCACGGCCTTGTTGCTGGTAGTGTTTTGAGGCAAGCCACAGGGTTTTCATTCTGAAATCTTAGATGGCTTGAACGCAATTCTCTCCTAGTACTAGCCCAAAGGTATCTCGCTTCATGGAGTAGAAGAAGCCAAGAAATCATGTGAATGCTTTCCAAGAGGGAGATGTAGCTAGAGAAGATTAGGAAGGCAGGAAATCTAGTATTCAAGAGTAATGCACCTAATTCCATAAATGATCCTTGATTATTATTTAATGAGAGGCATCAATTTGTAGTTCTCCTGAAGTTTATTACTACTTTAAATAGCTTGAAATTGATTGTTTAGCTTTTAGATTTTTCAAGAATTTGGCAATATGTTTTCTTTCTAGCTTATCTTTATGTTTCTTTTTTGATACTTTTGTGATGGAAGAACTTAATTTGATTCTTCTATCTCATTAATACAGGCTGCAAATAGATTTGACCTAGCAAGTTTCTGTTTTACAGGAAGGTTCAGCTCCTTTTCCAGAAGATGGGCTGTGACTTGCAATTGTGTGAAACAGACTGAAATTTTTTATATGCAGAAAATGCAATATGTATGAGTCAAAGGGCCTAAATATGCAGTATTACTTGTTCCAGCCTTTCTGCATTTGGCAGGGTGAGCTGTGTATTGTTTTTAGAGCAATCTGTCATTCTTTTGACCCTTATTTTATGTTTTTATGTTAGGGTTTTTCTTCTTGCATTATATTACTCTGTATTTGGTATAGCATTACTTGTTCTACAGTGGTCCCCTGTTTCATGGGTTAAAATTCTATTTTATTCCCAAACAGTAAATAGAAAGGATATCGCGAAATAGAATAGAATAGATCCGTTGGAAGGGACTTATAAAGATCATCTAGTCCCACTGCCTGACTTCAGGGCTTCAGGGCTGACCAAAAGTTAAAGCATATTAAGGACACAGTCAAGGGCCTGTCTCTTCACACTGAGCTTGCATCAAAGCTTGCATTCTTTATATGAGTAGATATAGTCTGGAGGCAGGAGGGGATCACAGAGTCACTATGAGCCATGAATGCGATACAGGCAAATGCATTCTTGTGTGTCAGGCAAGGAAGGCAAGCATTGTGCAAAGCCCTGGTGAGAACTCACGTGTACCACTATGGATATTTCCCATTCCTCGGGTTCAAGAAAGACAAATTCCATCTGAGATGAAGGCAGACAAAGACTAAGCAGTTGATTAGGGGCATGGAGGGCCTACAGAAGAAGACTCCTAGCAGGAGCAAGATGAAGGCTGAGACGGCTGCCATCACTTTCAAGAAGGATCTCAAGGATGAAGGCCAAAGGAGGAGAAGAGCTACTGAAGTGCAAGGAAAAAGATGGTCAAGAACACAAAACCATTCAAGACTTCTTTCCAAGAAGACGACCTCTCCATAAGCAGAGTAGTAGCAAATGTCCCTTGGTGCATTGGGAAGGAACAGGGAGGAAATCCTGCCTGCTCTCTGCGAAGTTGATGCAGAGGGATCCAAAAGCCTTTCTTTCACCTCGGGCATCTCCACAACCAAAGCAATGCCTATGGTAGAAACGCCCTTCTTTACATAGTCTGAACGTCCAGATGAATTTTGGCACCAACGTACAAAACGACAAGAATAGTACTTTCCTTACTCTTTCAGGGCTCCAAATACTAAATCCTAAAGGAAAAAGAGACTTTCCAGGGTTTTAGATAAGACCTGAACATCTTCCCACAAAGTGAGATAGGCAAATAACTCTCAGAAAGGTTGAAGTCACTAATGAGCTGTGAAAGTTTTACCCCAAGGCTGAAGCACGTTTTGTAACCCGTATAACCACGGCCAATGGGTGTGTTTAACACAGGAGCTGCGCATTTGGTTTCAGTGGGAAAAGGGGATGTGACGGTGATAGCAGCAATGGGCTATTTTCCCAGTTTGGAACAGTCATCGTTTGCCTGGCTGTGCTTTGGGCACGGATCCAAATGTTCTAGGTCTGAAAACAACCAACCTTTCCACCACACCAGTGTAACCTCCTCCCCTTGTCTTTCAAAGCCTGTCTTATTTCCATGGCGGTCTGTTGGCACCATCCATCCCAACCTATGGCTCTGGTTACACTCTGGCTTTCCTCCAGGCTGTGGCTGCAGAAATCATCACCCCTCACAGTCCCTGGTTTTGTGTCCAGCCAGATCAAGTCCCTGGTCCTCCTCGCTGCATGGCCTCACGGACATCAGCTCTGGCGCAGAGAGGGGACGGCTAATAGGGGTGGTCTCTGGGCTGCAGGGTTGGTGTCTGCCACGGCCTGAGAGAAGAGTAACAGCAGTGGGTTTGTCCTTGGGAGCCGAGTGGCGGAGGACACATCAGGGACACCCAGCAGCTGCGTCCAGTGCATGGCCACCAAGGGCAGGGACAGACCCCTGGGCCTCATGGGCACAGGGCCTGCCATGGGGCCAGCAGCCCAAAGGCCTTTCCCCAAAGGATGCTGGGTGCAGGGGCGGCAGGGGGGGCTGCGCAAGGGGGGCCCCCTCACCCCCATGTCACAGTGCCAGCACCCGGCAACGCGGCACTCCCACTGCCCCGCGCCAGCATAAAAGGCAGCCTCCTCCCGCCTCCCGCTGCCACAGCTGCCCCGCCAGCAGCCCAAAGACAGCCGAGAGGACGTCCTTGCGCATCCAGTGCAATGACTTGGAGGGGGCTGAGGGAGGAAGACCGGAGACAGGAGGAAGCTGCTGGAGGTTCTCTGCTGCAAGGCCAGCTCCCAGCAGGGCTACCTTTAAGCTCAGCTGATGGATGGATGGAAATCCTGCTTCAGCCTTTGGAGAAGAGATGCCAGCTCCTCAGGAGATGAGAAGAACCACCAACACCTGGAGGTGCCCGAGGCAATCATCAGGCCTTTGCAGCTGGATGGCAGTGGCAAGAGCAAGGGAATGCCTTCTGGAGGAGCACAGCAGAGCTCGCCGTCCTCACGCCCTGTGGAGCCAGGGGCAGCAGCCATAAGAAATGGGAGGCGGCAGAGATGTTGGCAGGGGGGCCAGTGCTTTGGAGCAGCCACTGATGCCCTGCCAGGCGCAGGAAGGATTCTTGCCCCCAAGGTGCATCAGGCCGGGGGCATTTGGCCACTCTGGAAAGCCCCTCAGGTGCAGCTTGAGGGAGAATAGGGCTTGGGCATCTGCTGGGAGGCGTGCCCAGGCTGTGGGAGGAGGAGGCAGGTCTTGCTCACATGCTCAGGGACTAGCTGATCGCCAGCGCTGGGGTCAGGAAGGAATTTTTGCCCCCGGGGCACATTGGCACTGCTCCCCGGGGGTTTTTTGCCTTCCTCTGCAGCATTGAGCAGGACCACTTGTCAGGGCTCCTCTGCTCCCTTTAGCCTAGCTTGCTGCCTGCTGCTCATGCACCACGAAGATGGCCTCTCGTGTCCTGCAGCTGGGGGAGGAAGGCTTTTTTTCCCCCCCGGGGGGCTAGCAAGTGCCTCCGGGGGTTTTTTGCCTGCCTCTGCAGCACTCAGCAGCACGGCCCCTTGCCAGGGCTCCTTTGGGCCCTTTTGCCTAGGGGCCTGCTGCTCCTGCTCCACGAAGGTGGCCCTCGTGCCCCGCAGGCGGGGGGAGGAAGCTTTCCAGAGTGCCAGGCCGGGCCCCCAGGGGGGTCCCCGCGCCCGGCTTCTTGTCCTCTGTCGCACTGAGCACAGCCCCTTATCAGGCCTCCTCTGGGCCCTTTCGCCTAGCTTCTTGCCTGCTGCTCCTGCGCCTCCAAGGCGCCCCTCGTGCCCTGGCTCTCTGGGGCTCTCTTGCCCCTTGCCCGATTGGAGCAGGAGCCAGCTCTGCTCTTGCCTTGGCTCCATTTCCCCGGCCAAACAGCCACGGCTTGCACGGGCTCCGGGCTCGCTGCACCATCAGGAGCTGCCCCTTGTCAGCTCTCCCGGCGCGCAACGCAAGCGCTGGGCAGGCATGAGAGCGCTTGTCCTGCATCACTGCCCAAGAAGCACAGCGGCGCAGCAAGTTTGGGAAGGCAAGAAGTGGGCTTGTCATCGCTATGTCTCCTACTTTGGAAAACACCCCACAGTACCACACACCTCCTTCTTCTTCTTCTTCTTCTTCTTCTTCTTCCTCTTCTTCTTCTTCTTCTTCTTCTTCTTCTTCTTCTTCTTCTTCTTCTTCTTCTTCTTCTTGTACCACATCGAGTTGTGGTCAGTACCGATGCTCCTTCTTCCGGTTATCCGTGGTGAGGAAAGAGGGATGGCTTGGCCTGTATGCCTGCTGCTGCTTTCTGTGGCTTTCTGTGGCTTTCTGCGGCTTTCTGCAAGACTGCAAGGGATGTTTTGTCAAGCTAAACGGAAGACTGCATCAGCCTGCTCCTGGCTCCACGTGTCCATTGTCTTCAGACTTGGGAGCATCGGCTCTGAAAGGGATTCAGAAAAATAACATAAAAGAACATAAAATGACATTAAATGACATAACATATCATGACATAACATAACATAAAATGACATAACATAACATAAGATAGCATAAAATAACATAAAATAACATAAAAAAAAATAAAATCCAATGTTAATTCCACTTGTAAGGTGTTTGATTTGTGTCCTTGAAAGTGGTTTTGGAGTTGAAAATCCCCTGTCATTTCAGGGAACTAACGGTCTCATGGTTATTTGAGTCACCGTGAGGGAAGGGGAAGGGAAATAGGAAGGGGAAAGGGAAGGGAAGGGGAAGGGGAAGGGGAAGGGAGGGGAAGGAAGGGGAGGGAGGGGAAGGAAGCGGAGGGAGGGGAAGGAAGAGGAGGGGAGGGGAGAGTTGAGTTTGAAAGGACCTCGAAAGATCACGCAGTCCAACTACCTGGCCACTTCAGGGCTGACCAAACGTTAAAGCATGGCATGAAGGGCGTTGTCCAGATGCCTCTTAAACTCTGACAGGCATGGGGCATCGACAGCCTCTCTCGGAAGCCTGTTGCAGGCTTTGAGCAGCCGCTCGGGAAAGAAATGGTTGCTCCTGTCAAGGCCGGCCCTCCCTGAGGGACGCAGCTTGGAGCCCTTGCCACGCGCCCTGGCACTGGGCAGCAGGGAGAAGAGCTCAGCACCTCCCGCTCCACGTGCCCTCCTGGGGAAGCTGTCGAGAGCTGTGAGGTGGCCCCTCAGCCTCCTTCTCTCCAAACTAGACAAATCCCATGTCCTCAGCCGGTCCTCAGAGGACGTGCCTTCCAGCCCCTTCACCAGCTTTGTTGCCCTTCTCGGAACACATTCAAGTACCTTAACAGCCTTTTTAAATTGAACTGCACACAATACTCAAGGTGAGGCCGCACCAGCGCTAAATACAGTGGGACAATCGCGTCTTTTGACCAGCTGGTTTTGCTGTGTTTGATGCACCCCAGGATGCGATTTGCCCTCTCGGCTGCTATGGCATGCTGCTGACTCCTGTTGAGCCTCTTGTGAACCAGCACCCCCAGATCCCTTTCTGCAGGGCTGCTCTCCAGCCACTCCTCTCCCAGTTTAGACTTGTGCCCGGCATTACTCCCTTCAGGTGCAGAATCTGGCATTTGTTCTTGTTCAGTTTCATGCCATTGATGATTGCCCAATGCTCCCATCTGTCCAGATCCCTCTGCGAGGCCTCTTATCCCGCAAGAGAGTCAACAGCACCTGCCAGTTTTGTGTCATAAACAAACATACTAACTGTGCATTCAGCTTCTGCCTCCAAATCACTGATACAAATATTGAACAGAACTAGCCCTAGAATTGAGCCCTGAGGGGCAGCGCTGGTGACAGGTCACCAGCAAGATGCAGCTCCATTCACTGTAACCCTTTGAGCCCTGCCATTCAGCTGGTTCTTCACCCAGTGCACCATTTACCTGCTCATCTCACGGCTGGACAACTTGTCCAGAAGGATACTATGAGGGACAGTATTAAATGCCTTACTAAAATCCAGAAAAACTACATCCTCTGCCTTCCCTTCACCTGATAGGTAGGTGACCTTATCATAGAAAGATATCGAATTAGACAGCACTTTCCCTTTCTTAAACCATCTTGACTGGGCCTGATGATTGCCTTGACCTTTAAATGCCTTTCAGTACCACCCAGTATGATCTTCTCCGTAATTTTTCCAGGTACTGAAGTTAGACTAACAGGTCTGTAGTTCCCTGGGTCTTCCCTCAAGCCCTTCTTGTAAATTGAAATAGCGTTGTCTAGCTTCCAGCCAGCGGGGACCTCCCCCGGCTACCAAGATTTTTTGGTAGATGATTGAGGGGTGCTGCTGTAACATCCGCTGTCTCCTTCAGCACTCTCGGATGAATCCCATCAAGCCCCATGGACTTAGGAACATTCAGTTGATACAACTGGTCCCTTACAGTGTCAGTGTCCACAAATGGAAAGTCATGTTCCCACAGTCATGATCCTCCGACTCAGAGGACTGGGCAGCCCAAGGTCTATCAGTATTATTAAAGACTGAGGCAAAAAAGGCATTTAATACCTCTGCTTCTTCTTCATCTCTGTTTGTCAGGTGACCATCTTCAGCAAGTAGCAGTCCAATGTTTTACTTGGACCTCCTCTTGCTATTAATATGCTGAAAAAAGCCTTTCTTGTGTCTGACACAACACTGGCTGGTTTCAACACTAGTTGAGCCTTGACCCTTTGTGTGTTCTCCCTGCATATGTGAACCATGGCTCTGTAATCTGCCTGCGAAGCCTGGCCTCACTTCCAGAGATCATACAATTTCTTTTTCCTCCTGAGTTCCAAGCGGAGTTCCCTGTTCAGCCAAGCTGGTCTTCTGTCCCGCTTGCTTGACTTCCGACACAATGGGATTGCCTGCTCCTGTGCTTTTAAAAGGTGGTTCTTCAAACCTGACCAGCACTTGTGGACCCCTGAGCCCTCAAAAGCAGTTTCCATGGGGACATTGCTAAATAGCTCCCTGAGTAGCTTAAAGTTTGCTCTCTTGAAATCCAGGGTAGTAACTCTGCTGAGCTTTTGTTGTCATTACACCAAAAACTTTAAACTCAACCATGTCATGCTAAGGCTGAGTATGCTATCAGTGTGTTGATAATTTTGAATACTCATTTGGGGGATATAAGAGATCCTCCATATAGGTCTAAGGAAGGCAGAAGGTAAATGCCACATAGGGGTTTTGTTCTTCAGTTGTCTGCTACACAATACAATTTCTTCCACCTTTTGGTGATACTTTAAATAGACCAGTATAATTCTTTTGGGATGCTCCCTCAGAATTATAACTGTGATGACAAATGGGGTGCTGGAAAGATGGATTCAGCTTTCAGAGCTTCAAAGTCTTGTGAGAAAAGATGCCAGGCTGACTGTATTTGTTTATGGTAAGAAATCACTGTCAAATATTGAGGACTCAGGTTGGCCTACTTTGAATGATTTTAGTGTGCTTGTGAATATTCCTCTATTCTCAGGACCAAATCTGTCACTGATGACACTGAAGACGTGGGTGCAGTTCCCACTGAAATGCAAGGGAAATGAAGCTATATCCATTATAAAAAGGCTGTTGCAATTAAACTTCATACTCCTATCCAAGTGTGATTCATAAACAAGGAAACAGAGTTCAGGGTAGTACAGTATTCTGTTCCCCCACCACGTGCTCCAAGAAAAGAATGGATTTTTGTGTGGACTGTAATCTCCAACTGACTGCTTAGCTATACAAGAAAATGGGGAGAAGGTGGAAGAAGAGAGGAGAAAAATTGCGTGTTTGAATGGCCAGCTTGAAGTTTCTTTAATTATGCTTGTTCTTCCTGACCTGAGCAACAGGTCTTGGAATTTCACAGGTGTAGAGAGAAGCAGTCAGTCATTGCTAGCACAAGATCTGGGGCATAACTCTTCTTCAAAGCCTGTTGTTATAAAGCAGAAACTATTTCCCTGTCTACTGAAAATAGATATGGTTTCTTATCCTAGGTCAATGAACATCTTTATAATAACAGCAAATTATTCCTTCCTGTAACAGAGATCAAGAAGGGGTGCGGAAAATTGTCTCAAAAGTTCATTCTTCTTTACTACTTCAAGCCTCTCTCTTTCTTACCTAGAGGTATGTGAAAGTAACAGTCAGAAATTAAAGGGAGAAGTGAGCATTTGTGAGATTCCCCCACTCAATGCAAAGAACTCTGTCCATCAGTTTGTTTGCACCAAAGAAATTATAGAGGCCAGGTTTTTACAAAGCCCTTAATCCTAACATGATGCCCCCGAACATGAAGCCAGTTCTACTACAAGGATGGTTTTGTGTAAGAGGATTTGTGGGCTCATGATTTGCTGCATTGTATAACACATAAAAAAGCAAGGGCAGCACATGGATGTAGACTGAGGAGTACGAGAAACTGTAAGAAGATGTTGATGAGCAGCCTGTTGATCATTCTTCTTACTTATGTAGTAGAGAGGATTTCCAAGTGAGATTTTGGAGGAGGAGAGCTACAGAGATTTGCCAATATTTTTGGGAAGACTTCTGAGAACAGATAAACAGATTTGAATCTTAGGGGAAGTCACAAAGGCATCTGCTACAACAGCCAGCCAAGATTCAGATGGTCAGTAGTTGATGAAAGGAAAAATTGATCAGTTAATCTCTTCCCACCACATAGGATGTGATAGGCTCCATCACAGGATGTACTGTGAAGAACTATGCAAAAGGGAAGACAGATTAGCTCTAACAGGAAAGAGAAAGCAAGATGCATAGAGAAAGCAACCCGATCAGATCAACCCAGACAAGAAAAAAAAATCTATCAAATATTGTTGTATAGCGTGTGTTAGTAAACACTGATATGCATTAGGCTTGGTAACCATACTTTTTTTCTTGTATAGCAACAAAGCCTAAGCACTTTCAAAAAACAAAACAAAAAAACCCTAGCACTATATACTCGCACAAAAATTCTGTGTATTCTTACATAGCATAAAGGTGCCTTCCAGCAATACTTAGTAATTCTGTGCTATGAAGAAGAAATTGTTTCTTGCCACAAGTTAGGTGAACAATATCCTATCTTTTAAATTAACTCCCACGCTTCTCTAATACCAAGGAAAATAAGAGAATGTAGTGTAGGCAGAAGAGATCCTCTGGACTCTTCCCTGTAGAAATGCACAAAAAAGAATGAGCAGTGACACTAAATGTATTATGAACTGGTGGATGGTGAGAAAGATTATGCTGGAATTTTCATCCCTTAGGA
The DNA here is from genome assembly GCA_009819775.1 of Phoenicopterus ruber ruber. Taxonomy (NCBI): domain Eukaryota; kingdom Metazoa; phylum Chordata; class Aves; order Phoenicopteriformes; family Phoenicopteridae; genus Phoenicopterus; species Phoenicopterus ruber. The sequence goes on along the minus strand of CM020216.1, from coordinate 60,216,330 downwards.
ATTATAGAATATTAGTGCCCTTAGTGAAGGCCCCTGTACATTGACAATTTAACTGCAACACTGCATAATTATACAGGCAATATGAAATCTTCAGCAGCTTGTCTACCTTTCACTCTTATCTGCAATCTATTATACTCTGTAGTCTCATAAATGGATATAAAGAAAATGGTTCTGATTTTTGTAAGGCATCACTAAAAATGCTAATTAAACCTATAATGATGGGCCTGCCGAGGATAGGGCATCAAATGCACAAGCTCAAGGATAAAATGTCACACTGGGCCAGTGTAAGGCTTGCTTAAATTTAGAGAAGGACCAGCCAGTTCTTGATTATTGTAGTTTCATGCTGTATTTGTGGTGTATTTTGCATTGATTTACAGTAGACTGAAGAAAATGTTGTGGAATTTCGTTTGTGAGTGGGAAGTTTCAACAGAGTGAGTTTTTCTTTAGGGTAGTATTCAGAGTAGAACAAGAATTAGTATTTATGGCATTTGTCAATCTTTAAGATACGTCTGTGAAAAGAAATTAAACCACCCAAACTCCCTTTTAAAGTAGCTTTTGTATTCCCAGATAACTTATTTTACTTGATAAAGTGTTTTCATCACTTCATTTGTGTGCATGTTGGCAATGTCTACGCTGCTGGCAGTTTGAACTGCTTGCAGTCTCCAGAGAGAAATATACTTTTGCGTTTTTTACACCTATGATCACTGTTTTCTTGTCAGTCATATAGGCTTGATTGCAGAAGATGGAGAGTTGTTTCACTTGCTCATGCCGCAACAGGTGATGGGCAAACAAGGGATGCACCTACTGTGCTACTATGTCATCGATATTACATGAGAAGTGTACTCTCAGGAGGATTTTACTAGGCCTATAGAAAAGGTCCATGTGCAAATTTGTGAGACTCTGGGATCATTTGCTCTTTGTGGGTAATTTGTACATTAGATATACAGTAGTAACCACTTAAATGTATAACCTCAGGGTATAGTAAATCTTTTCGTTTTAGTGGCACTTACCTCCACAGGGATTTCTTTCTATACCCTTGTCATAAATTGGTTTGAAGCAGATGTGTTCATTAATTGGGTCTAATAATGATTATAATTTATTCTCTCTCTACTGCCTGGAATTTTATTCACTATAGAGTCGTCATTTTATGAAGTGCTCTTCTTGAAGGGTAGGCTTGGTGGGGCTCTGTCTTGCAAATAACTGATATACTGTCATCCATTGCAGTACAGGAGCACTACTAACGTTTGATAGTAAGGCTCAGCAGTATCGGGTCCAACATTTTTGAATATTGTTTTGAAGTACAATAAATTTGCTGGGTTTTCCATATGCATTTAAGGAGTCATTGATAAGATATACAAGAGCTTTTAGACTTCTGAGTTTTCACTGGAACTGTGGATACTTCTATTTTCAACAGGAACAAAAAGCCTGGTTGGCTCAAATAATGCTCTATGAATAGCATTCATGTAATAGCAACTTGGCACTATGTATATTTGTCTGAAAAGACAATTGATGATATTTTAGGGTTATAACAAAATAGCTCTTCTTAAATACCTCCTTTTAGAAAAATTGGCTGTATTTATCATGGTCGGAATCTCAGCCTAAAAGCTTTTATTATTGTTAAGTCAAGCTCTTACACAACTAATGATTAGTAGAAATATTTCTGGAACTTTGTTTTTACTTTATTGCCAATCATGATATTTGATTTTAAACAAAAATGTTGTCAGCTTGGTTTCATCCTTGTTCCTTTCCTCCTCCTCTCTGCTGGAGTCTTTGGCGATCATGTTAATTTCCACCCATTCCCCAAGTCTTTTATCTATATGCCATTTTCTGCACCCAGATGTTTATGTACTAAAACAGATTGTGGTTTTTGCCTTTTCCCTTGGTAACACTATGACATCTGTATTTAGTTTTTTGCTGCTGTTGTTGTTTTCAAGTGTGTGCTGCCATCTATGGAGTAATCATTGAAATAAAGCTGATATAAAAAGATGTTTTATCAAAAGATTATGGAAAACAAGATCTAGCTAGTGGAGGAGGTGTCATAGGGCAGTTGGCCAGATCTCAAGAAATCCTGCTTCTCTGTAGTCCGAGATCTCACAGCAAGCACAGGTGAAAGTATACCATTTAGAAAATCAGTGACTTCTAGGAATTAAGTTATTCAGTAGATTTATTTATACTGGCCAAACTATCAGGGCAGCCTGAAAATTAGAATAAGGTTGCTTTGTCCTCTAATCCTGTAATTCGTTCCTTTTCCTTCCCCGTTACCTTTCACATGTCCTAGTCCTCCAGTAGTTTCCAAGATCTGTTTATCTTGGAATCTTTCTTCATTTCTTCTTTAAAGCTTAATTTTAATTCCTTATTCTTCCCCAGCATCTTGTTAACTGGCTTCATGCCTCTCCCCTGTGTCCAGTTTCAACCTGCCAGGTTCCAGGTTTCCCTCCTTCAGGTCCCTTCAGAATGCAGTACTGAAGATCTGTCCCCATTGTCTCTCTCTTTCATAACATTTTGTCGCTTGATACCTATTTTAGAGTATACATTTATTGCAATACATTTATTCAAGTTGGTCTGGAAAGCACTTGGAGAAGTAATTTTCTCTGTGCTTTTATGAAGTGCCCGTGGGGTATCTGTGCACGCGTAGAAGCTATCAGCTTTTATCTTGATACTTGTTCATATGCTTCTCAGCTTGCAAATTTTTGACTAAGTATTTTAGAGCATTGCAACTTTGGATAAGGTTAGATATATGAGTTCCTGGCAATCAGATTTCTATTCATTTGAGTTAGGAGATGTGACAGAGAACAACTGAGTCTTTAGGTCTTTCCTTGGCAACAACAGTGTTGGAGTGGGGGTATATTTAACCACTACTGCTTAAATGCTTTCTTATAACACAAGACATCAGAATCAAAAGGAAAAGTTTAACCTATACGGATGAAGCATTCTTAAAAATATCTTCTGACATTTTCTTCTTATTGCTGAACTTAGAAATTGATCTTATTTCCCAGCATCAGAGACAAAATGAAGAAAAAAAATCAATGCTGAAGATTGATCAATGTTTTTCAAAACTGACTTAATAAGATAAAAATCAATGCAGCTGTATTCTTTGCCATTATTTTATCACCAGTATTATTTTATCACCAGTAACATTCAAGCATGGTAATATTTGATTCTTAAGTTAAATGTGAAAATATTTCAGAGGCAAAAAATAAATTAAGAAGGAGGGATTTATTTAGTCAAACTTCGGTTTTCTTTTTAATCCTAATTTTGAAACTTTGAGTTCTACAGAAACTGAAAATAATGTCATATTTTAAGTGCCAGTATATAATTGTTCCTTTAATCACAGAGATTTAAACAGAACAAATTATTACTTGTATTTGCAAATTACAAGCTCTGATCCTTCCTTCCTCCTGCAAATAGCAGTTCCATCTTGCTTGGTTGAAAGATCTGTGCTTGAAAACTTGAAGATAAGCTTGGGCACCTAATTTCCCCTGTGGCAGAGTCGCGGTGCTTTGACTTCAGACACTTACTGTACAAATGCATTGGCTGATTAATCTTTTTTGGCAAAAATGAGCAGGTCTTCTGGGTTTTTTTGTTTGTTTTTTTCCCCGCAATGACGATTTCCATTTTCTATCCCTACTGTTCCAAATAATATTAAGATCCCTTACTCATCTATGTAAAGAAAAGTCTTAAAAACTGTCTTGTGTAGTATCAGTGAACCAATCCCTAAGGCATGAGTTTGGCTCAACAGTTGAGAGGTTTTTTAAAAAATAATTTGCATGTTAATATTTCAGTTCCTGTTTACTTGCTGTCTTGGGCTTAGCCCTTTGGGCTCCTAGTTTGAAATTTCTCTTAATACCTGAGAGCTAGAAAATGTCCTTTTAGGGAAGAAAGTCAAGATTCTCACATAATTACTGGGACATGTGAACTGAGATTCTTAGGGAAGTATCAGACAGTGAAAGACTCCTGATAAAATCCTAGATATTGGCAAGCCTCTGGTAAGGATATCTTTTGTTTTGAATATTTATTTTGTGAGAACAGAAAAACAGATTTCTGCATAAATGTCTTATTGAATTGAATCCCTATCTGTAAACTGGGCCAGAATGTCATAAAATAGGAAATACAAATCTAATAGGTAGCTACAGTAGGTAGACAGGTAGGTAGACACAGTTTTTGAGAATACAGGACTTAATCAGGTTCTCTGTCAGTCCAGTTACTTTTACCTCTCTTTTTCGTATTCCTTAACTAATTGATAAATGCAGTGAGTTTGCTACTCTCCTCAAGTAGCTCTGAGCAGCAATATGTACGTTCATTGGGAACAGAGAGTCCCACCCCTTCGTTGTCTCCTTCATCATAAACTTCATTATACACAATATCTGTGATCACATAACGAGAGAGCTTGTACTTGTACCTCTCCTCTCCCTTTTCTCCTCCCTCCATACTGAGAGGGAGAAGTAGCATGGCATATTGCATAGCTAAAAGGTTATCAAGCCTGAATTTGTTACACCTCTGAATTTGGCAGGCAAGCGTTCACAACCACTATAGAAATACATGGCTCATCACCACATGAAGCTGGACACCCTGAGAAGATAGATGATATTAGATTGGTTTTCTTGTTGCTCTGCAAACAATCAAACAGGCTTAAGCTATGCAATCTGATACTCCCTAATTGACAGCTTTTCCAAGGTTCATTTGTTAACTGAGAGCATGACATGTATTGAAGTTGTTTCTTCATAATGCATTTGGCATTAACAGGAGAAGCTGTCGAATGTCTCAGACATCAACATCTGAGCAATAAGATACTTCGCCTCCAGTTTTGACTTTCTAACTAGTGACTTTATATTTGCAATGAGCATGTGAGAGGACAGGACATAAGAAAAAAGCTTAAACACATTCCCCAAAAGGATATTGTGAGAAAGTATTTTTGCTGCTTGGGACATTTACTTGAGTTTTATGGTTCAACTGTTCTTTTTTCTTTTGGTATAAAACTTTGGTTTCTTGCTTAACAAAGTACTCACTGAATACTCATGGGATTTCAGAGGTTTCTTTTATTTTGGTAGATTAATAGATAGGCATATCTGATTTTATTTATAGTGATGAAGAATTTGTGTGTAAAAGACATGCTCAAGGGTTTAACTTGCCTGTGCACTGTCGTGATTTAACCCCAGATGGTGTCCGAATACCACGCAGCCGCTCACTCACTCCTCCCCCTCCCTGCTGGGGTGGGGAGGAGAATTGGAGAGGAAGGAAAACTCGTGGGTTGAGATAAAAGCAGTTCACCAGGACAGCAAAGGAAAAATATAAAAATATATTAATGATAATAACAATAATATATAAGGATAATAGAATATATAAAACAAACGATGCACAATTTCTTACCACCTGATGACCAATACAGCCCATCCCGAGCAGCAGTCAGGGAAAAGGAATATTCCCCAGCAGCTGTCCCAGAACAGCAAGTTCCAGAGAGAGCAGGCGAGGGAACGAACAGCCGAATGAATGAACGAAAAGGCCCGAACAAATGAAAAAAGGAAAAGCAGGGAACAAAAAGCAACCAGAAGGGAAGCTTAAGGGAAGCGGCCCACCAGCCGACCCTCACTTCTACAGGGCATGACGTCTGTGCTCTGGCCTACTCTCTTTGGCCAGTTTGGAGCAACTCTTCTGGCTCTACCCCTCCCAAGTTTTTGCACCTGCATGTTAGCAAAACCTGGGAAACTGCAAAGTGTCCTTGATCGTTCAGCAGCGACCAACAACATCAGTGTGCTATCACCATTCTTGACACACTAAATCCAAAACACAGCAGCTGCTGGAGACAAAACTAGCTCCGTCCCAGCCTAAACCAGACAGCACCCACAAGAGAATAAAATAAAACCCCAAAGAAACCTCTATTTCAAAGAATCCTAACCTTCCCCCAGATGAAGCCTGTGTTTGTTTGAAAGAATAAATTACTTGTGTAGAAGAGACCAGAGGATGATTTCTCCACGGATCTTGTCACTGGTTTGCATTTGCTGTTTTCTTGTAGCTAGTTTTCGGAAACACTTTCTTAGTTTCTTAGAACACAAATTGTGCCAGAACTCTAACATTCAGCTTTTTTTTTTTTTTTATTCTGTAAAAGATTTCCACTATCTAGTCTTCATTGCAACTGTTAATATGCTGATACCTGGCAAGATGTTCACATGGGGTCTGTAAGTACTAATTAAGAGCTTGGTCACAAATCCATCATCATTAATAGCTGCTACTTCTGCATCCCATGAATTTGATAGTTACAAGATGAGTTACAATCTTGGATGGACAAAAAATGTGTTTTAATTTCACTTTGTTGTTCTTACTTAGTGTAAGCCTGTTACTCTAAATATTTAGGTTAGTTTCTCTAGCACCTAGTAAAGTTTGTGCATATATTCTTCCTTCTGGGAAGAGTACATGCCTGGAGAAGTACATGAAATTTTACAGATGTGGTCAAAATAATGAAGGAGTTTCAGTGGCGCTTTGACTAGCATTGTTTAGGAAGTGAAACATAGCTGTTCAGATGAGGAAAAACATGAATGATTGGGTCAGGACGCCTTCATTTCACAGGAATAAAGAGCCTAGCTTTGACAGAAGTGCCTCTTCAAAAAATGCCAGGGAAGAATGAGCAAAGCCAGATTCTGCTTTGAAAAGCCCAGAAACACACTTTTTGAAAGCCCTGAGGCCTGGAAACTAAGCACACATCTCTCCTCCCTCTGTAAACATCAATGACATGAATTCCTGCAGCCAAATATTCCTGAGACTTTGGGGGACATTCTGAACCTGTCTCCATCCAAGTACTTTCTGTTTTATTTGCAAAGTCTGTTGGCAAATGCCGTTTGGGTCCCTGGCAAGCACTGATTCCAGAGGCTCTTCTGTCTTGCAGGGCAAGCACAAGCTGCATGTGAACACGGGACTGGAAGGCGCCTGGTGCGGCCTCATCCCCATCGGGAACTCCTGCGAGAGCGTGACCACAACGGGCCTCAGGTGGAACCTCAGTAAGTCAGACGCCTCCGGGATGGTGGGTTTGATGTTATCCTAACCACACATTTCAAGCAGCCTCACCAGTGCTAAAGAGCCTTATGTGTTTGAAGGTGGAACATGGCATTGAATCCCTGCCAGGCCATTTTTTTCTAGAAATGAAGTTTAAAAAAAAAAGAGACATATATTTAAACCTGAGATATCGCAGGCAGAAACGTGTTTTCCATTTGGGAGTCATTGTGCTGTTTAAATAGAACATTTGTTGAGGTCATGATACATTACCATCTTGATACATTGCCCTCCAGGGAGGGGAAGCTGCGAGTGCCTAAACTCCTGGTTATAAGCCATAAAGTTACAACAGGCAAATAATAATGTGATACAGATTATTAAAGCTACCTCACTTCCCCTGAACTGCTTTGTGTATATTGTCTGTTTGTCAACTCTGAATGAATAGATCTTTTTCTTATTTTAAAGTGGGAAAAGGTACATTTGATCTAGAACAGAGACATTTATCTGTAGAGAAAGGAGGTTTCTTGACCCAAAAAAATTGAAACAGTCTTCATCCTCCAGCCCCTTCCTCCCACACTGAGTCATTCAGGATGTATTTACTCAGGAAAAGACCGGGTTATTTTAGATAAAGATTCATTAAAACTTAAGGGAAGCAAAGCAGAGGCTCTGGTACTGCAATTTAATTTACATGGCCAGACTTCACAGCTATCCCATGTAGAAAAGGCACACGGTTCTCACAATTTGCAGTGCAGTGCCCTCGTTGGCTAATAATTAATGTGAGGTTGACCCACTGTGCCAGCCAGCAGTGCTTGTGCTACTGTAGGGAGTGTCTTGTTCCACTGAGGGTTTGAGCATGTGCAGTTAAGGAGGTGGTAGGCATTAGTAGCTCGCTAATGATAAAAAGATACAAATATGGCATTAATTTCAAGACATGAGAGACTTGCCAGGTAAAGAGCTGTCTGGCTAGTGGTGTTTTCATCCTTTTAAACTGGGTTGTAAGAGCTGAATGTATTGTATAAGGGACGTTCTCGTAATTTGAGAGAGTCAGATATTTTCATTTGTACTGATAAGTATGGTTCACAAGTAAGGTACTGAATCTTCATCTGCTTATCTCCTGTTGTGCAATAAATTCTGTGGCCTGTTGCACGGAGGGACTATTCATTTCTCCATAAATGTTCTGCCCTCCAGAGTGAGGTGAAAGAAGCTCAAACTAGCCTCACATTAATGAAGGGAGCATCTATGTCGCTTTGCAAAAGGCTACTGTGTGGATCAAAACGTGGTAGATGCTCTAAGGTTGCAGTCCTTTCTTGTGGGTTTGATTATTAGGTTAAAAAATAAGTTATTTTTCACATACATCAGAATTTTTTTGAGTATAATGACATAAATTTCATCAGATTTACAAGGTGCTCATTAGAAAGATGGTAATTTTAAAGATGGTCTGTCTGCTTCCACAAGTTACATGACTTTGTTACTACTAAATTATGATTGCCTGATCTGCTGAAGCTAAGGCAAAAGGGGTTACTAGTCTAGCTGTGCCAGCTGGAGGGGATCGCAGTGGGAAGTGCAATGGTAACAAATAGCAAGTTTGTACCTAGGACTGGGTTGAGATATCCGTTTCTTTGATGTTTATCATTCTAGTTGTGCTGTAATAAACTTCTTCAGGTTACTTAGAGGCATAGTTAGATATGGACCTACGGGGATTTTTATTACACTTAATTCAATCTTTTTTTTCTTTTTCTGGGGGACAAAAATGTTTTTAAGTGACTGTTTCCTACTTGTTTCATGTTAACATGACACCACTATCTCTGCTTCTCCCAGTCCATGTTGCTGGCTGTTTCCAAGAGGAAACCTCAGACCTTTACAGTGTTTTCCTTAGTGATGTGTACACTGCACCCCATCGCAGGCTACACTTTCAGTCTCAGTATTCATGTTTCTCACAGATCGTAGTTTCTTCATTTATTTCTCTTCATTATCATCACAGATATATAAAAACAAAAATGCTCTGGTCTTCCTTGAAGATGTTTAATCTATCTGAGACACCAAGGTCATTACAACATGCTCTTGTGCCCAAGTGACCTAACCTTTACTCATTCAGATACAGATTTTAAATCAGGTTATTGTTCAGATACTGATAAAACAAATTGAAGTGTAGTTGCATCCCCCCAAAGGGAAACCAGTATCTCAAATACAGCATGTGGTTAGTTGTGAATTGGTTGGATTTTTTCCCTAATAAATAAGCCTTACATTCAGATAACTTGCTTGATATTAGCTTTCATTGCGTTCATGATTTCTGTGCTGCCTGTAGTTTTGCAGTTACTTTAAAAAATCTTAGTCCTCCTGTAAATTGTGATGGAGAAGCAAAGGCTTGCCTGGGAAGGAAAGGGAATGAGAAGATACTGAAGTGTGACGCGGATGTCAGCAATGCTGCTGCTGACTGGCAGTGGCAGAGCTTTTCCTGTTCATTTGTTAATGGCACTCTGAGCACACACCTTCATAAACCTCAATGAATAAAATTGTTTGGTTATAAATTCATTTCCATGCGTAAATCATGAAAGAAATGGCATTTTTAAGCCAAACATCACAGAAAAGGCCTTTTTCTCCAGTTTGTTATGGAATTAAATGAATATGACCTAACAAGTTTGTTTTTAAAAAGTAATTTTTGAGTCCTCAAAATACTTGTTTTAAATGTCTGGGCGATAAACTAATTCCAGAATTTTAGTTCTGTCTGAACAGTCAAAAATGATGTGTTAGGTGAGAGAGGAGCCCTCATTTTTGAAAAAAAAAAAATAATTTCCAGCAACTCAAAATTCAAATAACACTGCATTACAAAAAAGAGCTGGCTTTACATCGAAGTTTTTAATGTTTAACACTGATGTCTGTCTGAGCATATCTAGATTACTCTGCTGATTAAAATTTGTAAAACCTTCAAGAGGTAGTCAAATGTTATCTGTCTAATCTACAGGTCCTGTCAAGAGACTTGGTAGCCTTTGAATAGAAAAAGGCAAGGATAAATACCTAAGATAGAAGCTGTATTGGGGTTGAGAGTACGCTACCAACGGTCTCATTTCAGTGGCTGAATTAGATAAATCTGAAATCTGTGAACTATTCTGCCAGCAGAGAAACAATGATGTCTTGATTATATTTTCAATATTGCAGAATTCAGTGGGTTTTGTGTGTCTGTGTGAAGATGCAACATGTATGCATGCTTTTATGCATGCTTATCTTAGTTATTTGCTAGCACTTGGCACAAACAGAACTTTATTTTAGTTCTCATCTTATGGGTGAAAGAACTTGGAGAAGAAAGTGGAAAATTGATTAGAGAAAATATTTTTTATCCATACTTGTTATTGTTCAGCACACATTCAGAACACATTATAAACATATTCTTTCCACTCCCAAAGGGATACAGATCTTTTCTCTATTAAAATCTGATTTACAGCACAGGAATCAGATAATGCTTTATCTGATTTGACTCACCTGGCTGCTTGCTGATAACAGCTCCCATGTCTAATAAATAAATAACGAAAAATCCAATAATGCCAGAATTACCCAGCATTCTTCATTAGGTCCTCAGTGGTGCTTTCATGGAAGGTGAATAAGAATGAAGATAGAAATCAGCTGCACTGTTCATCATAGAAGAGGTTGGAGGGTAATGGTAGGCTTTTCTAGGAAATGGATCCTTTTCTAGGAAATGTCTGTAGAAAATAATCTTGCCAACTAATTTACTCTTCTTCCCTATGGCCTTTGATATGCTGTATGTCATACCTGTACTGAAAATGGCGGCATATATATATATATATATATATATATATAAAAAAACTCTGTGTGTGTGTGATTGTGCTTTCCAGATAATTTTCATGCAAATTTGCTTCTTTAGGCAGGAAGTTAAATTGCTGTAAAATGCTACCATTCAAAAGACCGCCACTGTCATTTCACTTCAAAAGGCAATAGCAATAACAACAGGAGCAAGACCTTTCTCTAACTGTAGCAACAGAGCATCCACTGACTACTAACTTCACAGGTAGATAAACAGGATCCAAAATCTTTTTGATGCTGTTTACATTGTTTGTTAGTAAAATTGAAATGTTTACACTGTTTTTTTCACTGTTTTATTTCACTGGGGCTTTGTTGATGTTGCATTGTGAATGGAACAAAAAGATTACAAAAGCAGTGGGGTTTTATGTCTCAGGAGAAATGCAGAGTCAAAAAGACAAGAGAAGATTAGTAACTCCCTCCTTAAAAAAAAGTCAGAGGGTGAGGGACTGTTCTGGAAAAGGCTGTAAATTAGGACAATGGAGAAGTATCTGTGTGCTAGCAAAGCTGTTTGTATAAGCACTCTGTAACCTGTTTCATAACTGAAATAGTTTATATGGCACATTTTGCTGCCCCAGTTCATTCTGACTGAGGCAAACTAAGTGGTGCTCCCAGCAGTAGCTCTGTTTTCAATGGCAGAGTAAAAGGTTCACAGCTGGATTCCCCTCTCCTCTGCTTTCCTCTCCTTCCCTCCCTTCTCATGTTCTTCACTGGTAGAAGACTCCCAGTCCCTCAACTGGAATCTATCTTCAGACCGTCAGTGATGTATTTTTTTCCCTTATTCATTACAGCTCTAAGACCCTGGGTAGGGCAGGGTGACAGAAATGATGCTGCTACTCCTAAAGCTTTGGGTGGTTTTGACCTTTGGCGAGCTATTTGCCTGCAGGAGTGCTGCTGTCTGCCTTCCAGGGTCACATCATTTATTACAAGGCGAGGCCTGCTGAAATAATTTTCCAATAAAGCAGATGTTCTGATGGTGGCAGCCTGGCATCCCACTGGTTTACTGCAAGTCAGCAAAAGCAACGAGGGCATTGCTTAGCATTGCATGAAATGATTTCAAACCAAAAAGACCATTTGGCTACATTAGAGGACTGATGAACACAGAGCTCAGTTGTACTGGGCCCCTGAAGCTGTATTTGCATTTTTTCCTGAACAGCAGCTTGAAAACTCAGCCAAACTTTATGAAGGGGCTTGAAATAGGGATTTGAGGTCACACGTTCAGTCCATTTCCACATATTTCAATGTCTGGAATTATTGGGAGGGAAATTTGGTTCCAGCTCTTCTTATCAGGGTAGCAGGGTCCTGGCATTCAGTTTGGAAAGGCTGCTTTAAGGTGACAAACAGATATGCTCTTCCAGATCACACTGTTGGGGCAACATTAATGCTGTAGGACTCCACTTACAGAAAGATTCATGTGAGCACCTTAGTTCTGAACTAGCTCAAACCACTTCCAGCAGTAAGTTTATCCCAGCTGGATGGCCGTCTTTAACAGGACATAGGAAGTGTAGATATGATTCTTCCATACAGCAGTAAAGAGGCAGTAATTGCCAGGAAGGGGTAGAATAACAAAATCTCAGAGAGACTTTTCCAGCACAGCTGTGCACAGAGCGGATGGTTCTTCACAACCTAAGTAAGACCATCCTGAAGTAAACTGGAGACACTTATTTATGTCTAGCTACATTGCCGTGGCACATTGCAACTATGGAAATGAATTTCATTATTAATATAGAGGTGAGAGGGTTGTCAAGAGAGCAAAATGCTGTTCTTTCCCTTGCATCCCCTATGTTACTTCAGTCTCTCCATCTGCTAATGGAAATGTAACCTGGAGGTATGAGGAAATAGGTGCTCTGCTTCAGCCCAGCTTTGATGCAGGTAATCCTCCTCTCTCTGGTGGCAGTAGATTGGTAAGAATACTAAAGTCACATGAAAATCAGAAGCAACCTGCTGCTACTGAAGGATATGAGTTGTAAAGACGAAGCTTCTTTCTGGGGAAGAGAGAGATCTGCAGAGAGCCAGAAAGCTACCATTTAGATTGGTGGGGGTCCAGAGTAACTCTGTGGATTTCAGCAGTAGCTCTGAATTTTCATCGGTGGGTGCGGGGGCAGAATTTGTCCAAGAAAGAGACCTTTTTGTTTATACTAAAGCCATTTAACCCTAAAGGCATTCTCATCTGTCAACTTGCCCATATGGATATTGGGAAATCATCTCATTTAGACAATGGCAGAGGCAAAGCTGAAGCATAATGGTGTACTTGAAAGAAAGTCAGTGAAAAATTGGCCAGAGTACAAATGCTCGTTTGTCATATCCCTTGCAAATATACTTTAATTGTTTTCATATTTAAATGCCCAGAATCAGCTATAATAAATGTAAATGTCACTCTGCCAAGAGATTTCCAAAAACAAGAAAGCTCTCTGAGGCATGTGGTGAGTTATTGCCAGTTCCCAATGTCTCTGCAGAACCACAAAAGGGCAAGGACCGGTAGGAGGACAAATCAATCACGTCTGGCTAGAGTCTCCCAGAGTTAAAAAATGAGATGCATTTGTCTGTAGTGACTCAGTTAATGAACAAGTGTGCTATTTAGATTTTTGGGGGGTTGTTCAAGTAGGTAGGCGTTACCGTTAAGAATTGACTCCTCCTTTCCAATTTGTTTACAGACCTTTTATTTCTGTTTATTTTTAGTACATACTGGTGTATGTGATTGATCTCTTCTTCCCAAAAACATGACAGTGAGGGAAATTATTTCCTCTGCAGTTATCTATTCCTGTACCTTAATGGCAAACAGTTCTGGCTCTTCCCTCTACAGTGTCAATTCTTCATTCACTGCTCCCTTTGTAAACATTTTGCACATTGTATCTGAGGAGGCCCTGCTGTCTCCCAGTTTTTGCCTCTAGGTGTTTGTGGAAAAGAAGAGGTGGATTTTTCCTTGCTGTTATATGCAGTTCTGGAGAGGACAAAAGTCTGGTGGATGTCATCACTGACTTTTGTTGTATGCTTCTAAAAAGTTCTGTTTTGGCTGTAAGTTGTTTATGGCATCCTGATGTGTAATTAATAAGCCGTTAACTGACTGTAGTGAGTGTGCTCTGGAACTATTAATTTTAGACGTACATACCAATTACAGACCACTAGGCAAATCTGTTGTTTTCAGGTGAGTTGGAAAATACAAAATTCTGATAGATGAATACATGTCTTGCTGCAGAAGCAGCTGTGGCTTCTTTTGGGCAGTAAATACACATGGAGGAGTCAGGGCAACAGCAGGAAGGGGAAGAAAAAGAGAGAGAGAGTGGCAAAACGGGGATGTGAGGAGATCACATTTGGAATTAGAAACATGTTTTGGAGAGAAGAAAGGGCAGATAATATCAAAATGTGGGAAGATACGACTACAGAGATTGAGAAAATGAGAACAGAGGTGTTTTAAGTAGACAGTTGACATCTTCCCTTCTGAAGCACTGAATTGAGACCAAAATTTCTCCGTCTTGTTATTTCTCTGCTGTTAGCAATATTTCCCTCGTTTTCCGCTGCTTCCGGGCATAATAACCTACTTCTACTGTCAGTAAACTGGTCAGCTCCAGTGATGCAGGCCTGTCCACAGGATCTGCCTGGGTGTTGATCCAACAGCAAAAGATGGCTTTAGACATTTGATTTGAAAACAAGAAGGAAAAGTCTTTACTTGCACTCTTATGGGTGCCAATTCAAGACTCTGAAATTAGGGAAAACCAGAAACAGAGAAATAAAACTAAGTAGCGTTTTTGGATCTAGTCGTGCTTATGGATTCAGGACTTTAGCTACTTGCAAATTAGCCGTTCATTTCTCTTAGCACTCGAGCTGAGCTCTCAGCACCCTGACATTCCTGAGAGCTCTGCCTTGGTCCTTTAAAGCACAGCATACTCCAAAATGAAAGCTGTGGTATCATCTTTAAGATACCCACTTTTGACGTTAATGTGTCTGTGCCGTTGCTCTGGAACAGTTTAACAGGTGCAATGGCATTATCAATTCTGTTGTAATGAGCAACATACAGAAGCATGTGAGGAATTTAATATGCATGCATTCAATGCAGTTTAAATCTATGCAGTAAATAAGGCATAAAGCCCTATGATGAATCAGGGCTCAAAGTGTGTCAGTTAAGAGAATACTATTTACTGGAAGAGTCTGGCCTGCTTGGTTAATGTGACTGTATAATTAAAGCATGAAGGCTAAAGAACCTGAATTAAAATTTCACAGGCAAACTTTAATTCTGGCATCTCATAGCTCTCAAGTCCATGACTTTGCAGCCTTAGCATTTCTTAAGAGTCATCTTCCATGTGTATTATATCCAAGTGAATGTAGGTCCATGTACTATTAACAGGTAACTGTATGTAGCATGTCACATTGTATCAATACAAGTTTAGGTCGGTATGTGGTAGCTGAATTTCCTATGTTATCTACATTTTGAAGCTTTTCCTTGTATTTAGTAAGAAAATATTAATAAAACCAATGAAACCTTTCAAACAAATCCAAATATTTTTAGTATATTTTAGTGGGTGGTGATACATGTCATAAAACAAATAGTAAATCCAAATAAATGGGGGTGAAGTGGATGTCAAGAGATCTTACAATCCGTATAGCTTTCCTACAGCATCACCCCTGAAAAACCTAAAACAAGGTTCCTCTTTTATAAGCTTTCAGTGTTGGGGGTTCCTTTATAACAGCTTCTTCAGAAAGTCTGCTCCAATTAGATTTTTTTTTCCTTTCTGTATTCTGCAGATACAGTATGTGATAAATATATTCTCATGCTGTTAAGCATTAGAACACAGCATTTATAATCTAATTGCCAATAAGAAATCTCAGAATTGAACGTTTAGGTTTCCAAAGCATAGGACATAACTCTATAATTTGCACAGGCACCAGCAATACCACTGTATCACCGCTGATTGGCATGCCACTTAATGATGCTGTTTATAAGACAATTTTCTAATCAGCTGCATGAACACTCATCAGGAGCTTGCTTCTTGATTTAAAGCAGAGGAGTTGGAGAGAAAGATAGGGTTTGTTTTGCTTATAAAAACAAACCAGGAAAAAAAACAAGTTATCAAGAGAAATATCGGGTGGGGGGTGGGGGGGGTGTCCATTTTATAAAGCATTGATACAGTTTAAAAAAAAAAAAAAAAAAGGCAAAACACAATTATAGAGGGCTTTGATATCATGAATCTGGATTATGCGTTTAAAAGCTCAATGTAGAATTAAAAGCTGTGGCATGAATGAGTCAGTATTCTTCATGGTATTTCCTTCGTGTATTTTGAAATTGGATGATGATAGCTGAAACATTAACATTCTGTTTTTTACAGGTGTTATATTTCCAATCATCGTTTAATAATAATTATGTGATTTGATATTGTAGATAGTCTGTTGGGTCTAGTCTGTTGAAGCTGAAGCACAGTCAGTTTTCCATTTGTTTCACATGTCAAATTTTAGTTTCCATCCCAATAAATTTAGCCATCCCTGTCTCCCACTTGAAGAATAATTAATTATTCCTTACCTTCTTCCTATCTATTTCATTCTTTTGTTCTGTAATAGACAGAATAGCTTTAATTTTAAAAATGTTATCTAAAACACATGCAAGCTGGGTTAAGTGTGTCTGGCATGGAAACAATTCATTATATGATTTAAGAGGTTTTAACAAGATGAGCTTCAGTTGACCTGCACAATTTCTGAATAGCTTTGGCACACACAAATAAAGTACATCTTCTAAATTTATCTCCAAGTAATCATTGTAAAACCCTTGGGAACACACCTTGCCATCCTGTGGTCTGTATATCCAATGTATGTTGAAGAATTCATGTTTTATGAAAACCTTAGAGCTTAGTACCGAGCTTGTGGAATTAATGGGAGAATTGCACATTGACTTTAATATTAGTATGTTAATCTGGAGATGCCTCTGTCCCTTCCTTCACTGAACTAGGGTAATTTAAGCCCCTGATTCGTCAGAAGGTTTAAGCATCCATGTATTTTCATACATGCGAGTAGTTCTGTGGAATATTTATATTCACTATTCAGTGGCTAAAGTTAAACATGTGCAGAAGTACTTACTACAAGTCAAACTCTGCAGCGGGAGATATAACCTTCAAAAATGCCTGAAATGGCTTTTCTGTATGTAAAATAAGGTGGTAGTGACTTTAATCTCAGTCTCCGGGGTTAGCTGTCAGTGCTGATTCCTATTTGAATATCTCTTCTCACTCACCAATGCTATAAAGCTCCCTTTTCTAGCTCTGCACATTTTTTATGTATTACTGATTGGCTGCAGTAATTTACATGAATTCCTCCTGATTTTACTGACAAATGTCTGGGCAAAGCATGAAGACATGGTAAGACAAATGACTTTCAAATATTTCTTGCATCTGGCTTCTTTACCTGTAGTTCAACAGATGTGGTTTCCTACTGATAACAGCTGTCAGGTCCGTGCATCAAGTAAATTTTTCATATGAGGATTCCAGAAAAAAGGGTTCTGGATACCTACCAGAATTTTTAAACAATCATAAAGTTTTCATTAAAATAGCTGAAAGCATTAGAATATAGTACATGTCTGCATAGTTGTAAGAGAACAAAACGCTCTGGATAGAGTGAATCAACCATAGTGGATTTGAATTTTTTTTTTTTTACAGTGCTAAAAATTTGCCACACTTTTGTGGCTTTGCCATATGTAAAGCAAGGTTTTCAATCCACATTAAAACTATGTATGCAGCCAATGCAAGGCACTCACTAGGGAACAGGGAAAATTTTCCATATCATGTTATGGGCTGGAATGTATGAAATACTAACATCAACATAAATCTTAGTTGTACTAGAATAATTAAGTATTGTTCCTTTTTTATTGTAAAATATGAAGAGTTGCTGTGTTTACCTTTTAACATTCCAAAAGCCTGCAAACTGGTTTTTGGCAAGTGCAAATCAACAAATGCTGGCAATACTCTGAAAGACAGCTTTCTGTTGTGAGCTTACGTAGAGATTTATATTGCTCATTTGCAGTGTACAGTAGGAAGGTTGGTTGGTTCTTCAGAGCTTGTGCGTGCCACTTTCTCTTTGCTGCTGGCTTTTGTTACCCTGTGTGTTTATGTTAGTATAGTTCTGGAACAAACCTGGACCATTTAAGACTTGTCTTGGATTTTTGGGAGCTCTCCTGCTGGTAATTAGTTTTACATCCCAAATATCTCAAGCAAACATTGTTGTCAGTGAATCTTTAGATTAGCTTGTGTTCCTTTTAATGCCTCCGCAATTACTTTAGTGTCCCAGCTGAAATCACCTCAGAAGAATTTTAGTCATTGTTATGAAATTCACTTTTTCCAGTTTATGCCATTCTCTAACTTCCTGAGGTAATGATTCCCTAGATGTTTGTCAGTCTTGGTTTTGCACCCATGTTTCCTGCATTTCTCTGCCATTTTTGTGGTCTACCTCCTCTGATGCCATTTTCAACAAATCCTTCAGAAGTTATTAATGATGAAGGGAGTCTTTAAAAAAAAAAACAACAAACAAAAAACCAACAACAAACACACACACAAATAAAAAACCTGCAAAAACTTAATCGTCGTCATGGCACAGCACCACTTGCTGACTCAGTGGGTAGCACACCAGGCTGGGGATCCAGCAGTAGGGCTGGAACACATCATTAGCTCTCATTAGTACACTGTCTCTCTTCTCCTACTGTTTGTCTTGTTAACTCTTTGGGGCAGGGACTGTCTGCTACGCTGGGTCTGTACAGTGCACCCTGTCCTGCCTGGTAGTCACGTACTACAGGGATAAACATAATTAATTGCAATTGGGAGATGACTTCTGGAGTTACAGTTGAAAGTTAATACCATGGAATGATTCCTGATTTTAAATAAACACGTATTCTGTATGTGTTAGAGGCTGCATCTGGATTATTATCTTCAGAAATTGTACTGTGGAAAGAGAAGAAAATCATTGTTTAACATACAGTGCCATCTACAGAATAGGTTGTGCAGCCTGCACTTCAAACATTATATAGAGGTTTTTGGTTGTTGTTTTTTGTTGGTTTGTTTCTTTTTTGTCAGCACAGTTGACATTCATGGCTAGAGGGTGTATTACAAGTTTTGAGCAGATACCTGCAGAATTGGAGGATGAGGATGAGAGTTCCAACAGCCGTGGGGCCTGGCTGAGCTCTTGCTGAAGTGCTGGGGTGCAGCTCCTGCTCGCTCAGCTGCTGCTGCTTGGGAAGTTGGTTCTGTCACCCAGGATACCCAAATGGGAGGTGTTTTCTGTGCTCACCCGCTTCAGCTGTAATCTGCAGTGTCTGTAGGCCAGGCTTCATCAACAACACCCATTATTAACTTTCTCTTAGAAGCCTAAATTGTTGGCATTTGGGTTTTTTTAATGCAACTGTTTCTAGAAATGCTGCCAAGTGCAGCTAGCTTTCCTAGCAAGTGCATGACCTACTACAGCAGTCTGACAGGCACACAGAGGTGGAAAAAGGAGGGAAGGGACTGGAGAGGAAAAAGTCCATCTGGGATCATGTTGTGAACATTAGTTATAGTAAAGCACCCTGTCAACTGTCCTCTCTGTTAAGAGTCAGTTGAGATGGCGGGGGGGGGGGGAGGGGTGTCCCTTCTCATGTTGTTACCTAAGCACATGCTGTAGAGAAAACTGTTAAGTGACAGTTGTGTGTTTGCATGGTTCACTGGTTGGAATGACAGTATTGGTGTTGCAGGGAGAGTTGGATTTAATCCCCCAAATCTTTAGAGTGCTCTTCAGACAAATGTTAATTTTGGTGCAGAAAGCTGGATATTATAATATTTTTTAAAAAGGCAGAAAAGGTAAAAGAACACACAAATATCACTCCTTCCGCTCTTAGTAATCCATTATTTATGTAATATAGCAAATTAAGTTACTGTAGTCACTGCAGAACAAACTTGTCTGCCCTCTTTTGTCTAGCTTCTGAACATTGGAAGTTGTCTGACCTTTAAGCTGTTACTAGCTCAGGACCTACTGTTTGGCATCTTCAAATTAGTGGGGTTGAAGAGAGAAATGGGAAGGGAGGGCTGAGAATGAATTCTGACATCTAGGGCAGATACAGAATAATTTTCTGGCAGGTGATCTTGCAGAGGAGAAGGAAGAGGGAAAAAAGAGAGGAGTCTGGTTTTTTTTTATAGTTAGATGTGAAATTCAATGTATTTAAAGTAGCTGCAGAGATAGACTAGGAGGCTGAGTGTCTGAGACAGCTGAAGTTGCGCGTTAAATAGAGTTTATGAGACTACTCTGCCATTTCTCACCTGCACTGTCACAGTCAGTACATGTGAGTGTGTAGGTGAGTGGGGGTGTATGTAAATAATAATTCCTCTTTATTTAATATACATTAAAACTGAAAAGGGACAGAAATATGAGTTAGCAGAGTGCTACAAAATGTGAAGGTAATTATGTAGTAGTTATCCTCCACATTTCCATCTTTAAAGTGGTTTTGAACTGCTTAAGTGCGGCAGTTACTGCAGACTGTGATTAGATAAATGGATGCAAATGGTAATTGTAACTGATGAATGATTGATGATGGCTTTATATGTTTATCATTATATACCGTTGTAAACACTTTCTTCCTCAGCAAGGATGGAGCCTGTAGGCAAAATGATGATATATTGAATATGAATTCAAACTGTAATATTTTAAAGACTATACAGGGCCAATATTGTAGGCTGGAATAATCACAGATCTGTTGAGTGAGTAACTCGTGAACTTTGCCATTGATATCAAAAGGCTGAGCACCAAACTTCTTCCAGCTGATATTCAGGGTATGAATACAAGTGCAGCTGGGAAGGTGGGTTAATAGGAGAGAGCTTGAAAGTGCATATGGGAAAGCTGAGCACTGTTGAATGATAGCTTTGGGTGGGGAAGACCCACCAATCCACTGCTCAAACAAAGAAGAGGAGACACCATTTCTCTTTGTTCTTACATTGCTTCTCATGGGTCCTGCCTTTCTTCTCAACTTTCTAGCATCGTGTCTCCTCAAGTTAAAGTCAACCTTTGTGGATTTCTTCTGCTCTGCAGATTGTTAAGGTCTATAAGACATTTACAATGTGGTATTTGACAGCTATGGCAGTGAATGTTGTACACCCTCATCATAAGAGCCATTTGGGACAGAACAAGTATGTTTGGATAATTGGAAGTTGATGGGAACAAGAAGACAAATAAGGATGTCCCTAGAAAAGCAGGGTGGGATAACAAGTTTGTATAATCTGAATGATGCTATAATTCTATTTGATCTGTCACCTGCCATTTGCTAATTATCAATCACAGTAAAAACATTTAGTACTTAGATTAATTTAAAGGGATTTTTATTGCAGCAGCTTGAGTTTAATATCAGCTCATTGTGTATCATATAGTGCAAAAAGTAACCTGTTGTAATTAAATTGCAGGCTAAGTCTTCATTCTACATAAATTGTTCTATTCACTGAGGAAAAAATAAGCGGGATATTACCAAAGAAAAGCCCCAGATCATTAGCAGCCTCTGCTCCTTGCTCTGTTCCTTTACATCACTTCACCTGCAGTGCTGAAATCTGTCTGTTATTTTTCCTATGGCATTGTAGAACTGACAACAAACTTGCCGGCTTTTTTATCATGTGCCTGCCCTTGGGCTTGTGTAAAAGAAATGAATTAGGTTCTGTTTTGTTGACCTTTTAGATGCAAGGGAAATGGTAGTCCTGTTTGCTTACACATCAAATGCTACCAGGCTATTGTCTGAATTAACCTTTGTGGAGCACCCTGATGTGATTGTTACTCTCGCACCAGCAACACAGATGCCAGAGAGAATTGAGAAGGGATAAATTGGAGGTGCCATGCAAAACAGCTCAGCTAAAGACATTTTTCTATTGCACTGAAGAAAAGGTATTCTGTATGTGTTTAACTACTTAGCTGGTCTGTGAGTCCTGTAATTTGCTTAGCCAAAGAGAACTTCAAAACAGATGGTTTCTAAATTTGGGGAAAATAACCATTTCAGTATTTTTTCCCTGTGCAGTCTGCAGTTATGCTTTAGTACTGAAATTATTTGAAAATTAAACCGGAAAATAAAATTGGGATCTTTACCAACTGAATACTAATTTCAGGAACATACAATTTTTAGTATGTGTTAGGTTCTCATCTGCACATTTAGCCTAAGATTTGTTTATGCTCTGATTTAGTGTTCCTTGCTGCTTACTTGCATAAACACTACCAAATCAGTCAGTCAGAGTCACGAGTGTATTTAGCTCCCAGCTGCATTTGCTAATAAAAGGAAGAATGACAAGTTCCCTTCTTCGCAGAGGAGGAAGTGGAGAAACATAAGGAAATAATTCATTGCACTTACATAGCACCTGCCATCAGCAATCTATATAGGCACTTTACCAAAAGTAAGTGCATTACCTTATCTGGAAAACATTTTTGTTGTGAGAAACTGCTTCATTCTCAATCTCTTCATTGAGGAAACTGAGTCACAGAGCATTTGTCTGATCTGAGGTTGTAAGTGAAGCTAATCAAAAGCTAGGAATCCTAGTATCCTGGGCTCTGGGATTGTTTTTTGTCCTGATAGAAGTAAATTAGGACAAAGGAATTCATTGTTTGATGTTTAGTATATTTTTAATTTGTATTTATTATTATTGTACATAGTTACTATTTCCAAAGTGTATCTAGTAAAATTACCTTTAGAAATACTGTCTTTCTCTTAGAACATATGGTCAACTGTTGGTTACTTTGTATGTGTCCATCCCTGACTGTAAAAAGGTTGTGTAGGTGGGAAAAAGGAGTTAAATTCAGTTTCCTAAAAAGCCAAACGTAATATTTGGTCTCCACTTTAACAGTCTTTTAACCATTAGTTGTCAGTGTGAGAGCACCTGTGTACTCTCAGGTAACCTCTGAGATAACTCTCTGCCCAAGAACTGAAATTATCTTGGGGGTTGGGGATTACTAGGATTACTAGAGGGCATTTTAGGTATATGCCTGATTTGATTCAAGTCTTTGCTTCCTCAAGCAAGCGTGCCATGCAATGCCCAGCCAGACTCCATCATGCAAGGCAGAGCTGGGCTGTGGAACTCATTGCCACAGGATGCTGTGTGGACCACAGATATAAATGGATTCAGAAGAAAACTCGACAAATTAAGGAAGAACGGTCCAGTAAGCACAGTGATACAATCTCCAGTTCAAGAAATCCCTAAGCTACAGGTCCTTTGAGGAAGGGTGTGCTGAGGGAAATACCATATTGCCCTACCTTTAAAGTTCTCTCCTAAATACCCATTATGGACCATTGCCTGAGGCTCCTGTGTCAGTGTCCTACTAAGATAAATCCTTGGAACAACAGCAGTGCCTGTTTTTGTGCTCTTTTGACCCTTAGAGCCTGTAGCTCTTTTTCCTCTTGAGAGAGCAGTTATGTTCTTCCTTTTGGCCTCCTCTTCCAAGCTGTTTTGTCCTCTGCATTAGGGACTCATCATTTCAGTTTAAATTGTCCTTCCTTGGACAGAGGACTAGAACTACATGCCCTTCTTCAGAAAGCATTCCCCAGTACAATGTACTGCCTGTACCTTGGCAATAATATGTGTTTATCTCTGTTGAAAACATCTAACCTGCCACATCTTTTTTAACATCTCCAGGCTCTTTCTGCTAGTGCAGTATTGGGCTGCTGTAAAATACAGCCTTCGACTGCTTGCTAAGTTGTCAAAATCGGCTGGCAATTGAGAGTCTGCCTCAGCATTTTAATGGGCTTTGGCTGCAAAGGTTTCAGAGGAGAACTTTTGCTCCTTTACTTGAAAACCTGCTTTCTAGTTGGGGTTTCTAAAGGTGGCATTGCAGATCTGCAGGTGTCAATGGAAGTGCGTTTATGGGCTCACAGTGTGGAGTCTCAAGTAGAGAATGAGTTGACTTCCCTTCTTACTCTCTCCTGAATTTTCAGATTTTTTAACAGATAAAACTGTTTGGGTTTGTTTGTTTTGGGGGGTTTTATTTGTTTGTTTTTAACAGAAAACTGGTATGACTGTAGGTTCCCTTCCAGAGGCTGTGAAGTAAATACACGTGGTGTAACAGGATACAAGAGCGCCTAAAATCTTGAGCTGTAAAAGCAGAGGTATATGTAACTGAAAGCAATAGCCATATTATGCCTTAGGAAGTTGATCTTTCATTAAATACTCTTGTTAAGTGGTGGTTACTGACCACAAGTGTATTCATAGCAGCTCACCTGACAAGTGGAAACTCTTTACTGCTTTCCTTAAGCCCTCTTTGAGAAATAATTAAATTGACTTTGAGTTCTCTTCAAAATCAGCCCGTTTGTATCTTCTCTGATGTATATAATCTCTGCTGGTTCAGAAGGAATGCTTTGGGGCAGGATATAGTCGTGAGCAAGGCTTCTGTTTAGCCCATGCTGCTTTTAGAGTTGTAGTTTTTATGTAAATCAGTTTTAGGACTGAAACTGCAGATTAGATGTTCCATGGGTACCTTCTTGGCATGTTACATCACTGACTTGAGAGGTAGAACTACAGTATAATAGCCACTTGATGGTGCGTTCTAAAGGCTGTAATGTCTCTTTATTTTGCTGCAGATATAGTAGCAGCTGGCAGGAGCATAAGGTTGCAGGATTCTTGCTGCAGCCGTTCTAACTCTGTGGCTTTTATGGTACTACATAACATTTATATACAGGGTGATGGGAAAGGAAGGAGAGTGAAACGTATTTGCGCGTTGTAGTAACAAAATCCAGCATTGACGGGTTATATTTTATTCTGAAAGAAACGCCACTTTGGGGGTTTCACCTGATGTCGTAATTTGCAGCTTGATTGGTCGTTCTTGTGATCATTGGCCTATTGTGTAATAAACAAAATTTCAAGAACCTGTTTGTCTTGAACTGCCTTGTCATGAGTTCACATCTATGTCTGTAAAATATTTCAACTTCAAATTTAGAAAGGTAATTGGATTATGCTATAGGAAGCAACATGTGTTATTTTTCACATCTTTCTAAAAGATTCTGGTATTTTAGCAGCTTGCCTTCAAGGAACATCAGATGGATGATATCCATCCCATCCATATATCTAGCCATCACCATGCAAAAGAAAACCTTCTCTCTTCAGTCTAATTTTTCAATCAGATGCTTTGACTAAAGCATTACAGAGCTCATGTAGAAAGTAATTGAAGTAATATCCAGCAAAGGGTTGTGAATTTTTCCCGTATGCAGAAAAGAAGTATTATGTAATTTTTTTGTCTCTTGGGTCTGGAACCTGTGCAGCCTGTTCTCTACAAGAAAAGACAAAAAGAGAAAGGAAAATTTAAAAAAAAAAAAAAAAAGGTCTCCTGTGGATGGAGGCATAGCACCTCCTAACTCTGGCAGAAAGCTTGTTCCTCAAAACTAAGCCCCTGAGGGTAAATACTAAATCATCCCAGGCAACCAGTAGAGCGGAGACTGACCTCAAGCAGGTACAGTCTCTAGTCCAAAAGTGGTGCTTCTGATGTAACTTTGCCTTTTTGCAGTGTTATTTCCTGTTGCCCAAGTTGCACCATCCGCATCCCATATTTGCCTGTTCATTATGCTTCCGTAGCCTAAATTACTCTGTCTCCCCACCATTTAGGTATAATCATATATTGGAAGAGAAATAGCCCATGACTTGAAAGTTACAAACATGAATGGTTCTCAGTCTCATGTCCTAGGCCTTACAGAAAGGTAGGGAAACAGCGGGTCCTTTGTGGCAAGCAATGGCAGTGCTGTGTCCGGCAGGATAGTGACAAGTCTTGCATTTCAAGAATCAAGTTGCCCCTGTTGGAAGAGTAATATGTAACGAGTGATGTGAAATAAGTGATTTTTCCCATGTGATAAATTGAAAAGAAATTGATGGGAAGAGATGATGCAGAAGCTCCTGCCTCCTAATCAGTGGTTCAGCTAACGATGGTACTAGCAGGAAATTTCCAAGCTGCTGATTGTATTGCTTCAGAAGAAGAAAAATCATCCCATTGCTTGAAAATGCAGTGTTTTGTCTTGGAAAGAAAAATGCATTAAATTATGGTGCTTAGTATTTTAGACCTTCTGCCTTGTCAGATCAAGGTTCACTGGAGCTAGTAGAGGCTGATTCAAATATATGGTTTCTGCCATAGCCTGGAGATCACACTTTAGTCTCCACTGTCACTAATCTGGCTGGGGATGACAATCACAGTGATAATTACATGGGAACTCCAGAGTCTCGGAGGCAAAGCAAAGCAGATTCTTCTCCATACAGAATTTGCTTCTTGAACAACCAAAAGCAACAAATCAAATCCTCCTGTGTCTAACTGATGCAGGTCACCTGATACAATCAGATGACATTTTGTATCAAAGCAAAGCTAATTATTAGTAGACTTGTATTGCCTTGCATGTTTTAGTTTTGGAACACATACATATTCATTATTTTGTCTGCTCTTGAAAAGACTTAGCAATTGGTTATTACAGTTAGGTAATTACTAAATACATCCTGTTCTTCTGGAACTTAGATGAAATGCAGACTCAGGAGCCAGCAGGGAATACGCAGCAAAACTGAACTGCGCTAAATTGAAAACTGGTGAGGAAGTGCTGCTTTCTGCAATGCACAATTTCACTTTGGAGCACATTGGGGTGAGGTGGTGTTGGGTATTGTTCAGCACTGGTTGTGCGTGACTACGCTATGTTCCTTCCAAGTGAGTGCCTGGGCAGCAACACGTAGTCCTACCTGATTGCCTTGTCCTTGGCTGCGTATAACATAATAACATGCAACATGCGATGTCCACAACAGATGCAAACCATCACGGATGCTCCTGATGTGAGGATGGTGGAAGATCCAAAAGAGTGGATAATATATTTGAGTAATGCAACCGTCCCTAGTTAAAATAGAAAAGACACAATCGCTTCTTGGAACATCTTTTGTGTTTTCATGCATATAGTCAGTCTTTAGGGGTTAGGACAATATTTCACTGGGGAAATATTGTGGCTATGTCAGAACTGCCTAGATTAGAGGCAGTTTGTTCTTACCTTTGAATTCGGTTGGGAAGTTACCAAACACACGATCGCTGTGCCCTTTCACGTAGTTACTCCTCATTCTGGTTTAAGGCTTGTTTGTCTCGCAAACCATTTACACAGAATGTTACCAGCTTGTGGTTGGCTGTGTATTTTTAAGCCCTAAATGAGTAAATGCATGTGCAAACATAGGTGCAGTGAAATGTTGCCTATTAAAAACTGAACTCATAAAAACCTGTTCTAAAAGTAATAGACAATCAGCATCTTCTTTTATAGAGGAAAATCAATTTAAAAAGAAACAACTCTGAATATAATTAAACATCGTAACTCTGGTTTATATGTGTTTAATAGGTATAATAATACTTACCTACTGTATCTCACAGGAGCCTTTTGAAGTTTAATTAATTAGCGTTTATAAAAGCACACTGAAATTCTAAGATGAGAAGAAACTCCAAGTACATTGTATTGTTGCTGTTGTTTTATGAGCAATTTTGAGAAAAACCTGGTACTTCCAGAGATCCAGAATGCGTTTTAGTGTTCCATCGTAATTTTACATTCACATAAAGTTAGTTTCTTGTTATTTTCCTAAGATTTTCCTCCTAGAATCAACACTTAAGGCTGTTGTTTGCCTAAAACCCAAAATATGTATTTAAAGCAACTTTTAATGTTAGGTAAATACCATTTCTCTCCTAAACCTTTTTTGTTTTAATTTCCTTTGGAATCGTCAGTCATAAATCAGAAGTGCTTAAATAACTTACAGCCAGTCTCAGTGACAGTCTTAACATAAACTCAAACTGTGCAGTGTAGTGGTATTCAGGGCAACTTCTTAACTAGTGGGAAGATTGTTAAAAGTCTTGTGATAGGTCTCAGTAGTTTATATTTCCCCATTACAGCAAATGAGTCCATCAGCATCTTGTTTTTTGAAAGGAAGTTTTGCAGGAAAAATAAGCAAACAAACATCTGCAGAGCCTCAGTATTCAGTAGGAATGGAGATTTGGGGGGCGAGAGGGGTCTACAGAAAGGATGGCATTGCAGATGGTTCATTAGGTGTTTTAAAGATGAACTATTAATCAGTTCTGAAATTAGACCACACCTTTAGTTAACTAGAGAACCTAAAACCTCTATGTGTAGGGGAGAGGGGCAGAGATGTCAGACAGGCTGGCCTAAAAGTAGGCAAGTGTATTTTCACTAGTGTTGGATAGGTGCTCATTTTTCTTTGGGTTCACATTTGTGACAAAATATTTTTTAGACCTAGGAAATTCTTTCTAAGGTATCGAAATCTATATACATACATATTTCCCCTCTTTATAGCTACATTGAAAAAAGGCAGTATCTGGATTAGGTTATATTGAGTCTTATTGTTTCATAAGTTAAATCAGCCCTACCTTTTTTTTTTAACTGACATCTCTACCTTTTAATCTGATTTTGTTATGATTTCCACTACACAAATAGTTTCATGTACACATCTTCAAAGAAGTAACTCCTAACTAATGATACTGACAAGTAATTTGTGTCACAGGTCTACGGTCTGAGGCAGGAGGAAGGATTTATTGCCAGAATTAGCCAATTGAAGGCTTAGGAATTGCTGGGTGGCTCTGTCACCTCAGGAAAAGCTCTGATAATTCTTAATATTTATTATGAGTTATGGAAGACCCTTCACTTTTAAGCAGCACTCTCTTCAACACTGGATTTTCCCCATGCCTCTCGCAGAGTTATGAAATGGAGGAGGACACAGGCTTTATTATGTACAAAGTGTTTAGCACTCCTGTGATTTTTATGATCTGATGTCAACATGAATACCTACTGCCATGAATATCCACTGCCTGTGTTCTGGATAGTTGTTCCAATATTCTGTCTAGATTTGACCTCATAAGAAAAAGATTTTTTTTATTATAAGTCATTAAAGGTTTTGATTATATTTTAGATTAGAAACATCATAGTCCAGCGGATGGGGAACTGTGCTAGGAATCATTAGACTCAGGCATTTTCTCAGGTTTTGCTGGGTAACCCAGGGCCACTCCAAGCATACTTCTGTGCTTCATTTTCCACACTTCAAAAACAGGAGTAATACCTCTGACATCCTTTAAGTGCTGCGAGATCTACTGATGAAAATTTCTGCACAAAAGCTAATGGTGCCGGTGTTATTCCTGACTGGGTCCCTGGATGTGCTGTGTAACTGCGGCAAAAGACTACACTCTCCGCTGGTTTGCTTCTCTTCCCATCTTCTCACTGTCTTGGTTCCTTTGGCTCGTGTTTTTTTCAGGATTGGGACGATCATGTGGTTTTTGTTTGTACAGTGCCCAGCACAATGAAGTCTGAAGGCATTGACTGCTATCGCACTGGTAATTAAAACTCTGAAGGCATTGACTGCTATCACACTGGTAATTAAAACTGAATTTAGTAAGTTGACGGGATCATTCTTGTTGAATTCTTGTACTTTGTGGCATTTTGATCTTGCAGATTTTCTTACTGTGTAGAACGCAAACTGTTGATTTTTAAGCAAGTTGGGATACTTTGAGACAAAATACAGTAGTCGATGGTCAGTTTTTGAAGTATATTGGCTCCATTGGTTTCACAAAGCCGGTCTTAGGTATTTGTTTCTCTGTTTGTCTTGCTAAATTTGCAAGCTCCTTTGCCTTTTAAAGTGACGTTCTTAAGATCTTGTAACCAAACCACAGACAGCTCACTTGTTCTTTATTTAATCTACAGTGTTTGCATGGGCTGTACTTCCAATTCTGTATAATTTAAATTCCGTGGGAAAAAAAATTGCCATTGAATATTTTAGGTTGCAGTTTTGGCTTTAGATGTATAGGAAGGGTGTTTCTGTTCATTCTGTTTAAGCAAGTACTTAAACATATAATGACTTTAAAATGCCTCAGTTCTCATCAGATTTAACAGTAGTGCTGCTGAAAGGCTCTTGCCAGCTCTAGGGATTGGGATTTTAGCAATGTATTTTTAGAAGGAAGAAGATTAAGCCCATGAGATCTGCAGACAGTAAAACTCTGAACAGACCATCAATCTCCACAACCTAAAAGCTATTCCTCTGGCCTCCAGCCGGCTCTGCACCTATAGGGCACGCGAAGGAGCCAGCTACGCAGTCCTCGCCTGGCCCTGCGTACCCAGGGAGTCATGGTGCTCGGGCATTGCCCCAGCCATTTCACTGCAGCAGCAGTCAGTGCTGAGGACAACCTGAGATATTTCAAAGAGGGATCCAAGCAGAGCTGCTGAACGGGGCAGAGGGATTGCCTGTCTCTGATCTCTGCTGCTTCTCCATAAGTCTTTAAAATTCCTGCGATACCCACAGGTTTTTCTAGGTGAAATGACCAATAAATATATCAGACTCTTTGAAGATATGTTGTCCTATGCCAATCAAAAGGATAAAGACATACTATCCTTACTACTAAAAATAATTGGAGAGGCGCCAGCGACGAGCCAATTTAGAGAAATTATTGCAGTGAGACAGATCCCTACATAATTGATATTTGGTATGGACAGATTTATGGAGGTAGCTGTTACAATCCTATTAAATACTTAGCTGAAGCACTTAGCTTTGTCACTTTTATTAGCATAGTTTTGCACACTCTTTCCATGGTAATTTGAGCTGTGTATTTTTTATCCTTTGTGTGACTTCCTGCATTGCAGAAAGACATCTTTAAAACTCACAGCGTCTTCCTTTATGCTCATGATAGGCAGATTGCATTGACATGGTCTTCACACAGGAGCAAGCACCTTTTTCTTGTCCTGCCTTTGGCTGTATTTCCCCCCTCCATCTGGACAGATCTCCTGGGGTTTTTTTCCTCACTTCGTGCTGGAAACATAGTGCATATCTAATATATTGTGTTCAAAGAAGCCGAATTTGCTTTTTTAATACAAGCTCTTATCTCTTACCAAGCATAGATCTACAAATACTGTACTATGTCCCCCGCAGCTATTCTCTGTTTAGAGATTCTTCATCATGTGTCGGACAGATGGCACAATCAGTGGGTTGTATCAGAGCATTAAAAAAAGAAATTCTTTCTCGCTGCTTCTACCCAGACTGTTTTGAATTCAGTGAGATGCAACAGCTGTAACGCAATCTTTCAATGACAACTCTGAACATGGGGGGGAGGGGGTGGTTGTTTCATTTGAAAGTCAAAAAAAATGTAGGAAAAATGGCATTAAAAAAGAAACATAAAGGGCTTTAACAGAGCTACGAAGGTTGCAAGGTTAAGATCCTGACTTTTCAGAGTTGTTTAGTCTCTCAGCTGTCTCAGATCACAGGTAGATCTCCATTTGCAGCTGCTGATACAAACAATACAACATTGTTTTTACTTCTGTTGAACACTTCTTAAGACAGCTCCTTTATTTGTTATTAAATAAGATATCTGGAACTTACAGGAGCCTTGCCAAAGCATCAAAGATGCTTGTATTCTTAGTAAGCATGATAGAAAAAGCAGCATTAATAATATAAGGGTTTGCTGAGAGGACAGCCCTAGGTTTCTGTATTGGGCATCTGTTGTGCCTGACCATTACCAGCTCTGCAGGCATGCAATTTGTTTTTAATATCAAAGAACCTGAAGTCTTTGATAACTGTTAAATGATATAAAAAAGAATAGATGTAGTCCTCATCCTACACGAGCCCTAGTTGTCTTTTCTTCTTAGGCTTCGTTCCCACCCATCCCTGTTGCTCCTGCCCCCAGGAGAAGTAGTCCTAGTGCAGCTCCTGTCATGGGTCCCAGCTTCCCATAAGGAAGAAATGCAGTCAGTAAAAGAAGCAGTGATGGGCTGTTGGTATGTATGAGGTAGTGAGTACAGTCTTGATAAAAGGCTGAAAGAAAGATGAGGGTTTCTACAGAGCTGGCAAGGGGCTGAGCTCTAGAGAGGAGGGTGCTTGGAGGTGGGAGAAGGGAGGCACTGGGGGAGCTCCTGCCTTCTGACTGCCAGGTGAGGGGTCCTCGAAGGCCCCCGACTGCTGCTTGTCTTCAGCTTACTCCTGGGGAGAAAGCCTGGCCTGAGACTTGTAAAAGAAGCATCCTGTCCTTTTGTATCTCCAGCTGCCCATTTTATACAGTATACCATAGGGAGGAAATACATCTTCTCTCTTGCATCGTTATCCACTTTCTGTAGAATATCTCTTCTTACTTCATATTCCTCCAACTTTCATGTTCCCTGGTTATATCACTACAGTCAAACTGCTCCTGTTACACTGCTTTAGGTGCTTTTATTCCTAGAAACTGCAGCTTTTTAAGCTAATCTTACATCCCTGCCCAGGTAAACTTGAGCTATATGAGAAGGTGCTCTCAGCTAATACAGGGAATTACACAAGAATAACTGTACCAGTTTAAATTCATATTCTATTTAAATCTGAATAATTTTTTCACATTAGCAAGTCGTAAAA
Source organism: Phoenicopterus ruber ruber (assembly GCA_009819775.1). Taxonomy (NCBI): domain Eukaryota; kingdom Metazoa; phylum Chordata; class Aves; order Phoenicopteriformes; family Phoenicopteridae; genus Phoenicopterus; species Phoenicopterus ruber. The sequence goes on along the minus strand of CM020216.1, from coordinate 60,184,216 downwards.
GATAGGAAGTCTTTAATTTAATCTTTTAACAGGGGGGAAGACAGGAGTACAGACTAGAAACAGACGTTCTTCCCTTTGTGTTGTTGCAATATTCAATTCTCTACCTGGCACGGTGTGGGAGGCAGTTTGGATTGTGGGACAGGCTTGATATTTCTGCTAAATGATCAGCAAGTAAATGATTGTGCTGATATTTAATTGTCAGCTTTTAGGTTCAATAGTTTAACAAGTCATCGTGACAGATGAGGTGGCTGTTGCATCTGAAAGCTGTTCAGGTAGCATTTACTTTGTCTCACTCAGTGCACTTCTTCAAAGCTGTCTTCATAACCATGATGACTAGAGAGGGGAGCAAAAGGTAAGGATTGTGCAGCTGTGGGTGCATCCTGGCAAATGCAAAAAGTCCTGCCAGAGGTTCTTGATGCAGGTTTTGACCACGGAAGTACACACTGTGTTGTGTAGTACTGTGATGTTCTGTGAAGCTAATGCCATGGCTTACTGAGAGACGGGACTCTCAAATCACTGTGAGAAACACCAGCCAGCAGTTTGACAACTCAACGTTCATTGCACTGTCCTTTTTCTACCCATACTATTATCATTTTCCCAAGTAACTATTACTGCCCACCTGGACAGTTGGTTAACTCTCTGTAAAATTCTGCTACATCAGAAGCAGGGGAACTTGCCCTTTTCCAACATGTTCAGCAACATTGACACTGTTTTTTATTGGTCTGTGCATTTTATTATACTTCTTTCCCCATGACAACACGAAGCAGTGAACAGCTGGCCAGCTGCAAAAGTGCAACCAGAGAAGGTTGGGAAAGGGAGGGGAGGGAGTCTGGTTGAGAATTGCTTGCCAGCTTTACTGCAGAATTATGATTAAAATGTTTTGTTGAGAGTTTAATATATGTGCATGTGAGAGTCAGCAAAACAGCTTGGGCTGCCTTCTGTTTCCTTCTCTATTTGTTTAGCGTACAATTTCTCAAACGTCACATTTAGTGTAATAACTCTCCTTTCATTCGTGTGGTATTAATCTCACTTTTAACTCCTCCTCCTGTTGCACTTTAAATGAGCTCCCAGTGAAACACCAGAGTTGGGTGTTTGACTTACATCTTCCTTTACCTAGCACTGATCCCACATCACTTCCTGTGGATGATGGAGTGAACAAATGGAAATGACAGTTCCTCTGGAGAAGCCCGCAATTCCTAGGGCAGGAGAAACCAAAGGGCTCTCTGGGAACTGCGGTCACTCTTTTTATTAAGAGTCCATCAATATACAGTTCATAAACCATCAGTAGCTCTTTGGATGGATGTAAATCAGCAGCTGTAGTTTATGTTACTCCAAGTATTGCAGGCTGCTTTTGACAATATTTTAGACATTTTCGTCATGTGCCTATGATCAGATGGAACACCATTGCATCCTCGCCTTTGCAGCAAGGGATCCAGGGATCCATACATGCACACGTAATCCATTACAGACAGTTTTGATGTAGGTACTTCAGACTTATAACAGTTATTGCATTTCTCTCAAATTATAACTACGAAAATATGTAGGAAATATAACATTTACAAGGGGAGAAGGGACAAGGGATTAAGGGATAAATTGCCTGTCCACAGTAGTGCCATTAGGAAAATGTAGATACCCATTCATCTTGCCAAACGTTAGAGGTCTGTAGCTAGCTATTCACAGTTGCTCCTTTTATGCTCAGTAGATGAGTGGGCAGTTTGAGAGTATCATTTATTTGATTTACTTCAGATGTTTACCTTAAGATGAGTCACACCCCCTATACAGCTACAGCCTTAGGGCATTGTAGGTGTTTGCATTTACTGAGATGAATCTCACCCCCGTTTCCTCTCCTGAGTGAAATATTTTTCAGAAGAAGTACTTTATGAATTGCCATCATTCATATTTCTGTATATTTTCAGAGGATTTTCATTGTGGGCGCAAATGTATGCGTTTGTAAGTCCGTACTTTATTTAGAGATTTTTCCCCTCCAGCGTACAAGGTCAAAATGCTTCATCCTCATGTCCTCTGCAGAATTTGAAACTGGCTGTGTGGGGAATGGTTGCCATCTCACACCTCTGATGATCTCTAAAGATGACCATTGCTGTGCTGACAAACACTTCCTTAATGTTTTCTTAAGGCAATTGACTTTTTTTTCCTGAAGTGTTTTATTAACAATTGGTGCAACTCAGGAAACTGAAAAATGAGTGCAGTTGTGGCATTTTCATGCCAGCAAAGATACAGCACTTGCTTTTCTATGTTTGTACTGGCTGTAAATCAGAACATTTAATCAAGAGCCTTTATAATAAATTTTAAAGGTCACTTTTGCTTTTGCAGAAAAGTACCCAACAAGATAATGTTGACTTTATTCTCTGATTTAAGGGGTGTTTTTTTTTTTAGAACAGAAGGCCAATTAATTGCCCAAGCTTAATAGCAGCCTTGCTTGGACTCCCCTCTGTTCTGAAATCAGCACTGTGGTTTGTGGTTTGTTGTTTTTAGTAGTTAGTAAAGCTGTCAATCTTCTTGAAATCCGTTTCTGAATTCAGAAGACTTGTACGCCCTGAAATCTGTGATAAATGTTGAAAAAATAATTATATAATTTACATGGAAAGTGTGGAGGGGAGTGGTCCTTGTTTTTCTCAAATTCTTTTAACCCCCTTTTCTTCTTTACTATGCGTTGTTGCTCTTTGTTGTAATTTTTCATCTTTGTTTAGTAGGTTCTTTTGTTTATTTTAATCCAGGGCATAATGAGAACGAGTACTAGAACAGGGAATTAAGAATTAACTCAGTAATCCAGCTGTTAGCACCTTCCTCATTTTCAGCTTCACTGGAAAATAATGAACATCATTTGGTGCCCTGCTCCACCTCCTTAGGGAGATGAGGACTGGTCCTCAAAGTTAGTTTAAAGTAAAGGAAGCAATCTGTTCCCCTTCCCTGAAACTCAGTCTCTCTAGCAACTTTATTATTCAAAATGTAAGAAAGAGCTGATGTAAGGCATCATATCCTGGATATTAAACAAGCTTCTCTATTTCCAAACTACTGGTAGTCCTGATAGTGTCAGCTCCTCTCCCTCCTGAGAGCAACCTAGTCTCAATCACGTTTTGGAAAGACCACTTCTAGTAACTGGAGTATTTTGGAGAGACTTTTAAAGGCATGACAGAAAAGTACATGAGTCCTGTTGTATTCCATGCCTTTGCACAGCTTTAAGGTCTTCAGGAGTCTTGGAAATTTTAGTGTTAGTCATTCACTTTTCTGAAATAGTTATGGTTTTAGCTTTCTGAAGGTAACTGGACTGAAAAGAACCCTTACTTTACTTAGGTAATAGGATGATTGTGATTTCTAGTCAGGATTAATAGATGTCATTGTATTCTTCAACGGGTAATTTTTTTTCTCTGTTCATTGCATGATACCTTGGAAGCTGCCCTTTCTTAAATGCTTGTTTGACGAATCTATGTCCTTAAGATTTCAAGATCTGCATTTCTAGTTTTAAATAAAAATTAAATGTTGTGCCCTAAACCTGTCTCTCTACTAAATCTAATTGCTTGGACATATCCTCTTCCATGGAGGCAGTAGAAGCCATGCACTGTGTGTTTCTGTCTATGAATGGCAGCAAATACAAAAAGAAAGTTTGGAATCCGGAGGTTAATTGCTGATTTTATGTGTAGCAATAATTTGACCGATCCTAACTTGCTGAATCAGCAGGTTTTCCAAATACAGCATTTTGGACAAATTTATTGTTGACTTGTTTTCCCTTGATGCAGAAATTTGGTTTTGAATTAATTTAGCGTGTAGGACATCAAACTTCTGTACTTCAAAGCTTCTATTTCTGTTACTATTTTCACTTTCTAAATTTTGTCGTCATGGCCTTAGGCCTCCTAGTTTGGCTGTTCACCCCCATTCTTTTTGTTTTCACTTTTGTGTTCCTCTGATGAGTACAAGACCACTCTATGAATCCATGTACAAGTAAAAGAGGTTTTTTTCAAAAAGTATTAATGAACAACTGTCCTGGTTTTGGCCAGGATGGAGCTAATTTTCTTTCCACTAGCGACTATGTTTTGGATTTAGTATGGGATTTGGTATGTGAAGGATGTTGAGAATACACTTACGTTGTTAGTAGCTGCTAAGAGATCAAGGACGTCTTCCAGCTTCCCAGGTTTGGCTAACGTGCAGGTGCAAAAACTTGGGAGGGGTATAGCCAGAAGAGTTGCTCCAAACTGGCCAAAGAGAGTAGGCCAGAGCACAGACGTCATGCCTGGTGTAAGTGGGGGTCGGCCGGTGGGCAAGGCCCCTTTGTTTGTTCATTCGTTCCTTGTTTGTTGGGGCCTTGTCGTTCATTCAGCTGTTCGTTCCCTTGCTCGCTCTCTCTGGAACTTGCTGTTCCAAGATTGCTGCTGGGGAATATTCCTGTTCCTTGCTGCTCGGGACGGGCTGTATCGGTTGTCAGGTGGTGAGAAATTGTGCATCGTTTGTTTTATATATTCTATTATAGTTCTATTTTATGATTATTATTATCATTATTAATATATAATATAATTACTATATTTTTCTTTGCTGTCCTGGTGAACTGTTTTTACCTCAACCCACGAGTTTTCCTTTCTTTCCGATTCTCCTCCCCACCCCACTGGTGAGGGGGAAGTGAGCGAGCAGCTGTGTGGGATTGGGTTACCGGCTATGGTTAAATCCCGACAACAATTTTTTTGTAATAATAATGGCCCATAGTTTAGGAGACAACATGTAATAACACTGAATTGTCAGTGTACTTTATAAACCAGTGTTCCTGCAAACTGAATAAAAACCGTTCATGTGAAATGTGTATGTCTTTCTCAGTTGAAAAGTAGCTGATGTTCTGCATGAGCTTCTAGAGTATGTTAAACCTCAGTCAGAGAGCACCGAGATACACAATTGATGCAAAGCCTGAAAGTCTCAAGGAAGTAGGGCAGCTTTGCTAGCCGGAGAATCAATGCTGCATGTAGAAGGAGACTGGTGTGCCAAGAGTTGCTAATGCTATGTACTTCAGTATAAACATGTGCTGGATGTGAAATGTTACTTTGAAACATGCTGTTTACAAAGTAAATATTTCCTCAGACAGGGAGGTTGGATAAACTTTCAGAGTCACACATATTTACGAGGAGTATATAAGCTGTGGGCTACAGAGGTTACTGTATTTTGCTTTGTTTTGCTTTAAACTGGTATAAATCATAAATGACTCATCCTCAGTAGGGTACCTTCTGACTTACCTTGTAACTACTAGAAGCCAGGATGAGCTCAATGTTGATTTTATGCACTTTTGAGGAAGTAGTAGTGTTTAAACTGCAACATCTCAAGAGTAGCCATGCTGACTCATATACCCACACGCGTCTGATGTGGGAAGATGTTCAATGTCCCTTCCCTTCTTTAGATGGAAAAAACTACACTTTCCCGCTTATACATCATGACACAAAGTGGAAAACAACGTCTTCCAATTTATCTCGGAAGTTGCGGCATCTGAATAGGTTACAAGAAAGAAGCCAGGCGGTATCCCTCCCACCCTCCCTCCTTCTTCCCTGGGATATATCTTTGCATTACAGAGTGCACTTTTCTTACTCTTTCATTAGAGGTGTAATCCCTGTCAAACTCTAGGCCTGTAACAACTGTTCTTCAAATCTTGGAGTGTCAATATTTAATGGTGCTTATGAATTAGACCCTTTCTCACACAGTTAACTAAAAAAAAAAAAAACCCAAACCCTTATTTACACGAACAGTGTATCCAACTGTAAATGCAGTGTAAAATCAAGGATGGCACTAAAGTGCAATATCCTGCTTGGAGATCAGTTGCCTACGGTAGTGCTCAAAGACACGGGAATCTGAAGATCTCTGTCTTGAAGAAGGGACTAGGACTGGCTGTTCCGGGTTTCATTCAAGGAATCTTAGTTATTTCCCCATCAGTACAGTTGCATGTGAAATAAGGATTTTGCTACTCTTTCACTTGTTCAGTGTAGTATAAAGATTGCTTGACTGGTACTAAAGTGGACTAAATTTTTGTAGATGGAAAGAAGATGCCACTGAAAGTTTCCCCACTTACCTTTTTGTGCTGACTTTTGGCCCTACTATAGACTTTTGACAGTTCTCAGTACTTGCAATATCATTTGCACATCATTAACAATTTATACTCAATGTCAAATTTTAGATAAGCTAATGACAAGTCAGGTAATATATGTGCTCATTTGCACACACATAAAAATATCTTGGATAAAGAAGTACAGCAAACTGCAGAAAAGTTGCCAAATACTTTATGGTTACTTGTGCTTTATTACTCAATTGACATCTTGAGAATATATTGTCTTATTTTGTAGTAATAAGAAACTTTTCCATAGGCATCTGCAATGTCTTTTCTTATGGGGAAAAAGTTAAAAGCTATGCGTGTATTTTGGGGTGGTTTTTTAACAACAAAAAGTACTTGCACAACGCTATGTTCTAGGATCATTTACATTATATAAGTGGATATTTGCATACATACAAATGCATGTTCAGGTGTAAACATCTCTAGGTATAGTGTACATATATGTCTTGGTGGCTAAGAAAGTATAAACGTATGCTGTCATCATGCCATCAGGTAGACTTTCAACAAGATGAGACCTGTAGTAGTGTCCAAAAAACCTGAGAAAACTAGTCAACAACCCATTTCCAAAGCAGGAAATTTGTATGAAAAAGCAGTGATCCATATTTCTCACCCTGAAGAGGAAAACTGAAGCATCTCCCCCAGCCTGGAGCAGTTTAAATTATTAATGTAAGAGTGTGTTCACCACCTAATTGACTCTGATTCATTACATTGTTCTCCAAGTTTCCACACATTTATGCACATATGCAGAAGGGAGGAAATCCCTGTCCGCCTCCCCATGCCTACTAGTGGGCACGTGGCCTTGCAAGGAAGGAAGACTGAGAAATAGCAGCTTTGGTAAGCACTCGCATGGTTTGGATGGCCTTGGTATTATAAGGCAAATTGGTGAGGTTTGACAGGTCGGTAATTCTGTCATAGGTGGCTTTACTTGAGAGAGTTTTATAGCAGGAGTGCACTCTATATTAATAATGTCTAAAGACACAGCTGCCCTTCCGGTGCAGGCAGCATCCCAGGAAAACATTAATCATGTTTTCCTAAAGCAGACGAATTGATTTCTTGGGAGAAATATTTCTTTGTCTACTCGCCAGCCATTTATGAACCCATCACCAACTTACAGTGATCTGAGCAGCTAGTCAACAAATAATTATTGCCTGCTGGTCACCCGGGAGAAAGGGTACAAATATTGCTTAAGGTTCTTAGAACAAGTAACTTCATTTTTACCAAGGCATAGTGACTATTTTTCTCTATCACCTTTTTTATGTTTGAAGTTTTTTTCTTCTCTTTTGAATCCTTGGGTTACACGGAGGGTAATGTTATATTTACTATGCTAGGAACAGCTTACGTTTGTTTATTTTAGGTTTTAATATAATATCTGTTGTAGCATCCTATGTAAGCTTTTACAAGCAAAGGAAAGCTGTCAGGTTTTGTTCCCTTTGTATTGGTACAGTTCTCCCCAAGATGTAGCTCAATCTTGCACAGAAAGTGAGATGATGTCTAAAAATTGAGCCCATTAACCTAAGCAGAGCCAATGCTCAGTCAGGTATTGGTGAGTGGGGTACAGAAAAGCAGATGAAAAGAGTAAAAGCAGCTAGGATAAACGGATGTCAACCTGAAGAGTTTTGAAAGACCGCTTTATTGTAGGAAATATGCTAGTCATTCTGTCAACAAGGACTTTATCTTTTGAGCTTTATTGCCTAAAATCATCTGTACTCAATTAGTATCATACATGCTAGAATTAGTTAAGAGATTCATGTACGTAGCTCAGGGCCTGTCTATTACACATTTACCTATCTAAGTACATGGAGCAGCCTACTGATTTGAGTTGGAGCTGTTTGCTTATGTACTTCTGTGCTTTGTTGAAAAAGAAAAGGTTTTCATTAAAGATTGTGTACGTGCTTTAAGCACTTAAATTAATTGGAGTGTGTGCATGGGTATTAAGCCTGGTCTGTTTTACAAAGGCACCAAATGCAAACAAGGACGGAGGAGTCTTGGGGTTGTCGCATCGTAATGGATTAGCATGGCAGGCCCTTAATGTAAGTCCTACTCCGTTAGTCTGCTGCAGAGCAGGGCACCTGTACACTTCCTGATTTGCTTCAGGCCAGGTTAGCTTTAAGGGTTTCAGTTGTTGGGCTGAGCTAACCTGGTTAATTTTTTTGCACAAAGGAAAGGGACAATCAATGTAAAGACCTGCTGTGCCAAGCAGGTGAAATGAGCAGTCTGATTTGGAGATGTGCCTGTTCCTGAAAGGAGATGTCTGCCTGTGGAGCTCAGATCTAAACGCCAGGGTCTGCCGCTACTCAAAGCCTGACCAGTTGAATTTTCATTTTGTGTTGATTTTTCAGGTTTTGATCAACACAAAATGTTCACACACCAGGTTGAGTTAGCTTAAGCCATTCCCTATAAAATCACACCATTTATACCAAACTGCTTTGATTGAGCTCCTGTCTGCACATAGGAGACGTGCCCCAGGTGAGCTGGTTATTACAGTCATGATTCACACAAGTCTCATTTAAACTTCACTTGTGTTTTGGCTGTCTCTTGATTTTTCCACTCCACAGCATGTGCAGGTGAGGTGGCAAGAATGACTATCGGTTGGCATTTCTTACCAAAAGCTATTTAGTGGTCTGCTTCCCATAGAAATTTGCCGCTGTAGATGACACCAAACTGAATTCTCTTGAACCTGAAAAGAGTGAGCTGCAATAGAGAAGAAAATATCCCCCTTTTCACTCCTGGCCTCTCCTTCTGGGGAATACAGGTTTCAAGTCTGTTTGAAAGGCCTGATAGTACTCAATGCATCCAGGATATGAAGAGAATTACTTCACTTTCAAGGTGGACACTACAATCATTTACACCTCTCCGCATCACTGCTGTTGGGCCTTCCACTTCCATAGGCTCATGATCCACAATCTTTAAGTAGGTCATGAGGAGTGAATCAGAAGTGGCTTCGAAGTATCCTCCAGAAACCTCTTTTAGGGGCATCTCCACCACCTATTTTGAATGACTTTATGCTTCTAGTTTAGGTATGATTTAGAGGCTCAAAGTGAGGCAACTCAGTTCCTCTGTGGCAGAAGGCAGTGGTGGGGTTATTCTGTGCAATTCTGGAGTTATTCTTATTCAGACATCAAATTAGATGTCTAAAGAAAATTTTATGAATACTTACTCTTGGGACTATGAGAGGAAGTTTCATGATTCAAATGCATTGCATTGTGCTTGTTTGTGGGGTGATAGCAGGTAGTGCAAATAAGACAGAGCTAAAGCAGTGTAAAAGAGTTTATCAAAGTTTTAAGAAACAAATATTCATCTTTGTCTGTTGACACTGGTTGAAGTCCTGATGCCCTTACTTTGCTTATCTCCACATCTTCCTTGGGCCACTTAAAAGGAAGTTGAACCATGAGTCTCAGCATTTGGAAGTAAATAGCCTGTCATGACCAATGCAAACCATCTTTGAAAATAGATTGCTCTATCAATTACCTGTCAATTACAGCAGAAGTTGCAGGTGAGTTAATACTGGCCTAATATAATGTCTTGCTTTATACAGGTCTGTAAACACATGCTATTTATACAGGTCTGATTCCATGTGAGAAAGCCTTTGTTCCACTATAAATGGCTTTTTTGTTGTTTCTTTTCCAGTATAGCTTGAGTCTTAAGGAAAACTTTTTTTCCCTTTAATACTGGAAGCATACCCAATGTGTTATACTGGCATAAATATATTGCCTTAAATTATTTAAGAGGGACGATCTCTTTTCCATGCATTTTTCTAGCATTTAGTAGGGTGAAAAAGTTAGATTTGTTGTTGATTTTTACTTTGCAGGGACAGTTTCTTTCTCTTTTTTTATTTATAACATGTTCATTACATGAGTGTGAGAGGTGCCTTATGGATTTACAAGATAAGTAAACTTGAGGAGTGATACTGTGCAAATTTCTCTCTTCTTCATTTCCACCTCTCCACGTTCACATTGTATAGGATTGATTTCCAAAAGACAAGATAAATATGGAAACCTGACAGCTGAAAATACCATCAACTGGGAACTTGTGTCCTGATTACACTGTAGAGAAAGTGATGTTTGCTTTATTCTGATTTATGAAGAGGGCAATGACTGGCCAGGTGCCGGGCCAGCATCAACTATTTACTTTCCTACATCAAGAGTGATGAAAGGCATCAGAAAGCAGAAGGAGTAAAATTTTTTTTGTATGCCTCAGCTAAGTGGATCACAGTGCTACTCGTGAGCAGCAATCTATCTTTGCTGTTCTGAAGAACATGTTAACCTTTCTGGAGACTGCATCTCGCTGTAGGGTTTTGGCCTGAAATTTCTCTTTCCCAATCAAAGTCCTCACCTGTAGTACCCGTTCAGTCAGGAGCGAACAAAAGGCCTGAATACCAAGATCAAGCAAGCTCATGCTGTTTCTCACCTTGTGAGATTTCAAAGCTTCTCAGACATCAGGGTTGAATTCAGCATCACCACAACTTGAGCTGTGCATTAGATAGAAACCTTTCAGCGCTGCTGGAATAAACACTGTACCGAGTCAGGTTCAGAATATTCCACAGGCAAAACCACTCGCAGAATCTTAATTCAAGGGTCTAATTCAAAACCCCTCGCTATCAAAGAGACAGGAAGCAGGAGAAGAAAATAGCTGCTGAGCAAGTGTTTAAAGTTAGATCTTAATGAATGACTACAAAGGAGGCAAATAATTCTCGTGTTCATTGTCAGCATCAGTTGAAAATGACTTAATGATGCAGTTAACAGTGGTTTTGTAATGTTGGGGGTTTTGTGAAATGCATGCATATATTGCATGTATGAACGCAAAATCCATGTATATGAGGACTGACATATAGGAAAAAATACTTCAGCATGCTATTAATGAGCGGCTAATCGTCTCCAACTGATAGCATCATATCATTCAAAGCATTATAAGCAAATTCTTTTCCTCCACTATCTTTAATTATTTTATAACCTAGGACAAAAAACTTTGAAAACTATCAGAAGATATATTGATATAGCTCTTCTTTGGCTGCCTGGTGGGATTTTTTTGTAGAACAAACAAGAAAGTGTAGTTGAAATACTTACCAATTTCAGGTTTGTTCTGTTTTAAAGCTAAAATACAGTAATTACAAGCATAAAGGATTCATTACACAGGAACTGATAATTGCTTCTCAGTGTTTGACAGATTATTTTTCATGTGCATAAGGAAGTTGAAGGAGTTCTGGCTGATGTGGAAAATAACAGTACAGTACGTTTTTGGAAGTATTTGGATTCGTACTTCTAAAATCAAACTATATACTTCGATATCTATCTGTGTTACATCTTATGCGTCATATTTCTAAACGAATGAAATTTCACTTTTCAGTCATTGCTGTGATGTCTAGAAGCTATAACCAAGGCTTGAAGAAGCAATGTATGAACATATAGCATATATACAATCCCTGCCTCAAAAGGCTCTCAATCTTGCACAAAAAGACTTACAAAAAGAATTGAATACATTGATGAACAGAGGAAAATAAAGCAAGGAGGGTGTAGCAATAGAGGCAAGTGGATTTGCATTAACCAGTGGTCACAGATAGTGCTGTTATCTCCCCATAACCATGCTGTTAGGGAAAGCATTTTCCTTTTTTTTAAAAAAAATGTTAATTAATTTGAATTTTTTAACAGTACTGCTGTTTTCTCTGTCTGCCAGCTGAGGTGTTTCTTTGAAATGCTGGTAAGACATACTGGTTTGTGATGACTGGTTTTGACCATTAGCTGCATCTATAAATCTAAAGTATGATTCTTCTTACCTAATTGTTTCTCAAGTATGTTTGTGCACATAGGGTACATGGCAATATCACCTAATGGTGTCTTCCTGTCTTTTCTCTACTCAAAAAAGAATTTCAATCCATGGCATGTAAATATATCTTTCTTCTCTATGGCTTTTATATTTTTCCAGGACACTAAGACTGTTTGAATTGTATCTTTCACACCATATGATCTCTTGTGCTCCATCTGTTCAGTCAATTAAATGTAATAATTACTATTAACCTTCATTACAGGGTTTCACTGCCTTTTAAGGTGGATATGCATTTTTCACCAACTTTTACAGTACCGATTACAGAAATTACAACACAAAATATTTGCTACATTTGCTTGTCACTGTTATGGCAGAAATTAATCTTTGCTTTCTGATTCTTTTATGGTTAACACAGTGTGTAGGAAAAAAAAATCATTTCTGTACAAAGAATGAAAAAGGAAAGAAAACTTTGGCCACTTTCTTAGTTGGGGTGCCTTGGATTCCTGGGGTGGATATGGGCTAGGATTTGAGAATAAGTTTTGTCTAGTGTTGTGTCCTCACAAAACACTTTTTTGCCAACTGTGTGTGTTCATAGTAAACAGGCAGTTGCCTGTAAATTTCGAGCTGAATATGCTATGTGAATAGCTATTCAGCACCAGAGCCTGATCAAAACTGGGTTTTTTTGGTTCAGTCATAGTACCAGCCAAAATAATCTCTTGAGACTTGATAAAATTGGTTTGCATATCACTGACTACATTGAGTACAAGGCTGAAGAAGGCCAAGGTGAATCAGAACATGCAATCTTAATTCCTTTTTTTCAAATGTGTCCATGAAGTGTGGAGGCAGTAAGTCGTCATTTCACTGGTTGTGTATTAGTATAAAACTCGCATTGCGCTGGGCCCTGTTCTGGTTTTGTCATCTTTTAGAGTATTTAATATCACACTGCTTTAAAGTCTTGGTGCAGTCTACAGAGCTAACAAGGCATGAGGCTGACCATTGTGGAAGATGTCAGGAATGGCAAATGATTCGGAAAGCTGAAACTCTTCCTAAAACAGGCCTGTTTTCACGTGTTTTGGGCAAACTCCCTTCTCGCTTGGCAATCTCCAGTTGCCGAGTAGCTTGGAAAACTCAGGTTGTTATTTTGCTAAGGGCAAAGGCACTTCTTGGTGTGGGGAAGGGAGCGTGACAGGGATGAATGTTGTAACTGGATGAAGGAGGAGCATGCCTGCCCATGCAGGAGACAAGGGGGAGAAGACCGAAGGCTGGGATTGAGAGGGAGGAGGGAATGGTCAGAGCACCTCAGGGGCACCACAGTGAGGATGCTGGGGAGCCCAGCACTGACACAGGGAGGTGAGAGAGAGGGCTAGAGACGGCATGCCCATGAATTGAAACAAAGTAATGTGCATTTAAACATAGATAACATTGGTATTTGCCCTTCAGTAAATGGGTGTTGTTGATGTGGATTTAGAATGTCCTTCATTTTCTACAAGTGGTATTGTAAAGATAGTGTAAAACCCACTATCACCCCTCAGGGGTGTTGGGGTGACCTGGCACGCACTGCAGATGCCCCATCAGCCTCAGATGCTGAGAGGCAGCATGGAGCTTGATGTCCAGCCCTGCCTCTCTTCAGAGACAGGGAATGGCATTAATCCCCCATTGCTGCTGGGGACCAGGCTGCTGCAGGGGTGAGGTGAAGCTTCGCTGCTCCTTTCTTAGTTTTGTCACCTCAACATTGGTCCGTGCTCTGCTGTGTCCTCAGTGGAGCTGCACTTACGGACACAGCCTGCCTTGTGGCACGCTGCTCTGGGCTGGGTGGAAGGAAAACAGTGCATCTCATAAAGGCAGAGCATCTCCAGATGTGAACTAACATCACTTCTGTATACATAGAAAGTGTTCAAGATTTTGAAGTCAGATATCTGTGGATCATCCTTGGCTCTACATAGATGCTTTGTAATCTCTGGTAAGCTTATAAATTCCCTTTCTCTACCGGTAAAAAGCTTACATTAATACTAACTATACTGGACCATATACCTATCATGGGTCCAGACCTTACTGTGAGATTTTCAAGTCAAGGCACTTGTATAGAAAATCTATTTTAAGTCATTTATAGAGGCTTCTAAAATTTTATTGGTTATAGTCTTCCTCTTTCTCAAATCACTGTATAGTCTCACTGATGGCAGCTGAAGTACCTGGCTTTACAGACTCAGGCTTGCAAGCCATAGCTTCAATAAAATTTTGTTAAACTCCTTTTTATAAATTGGTGCTCCTGCAGTGTGCAGCAAAAACCAGGGAACATAAGTGTGATAGGGAAGTTTTATTAGCCTTTCTTTAGGATGATCTGCACTATGCACTTACAGCTTTGGCACGTGTAATTAATGCAGTCAGCCCAAATTCATTGAGGAAGTGCCACGCCACTCTCTCTGTGTTTAATATACTGTATATATTTTTGTGTGATAAGTATACATATTGTTGGATGTAATTACAGTGAATGTCTGTGCAGGTATGTACCCTACTTTTCTTCATGATCATAACAGAAAAATGAAGGTAATTGATGATGATTTTTTTTTTTTTTTTTTTAAATTATTAGCCTGGCTTGTAACCCTGTGATCGCTCTACACAAGGACAAAGCAAGGGCATTTCCCTTGGGCATGTATAACAGTCATTCCCACTACCAAACTATGGTTGTCTGAATGTAAAAGGAAAAGCTTTAATAACACAGTAAATTTACACCCTTATCTGTGCTTGACAAAATTCTAGCCATAATTTGATTTGACCATATATACGATATATGTTTTTATTTAAGTAATAATGACTGAGGAACAGAGCATTTCCTGAAAATTAATAGCTGGCTAAAAAATTTTATAGCCCAAATGCAGCCAAGGGCCATTAATCCCAACTGGTCAATTCTCCATGAAATGCCTTGTGTCAGGGGTCATTTGTTACATTCCCGTCCCTCCCACCCACCAATAAAGAAGTAAAATTAAATGATACCTTCCTCCTATGGCATCATTGAGCCTTGTAGCAGCTACCGGAAGCCCCTGCTAGAGAGTGTTGGTGTTGCTGCCGTAGCAATGAAGGTTTCTTAGTGGATGAGTGATGGAGAACCTTTCAAGAATGGTCATTCGCTGTCTGTTACTTTACATTTGTTAGTGAATAAAGCTCTTCAGTTTGCTTCTTGGAGCTGACAAGGATATGAAGAGACTGCTACGTTTCCATTGCCACTAGAAAGTTTGTGGCATTAGGAAGGTGGGGGGAGTTTGCATCCCACATATATCACAAATCTATCTTACCTACCGTGGCTGCCATCCTTCTAGGATCTTATATTTATTCTCTTGTATTTAGTGACCAGTATTAAATATTTGGAACTGTAGTTTATTTTCTCTCAATATTTCATTCATTGTTGGTAAAAATTGGTACATTAGAGGCTTCATTGGGACTAAGTGATACTGTTTCAAGCTGGAGGGCTAAGGTACCTGTAAGTGGCTATTGAAGAGAATAATTAAGAGATTAATGGGATAACAGAAAAATAATTGCAACAAGCTGTCAAGAAGGTCATTGCTAAATCTTCATGTTAAAAAACAAACCACAAACCCTCCTTGCATTTTTTACATTCTTCTGAATTAGGTGAAAACACTGTTTCCTTTTGCAAAGCATAATGAAAATCACGTCCGTATGTCATTATATGTGGCAAATCTGTCACCAGGATCTGTCACCCAGCACTTTCCCTCTCTTGCTAGCAAACACATACACCTTACTGAGGAAATAAACTCTAATGGCAAGGAATGACAGCTCGGGGCGGAGGGGGGGACCTGACAAAAAGCCCTCCACCTCTTGGGCTGAATGCTTGCGCAGCTATGCCTTAAAGTGTACCTCTGGCAGTCTTTCACTGTCCCTCCCAGTGTATACTGGGGCTGGCAAATTCACCTGCCCACGAAGGGCTTTTGTCACTGCTTTTCAGGAAGAGGAAAGAAAAGCAGTCAGTCACTACCCATTCAGCCTGATGAACCTTTGGAGACCTACATTTTAGGTTATAACTATTTATCTGCTTTATGATGAGGTGGTTCCTTAGATGGCAGTCTCGGAAGCTAGAGACTTGATTTTCATTTCAGCCCGCTGCATCCTTGGAAAAGGGGCAAGAGAACTGGGCTTTCATTCTTCCATTCATGAAATGGAAAAACAAGCCTTTCCATTGTTAAAATTTTGACTTAAAATTGGAAAAAGGCATTACAAATACAGAACTGAACTTAGGTTATTATTCTGTTTAAGCACTGGAATTCAAGTGGTTGACTTTGAATGGTCAGTCAGTGTATCTGTATAGAGTGAAGATGTAAAAAGCCTATTATTGCAATTTCAAGTGAAACAAGATTTTCAAGATATCCCAAACCATATTAGTACATGAAAGAAATACTGCAGTTAGGTGTCTCGTGGGTGTCCCTGGAAGCCTGCTTTAGGGATCACAGTTTCAGAATATTGGACAATGAAAAGGGTACAGTGAGCCAAGGCATGCTTGACTCCATTTCTTTCAGCAAAGTGACTTTGATCATTTGAAACTTGTTCCATATCCCTTATCCAATATATTGTTCATAGCACTAATCTAAAAAGCACAACCAAGTAAAAGTGGATTTAATTCCACATTATTTTTATTAAAATGGATTATTTTTTCACGTGTTTTGTTGTGCAAACTGTGACTGGAGCCACAGTCTTGCAAATAGTTGCACACAAGTTGTCCCATTGTGCACTACTCATATGCATGGTTTTGGCTATAGATGCTGGCATTTGCAGGATCACAGCCGTTTTCATTAAAATTATGCTTCATCTTTAAAGCAGATCACTTCTAATGAAATTACATGAGCCTGATAGCACCACCACCACCCAGACTGGATTCGCGATCTGTTATTTTAATTATGAAATTTAATTATTTTTCTTCTAATATTTACTATTGAATTTAATTTTGGTTTTGTTTTTATCACTTAAACATCCTAAATTTCAGGGATTCACTAAAATGTGTCACATCATTATAACCCTTATTATGAATTATTCACAGTAATTACTGAGTTGTTGCAAACTTCATTATGAAATGTAAAATACCAGAATATCTGGTGGTGATACTGTTTTACTCCTTGGATGTTCTTAAAATAAGTCAGAGTCAACAGATTGCAAAAATATGCAATTACAAAGTTATTAAAATGCAGATTTTTGGCAGGAAGCCACTTTAGTCTCCTATGTTCACAGCTGTCTATTTACAGGAAAACTGCCCTGAGCAGCCTGTGATGGCTTCTTTGAGCTATTACAGCTGATTGGGTCAGTGCAGAGGCCTCTCTAAGGACTAGGTTCAGTAGCTTTTTACCTCCTAGGTCATAAGGTTTACTTGAAATTATTTTTTTTAGGCAGGAGAGATTGACAGTAGACCATCTTTTGTTCCCTGTCGTGCTGATGATAAGTCCAGGGTGCCTCTCCTGAAACTGTGTATGTGCCATGTCTACGTCTACACAGATGGTTCCTCGAATTAGAGTGTGGACCACTCGGCTGGCGGGTGTAGCAACGTAAATTTTGATTTACACTTTTGAGGTCAGTGTAACATGCGTTTTCCCCAGTTGGAACTGGCTTTAATCATTGACGCCTTCACAGCACTCTGAGAGCAGGGCATACTGGAGTATTAACAAAGTGGCAGATGCTTTGCTTTTTAATGAAGAAGTAAGCACTCTCATCTTACCTTCACCCTATCCCCCATAATGTCACTGGGTGCCCCAGTTGTTTTTTCTTTATCTCTGTGCAGTGACTTGGGAACAAAAACTATGACCTACTTAGTTTAAAAAAAACTTTCAAAGTTGGTGTTCAAATTGTTGTGTGCAGATATTCAACACCATTGCTGGCAGCCAAAAACTGCTTTGTCTATGGTTTAGCATCCAGGTAGGACCAACATGTGGTGGCTCTTTCTCAGTGTCTTTTTTTGTAAGCTGCTTCCAGTACAGACTTTTGTCATTCATTTGTCCAGCTTCTCCCAAGAAGCAGAGTAAGTTCTTTTCCGTCCATGAAATTGTGAGACTGGCACAAGGTCTGAAAAAGAGGGGGAAGATTCTGCAAAATAAGGCGCGTAGCATCTAAACGGCAAGAAACAGCACAATGCGCAAGTTATCCCTGTTGTGAAACTGGGGTCATGTTCCCAGAGTGTGGAGAGGCAGAATTTCACATTGTCTATGATAAAGTATAATGGAAGAGCCTCCCCTTCTAAAGTTCTAAATGTCTGATGCTGTTGGGGCGTTGCTGGCTCTGTGAAGCAGATGCCATTAATATCAATGAGGGTCTGTAATAGTCTCCCACAGGACAAGTGACATTTAGGGATTCAAGACTGAAATAAATGAGAAATAGAACAGGACCATTAGAGAATATATTAGAATTGGTTAGTATTATACTGTCCTATTATATATGGGACTACCTGGTAATACTTTAATTTATTCCTCATATAAGTACCTTTCTTCTCTCTCAATCAAATCCAGTCTGTGTTGTCCCAAAAAATTCAAAATGCAGCCACCCTCTTTGTAGATTTTGCTAACTGATAATGGAGAGGCTAAAACTTTTAAGACATTAAGTCATCATTTAAGAGTCAGGTGCATCCTGAGAAGCTTGTATGGGCAATAATACAGAAAAGCTTACATTGATATCTTGGAAGGAGGAAGATGCAGTGAAAATCCCAACAGAACTCTTTAATGTCAGCGTTGCTGGTGCGTACTGTGTTATACAGGAGGAGGTGTTTTGAGGTTATCGTGAACAGAGAGAAATATATCCGAAGAGCTTAATTTTGAGGCTGTCTGGAGGTATAAGCACACTAGAGGGCTGCAGAGATGCAAAGCAGCGTTGTCATTAAACCACTGAATTGTCCTTCCCTGTGCTGGTGTTCCTGAGCCATCCAGGAGGCAGCCTGGATGCTAGTGTACATGCAGCAGCTTGGGACTACTTTAGTTTATGCCTATAGATATGGCCCCTCAGGCAGTTCAGCTGATGTAGGAGCGGTGAAGCACAATGTGCTTTTCTTCCACCGTGACAGACCATCTCCTTGGCTGCAGAATGAAAGGCATAGGGTGAAGAGGAGGAACCCAGCAAGGATCCTCCAAAGACAAGGGACTGTACCCTAATGAGCAAAGGCAGGGCACTGCCTTGTTCTTGGTCATTGGCACAGAGGGAACTCCACTGATTTCAGTTCCCAGTCCTGATTTCTGCTCTGTGGGTGGAGAAGTGTGCCCCTAAACACGGCAGTGGGCATCCCCTATGCTGCTGGTTATCACGGTTTTTAGAGTCTGCATGGGAAGAAATACTATAAAAATCAGGACTGGCAAAAGTACTGAAGAAAGTGAGGCTGCTTCCCTCCGTAAGTCCCTCCAAGGCACTTTCAGGTATGTTTTTCCTCATGTAGTTTTAAAGATCCTGAACCAAAAGAACGTTAAAATGCAGGGCTGAATGTCTAGGACCATGCTGAGGCTTATCCAGAGGGATTGGGGAATGAGAGGAGAGAAAGTCTTTTCTGTCTGTAGTAACCCAGAGACTGAATCTCCACGGGAGAAAAGACAAAGGGTCAGAGCCTGCCCACTTTCTCCTGTGCCTTACCAGAAGTGAATAGATTTTGATTCCCAGAGAAAACGGAAAGGTAGAGAAGTGCAAAGGAGGTTGGGCAGAGGATTTGAGGAGCTCTCGGGCAGGTGGGTGATGGCGCTGGAACCAGCAAAATGGGCTGTGATCAGGGAGAGAAGAGGAGCAGTGCCAGTGTGGGTCTTAGGGCGTAGGGTGCTTGAGAAGATGTAGGGGCAGACTGATGTTACTAACACATTGTGTGCTCCTTTTGCATCGGTGTTGGTCAATACGGAGTTAACAACAGCTTTGGCCGTTAGATACTTTTTAGGATTAAACCAAGAAGGAAGGAGGCAAGCTTGCTTAGTATTAAGCAGGCCCCTGTCTGGGTGCTCTTCCCCATTTTCTCTCGAAGTAATCTATTACCACATCTCCAGAGAAAAATGACCCCAATCTAAAGATTAATAGAGCAGTGTGTGGATGTTTCCAGTGATGTGTATGAAACTCAATTTTTTTTGTCAGTGTATGCACCGAGGTGTCCTTTATCAGCAGATCTCTAGATCTTAAAAACTAGGCTGATTATTGAAGAGGGCAGCAGGCAATTCAGGGCACACAGTGTTTTCTTATGACAGAAGCTTTGCTGTGGAGTGCAGTAATTTATGTTGATAAATTGCAGCCGTCAGAATGTCTAGATCACTTCATAGGATGAATTTCTAAACATGCATCTCTAGTTGGGGGGGGGGGGGGGGGGGGGGATGGGAAAGGGGTGTTTGTGTGAGAGACTGGGGGGAAGATAACGCCTGCATGTATCATTTACTTGAAAAGTAACGCAGGAGTTTCACACGTTCCTGAAATTGGCTCATTGTCACTAGGGTCAGATTAACCCAATTTTGGTTTCATGTGACAAGTAAAAAAACTTACTTCCTCCATAACCAAGCTGCAACGAAAATGGAAGAGACTACACAGTGTCACGACTGCGTAGTTTTTTAATGCTAGATCTTTCTTAGCGAAGGTTTTTCAGTTTTGGAGTTCTGTGTGTGTGCCAAAATGTAAAGCCAGCTTGGCTCAGGCAAGGCATATCTAAGTGAAGCAAGCCGCCTTCATTTAATCAAGAGACAAGAAAAATTACCATAATCATTGTAAGAAAAACTGCTTTGGGGAGAAAAGAGAGGAGTTTCATACCATGTTATTATTGATGTGTCTTACTATCATTAAGGTTATAAATAGAGAGATTAATTTAAAAGAAGAAGGGCTTTGCTAGGCTAAGTTTTGTCCTGTTTTGCTTGCTTTTTAAATCAAGAATTAAAGGCACTGGTGAGTCTAGACGTTGTTGTGAGAGGTTACAAATTTCTCTGCCCTTTTTCCATCATGTTATATGGTCAGAGGTTTTAAAAGGAATCCTGTGGACTTCAATTCAGTACAGCATAGGCTGGGTACTGAGGTTTTTATTGTATCAGTGACACGTCAGTGTGGACTTAGCTTAAGCACGTAATTTAGTACCTCTCTGAACTGTATCCTGCAGAAAAGAACAGCAAACTAGACTGACTAGATAAGGTCCAAATTAGGTATGAATTTACCCTGAAGATGAGCATGCATGTGTCTTGGAATTGCAGTTGTCCCTGAAGATGATAGTGAATGTACTCAACGGCCTGAAGATTTGTACTGTTTGAACCCAATCTCCCTAAGGAATGAAAGTGAGATCTATCTATGTATTTTCAAAGTGGGAAATACATTCAGTTTGACTCGTCATGACCCATCTTGACTTGCAGATCTTTTGCAAAGATGACCCTGGATTACAGCCTTCTATAAAGTGTGAGGAGTTTGAGTTCCAGCATTTTCAGAGGGGTATACACTGAAATTAGTCCCATTAGCAATTAAAGGGTTTTGATGGGAGGGTTTGGTGTTTTAGACCATCATGCTTCCATACAGAACTCGTTAAAATAGTGGTGTTAATGCTACGTCAAACTGAGTGTGTTATGGCATATGGTCTGATACTAGTACCTGTAGAAGATCAGAATTTAATCAAAAAAAATCCATCGTTTGGTTCCTGTTCTGGAAGAAAAGGTTTCTGCATTGACAAATGGACAACTGCTGTGCATGTCATTTCCTAACCTTGTCTCCTATGACTTTGTTACAGAGTTGCATGCACATATGCAACAGAAGGAAAACTACAGCATAACCTGTTTACTAATGATGGTAGTTCCTTTAGGCTGAATGCAAGCATAGCATATTCTTACGAGATGCTTGTAAAACTTTATTTCCAAATAGCAGCAACGAGTAGTGGTTTCCAGTGTGTCTCCTGGAGCTATGGAAATGGGTATTTTACTCAGCACTAAGAATAAGAGCCAGTTGGGATTTGTTCAAATAAGCTCTTTCCTCCTTGATGTATTTTAATATCTCCAGTTATGCTACAAGTGTCTTCAAGTTGGTATCATTTCCCCTTTTGCTATTTGTTTTTTTTCAAGACTTCAGCTTTCCATGCTAGTGGTCCAGAACCTAACAGTCTGCTGAAGATAAACTAAAATGGGACGTCTCTGTTGGGAATGTACCACCTCCTAAAGGAAAAAGTGACAGACTCCAAATATTGAGTTCCTCATCTTTCTAGTGGAAGGAAGTTTCTCTAGGTGTTACCTTTTGTTTCAATACAAAAAAGACTGATGGAATCAATTACAGCTTTTTCTTCTGTTTTCAGACCTGAACTAAGAAAGCACAAAAGCAGCAGTGCACTTTTGCCCAGTATATTGCAGTGTAATTGCAACATTCAATAAAAATTACAATTGGCTCCACAGTATAAGGGAGAAGGGAATGAGAAGCTGGCAGGCAAGTTCTGGCTCACCTTAAATGTATGCGTGAGGAGCGTAGTGTGTCAATGGAAGTGTAGATAGGACTAGGCCCTGGGGGTTATATTCTCATTACATTACCTGTTCACAAAATGTGAAGGGGGAGTAGACTGGCAGACTCCTAAACTTACTAACTATTTTCTATTTGGGGAAGATTAAGTTTTGAAGAAAAACATCCAGTAATCACCGGCGTACTATTTATATCATCATAAACTTGTGTCAACTTAACTGATTTTAATAATTATTATTATTATAAAAACCAGCAACTCTTATCTCTACCACTGCACACGTGCTGTGGTAATGAGGAATTTTCCTTTTTTTAGCTTCTCCCTTCTGCTGTTTCACACAATACCCTGACTTAACTCATTTTTCCTCTCCTCTCCCCCCCAGCTGTCAATCACTGTCACATTACTTTGCATCACATGTATCAAGAAGAGCAGCTTTTTACATGAAGTAAGGCAATTCTAAAGCTGCCTTCCCAGAGGCTACACAGATTGTGCAAGCTGGAGGAGCTCAGGAAAGAGTAAACTGGACAATAACAAAGGCTCCCAGAGCTGCTTCTGCCTGCCAATCTCTCATGCATGTATTCACACAGCGCTATATATAGGGCATGCCTCCAGGGCCAGAATCTCATCTATCAGCTCAGGAGCAGACCTCCTATCCACACCATTAATCACAGTAGGGAGGAGGGAAACGGCTCATTACGCTACATCAATGATATTGTCCATTCTGTCTTCTACAAATTACAGGAGTTGTCTCAGTTTTGCGTTCAGCATCCCCTGACTTTTGAAGTCCGCGATCCAAGAGAGGGAACAAAACTTCTTAACAGGAGTG
Source organism: Phoenicopterus ruber ruber (assembly GCA_009819775.1). Taxonomy (NCBI): domain Eukaryota; kingdom Metazoa; phylum Chordata; class Aves; order Phoenicopteriformes; family Phoenicopteridae; genus Phoenicopterus; species Phoenicopterus ruber. Next base: position 60,161,125 of record CM020216.1, on the reverse strand, counting down.
TTTACCTGTGGGCAACAGAGGTTAGCCAGCAAACTGCATTTAGTGCGTTTAGAGTGCTATAGCAAGGCAAGCTTTCCAAGAGATGTTTTTTCTACTGTTAAATCTTTGGTAGTATTCCTCCTCTCTCCCAAAATGATAGATTTGAGGGACTTTTTCTGTTCTGTGGCATTGTTTTCAAGCCCCTCAGTCCGCTTCCAGTACAGTTTGTGTGTGTGACATCTGTAAGGCATCCTTTATGGCTGACTGACCTCAGGTGTATTTGAGTAAGAGTATTCGAGTAAGAGTACTTCCTGCAGTATTCTGGCCTTCTTTAAAGGTCCTGTCCTGTGCTGGAGAATCCTATGACTATTTATGGGTACTCCTTCAAAGCAGCATGCAGAGATTTATCCGCCTGGCTGCTGCTGATGTTAGAAGTCATATAACTACATTTTGCTCACAGCTTTTAGGCTTGATGCTTTATTGCTGTCTTTTCTGCTTATGTACCTGTAAATGAGCCCTGTACTTCAAAATCCGTATCATCCAGGTTTCACACTTGCACATGACATGACAAACCTTTTGCCATGTACTGACCTCATTGCTGCAGGGCTCATCTGTATCGATTCTGTACAGATCTTGCAAGGTTCTCCAGCTCTTCCTGGACATGTTGGTGCTTTACTTACTTGATGTTTTTTAAACCCACCCTCCAGTAAGGTTTAAGCTTCAGACTTCTTCCTGGCTGATTTTGAGGATCACTGCAAAGTGCTTCCCTTGGTCTCATCAAGTCTGCATTGTAGTGGGCGTGCATGTGATGTTACTTTGATAGTTCTTAAAACAAGCCTGCCTGTTTCTAGAAGAGCAGTGCTGCCTTTTCCATAACAGACGCACCTTTTGATAGGTGACGATGCCTTAAATTACAAAATAGATGTAATTGTTCAATGATCACCAAGCCTGAACATCGGCTCCAAAGCTTACATGAGACATCTCTAGGTTTTGAGAGTTACCTCAGAGATACACTGGCCTCTTCCATTTCACTGGATGTTTTGTAGTGATACATAGCGATATAGTCCTAAAGTTATGATATTAGGAGGAACACGTGCCTATCTCCACGTCTTCCAAGACGCGAAATAGAGTTGTAGGTCTCACTTGCTTTGAGACTTCTGCGTTTGGTTAATTATGAAAAGTGTCTACTCTGATTGCAATATCCCAGGATTATCTTTAGATGTGTCAATATATTATTGGGTACTTCTGCTTGCTTTGTAAGCACATAGACATCAGATATTTTTTATTTGGGTGTTGTAGAACATTTAGGATAGTAGAGCATAGAAGAATTCAAATGAAAGGATTATTACTCAATTTTTCCTATGAGCATTAGTCATAGATACATCTTTTACTGCACTATGCAGCAAATTTGTTGAAACTAATGGTAGGAAACCCCATAGCAGTAGTTAAAGGAATATTTATAATTTGGAAATACTGTGTGCTTTATTATTGATCTGCCTTATTTGAAAGTAGAAATTCATGTTGTTGGGATTTTTTCAATTTTAAGCAAACATACCTACTTAAAATAAGTTTAGAAACAACATAGTAAATAAACTCTTACACCTATGATTCTTCCCCCAGGATAATGAGATACTCACTCATACTTGTATCTTTTTAACTGTACTTATTTCCTTTTCTAACACTTATGCCATAGCTCTAAAAAGTTGCATTAATCTGCTGCAGATGGCAGGTTAATCAGAAACCTTTTACAGTGCTATTTTTTCATTTTTCAGATACTTTTAAGAAAGATGTGAACTTAAGAGGAACTTAAGCTGCTATCGTTGTTTCTAGAACTAACAGAAATGTTTTAAAAGTAATTTTTAGTAAAGTTTGCTTTTCCTGTGAGATAATTTTGCTTTCAGTAAAAATTTCCCTATTTGCAAAATAAAAAAGTATTTCACATCTGGTGATTTTAAACCATCGGTCAGATAGCAGAATTTCATAGGCATTAACTAGGTATCATACATTTTGTGAAGTGACTACAAAACAAGAAAGAGTGGAAAATTAGTATAGCAAATGGCCAGGATGGGAAAAGCAATGTCAAGTAAGATCCAATTGTATTTAATAAGTTTGATTTTGAGTTCAAAACAAAATTCAGAAAAGTGACTTCCTTAGCTGCTGATAGGAATGTTTCTCCTACAGTACCCCTCAGACACTGATAATTAGCAAGGAATGACAAATATTTGAAGATGACATTAATTTCAGGTGAGATAAGGAACATCCCAGGCTATAGATCAGATTTACTTTATGGAAGCCCCCTATAGCCTAAAAAAGAGGCTGTTTGAAGATGTATTTCCTTACTTGGCAATTGCAGCCATCATGGTCTTTCAACCCCAAGTGCTAGAAATTAGTTGGTGTTGGCAGAAGTAGGCAAGCGGCAATGTAGTTGGCTTAGTCTTTTATTTTACATGTGACTACTGGATTTGTAATTCCTTTTCCTTCCCACTTCTTAGGTTAAAAGCCAATGTCAAGTCCTCCATATAGTAAAACTGAGAGCCTGCTGACATGCATCACTGTGCCACGGTGTGACTGTTGCAATCCATTTTGACCAATGTGTTTGAAAGTTGAACTACATATAATCAATTGCACTCTTAAAACTTTAATGTCTTTGACTGCACCATGTAGCACTACATTAATTTAGCGGTGCATTCGGCCTCTGCATTTGAGGGTCAAGATCTTACATCACCTGGCCTGGGTAGCACCTGACACAGCGCTGCATGATTAATGCAGAAGCATTTAATTCCACTCAGCCCAGGCAGAAAGCATGGTAGAGCCCTGCTAAGGTAGTATTCCCTAGAGGAGAAGCAAGAGAAAACATCCCCCAAACCATTGAATCCTTAACAATCACAGGGCCTGGAAGTGCATGACATGTTTCTGAATGTAGAGGATGAATCGCTAGCCAGTTTGCAAAAAAGGGGGGGGGGGGGGCTTTTCAAAGGTCAGGAGGAGGAAGCACACCAACACGAAGAGCATTGTTCATATTGGAAATCATTACTTGAAATCAATCAGACTTTTCCAGAGTGCACAACTAAAGGCTCCTCAGTAGCTAGTTTTCCACTCAAATAAAGTCTTTGACAGTCGATGAGGCTTAGGACTTGTCTTTAATGATGAATCTCCCTTTTTTAATTTTGGGGACAAACATTATATAGAAGCTGTTTGTACTCAGCAGCATCGACAACAAATCTGAATCTTGCATCCAAAAAAAGACTGTAAAAGCGAACAGATAAAAACTTTAAATGAGCCATATGCACTGACTTACTGATTCGTATACATGGCAGATACCACTCTCGTGTCCTTCCTGAGACAAAGTGCTCTAATGGTGGGTGAAGTGGAAGACGCAGGTATTACTAGCTAAAATAGGCTTTGCTGTGTCATAAGTTACATTTTTGTTGGAAATTTAAAAAAAAAGCTGACTTTTTAGCTTAGAAAGAGGGAAGATTGCAAAGACACAGTGGGCAACACTATTTCAAAAAAATCCTTTATTTTTTGGAGGACATGGAGAGCCATCTAATCCAATTGAGCGACTCTGAACTAAAAACAATGTGGTTTGCAGTCTCCTGTTGAATTTCATGTTCTGTCTCAGGGGTGGCACAGAAATACTTTGCTGGATTCCTCTGAGCGAGTTTGGAGGAACTGCAGTGCCATGAATGTCAACAAATGTAAGTTTACCATGCAAGTTTGAAGATAAATGGAATAGAATTCATGAGCATCAGTAATGGCTTTATAATTGAAATAGTATAGACATTAGAGGTACATAGGGTGTTAGTAATCATATTAATTATTTGTTAACAGAAAGACAAAGTAATAAAATTAAAAATCAAAAAGCTTAGCTGTTCACATGCAGATCTAGGGGGACATTTTGTAACAGAAATAATTGCTTTTGCTTCATCCTCAGGGTGATATTATCTGTGTCTAATTGTTTTTCCTGAAGAAAGCAGAGCAATCTAAAATTCTAAGTAATGCACAGCAATTGTAGGTGTGAAAATAACCACATTTTAGAAATCTCTTACAGCATCCCACCCCAATGCAGTGAAAGGAAGCAGTATTGCTAGGAAGGGTAAAGATAAATGGAATTACTTTTCTATTAGAAGTATAATAGACTTTATTAGTTAGTCACCTGTGCTCAGAATAGATCAGTTGTCAGGGAGAGCAAGTAGATGAACATGTACTTTGTGAGTTGTCATGAGCAGATTAGTGTGGGTTTTTTAAATAATAATTACCCACTTCCAGAGAAATGTGTTAGACAAAAGCACAGCTGCTTTATTGATGATGCCTTTTGTGCATAAGGATGAATATTCTAGTTTGTTCTTTTCATTTTTCCATGTAAATGTAATATCATATTTCCATAAAACTCTTTTAGGAAATGGTGCCATTCGCTATTAAAGCTTGCATAATAAAATTATTTGTCAGGGATGTAATTTGATCGAAGTTGGTTATTTGTAATAAAGTGCTAGTAGCTAAGAGGGGCTGCTGCTTGCAGTCAAGACTGGGGATGCCCTTGCCCTCTGCAAGCCACTGTACAACCAGCTGTCCTGGGATTCGGTGTGGCGGGGCACACAGAAGGTATCCTCTTTTTTTGCACCTTGGCCAGTGCTCAGAGGTGAAGGCAACTGTTCGCTTCCTTGTGGTCAGAGGAGCTCTTTGAGCACCAGATCCGTTATTCTGGCACAGTGTAATAGTCTGTCTGGTCTGGCAACTTGATTGACATGAGGTCTGAGAGCAAGAAACTCTGCAGCTGGTGGTCCAGAGAGTCTGCGGCACATACATGGCCTGAAGGCTGGAGTCTAAACGGAGCAGCCATGGACTGGGTCAGTTCTGGTGGGGGCTGGACTTGGGGGGAAGGGTTTAAATCTGCAATATGTTGAACCCTTCCCAGAGTTCAGAAGATCTGCTTCGATCTTCAACTATTGTAACATTGCATGTTGTGTACAGCCACCTTTTTTCTGCCACGAATATTGGTTCCAGCCCACCACCATTTGGCTGCTCTGCTTCCTGCCCCTACAAAACATGGCAGAAGCTGGAGTTAAGGACTGAGCCTTTACAGAGCTTTGTCAAATTATATTTAATTTAGTTTTGGCACTGTAGCCCAGTGACAGAGCAACTTGTGCAGCAGAACAGGACTCTGGATGTGGAGCTGAGCTAGTGCTGGCAGCAGTGATAAGGAGGAGAAGCTAGCGTGCTTAAATTTGTTTTTCAGGGCTGGCTAGGGACTGGCTTTAGATCAACTCCCTTAGGAAAATCGCATCCCCACCACAGAGAAAGGAAGCAGAACAGTGCTAAATTTGATGGCAGACTTGACATTGGGGACTCTTCCTATGCACTGGTAGTCAGGAGAGGAGGTTGGCTGAGACCATTGTGCAGTGCTTATAGCAGTGCTGCTGTTCTCCTCCGTGGAGTGGATGAGCGAGATCCCCATTTAACCCAAGCTGTGTAGGTATTTACTGAGCAAATATCCATATACTACCCATATTTCAGCTACAGGCCCAATTTGGATGTTACAGGAATAATCATTGTATCTCCACATTTTTGCAAGTGATGGGAGCAACGGTACCATACAGAAGCTGGAAGACTTGTATTATGCATGTGTTTTTAAAATCCTCTTTTACTGCCTCTTCTTGTGAATTTATGAATCTAAATGTGACAGGATTTATAAGGATTCCAAAGAACAGAAGAGAAAAATAATTAACTATGTGTTCTGGTTAACTAATATCACACTTAAAAACCCATTGAAGGATAGATAGGTTTCTCTGAGAGGGTGGTTTCTTTCATCTTTATATGGCATGCTGGAAAATGACTGTAGCTAGAGGCAAGATGTTGATCAAGGTCAGTCCTGGATCTGGTTGTGTTGAAAAGCTTTCTGGTGCCAAGTTGTTTGAAGCCTGAGTACATGGACATAGTCTACTAGCCCTGTGATTTCGGTCAGGAAAAGATCGCCTCTCCTTCCTCTTCCCCCATCTCTCTTCCCTGTCGCCAACAGCCCCATCATGAGGAATGTAGGGGGAATTTCACTGCTTTCTGCAGCACTGCATGTGGTCATTTGTTAGGATCATTTGGATATCTTCCTCTGACAAATTCAGTATATTTCACCATTAGATGCATCGTATCAACTTGGTGGCGTAGCAGCTTTCAAAATAGCAAGTATTTTTAAGTTCTTTGCCGTCATGTCAAACCAGAGCTTCAGACCTAAATGCCAAGACACAACACCATTGTTTTTAGCTAATCTCGGGTTTGTGTTGTACCAGATTGTCGTTCCCGGCTTTGTGTGACTAAGTAATGTCTCTAAAGCATGGCAGCGTAATAGGATGATGTGCGCTATGAGGTGTCTTATGGATAAGTTTAGAACTAAGACAATTCATTAGCTGGTGCATCTCAGCATTACTCTTGCCCCTTTTTCTCATGAGAATAGCGTTCTTTATCTCACAACACAAAGTAGAGACAGACCAAAATAGCAACAAGTTATTTTGTCTAGATTATATGCAAGATCTCTACGGTAGTGACTGTCAAACTGAAGCTATATTTTATTTCTGCAGCTGTTTCTTCAGTGTTTTAACACTATTATTAATAGTACCTGTCACTTGCATAGCCCCTCAGAGTTGTAAGTAGTTTAGTAAACATTATACAAACTTACTGGAAAGCATCAAAAATGAAGTAAATACTCTGCTTCTTACTCGCTAAACTAAATTCTTTAAATTACTTCATAGCCTGGCTTTGCCTTTAGCTTAGCGAAACAGTCTTCCAGACCTGCTAGTTCCCTGACTTTCTTTATACTTACATTTTTGGTAAATCACTTCTACTGTTGTAGTACTCATACAGCTTTATCATATCTGGACTGGAAAGGCACTACTGAAAATAGTATGTACAGTTTCTGTGTCAGACTTCCCGGGCCACTTTAATTAAGTCAAGAGGCTAAAGCGATTTTGAACAAACACTGAAGCACATCTCATTAGTAGTGCTAAAATGCTGCTAATAGCCATAGAAACTTCCTGCAGTTAATGATTCTTGTCGATTTTGGTGAAGCGGTAGTAGCAGCAGAGACATTAGTGTAGAAGGTGCTCTATTTCTTAGCATCATTTTTATCAGCTTATCATTTTAAATTGCCACTAAGCAGGTGATGTGACAGGAGGAGTTCGAGCTATTCTTACAGTACCACCATGATTACAAAGCTGGAAAAATATGTGGAAAAAAATGTGTGCTGGAAATAAATGTGAAAACTTCTGACATCCATTTGCATTTCTGAAGGCTCACGCAACATGGGTGGTTTCTATCCAGGGTAGAACACACAGTTCTGTTAACATATTTTTCTCTCTTTTTAAATGAAATCGTTAAGCCTTGACAGCCAGTGCTTTTGTTGTCACCTCCTAAATTCCCACCGATGTGAGGCCAGGCAGCCTGTGCTGCAGAGCCCCTGCTGTCTTTGCCAGCATCTGAACCAGTGGAATAACCACCTGGCCCTGCCTGCTGGGCCCCCTTCACCCCCTAGCTTCTCGATGCTTTCGTGAGCCCGCTCGTACAAATCTGTTGAGATTACAAAACCATTGTTCTGTGCCACAAAACCAGGTACCAAAAGTTAGAATGGTTATAATAATTGCCCAATGCAATCTCTGCTTATTCAAGACTCCTCTTGGCACTGAGGGGATCTGTGCCGTAACAGGCTAGCCTGTCCCTTCCCAGCAGACTCGGCAAGCCTTTATGGTATTTCACTGTTGTGTCAGTATTGAAAATAGTTCGTGTTTTATTGTAAATTACTGTTATTTGCAACTTCCAGTTTTGCAGTTCCCACTGCACGGAGATCAAGGATCCAATTCTTCCTTTGTATACATCAGCGTAAATCAAGATTAACTCCAATGAGGTCAGTCTAATCACAAGTGTAAAACTAGGCGAAATGAAAGGAAAATCAGGCTATAAACTATTTCAGTTTTATTTTTAAATAGCAAAATTAATGCTGCTGTTCTCCAGACACAGGGTGACCTGCAAAGTACCAGCTCATGCGTTACTAATGCATCTCCATTTAAATGCAGATTTTTTGCTCCTAACACAGAACTTCAGGGAAATCCTCTCCAGATAAACTGTAATAGGATACCAAATGGTAATTCAATATTTCACTTTAACTTGTGTTTCAGCTTATTGATCTTAATTTTCTATCATTTTGATGCAGCATTTGCCTAGGGGGAAGAGGATTACATTCACTATAATAAGGCTTTTAATTAATAATTAATTATTTTGATATTCCAAACATCCATGCCAGCAGTGGCAATCTGTTCGTATTCCTGTACCTATTTCTGTTTTCGGTGGTGGAAATCAGCAAGATGTGACTTTACATATTGCAGGAAGTAATTGAGAGATACGATTGAGGAAAGGAAGCATAGTATAGATAACACGGTATCTGTGTGGGATATGCTTATTGTGACAATGTTTTGTTCTCAGTCGTTTGTGGTCACAGTAGTAAGACCCTGACTTGTTGGTGAAATCCGATGAAGTGGGGACCCTTGTGCTGCGCTGCTGCATTCAAGGGCTTTCCAAAAGGCTTGTATTTGCCTACGTGTCTTTGGATAACGACATGAGGCATGACTGTGGGGCAATTCTCACACCAAAATCACTTCCTTCACTAAATCTACTTCTCGTAAGGAAAGACTTGCACCCTGTAAACTCCTCCTCCAGTGTGACCGTTAGACACTGCAGTCAAATGCCTCTCAGCTGTCCAGATCCCAGTGTGGTTTTGGTACAGATGTAGGAATAACCAGAGGGCTTGCTTGTTCAATAAGTCTTTCAAATTAATGACATCATTTGCTTTTGTCATATATGATATGTTTAAGAAGAAATATTTTCTCTGTATATGCCTCCCTCAAGCCCTGTTTAAGTGCAGCTTTTAAGATGTACATGAGACCTTGATATAAGCTCTCTTCTGCTGGACTAAACTTTGTGTGTAAGTATCTTAAATAGTACAATGAAGTCATAGGAATAATGTTTATAAGTCTACTACATCATGAATACAATTATTAAGAGGAGTAACCTGATATTGAGAGTTAGTGTTTTTGCAGCACCTAACATGACAAGGCCCAATCTAGTTATAATTAGAGTCCACGCTATTTGATCAGTTTCCAGGGTGAAAGCCGGCAGTGCAATGGTGAACATGTTGCAAGCAAGCCTTAGGTCTCGCTTTCAGCACCACCAACTAAAAAATAAAACTCCCAACTCTGGGAGAGGTATAAGTACGATAAGAGTTTTTAAAATACATTTTTAGGTTGGGGCTTTGTTGGTTGATTTGTTGGTTGGTTTTTTATACAGCTTGATTACTTACAGGGTGCATTTGGTTCACATTTCCAAATGTTGTTCTGGCAACCATAAGACTCATCAACTTTCAAAATCTTACGTCTGAAATTAACATTTTCCACATGGCATCTTCAGAATTGTGCATTTAAAAAAAAAAAGTATCAAAAGATGAGCAATAAAATAGTGGAAGTGGGCAGTCTCAGGGTTAATGTCCTTTGGGACAATTATAGGACAAAGGTCCTTTGTCATACAATTTGGTCAGCAAAAAGGATGTCTAAGAAATAATGATCTTTGTGATTATGCTCCTTTGGGAAGCTCACTACGAGCCCTCAGATTTCTTCTCTAAATTATTTCAACATTCTCAAACCCTGACAGATTCAACCACCTGCTATATAAAATAAAAACTGCTAGGAAAACATTTCTCCACTACTATGTCGAAATAAGCCCTGCTCATGACCATGGTTAGGTCTGAATTAGTGATATATTGCAATCCATCAGACAGAAATGAGAATTTTTTGTTAGTGATAAGAACATAGGGTACACCACAAAAACCTGTCTCATAATAGATTTTGTTGTTTGGGTTTTGTTGTTTGTTTTTTTTTTTTTCCAAAAGGTGGGAATAGCATTTGCTTTTAGTTCTGAAGTCCAGAGTTGTCAGACTTCAAAACCACACCATGTAACTACTACTTAGTTACCTTCTCGTGTAACCACTCGTGACCCCCACCGCTTTCCTTGGAGGCCTGGCATCCTAGGCGCAGCGCCACCAAGACATGCTGACTTTATAGATGGAGAGTAATGAAAAATGGTATAGCTACATTGGAGGAGTTGGGTAGAGTATTTTTCTCATCAACAGTCTATTATCAGTAAACACAATTCGATTGGAACCAAAGCACTAAGCAAAACTTGGGGGGGGGGGGGAATGTCTAACACTGCTGGAAGGGGGAGGGAGGGGGATGTTGTTTTTGATGACTCACTTCTGGTTTTATCCAAATCAGCTCTTGAAGAGTCTCATGAAAAACAAAAGACTACTATTTGTCTAAAAGAAAATTTTCAGTGATCAAAAATAAAATTTCTTTTAACTAGAGAATTCTAAAATTCCCAGGGTTTTTGAGGTTTAGATTTAAAAAAAAATCACAACATGAAATCCTTTTATTAAAATCATTTTTAGTACACATCAAAACTATAAATACTAACTATTAGAAAATAAAAAGGTTTTTTTCTTTGGAATGCACTTCAGAAAAATAATCTCAACAGTGAGAAGTGGGGGGGGGGGGCGTGTAATAGGTTTTTTTTTCCCAAGGCATAAGCTCTTGCTAGGACTTAACAAATGAAAGCCATTTAAAAAAAAGGGAATGGATCAGATGTGAACTGATAAAACTTCCCACTTCTTTGGCCTTGTGTATATCATGATGTGTGACACAGCAGGAAGTTTTCCTAGAAGCAGTAGGTATGTACATTCTCTTATTTCCTTTACTGGCTTAAACCTAGTTTTTCACATTAATTACTGCTCATTTATTGAATGGAAAGCATGCATTTTTAATTGTGTTAGTTGAAATGTTGGCTGGTTGTGAAACCAAGTACTTGGAATGGGTCCATTTGAGCCACGTGAATCAGCAGTACTGTTTTATAGGTTTTGCATTTTTTCACTTCAGCGTTTCAAACTGTGATCATTTGCAGAGAAGAAAATCTGGTCGAGAAAGAGAAAAGGCTCCACCTAGTGGGGAAAAACTTTTTATTTAAAGAAAAAAAAAAAGGGGCAAGATTTTCACTTAATTTTATGCATGAAGAAATACTGCTTTAGATTTTTGTTTCATTAAGCTGCCATGTTCTTAATTCTTGCCTTCTACAGAGCCTTTATTTCATATGCAAGGCTGAAACATTAAGAATTATCCTGACAGTCTTGAGCAAGAAGCAATGATACTAAATGAGTGGGTTTATACAGAAGAAGAGTAAGAGTTGATCCACAAAGTTCTTCCTCCCCCCCTTTCAAGATTCAATATATAGTAACCAAAAATGGATAATTTGTATGTCAACAAATATTTTAAACTATTTAAGGTTCTTTCCTGTTTAAAACTGACTGGAAACATTCGTAATTTGATCATCACACTTAACACGGTATTTTGGGAATATTTTTACACAGGGAACTCTGCCCGTGTGTTACCTCATCTTCATTAAATGACCTGTTTACCTGTAAATGGTGAAATCTGAGTTCTCTGGCAACTCAGTCCAGTGCATCAGCTTCTGGCAAGGCATAACCCCATCGGCCTCTGCTGTCTCTTCCAAAGTCAAACACCAAAACTCATTATTTGACCTGGCATTTGTCTAGGAGCCTGCCTAGCACTGTGTGTGTCCAAAATCATCCTGATAGAATCTAGCACCTTTATTTTAGGTACATAATTGATCTAGTATAGTACTTTTTTTTTTTCTTCCTTGCTGAACTTCAGCACTGCATTGCAGTTATGCTTCAAACTCCTGACAGATTCAAATGGCAGGACTCTTCAGTTAAAAGCAGTAGTGAAACTCTGTTACTCTCTCATTCCAACCAAATACGGCTAGTAGCTGAAACCTTCTCTCCAGTTTGTTTCAGGCTAATAATGAGTGTGGGAGCAGGAACAAGTAGCAGCAAGCGCAGATTTGGCAGAAGAGACACTGAACCATGTTGTATGTCCTGCCTCTTGTCAGACTCTCTCATTTTCAAGCCATACAGCCTGGCAAGATCAGTCCCTCCTGTGCAGCTTCCAGCAATGGGTAGACAGTGTAACATGCATTGTAATTGGACATTACTACACCCAAGTTTACTACAGCCCATGTTCACATCCACAACTGGAGTATTTGTTTCCTGTGCAAATCACACAGTAGAGCTTAATATGTTGTTTTGCACACCTCTTGATCACAGGCATCTCCATTTGCAGTCAGCCACTTGAAAGCAAATCCAGAGGATTCCTCCTTCAGTATTAAGGCACAATTCAGCAATTCTGACAGGCCACACGGCCTTGCTGATCTGCCTGAACCATTCTCCCCAGCTGCAGCTCTCCTTGTATCGTGCATAGAAATGCAAGCCTCAGTGGCGCCAGTAAGAGCTGTCACTTGGCTTGTTTTACAGACTAAAACAAAGGATAGTCTTAGAGTTCTTACTCTGAACCTTTATATGCGCAAGGACTAATACAGAACTGACAAGTGTTAGAGTGCCTTTGGGGAAGTTTATATGTTTGCAAAATGCAAGCAATGCTATCTCCAAAATGGAGGAAATGGGAGATAAAAATTAAACTGTGGTGTTTTTTGTTTTGGGGGCAGCTTTCATCTTTGGTCTCATCTTGTAGTAAGTCTATGTAACCCTTAAAACACATCAGCTAAGCCAATACAGAACAGTTCTTTAAAACTTCACAGATATTTAAAAATTATCATTACAACTGCACTGTTAGCTGTGTTAAACTCCTAAAATTGACATTAGCTATTTGCGAAGAGTAATGCCACTTGGTTTCTAATGTACGTGGACACCTACCTCACTAGGCATGCCGTAGAAAAAAAGATGCAAGCCACTTACTTCAAAGCCAAGTTGTTAAATAATACCACTTTTAACTGCTGGCCTTTGCTCTAGAACTGTTCACATTTTAAGAGATTATAGGCTTGCTGCTATTAGCTAAAGCAAATCCCATGTTTGGAACTACAGTAAGATCCTCTGCTTCATTTTACTTTAAATACCTTGTCTAGCACTGGTACTTGAGCTGATGCTAATGAAATACGAATTTCCAGATGTGAAACTCTGGGGATCATTCAACAATCTGCTTTTGTAATAATCTGCTGTAAACTCAAAATGCTAATTTGGGGATTAAGTATTAATTTATTCCCTCTACAGGTCATCAGATACAGTCTCATACAAGTCTTCTAATTATAATTTAACACAGCTATTTTAGATGTTGTTTATCTGTGTTAGATTTACTCAGCTTTTTTATTCCTTCTTTGCAGGAACAGCAACCTTCACAACAATAAATGCACATCAATGCATTTGTTTCAAGAGTACCACTAAGTCTTTTACTTATTTTTTGTAGCTAACCAGGTGCTGAAGTTTGGAACGCTCGTCAGTACTTCCAACACCTATGACGACTCTGGGATTGTGACCATTGAGACGGACAAGCCTTTGCTGTGGACAATGGCTATCAAAAGATAAGATGAGCTACAGCTGCCTTTTCTGATCTGATTCAACTCAAATTACTGCAAAATTTCACTGAATTGAGACAGTAAAGCTGTTCTGAAAGATGTAAGCAGGTACTGATTTTATGTACTGAATGGAAAATAAGTCCGAAATAAAAGTCACTTCAAATCAAGATTAGTAGCAATAATTGAGTACTTCATTCTGGTACCTCACACTACTTAATCAGAAGACACATGAGCTGCTACCCAATACAATCACAAACAGAAGTGACAGTAAAGAAACTGCTACAGGTTATCTGGTTAGTTCAGACTATTCTTTTACAAAGTATTTTATTCCACTGTTGAACTGGTTTTTTTCCCCTTCTGCCAAAAGGTAATACAGTACGCAGTTGCACATAGTATTACTATATTAAAAGGTGATAGCACTAGGAGTAGTTCATCTCATTTTTCTGTCCTGGTTTGTAACATATGTAGGTGCTGGTGAAGATTTCTCAAGAAGAGTAATAATTAAACTCTTCTACTTACGAAGCAAGTTTGGGTACTGAAGAAGCTTCAGTTTTGCTGTAATATCAGATTTCCCAGTATTAAGTGGGCAAAGTATTAAGTCTGTAATAGAAGTAGCATTGTAACTTCTGCTAATACCAAATGCTTACAATAAGCTTTTTGGAGTGAAATATAAATTTATTAATCTCAATCTTGAGGAGGAAGAGCATTGCATCTACTAGAGTTTTTGCAGGCTTTAATTTTAAAATCAAAATATTCAATCATTTAATAATGGAAACTTCCAGGTCAACAAATGCAAAGCCCTTTATAATTCTATGTGCAGTTGCCATACGGAACCAGTATCTAAAATGGGTGTATAAGCTATCCAACAGTGTGAGCAAGTTGTTGATTTGCTGAAGGACTGCTTAGTATCTCTGACAACTAAATTAACCTCAAACTGTGCATCTTAGTAACCAACTAAGTTTGGATTTCTTAATTATGCCATCAGAATAAGGATTGGCAATGCAAGTTCTTTATTTGATGGAGTTTTCTTCCAGTCAAGTACATAATACAACCTAACAGGACTTCCAAATGCAGAAAGGAATTGGGGGTAATGATGGTGATTCCAGAAATTAGTGACAAGAATTTCAGTTGACAGACCTTTAAATCACCACTTGAGAGGATACAGTAATGCTGTTTTCTTGCTGCCTACTTTTGCTGGAACAATGCTGTTTTCTAAGCAGTAAATTAACCATTGGAACAGCTTCTGAACAGAGGCTGTACTATTGTCAGCCTTGGAGGTTTTCATACCCGACTGGACAAAGTCTTAAGCAACCGTGTCAGAATGCAACACTGACCCAGCTTTGAGCAGGATGTTAGACTAGAGACCTCCCAAGGTTCCTTCCTACCTGAATGATTCTATTACAGTTGAAAGAAGTAACAAAACAACCAACCAAGCCACTCTACTACTACTAAAAAAAAAGCCTGTAATGTAGACAGGTATGACTGCATACACTTTAAAAGAGGAGTAAGATGACAAGAATGTTTGAAAACCCAAACTGAGCTTGTTTAATAGCAAACAAGTTACAAAGCTGTGAAATCTTTGCAGCAAGTGTCACAATGTCTTGTTCTTCATGATGAATATTCAGCCGCCTCTGTTGAGAGAACAAAGCAATCAGTTTCAACTAATCAAGTGCGATCAAGTGATCCCATCTGAAGTTTCATTTATCCTCCTGCCATTGCCTTGTTAGGACAAACATTACTACCGTTACAGCTTATCTCCTATTTTCACATTTCTCCTTGCCTAGAGGACCACTCTTACAGGTATAAGCAAGCCACGTGTCATGGTCGCAGAACAGTATTTAACCTGTTTAAGCTGATTACATCAGCTCTGGAGAATCCAAGGAGTTTTAATTGGTAGTGTTAATACATCAGTACCATGGCTGCCAGTCAACTTACGGGTCAGGTTTTTCATGCTGCAATGTTCATTTCAAAAGGTATTTTACAGACTGCAGTTACATGTAAAACTATTTCAAACATATCTAGCAGTCGCTAAGTGACACAAGAATAACTTTGTTCTGTGCCCTGTCATCTTCCAGCACAATCACTCAGTCTCCTCTACCTTACCATCCATGCATTTACTTTGGATACCCAAATTATAAACTGGAAACAGTAAGAGTATGTAAGATTCAAATAAGTTAAATGTTCTGTGGATAAACACACACTGAGAAACTGGAAATCAAAATATTTGACGTTCAGTTTCGAAGCAGAATGCTCAAAAAAACCCTGAAGAACTATGGATCTAGTATTTTGCAGTATGCTAAGTTAACGATCTACTTCCTGATCAAGTCCTTTGAATCAAGTAATACCTGTCATATTACACTAATGTGAAATGCAAAGATACTAAAGCAACGTGGATTCTGTAGGGCTTGCTGACATCCTCTATTTAAAATTGAGCAGGTAAAAATGAATATAAAATTTAGTGAAATTGAAGGTTCATATTTACTTACACAATGATATTGTTGATTGGGATATGGATCAATTTGACAAAGAAACCAATAAATCCCATTATCGCAAAGCCTATTGCTGTTGCCATGGCAATCTTCTGGAACTCTGCAAAAACAAAAAAATTTTAGCCTAGGAAACCTTGTATATAGCATAGAGAAGATGAGATGTGCACTACAGTGACCAAAGGAGAGATCTCTCTTTAGAAAATGGTCATGTTAACACAGGAAGCAGTTCAAAAGCAAACTGCACTGATGTGGAGAAACAAATCCACTTTTGCAGAAGACAGATGAGGTTTTAAGAGAGAAGATGCTGCTTTCCACAAAGCATGGCTGATCTCAAGAATTTTAAATAGTAAGCAGAATCAGAAATACCCACAGTCCATAACAATTCATGGAACATTTATTCCATTATCTTTCCTTTATACCTCTTACAAGCCGTGAAAATAATTCCCAGTACAGTATCAAAAATGGAAAAGCTGTATTTATCTTTGTCACAGGAAGACAGTGTCTGAAGTCCCCGCAAAAATCGAGTACTTAAGTGATATTCTCAATTATTTTAAGACCAGAACCACGAAGTGGACTAAGAAGGTCAACAGCCCCTCACAATCCTGTCAGTCTGGCAATGAGTGAAGTTCCTTATGGATCTCAAAAGATGTCAGTAAACTTTATCCTGAGCACGTGAATAAAGCCTTGTAACTACTAGCATTAAGGTCAATTAGTTGCATTCTGGTTATAGTTATAGCTTTTCTCTAATGACTTTGAGAAAGTCCAAAAATCTTCTCTTCTACGCTTCCAGCAGCGAAGTTCTTCCTGTCCCCATCAGGCAGTCACTGACAGCTGTGAAGTACTGCATGGCACCGCAAAAAGCAATCCTAGCTCCTTTTGAGTATCCTAAAATGAAGCGTTTCCTCCAAGGTCATGTAACAAGCAGTTTCCTCCAGAATCTCCCCCAAGTTGACTGCAATCAGACAAACATGACTGCTGCACTTGTCTTTTCAAAGCGCACACAAGTTCTTCTCAGATCAGTTTACCTAATACATGAAAACTATTACTTGCCTGTCTCAAAATGGCTAATTTCAGCTACTTAGCCTATTTCATAAGGTGAGTTTTAGTACCACTCTCACACACCTGACTGAGTACATACCAGAAAAGGACACATTCAAGTTCATTATAACCAGAACCATAAACCCATTAACGACTGGACAACTGCTCAAGTTTAAATCTCATATTGGAAGCTGAGAAACATTCACGACAAATAAATCAAGTTACATATGGAAAGATACATGGTAAAACATAAGATGAAATAAGGACTGTGTTCTGTTTCATTGTGTGCTTTACCTTTCCTGTCAGGCTTGGTGCATCTTTTAACAAGTCGTATGGAGTCTTTTACAAACTGACGGCTGGGTTCCACGAATTGCATTACCTGATCCATGATTACCTGCAAAGATGAACAGATTTAGTATTGGTGGTGCCACGTATATACTGAAAGAGATAAGTTTTTAATTACAGAAGTAGAAGGAGCACTACGAGATTTGTAAAGACTTAACTTAAAATGTCATATTCCAACCTAATTAGACTTTAAAAAGATACCTCCACTTTGCAGAATAAAGACCTTATGTCAATATATAAACATGATGACTTACCACTACCTAAAAAAAACATGAAAAATTATGCCTTTCAGCATAGAAGAGGAAATCAACAGCTCCATCACAGCTTGCTTTCAGCTTATGTCCTGTTACGTTTCTGAGAAAACTGTCGAAGACTTCTAAATAGACAAAAGTCACCCATTTCAAGAAATCCCCAAGCCAAAAGCTGGTGGAGGGTTGGTGAGCACTGACAGAAGTACCACGGCCTCATTTTATTCTCAAAACAGGCACCTGCCAGCGTCGCCACCCCAAGCAGGACACCAGGCTAGAGGCATCTGCCGTCATGAACCAGGACGGACCCTCTGGTACCAGGGTCCCTCGTATCGGACCCTCCCACGTCTCCCTGCCGAAGTGCCCCGGAGACTCCCCTCCTCACCACTGCGGCCGAGACCGGGCCGCCCCGCCTGCCCCAGCTCCCCCCCGCCGCCTCGGGACACGCAGCGCGGGCCGGCGGCCTTGCTCTACGGGGAGCCTCGGCCCCCCGAACCCTCCCCGGGGGAGGCCGGCCCAGCGGGCCTGGGAGCCGCACCCGGGCGCGGGGCTCCCCAGCCCCTCCGCCTGAAGCGACGGGGGCGGAGGGACGCCCCGAGCAGGACGGGGGGAGCCCTGGGGTCCCCGCGCCGCACTTACCGGTTGCGCTGTCGGGCGAAGGCCACGTCGCACAGCGGCGGAGGGCGGTGACGTCACCGCGCCGTGCGCGCGGCCGCGCCCCTTCCCGGCGGGGCGGGGCGGGCTTGTTTCAAGAGGAAAAAGGAGGATTTGGGGGGTGGGGGTTGTTTGGGGTTTCTCGTTCCGGTTCCCGGGGTCCCGCCTCACTGCTCTGCCGCCGCCTCACCAGCGGGGCGGCCGCGCGGCGTCAAGGGCCGCCAGGGGCCGAGGCATGGCCTGCCCTGCCCTGGCCCGGCCTGGCTCGGCCCCAGGGCGGGCAGCCGGCGCACAGCGCGGGGGGAGGCTGTCGGTGGGGCCTGGCGGGGCACGCGGCCCACGGCCCGGGGCGGGCGTGGGCATCTGTGCTGGTTGATCCGCCTGTAATTCATCCAGGCGGCGCTTCTGTGGGCGTTTGACAATGAATTTGCTTTTGCGTGCGGTGGTAGCTGTAGGATCCGAGAGCCTCGTAGCGGGAAATAAAGGGAAGATGGTACCAATATATTTTGTAACAAATGTTGTTCAATGAAGGGAGGGAAAAAAAACATCACGAAAAACTTGTTCAGGCTGTGGTTGCCCGTGAGTCAGACATCTATTGATTTGTAGGAGTGCTGAAGCCATTGCGAACTACAGGAGTTCGTCACCTTTGAAAACATAGACTCCTGTGGCTTTTTCGTATAGAGGAGCGTGCAGCACAGCGCTTAAAAATGGGAAAGTTTTTTACATTTGAGGGCCACAGGCATAATGTAGAACACTTCCCTTCCTTGCATGAGGGGGTAAAAGAGGCTGTCACTGCCTGAAGTGAGTCCATCCTTGCTGTTTTTGAAAGGAAAATCAGATCATGTAACAGGTAAGGGAAGAATAAAGATAACATTTAATGATTTTTATCCTTAATTTGCTTTTGATATTATTAATATCGGTCTAGAACTCTGTTCCTAGCCGGCTGCCACCTTTGAGTGTGTATTGGGTACTCAGAGCTTATTAATTATTCATCAGTCAGGTTGTGGGGCTTTTGCAGCCAGATTAGGCAAATGCTTTGCTGATCTCAACTCACTATTGGATTTAAATGTGCACAGAGTATTTCCTGGGCTTAACTTTTTTGCTGACAGCCTTCATGACAGATAAAGTACCATCATACCACAGCAGGGGGTTGTTGGATATTCCATGGATTTTTTGACAGCTGCCTTTCTTGTCTTTGCCCCCAGGGCAGGCCCCTCAGTATTACTGATCTCCTTCAAATATGAGCTTTCTCTTTGGCTTTGAAGGCTAATTGCCTTGGGCTCCTCTACAAGTTTTCTCCAAAGGCCTGGCTTTGAATTGGATTTTACTTTGAATCAGACCTCATCTAGCAGTATGCCTCCAATGGGGCCGTAATTTTGGTGGCCAAATTCTACTGGACCTTTTCCATTGGCACACCAGCACGGAAAGATCACAGAGTCAGTTAGGCCTCCCACAACAGATACGCGTATCATTTGTCTCTCATTTTTGAGGCCAGTTTGCAATCTGCAAGGACGAGCAGTCTCACCACTCGGGGAGAGGAAGATCCCCAAGGAAAGCAGCTGAGGGCCTGAGAGCCAAAGTGCACACAGTGCCTGGTGGGGCAGAGCAGGTTGCTGGTGCTCTGCATGAGAAGTCAGTACGTGGAGGCTGCCTTTGGTGCAGGTGGGGATGGTTTTTTCTCCTTCAGTGTCACAGGTAAATGCCAGAGACTTTACCAACAGAGGAAACTCGTTTCCAGCTGTGCTGTGTGATGAGCCTTGCTGTGAACCATCGCTGCAGAGGAATGGTTTCCACGGCACTAGGTTCCTGTAACCAAATGGCAATGATTGGAAAAAAAAAATAACCTGAAACAAGAAGACACACCTGTATGAAACAATTCATGGCATAGACTTCTGGTTGGATTAGGTTATGATTAAAAAGCATTTGCTGCAAGGAAGGTTTGGTCCGTCTATCCCTCCTCCCCATATTCTCTATTTTCAGTTACTTTTCCTGGGGAGAAACATTCCGGAGAATCCTAGCACATTCTTCTGGCTTAAAAATGTGACTTTGTAAATGGGTTTCTTCCCATGGGTTATCTGTGATGGGGTAGAAGGTACGGATTGTCCTCTGTCTCAGCTGTCCCTCAGTCTCCCATGATGAGCTCTCTTCTTTCCCTGCCAGGCTGCAAGTTTGGGCTTCAGCAGCTTGGAGGAGTGGCAGAGTCCTGTTTTGAGACAGAGAGCATTTGCTGTTCTTCTTCAAACTCCTTTCCAACTGTTTTTTTTATTGTCCTTGTTACTTAGACTTGGTATTCAGGGTAACTATGTTACTCTTCTGTATATATTTACAAAGAGTTATCTGCATTTACAGAAGATATGAAAAAGTTTACATCTCCCAGGCATGTGTATTTTTTTCACTGAAAGCTAGACTATTACTTGGGTGGTTTGTTTCCACTTTATGGTTCTTGCAAGGTTGGGAAAGAAAGTGGTGTGCAAAGGATGAGAGAATTCTTTTGATGATGGTTTTACTTTGTTTATTTATGCATTTTGATTTGCAGTTTGGTTCTTGTCCTTTGGAGGACATGAAAGATAAATATCTGCTTTTAACTATTGGCACATTAGACTATTGTATAGCATCCAGCCCTCTGGATCTGGATGCTTATGCCCATGCATGGAAGGGGGATCGAGATAAATCTCTGCTTCAGCCTCTCCTATTCTACAAAGGGCTACAAAGATGATTAAGGGACTGGAGCATCTCTCCTACGAGAAAAGGCTGAGGGAGCTGGGGCTGTTCAGCCCGAGGAGGAGAAGACTGAGAGGGGACCTCATTAATGCTTATAAATATCTCAAGGGTGGGTGTCAAGAGGATGGGGCCAGACTCTTTTCAGAGGTGCCCAATGACAAGACAAGGGGCAACGGGCACAAACTGGAACACAGGAAGTTCCACCTGAACATGAGGAAAAACTTCTTCACTGTGAGGGTGACAGAGCCCTGGCACAGGCTGCCCAGGGAGGTTGTGGAGTCTCCTTCTCTGGAGATATTCAAAACCCGCCTGGATGCAGTCCTGTGCAGCCTGCTCTAGGTGACCCTGCTCTAGCAGGGGGGTTGGACTAGATGATCTCCAGAGGTCCCTTCCAACCCCTGCTGTTCTGTGATTCCATGCTGCCTGCCTGCCTGCCCCAGCGCAGATCCCGCTGCAGACTGCGGAGCATGACAGGGTCACTGGAAGCCAAAGAGCTGCCAGCAGTTGGAGCAGACATCGTTGTGGGATCAGCTGGAGAGGGTAAAAGACACAATCTTCAGTATGAGAGGAAGCTCAGCCTCTGCATGCTGAGATGGCACACGTGCAATCCCCGAGTGGTGCAGGGAGGCCGGAGCAGTAGCTCTCTGAACGGGCCTCCAACCTTCCCTGTTTCCCCATGGGAGGTAACCCAACTTTCCCTGCCCTGCCTCTGCTCTGTGCCCAGGCAAACGGGAAGACCAAAGTGCCTGTTCCTCCTCAGGCTTCTGTGGGGCTGGTGCTGCCTGGCCTCAGCAGCAGCTCGGTGGTAGGGGAAGTGCTCTTCTCTCTGCATGCCGGAGGGGAGAGACCTGGCAGTCTGATTTTCTTGTTTTAAGGAGTATCGCCCATGTCCTAGAAGAAAATACTTGGGTGTAGTGATCCCAGCAGGTCTTCTGTGGCTGCACAAAAAGTGATACGTTTGGGATACAGGCTCTTGCTGAGCTACCTCCTTCCCATTGCGTGATGGGCAGCGGGAATCGAGCTGCTCCCCACTAGGTTGGGCCAGAGGGGTGAGTGAGTGGGCAGGAGGCACAGCCAGCTCTATGCCCAGGGTCTCCAAATGCCTTCCTTGTGGCAGGGCACGAGGCAGCATTTGGACTGGAAGGAGACAAGGCAAAAGACCGGTTGCTTCCCTGGTGGAGCTTTTGGGAGGGATGGATTGTTTGAGCAGAGTAGCCTTTGAAGGCAAGTCAGATTCTGTCCCCACAAATTTGAGGGGAAAACGGTTGTCCTGAGAGGCAGCGAACACAAAGAAAAAGACTAAGGAAACTGAGAAGGCAGCAGCTTGTGGACTTTCGCATGCAAGGAAGACAAGGCCACTGGGGACAGTGGGCATCTGGGACAGAAAACAGACATAGCAGAGAACAAAGACCACATGGCAGCATGAGATTTACAGCCCAAACAAGGGAAGAGTGCAGAGAAGGAAGAGCGAGAGGAGAAAGCAAGGTGATAGCGTGGGAGAGGTGTTAGGGGACCTCCGTGGACAGAGCAGCCTGTGGAGCAGTTCTGCAGGTAGGTGCCTCCTCAGATTTTTCAAAGGCAGCACAGTAGCCCCATTGACTAATGATCCATCACTTGACAGTCAGTGTTGTTGGATGACTAAATGGCTATAAAATTCAGTCTTTAGAAATTGCTAAGATATATGGGACCTTTTATTTTTTAATTTTACATTATCGTAAATATGTTTGATTAATTTATATCTTGAGAAACCTTTGGAATATCTATGTGCTTCTGACATTTAAAAATTATTTTTAGCTTTTTGTTCTCCTAAACGATCCTGAGTCTCTGTTTGGACTTGATAAGCACATCTGCATGATTTACGATGGGAAGAAGGATGATTTCCCTTCTCAGTAGCTGTACAGATGCAGTGGAAGAACATAAATGAGGAATTAATGTTAGGAAGGAAATGATAGCTCATATTTGGGGTTCAGAAGGAAATGATGAAGTGCTTGTGGTCCGTGTCTTTGGGTTAGCCTCATTAATTATAGAAATGCCACTAGATCAGGCTTTAGTGCCATGGTTGTGAAAGGGAATGTCGCTAGTCTGAAGCAGTCAACAAACCCCATCCTTTGATTTGTGCTGCTTAATATTCAATGGAGATGAAATGGGGGGATGAGGGAGGAGTGCTATTAAAATAGATTTTTACCAGTGTTGTTAGATTTATTGTGTGTAATTTTAAAGATGACCTTTTAAACAAAGTCCGCATTCAATTTAATTTGAAAGACCTGACGAGTGAGAGCAGTTGGAAGATTTGTGTCTGTATAATGGTAGACACAATGTGACATAAACAAGGGCAGTATACTAAAATGGCCTCACTAAATGATACCTCAGACTAAAAAGGTCTGAAAATAAGGTTTCTAGATAGCAAAAGCAATATAGGGAAGTTAACAGAGGAATAGGTGTGCCTCCATCAGCTGTTGAGGTCTGAGAGGTAAAGAAAAGGCAAATACTTACTAATTTCTCTGATTCAATGCTTGTAATACTGTTTTGTTTCAGCACAGCTGCCACTGATGGCTGTGATTTCTCTTAATTTTAGCCACTTCTCGATTCTTTCTTTGAGGTGCACTGCTTTTAAAGTTCACGGTTTGGTTTTTTTGTGCCAGTTAATATCATTCTCCCATCATTTCTGGGCTCATCCAACAAAAATAAAGTAATAAGAAAAGTAACTTTATAAACAATGGGCCAGAGAATGCTTCCTCTAAATCTTGCTCTGGTAAATGGCAACTGATCATACAGGCCTTGTCACCGCCTTTGCAGTTTCCACCTGGAGATTTTTGTGTATGGTAAGAAACAAGTTACTCAATTCTTAATAATAACACCACTCCTATGTCAGTAAATACTAATTAGCACCTCAGTTGGGGGGGTGGGGGGGGGCTAAATTAAAATTGGAAGTATTCTTAACCTTAAGATGATTTTTTTCCCCTGAGGACAAAGTTTGATTAAAAATGAAGTGCTAGCTTTGTTTTTGTAGCAGACGAGTATTTTATGTCAGCACATTTTTCAGGTGCTTTATGTGTATTCACACATTAAAAAATGGCTTGCAAAAATATGCAATGGTTGCATGTATTATACATAAGACTCAATCATGTCGCAGATACAGAAGGAGCAGCAAAAAGTGCAAGCAGAGCATCTTTTCAAGTATATTGAACACGGCCCCTGTCTGCTTCAAGCCAACATGACAGAGCAACCAATTTGTTCAGTAACCATGAGCAAGCGGTTCATTGGTGCATGGCTGTAGTGTCAAAACGTTAATTAAAAGCCCCACTTTTAGGATGAGATCTTGTTTTACTTTGTTTTGGCAAACCTGCTCTTATTTCAGTTTGTAAGCATACCCCATGCCCCTTCTTGGTATAAGTACAATAAGCTAAAACTTTATTTTCTTTCTCTAATGTTTTAATACGGCTTCTACTCAGTTTGTGGCTCAGGAGTAACTACTCAAGATGTCTGTTCCATCCTGGTAATGGGATCAGCTGAGCTGGACCCCAGTCCTGCTATCATGATGCGCATTTTGGTATAAACACTATTTCATTGCATGTCATCTCCGGTGAGGTCCAAAATCCCAGCCAGCTAGGAGCGTGGGCCAGAATGCCATCTCTTTTTCCGGAGGTAAAAGGTGTTTCTTCAGCTTTTGCCTGTGGTAAAACTGTAAAAATAAGAAAGAAGTTGAGAGCCACCGCTTTATGAGAGTGGGAACTGTCTGATGGGTAGGGCAGAGTGAGCAGCTGAAAGGATAGAGGTGGACAGACAGGAAAAAAAACCTTATTACCACCGAGAAGAGCAATAACTTACTTGCCCCTAGGGTTTTTGAACATCTTTTTTCCTGCTGATCTATATAAAGTTGGTTGGCTGCCTGTCTTTGTTCCTGCTTTCAGATTAAGCCTTTGGCTCAGATTAAGCTCCTATGGGTTCACTTTTCATAATACTGGTGAGGTCTCCTGAATTTTGCCAAGTGCCTGTGCCAAAGCAGACGTGTTACTGATTTGCGCAGGAGCTGTGTGCTTCAGGCACGCTAGCAGCACGTGCTTTCACAAAGGGCGCCTTGGAAACATGCTCTAAATATGTAATAACTTATAAAAGAATAAAAGAATCCAGAGGAGTTTGGGTATGTCAGAACTGAATATCAACTTTGGAAGGTTTTAAGGGGATGGGGATCATTCCTGGACTTCAGAAAACTAGAATTGCAAAGTTTCTTTTTTTAATGTTCGTTTTTCCTACTCTTCTGAAGATATTTTTAAATGCCCCCTTTCCTCCTTTCTGCCTTCACAAATCTTCACTCCGTGTGGTACCTAAAAAGAAATTTGAATGGATCTGGGATTTTTCGCTATTTCAGTTTCCAGGTGCTCAGCCTGAGAACCTTGACGGGACCCACTGTTCAGTGAGCAGAGATAGAGTGTCTCTGACCTGTAGGTCCTTTAAAGATGTCTTGAGAACGACCTGAAAATGTTGGTCATTAGAGAAGCAGTTTTGCTCGTCAGTAGTTGTGTGCGCGATCCTCCTCACGCGCAAGTGGGAGCGCTGAGGGAGAAGCTGCTTTTCACAGCATGAAGAAGTGGTAGACCTTTCTCGCTGTTGCCCGAATCTGCAGCAGCCTTGGTGAGTTTTATTTGATCCTGCACAGGGAATAATAAGGTTCGGTGGATTACCCTGCTAATTTATCTCGCCACTAATGCTCCAAGTCTCTATTGGTGAAAAGGATTTGGGGAATCTTCTGTTCAACTGGTACAAATGTATCCAGCAGGTTTTCAACACAAAATTGCCAGTAGTCCCTTAGCCCGTCAGTAACAGTTGCAATTGGAGCAGGCAATGAAATATTGGTAAATCTCATTTCTCTCACTTCCTTTCCCAGTAAGATAAAAATCAATTACTTGCATCATTGGAGAAAAGAACAGAAGCCTGCAAGATGGTGTTGGTTTGAAAAATAAATACCTGAGGATCTAGCACTTTCTAATGCCTTTGTTGCCCAGATGTCACTTCCTCTTAATCATGAATTTAGTGCTGTAAAACTGTCCAAAATGTTGGAGTAATCAGATTTAGGAAGTTTCAAAAGTGAGTTTTGCTATCACTACAGTAAGTTTGTGTCTGTTCTCCAAGTCCTGAACCAGTCCAAACGCTTTCTTTAATAATTAGATGGAAACATTTCAATGGCAGCATCTCTGCAATTTTGGCAGCAAGTGACAGCCCCAGGCATTTTTTAATTAGCACCTTTTTGAAATTGTTAGCTAAATTAGTCAAGTATGAAATAATCTTGCCCAAATGATTATCTGCAAATTGCACTTTGAACCTTGCATCTATCTTAATGTGTGGACACAATGCTATCCCAACAATGCTATTAACTGGATTGCGTATCTCGCTTCTAGCGAATTCATGGCGCGTAATCTGAATGAAATCTGGCGTACCTTTATAAAATTCATTTTAAAAGCTCCTGGCAGCTGTTTGGTACGGGCATTTATAATATTACAGTTTTCAAGTGTAGTCAACGGCACTTTTCCTCATTACCTGCAACAGAGAACTTGATCTCATGTATTTCATAAGTATAAATCATTAATTTTTGTTATTCTGGGTTTATGCGGCTGGAGCAAAGATACCTGTGTTGGGCCTGTAAGAGCTGTAATCCTGATTAGAACCTAATGCTGAGTCAAGCTGTGAAATTGATATCACAAGGCGTTATTGTCCTGGTCTTTGGAGTTATTTGTTGAATTTAATATTTCACTCTTCTTGCATAAAAATACACGTGTAAGAACCTAATACTGTAAAACAATAATCCATATGTAACATAACAGTGTCACTGAAAAACATTGCCTGAGAGATTTTCCTGGGCTGAAGAGGCTATACGTAGTCTCTTCACATTTTTGCCCATGCCAGGCACGAACACACCATTCTCATAACTGTTCAACCCCAGCTCACTTACAAGTGTCCTTTCTGCAACCGTTCCTTTAGCCTACTCAGTCACCACTCATCCCTAAGCCTGATTTTCACTGTAACTGCCCTTAACTACCCTTAGTTAGCTTCTGGGAAGACATCAGGTGCTTAGGGAAAAAACCTTGTTTAGTGCATCCTACCTGCAGAAGCAAGATAAGGAGGTGTTACTCTGTGTTTCCCTACAGTGATGGGGCCAGGGAACTTTCAGGTATGGTATGTAATGTAAGTAGAAAAAATGAAATTTTGTGTAGTGTGGTAGTGTAAGAGGTCTGAACTGAAGGAAATTATGAGCTGAGGAGCCAGAGAAAATGCAGGGTAAAGCAGTGAAGGACAGGTTATGCTGTCAAAGTACAGAAACTCTCTTTATTTCATTTTCTTCTAATAGTTCTTACTGTACTTCTGTTTTAAGACCATTTGGCAATTAAATCACAAGGCAAAACACCCTTTGACTCAGTGTACAGACGTGTGATTTGTCTGTATCGAACTATCTCCCCAGGTTATTTAGATAGCTCCGCTGAAGGAAGTGATGGATCTTCAGGAGCCTAGTCTACCTTGGGTGCAGGGTAAAGAAAGATGCCTGGTGGTTAGTATCCCAGCTTTGACCTCGGTATCTGTGGTGGCTGGTCTGTATGTTTGTGGAGGTTCTCGTTATTCCTTTGGGGTTGCAGTGTTGATAGACCAGTATTTAAACTCCTACAAATTGTTTATAGGTATGAACCTGACAAACGTATTGGCCACAGAACATGATGTAATTAATTGTGAGTTAAGCATTAAGCTATTAAAAAGATATTAAATGCTGGGAAATCTAAGGCTTCTGTCTGCAGTATAGATTTAAGGCTTTTAAGGGCTGACAAATCTTTGTTATCATCAGTTCAGCGTTACTGATACTCTTGGCCTTTAAAATATACAGCTTCAATTACATAAATTAGGGTCTTCTATTACATCAACAGCTTTTTAATTCTAATCTTACTGGCAGTCTGTAGCTTGTCACGGATTGAGAGAGGCGGTGCTAATAAGACTTCTGATTTTTAACATAACTGCAAAATACGGTACACAGAAAATATCCAAGATACCTTTTTCTGTTCTTTTACCCTAGAGCAGTGAATGCCTCCCTTCCTGGGGTTGAAGCCTGAGAGGGGGCCAGTGGGTACGAATTATCAAATGAATAATATCTGTTAAGCTTTTCTAAATGGACAAGACTGGAACAGGTCCTGAGGACTTGAGTAATATGGGATCTCCTATAGCAGTCTTAGGCTCCATGTCCTCCGTTACAGGAGGGTTAAGGAACCACAGTTGGAGTCACTTGCAGGTTTCATGTGGGTAGCAATCCCTACTCTGGAAATAAATGGCCGACACCAGTTTGTTCCAGTCTTACAACTGTTAAGAAGCAACCACTGATAAATTGTAATATGAATTGGACTGGGCTTCCTTTTGGACTGTAAAAAGTTTTATACATAACTCCCACCTTTTCTGTGAGGTGAGTCTCCTTTATGTCACTTTAAAACATTCATAATTCTCCTCCAAGTGCTTTGTCTAAGTGTACAGTTGCACTAGAGGGGTATCTGTGTACAAGCACTGAAGCCAGGTAGTCTTTTGTTGGCTGTGCTACTGAGGTCAGTCCTTTAGGTCTGAAATGTGCACCCACCCACCTTGCAGCTAAAATGGAGGGGGACGGTGTTGCGCTTCTCTGCCAGTTCCTTGTTTTATTCCATTCCTTAATCCCAAACCTTACTTACAAATGCTACCCTGCTAGCCACAGCTAGTGCCATTTGACAAAATCCAGCTGCTTCTGGCTATTTTCAGTGAGAGTTACTTGGTACAGGACTGTCTTTAGCCAGCCTCGGGAGCTAGAGCCCGGGAAGGGGACAGACAACCTCAGAGCGTCTGACAGCTCCAAGGTCTGTGAACACATAGCCTATCTAGAGGTTAATTTGTCAGCTTCTGGGCACTTTCAAGTTGTGCTTCTGCAAATGAGTCCTCAGGGTAGTAAGCCATCTGTAGATATCTTTCTCTCAGGATTTTTCTCTGAAAATTTAGAGGTTACAAGACATTACTTTTTAAAGGTCATCTAGCAATGGTGACATCCTGTTGCCTGTGCCAAACTAGAACTGTGGTCCTGGGGAAGTTTTGTAGTTGCAGTCTTTTGGTATCTCCAAGTATCGGTGGAGGAGGGTCTGTTTCAGAGTAGAAAGTTAAAAAGCATTCATATTCTGCGAAAGGCTCCCCAGCTACCCTCCACTTGGGGGTTTTTCCATCTGCCGGAGGTGGAGAAAACCTTCTCATTGATCTTATTTAGCACTAGCACGATCTCAATGACATTTGGCACCATCTCCATCCTATACAACTCAGCGTTCACATGACTCCAGGGAGAACAGGGCTATTCTGACGGCTACTGACCTCTGGACCCCGGCTTCTCTGGCACCAGCCCACACCTTTGGGGTATGTGGATAGAGCAGCGCATTTGGAAAAAGTTCTTATTGTTGCCTATCCCGGGAAAGCTTACTTCTAGGAGACTGGCTGTCAGTATGCCCCAACGAATGGACATAGTGGCCCAAGGTTTGACCGTCCAGCCTTTGGCCTTCCAATGCTTTCTCCAGTGTCCCTTTCTGATTGTTTTCCCAGAGACTCCTTTCAGAAAAGCCCAAGAAGTGAAGATCTTACTGGAATTTAGGAGACCAGGAAAGGTTCTTTTGCTCTAGGTGAGCCATGTTAGAGGAGTTACTTCTTGGTACTGAAGGAACAAAAGATGGGGAGTGGAGATCCATTGCAGACTGTAAGAATCAGACTGTCTTTGGAAGTGCACATTTGGGTTAGCATGCCTTGTGGCAGTGGTTACGTTTCTCAAAGTTTTTCACAAGGTGTTTCTAAATTTCAGGTGTTTGCATTGCAAGAACCAACGCTTTTTCGCTGATCAAAGCTATTTCCAGATGCTGGAAAGAACAGTTGGAGTCATTTGGCTGCCCCCAGGCAAGCGTGTATGTTCCTCTTGCCAGCCAGGTCAGGGTGGCTGCTAGCCCGAGTGCTACGCCGCATGAGCCCGCACGGGAGGTGCCTGCAGGTCTGGCTCCGTGTCCCAGGACATCCCTTCCTGGATGTGACTGCCAATGTGCCTGTGGCAGTTCTGAAGTGACAGAGGTGACAGATCCTAAGGCACTATGTGAAGGGGCACTTGTCTTTCTGTGAATATTAAACATGAGGACCAGGAATGCCAACATGGCATAGAAGCAGACAAAAAATACAAACAACACTTGAAAACCTTGAATTTATACAGACAGACACACAAGAATTACATTTGGAAAACTAAAGTTTTCTGTTCTCGTATGCATCTCATCCTACAAAAATCAGGTGGATTTTTACCCTTTTAGATTTTAAAATACTCAGGGTTATTTCAGCTTTATTGCCTTTTATGGCATTGTTTGGAAACAATTTTTGTTTGTTTACATGTGAGCTTAAAATCGCATTGCAGTACTGCATTTAGCTATGGTAGCAGATGTTAGTAACATTTTATAGAGCATAAATAACAGCTGTGAATTGTGAAGTCATAATTCTGTCAGGGGATCCGTCTTACAGTTTCTCAAACTAAAAGAGCAAATCTTGAGTGACAAATAGATATGTATTTGCCAGAAGTTTTTTTCAGGCATTGCTGGGTACCCACTGCTTTCATGGAGCTTAATATCATGGCATGTTGATGCTGCAACAACAAACTTGAAGGTGTCCTAACTCCCAGAGCAATTCATACTTCTGCGAAGATGCATTGGCCCTTGCGTGGGAAGTGTCAAGCGCCCAAATGAGCTTCACAGATCTACCATGGTGGACAGAGTATTGCTATCTCAGGGAGCTGGTCAACTCGCGTGGTTTAAATCGTCTCGAGGGGAGCTGTTGATTTATTAACCACAAGTAACCAGCAATCAGTGAACTAAACTTTCAGGATCAATATGACAGGTAAACCCCAATACAGGACATGAGATGTTAATAAACCCCTACGGATTTCTAAGCACTTTTCTGCAGCTCATCCCAAACACACACACGAACGCACATTCGCGGTTACATGCTCCCCCGTGGCAGCGTGGGCTACAGGTGTGCCCCTCGCATCCCCCACTGTTGGGGGGCGCAGGAGGTGGGATGCTCGCGGCTCTGTGGGGGCAGCTCACGGAGGTGGTGGTGCACACAGGGGGCGGCTTCTGAGCATGCCAACCCCCGCTGACCACTGCTCCCGTCCTGCTTCTCACAGCCGCAAATAGCCAGGCTGCCTCTGTGCTGCTTTTCAACCTGACGCCTTTTTTTCAGAAGTCTCCCGGTTAGTTTTTAGTGCACCCGATGATTGTCTCAGGCAAGTTTTGGCACTGCTAAATTGCTCCTAGCGTTACTGGTTTTCTCCCAGAACAGTTAGAGGCATTTTATTCACACACGTTCACATTCCTGCGTTATCAGTGTTGTTGCCCGGGCCATGCTGCCGGGGGGGATGCATGCAGGCTCCCCCAGCGTTGAGGAGGGAGGTGAGCCTCGAGCTCCGTTTCTCTGCCACTGGGGTCAGATGTAGATTCTCAGCACATCTTTACCTCTCTTGTTTGCATCCCTCCTCTTCGATTACCCCAGTTACTGTAATTTCGAATATTTTTAGCCTAATGAAAGCATAAGCTCACCAATCTGAGCTTTTGGAGCAGATTGGGTCTCAAAAGTGGAAAAAAAAGCAAAGGAACACGTCTGGGATGTAACTGTACCGGCCTTGTGTGTTAGCAAGGTGCCAGCTCCTCTCCTCCCCTTGCGAGCTACGCTGACTGTGGCGTTTCTTGTGCTGTGAGACGCAGCAGTGCAAAAGGGTCATATATGCAAGAGAAACGTCTGACTTATTTGAGGTCTTTACAGATAATTAAGGCA
The DNA here is from genome assembly GCA_009819775.1 of Phoenicopterus ruber ruber. NCBI lineage: Eukaryota > Metazoa > Chordata > Aves > Phoenicopteriformes > Phoenicopteridae > Phoenicopterus > Phoenicopterus ruber. The sequence continues at coordinate 60,129,348 of CM020216.1, read as the reverse complement.
TCTCTACCTCAATTCTTCTTGCAGATATATTCTCTACTTTTACCTGGACATTTTTGTCTGCATGGAAGTAGGGGACTTTCAACCTTGGTCTAAGATATCTTCGACTGTGTTAGCCCATGAGTGTTAGCCTGCATACATAAATGCGTATTTCATATTTCCTTAGATTTCTCAGTGCGTGATCATAACATATGGATTAAAAAAAAAGTACTTAACAGGCAGACAGAGAGTCTGCTGGCCTTTCTTGGAGTCAACAAAACAACAGAACCAAAATCAACTTTGAAATCTGTTTTTATCTGATCAGTTGTCATGGTAATCAGTTATCGGATAGCTTTTTAAAGTCAAATTGGTGAAAAATATAGTGTTTATTGAAAAATATTCCACAAGAAAAATTATCTATTTACATTATTTTTTTAATATATATGTGTAACAGGCGAGTCCAGAAGAGGTAATAAAATCTTCCCATATAAATGAATATTCAAGTGTTGCTGAAAAATCTGTTAACACTTTGCCTTTTAAAAAAAAAAAAAAGTGGCCTCATAAGAAGACGTTTTATTTCCTGTAGTGCACTTTCCATGCAACCATTTCTATAGATAAGTCTAAAATGTTCTGTATTGCACCTGAAAGAGAATGTAAATAGTACAGTGAGCCTCTTCTCTCACTAGATGGCATTGTTATCCTCAAAACAGTGACAGCCACAGACTGCTTTTTTCAGTGACGGAGATGTACAAAAGAGTAGATTTAGTTTATTTAGGTTAACTGTACTTTGTTTGGTTTCTGCAGATGTGGCAGGTTAAACAAATTTCTGTTGCATCAGTGGTAATTCTTGAGCTTATCTGGACTGTTCATTTTTGCTCTGGGTTTGCTGGTTTTGCTATCCATACGCTGAACAGTATTGCAAATTGTGCAAATATAATTCTAAGTTGGCTTGTTAGCGAAATTAGAAAGGGTGGTTCAAGGACTGAGGTACACAAAGGCAACGTAGCCTCAAGTCCACGTGTTTTTTTCGAGTCCGTAAGATATATGGACTTAATATGCAAGCCCGTGGTGTGTGAAGAAAAATGTGGCTTAAGAAATTGGATTCTAGAACTTAGCGTTTCAGAAAAGGGAAGAGGCACGTGAAGAAGATCAGAAGCAAGGGCAGAAGGAAAGAAACAACTGAGACCTGGGTCTTCATAGCATGGACAAGATGGTAAGCTACTGAAATCAATAGGACTAAACAGGTCTTTTTTAGGAATAATGAAGGAAAAAAAAAAACCCAAACAACTTTTTATCTGAAAAGAAGCATTAAAAAAAACTTTGTGAACCATATGAGAGCAGAGTAGTTGCCTGCTTTTAGCACCATATGGTGCCAGCCCAGCCTGCTATAACCTGTTGGATGCCTTGGAGCCAAATCCACTCTACAACCAACCATCTTCCAGGGGCTCCAAATAAAAAGGAGGCTCGTCAGCCCCAAATTAGCATGGAAGTTAAGTAAGGATGTTCAAGGACTCAGCTTGAGAATCTTTTCAGTAAGTCTAAGATTTTTCTGTGTGTCAAGAAGATGTTTTTGGCTTTTCTGGATGCAGCTAAATTGTTGCTCCAGTGACCTTTGGAAGTATAAAGATGTTCCTGAGAAGCAAATGTACAAACTTTAGAAAAAGTTAGTTTTACAAAATTTTGGAAAATGTCCTAACAAAGGATACCTCATGCAACTGTGCTGTGCATATTTTCTTTTGGCCTTCGTATTTCTCATCAGCATGTGTTATTGTCAGGAAAAGCTGTTTAGTTTTAATTTTTCATTTGTTAGGTAAAATACTCGATCAAAGCATGTCTAAACACAAAATTCTTATCCAGCTGTTATTGCCTTCATGTTGGTTGTGGCTCATAAAAGATGTTTTTGTTTAAACGTGAAAACAAGTAAATAGACTCTCCAGTCCTGTGTCTGGTCTTTGCAACAGGTGTGCGCGCACACACACACACGTATACCTGTGATGCATAAGGTGTGCAATAAACTGAAGAAGAAGAAGAATGACTACAGGGACCCCTTCCTGTGTGATATGACTTTAAGAAGCCATCTCAGGACTCCAATGATGACACAATACATGAAGTGACAAGTTCTGTTATAGTTCTTGAAGTTGTTGGGACCCTGCAGCTGGCCTTAACCCCTTAATTAGGTCCAGCGGCAAGACAATGGAAGGAAGAAGAACAGTGAAGCTTGCCCTGTATACCTGGCACTAACTTAATAGAGCTCTCGGGTAAGCTCTTTTTCATCTTATCTTTCTTCCTGTGCTTTCAGTGACAACAAATTCTGTGTAACATCATCGTTTTGGAATCTGAGCACCATGCCTTCAAGGAAAATACTGCCAAAATCAGACCCATCTTTTCTAAATTCTGAGGATCATTGCTTTCTCTGAAAATCCATAGACAGTACCGATAATTACTTACCATCTGCTTCAAGCATCACAGATGCAAAGGAGCTAGTTACAGCAGTACGAAATTTTCTAGAAGGTGAGGGTAGTCATGGTCTGGAAAATGTTAAAGAGAAGACAACTGATCCACAAACAGATCCACAAAAAAACCCAGAGACAAAATTTAAGGCTATCAGAGGAGATGATGAAGCAGATTATTAAAAAAACAAAAGAGACTTTTGATTTCCTAGCTAAAGGTGAAAATCAGAAAGCAGTTGATATGCTGTCCAGCGTCATCAAGCTGAATCCACACCGTGCCAGCTCACACAGTAACGGAGCCAGTGTCTTTCTGCAGCTGCAAGAGCCAACTATGGCCATTAGTGACTGTGACAGCGCTATTAAACTCAATCCCAGTTCAGCACAGGCCTATAAATTCCAAGGAAAAGACGCCCAGGTTTGGGGGCATTTAAAAGAGGCTGCCTGTAACATTTCCCTGGGTTGTAAATTAGATTATGAGGCTCAGGCAAAGTTTGAGAGGGAGGCAGAGTCCAGTAAAGAGCTGGGGAGGGATGAGCATGAGTTGGAGACAGGTAATGAAGGAGAGATTGAGCCAGAAGAGGATGAACCCCCAGAGATGGGAGATGAGAATTTGGAGGTAACCAGCGATATGATGAAGCAGGCTGATGAAAAGAAAAAGGCGTCTTTTGATGCAGTGGGAAGAGGTGAATTTCAAAGAGCTGTTCAGCACTTCACTGATGCCATCAAACTGAACCCACAGCTTAGTACTTTGTATGCCCACCGAGCCAGTGTCTTTGTACAGTTAAAAAAGCCAAATGCTGCCATCAGAGACTGCGACAAAGCCATAAAAATCAACCCGAATTCTGCACAGCCATACAAGTGGAGAGGGAAAGCATTTCATCTCCTGGGTCGCTGGCAGCAGGCTGCCAAGGACCTTGCACTGGCCTGCCAGCTGGATTATGATGAAGATACCAATAACACGTTGAAGGAGGTTCACAGAAGAGTCCAGAATATTGCCAGGCACCAAAAAAAGTATGAGGAGAAACAAAACACAAAGCAATCATTGGATGCATTGCCAAGGGTGGGGAAATCCATGTCAGAACAGGAGCAGGATCAGCTTCTGACTTCTCAAGAAAAGGAAGAAGCACAGCTTCAGAATGCCCAGGAGCATGAACAGGTTCACCTTTGGACTGCCCAGGAACCTGATAATGACTGTTGTAGGGAATCTGAAGAGCAAAAGCAATCTCCAAGAGAAGAGAATAAGTTTTACGTGGAAGGTCCGTGTAGAGCTGAGGGGCAGGGGGGGGGAAGCCCACTGGAGAAACAAAGACTGAGGACAGTGAACTCAATACTGAAAATGAAGGATTGGCTGAAGAGGCTGAAGAAGATCTCCAGAAAACAGGAGATGACAACATGCAGATAGCTAAGAATATGATGAAACAGGCCATTGAAAAGGAAAGGGAAGCCTTTCATGCACTGAGAGCAGGTGAATTTCACAAAACTGTTGAGTTGTTCACTGACGCCATCAGGTTCAACCCACAACTTGCAGTCTTATATGTAAGCCGGGCCAGTGTCTATCTGAGGTTGCTGAAACCAATAGCTGCCATTAGGGACTGTGACAAAGCAATAAAAATTGACCCTGGTTCTCCACAGCCCTACCACTGGCGAGGGAAGGCATTCCAGCTCCTGGGTCGCTGGCACAAGGCTGCCAGAGACCTTGAACTGGTCTGCCAACTGGGTTATAATGAAGACACCAGTTCCATGCTAACAGAAGTTCAGAGAAGAGTCCAGGAAAGAAAGCAAAGGGAAGATGACTTCGTAGATGTAGCAGAGAGGATGAAGAAGGAACCAAAGGAGGCAGGATTAAGAACTAACAAAGCCCCCAAAGATATGGAAAGAGTTAAGAAAGCAGCTCTGGAGGAACAAGACAGGTCACAGGAGAAGAACAAATCTTGGGAAGAGGCCATGAAGAAAGAACAGATACAAGTCAAGCAGAAGATCTTAGCTGAGCAGGAGAACACACCACAGGAGGTGACAGAGTTACAAGAGAGTCTGGAACAAAAAGCATTGCAGGAGGCAGTGTGGTGCCTGGAACTTGAGCAACAGTCGATTGCTTTGCAGATGGAGTTGGAAGAGCAGTTTAAAACTCAACAGATGGGGCTTGAGGAAGAGGAGAAAGCCCCATGGGAAGTCCTGGAGCAACAGGAGAATGCACAGAAGTTGTTGGAAGAAGAAGAGAGAAACCAGTTGAAGACTCTGCAGGAACTGGAGACAGCTCAACAGTAGGCTTTGGTAGGACTGATAAAAAACCAGAAGGAAGCCAAGGAAGAATGTGAGAGAGTTCAGAAGAAAGCCCTGGAAGAAAAAGAGGGAGTTGAAAAAGCCCTAGAGAAACTAGCAACAGCTCAGAAAAAGGCCCTGGAAGAACTGGAGAAAGCTCATAGAAAGGCCCTACGAGAACAAGAGAGAGCTCAGAAGGCCGCATTAGAAGAACAGAAGAGAGCTCAGAAGGCTCTAGAGGAACTGCAGCTATCACAAAGAAAAGCTGTGGAGGAGCAGGAGAGAGCTCAAATAAGGGCTGTCAGAGAACAAGAGGGAGCACAGGAAATCCTGAAAGAACTTGCAAAAACACAGCAACAAGCCTTAGAGGAGCAGGAGAGGGCTAAGAAGGAACAAAACAAAGCTAATAAAATCTTAGTAGAACTGGAGAAAGCAAAAAAAAGGCCCTAGAAGAACTCAAGAGAGCTCAGAAAGAGCTCCTGTGTGAGCAAGAGAAAGCTCAGAAGAAAGCCCTGGAGGAACAGGAGAGGGCTCAGAAAGCCCTGGAGAGATGTCAGGAGCAGTGTGTTGGAAAGCAAGGGAACTTGAAGGAGAAAGTCCTTGTGCAACGGGAAAGAGCCAAAAAAAAGCTTCCTGAAGAAAAGGTGAAATTTCAGAAGAATACTGAAGAGTCTGGGCCAGTCTGCAAAATATTCTGTGGAGAACTGGAAATAACTCAGAGGAATGACCTGAAAGAACAAGCAACATCTTCTTTGCCACGGGGGAAAGACTGGGAGACAGAAGCAGAAGAACAGATTGCCAGTCCAAAAACTGTTCTGGAGGAAGGGCTAGGTCCTGGGGGAAGTACAGACCAACCAGAAAGTTCACTGAGGCCACCCACAAAGCCCATTTGGGACTCCTCTGAATCGGAGTGGTTCTCAGAGGTGTGATTTGCTGTCTGACCCAATGACAAACCAAGGGAGAAACGTTTGCTGAAGAGCTGAGCTCAATTTGGAGTCATCTGCGAGCGGTCTTTCCTTTAAAGTAAAATTTCAAAAGACACACAGAATTGGTACATCTTTTAAGCTGTATTTTTTTAAGCAAATATTTGAAGCATTTCCCATACCGTGCTTTGATCCGCATACAAGCTCATATGACCTTCCAAAAAAACTCGCAGTTGTCGAGGTTCAATTCTTGTGCAGGTTCAGTTTCTTTCTATCTGTGTACATATTTGACACTCTTAATGGCTCCTTATCCAGGAGAATGAGGGACTTAGGGGTTAAATAAATGGTGGGAATCATTACTGAAGGGAAAGAGTGGGCATTTAACGGGGAGTTAAAAATGGCAGAGTGAATTTGTGGCATGGAGACAAAATTAAATGGTGTATTGCTTCTGACATATGGTAGCTTGATGGGATCAACGTCTGAATTGCTTGAGGTCTCGAAAGGAATCCCGCTTGTCCAAGCCACTTGCTACAGGAGGGAACGTCCTGATGTCAGCAAGTCTTTTTGCAAGCGCTGGCTTTCAGCCACCTGGGGTATGCTTATTGCGTCGGAGGCTTGCCACTCGAACCCTAGATTTGCTTCTCAAAATGCCTATTGCATAATCAGTTGTTGAGGCCTGCAGCCATTAGAAAAAAATAAACAGCAGGATTTGAGCCTGTACAGTAAAATACCACAAAATCATGGGATAGTTGTAAAATAATTAAATTTAAAGTGTTTTGAACTTTTTGGCTGTCTTCATTTATTTAAATTCTGCGCTTTTAGTCAAAATGACTCTTATTTTCAAACTTTGCATGTGTTGGGTGCTGGGAGCATCTAACTTAATTTATTTTGAGGATTATTTTTTTAATCACTTGATTCAAGGGATTAGAAGCATATGATAAACTCCAAGTATTGTAAAAGTTGGCTGAAAATATTTTGGGGTACATTATATATGCAGCAGCCCAAAGTAAAAACAAGGGAATATTCAGACCCACGAATGGACGTGGGAGAGCAGAAGCCCTGGTGTAATTGCTGCAGTTGCTGCTTCATTGTGGCAGGAGGCTTGTTCAGGTGATGCTTGTTAGCAGGAGGGGGTTTTGAAGAGAGAGGAGCCGGTGGGCTCTTTTCAAATGGAGAGAGGAATGAGAGGTGCTTGGGTCAGGCTGAAGTTTCTGAAGCTCTTTGTCTGCTGGAATAACTGGGTAAAGTACTGCTGACAGTTTTATTCAGGAGCACTCACTGTTGGAGGAAATCTTACCTGAATGGTTTCCTTCTGTATTTGTGAGTGGTAAAAAGCTTATTTAGAGTGAGTCTTGTGTTTGTACAGAAAGCTGCTTCTTTTTATGTCTCAGTAGGAAAGGCGGGGGGGCTTCTTAAAAATATGGAGGGATGTAAAATACATAAGAGCAATACTAAGCAGGCTTGTTTCCGTCTTGTCCTTGTGCCTGATGAATGACTCCTGTGAGTTCCCGTGTGTGGTCTGCTCCTGTGTTTGAGTGTGGAAGTTGTGTAGTGTTACGATGGCACTTCAAAAAGAGCACTGAGGAAAACAGCATTAGGAAATGAGTGTTGTTGGGTACTGTTTCTCCCCTGTTCAATGTGTGTCCATTACAAGGGTAGAGGCTAGAGCTGGTCCTTGTTCAGAGGTGGGGAGAAGATCTGGCACTTCCTGGGCAGAAGCAAAAGTCAATTTAGAATGAAAACTCGAGTTTAAAAGAAATAATAACTGTAATGTGACTTGGCTGTAACTGTTGTTGTGTTTGTGGCCTCATCTTTTCAAAACAGGGGTTGATCTCCTTTTACGGAGTAGCTCCGGGCTCTTTGCAACAAGGAAGGACCTGTTCCAGGGTGTCTGCTCTGGCCACAGGAGCTCCTGTCACGCCAGGAGACCCGCGGCAATCAGGAGGTGGGATAGGCACTGGCTGCACTGCTTGTCCAGGGAATGAAAGTCTGGGAGGGGAGCTGCCTCCCTTCGGGGGAGGGATTTATAGCATGCGGCCCCTGGGGGCATCTTAGTAGGGGGACATTTGTATAAGTGTGCTTTCTTCTCTCTCTCTCTCTCTCAAGGAATAAGGAGTCATATGCTCAGGAGAAGCAAATGGAAGTGGGAGTCTGTCTTCGTACAGGGGGCATGTACTCAGAAATCTCTGCATGTGTGTGTATGAGAGAGAGAGAGAGAAAGGGAAAGATGGAGGCAGAAGGTGTCCCAGGCACTGAGGTATTTTATAAAGTTTGGACGCAGCTCTCTAGAGACTGTTTTGAATAAGAAGACAAAAGAGGATCCTCCACAACATGCTGGCAGGAGTTGATTTTGGTGACAATGGCCAGGAGTTTTGGTACCTACTCTCAGAAGAGGATTTCTTTCCTGTATCCCACCTGCAAGAGGCTGGAGATGTGATGCACTGTGCTCTGCATTCCTCATTGCTGCTCAGTGTGCCAGCACCTTGTAAGGCAGTATGAATTTCCAAAGCGCCTCTTAGCTGAGGGGACTGGTTTTTGAGGCATGGGTGGCATGCCTGAGAAATCCTGTATTCAGTTGGGCCTGGGCACTTTAGTGGAAAGGAACATGAGCAAGTTTGGTGCTCAGGGCCAGAGAGTAACCCCCGGGTTTGGCTTTCCTAGACAATCATTTCAAGGCAATGAGTCACTATCCCTAGCGGCCTGTGGTCTACAATCAGTCTAGTATGTAGCAGAAGCCGTTTATTTTTTTTCCTTGTGTTTAGTAATATATAGTTCTCATTATTTCTAGATGCAGGCTGACATTTATCTTATAATTTTAAAAAGGACCGGAGAAAGCGGATACTTGGCCAAGGATGTTGGTTCTCCTTGTTCTTATGTATCGTGAAGGAGAGGTAGCTTCCTCGCTGCCTACTCCCTACGTAGGGGGTTAACATTTTACATACTCCCCAATGAGTTGATGCCCAAGCGTGGGTGCTTGCTCGGTGGCAGAGGTGGGATGAGGGAGTGGTGCAGAAGCAGCTTTGCCTGTGGCCAGGGCAAGGGCACGTTGGTGCCCGTGAGTGGCAGCTCCCGCCTGTTGGCAGCAGGGGCCAGGGCCGGGCGTGTGGCACGTCCGCGCAGAGCGATGCTGCGGGGTGTCACTGCGGCACAGCCACGCACCACTGCTGCAGTTGCCCCGAGGTGGCTGTGAGGAAAATGTATCATAGAGCTGTTCGAAGAAAAGAAATACCGTGAGTGCCTGTATGTTACTCGTTGTTAGTCAGGATGCAAAATTCAGTGATGTGGCTGTGTGGGACACGCAGGTGGAGTTAACCCCGATGGAAGACCACCTTCAGAGAGGAAAACTCAGAAGTACTTTTTGGGGTTGGGTAGAAATTTGGGTTACTGACATCCTGTGACAAAACCTGTTGTGGTCTGACTAAAAAGGAGAGGGGAAGAGTGTGTAATATTCACTGCCAAATCATCTTTATTAACATAGTGAGGCATCACTTTTGATTTTGCTTTTGGTAGTTCTGGTACTACGCCTCTCTCAAGAGAGGAAACGAGGAGGATTGGAGCAGTGCCGAGTTAGACATTTTGTATGGAAGGAAAGGAAGAAGCAAGATAGCTATAGGAGTAATACTGCAGTAGTAGCTGTTGGGTAGAGAACAGTAACTTAGAATTATTATTTAGAATAATAATAATGGAATAGTTATGATGAGGAACTTGTCAGACTGTATTGAGGTCCTTTGGCTTCAATCTGGATTGCTGTTACACCAGAATGAGGGATGGAGAGAATGGTCTCTGTGCCCTCTCCTTCTTGTAGGAGAAAAAAAAAAACCAACCAATTCTCTTGGAGAAGCACGTCTTGAGAGGCTGCAGGGTCTTTGTTTTCTCAAGTGGCCTGTAGGATCCCACCACACTCTGCACGGTCAGTGAACCAGAATGCCTCTGCCTAACTGAGCGCAAAATTTGAGGAACAGGTTAGCCAGAGCACATTTTAAAGACTACTGTTACTTTCATAGACCTGTTAATATTGATCATACTCTTGGACAGCTTACGCTCGAGGCTTACTAAGAAAGTCTCTCCTTTCTTCCCTCTACTCTCCTTTCTGCTTCCATCAATGAGCTCTAACTCCTGCCATTGGTAACAGCTGATCTTGGGGAAAAACCCTCGTTGATAAGGACCACAGCTTTCCACATCTGTGGCTTTGCAGTGAACCAAATGGGATTTAATTCTTCAGCCTTTCAGGGTCAAATGAAACAGCTGTAGCCAATCCTACCAATGGAGTAGAGGTTTTGCAAGCTCGGGGGCTGTTAAATGGAACTGCCAGGAAGGTGGTCTGGCTGGGCATAAACTGCCCTTTTTTAGGTTATGGCTTTGTTTTGGGCGTTGTTATCATTTCTGAAACGTAGTTTGTCCAGTCCTGCGGGCTGTGCGATGCAGGCAGCTGGTAATCCAGCATCTTAGACTGACAGTAATGCGTCTGTGATGGGAAAATGAACTGTGACTCCTGAGGAAAAGGATTATCCCCTAATCCCGCTAAGGTGGTGGAGAGGCTCTGTTAAACCCACTGTGATCCTTGGCAGGGCCAACTTTTCTGGGAGGGTCTGCAAGATGCCTGGCCAGCATTCCCACCCGTGGCACTGTGAAGCCTGAGTCTCGGTACGGGTATTGCTGTGAGAACAGAGACCACACTGCTGAACTTCTAACCATTTTGGCTGACTCTGCTGCTTAGTAGTTATAAAATCACAGTTCCAGCTGTGATGTGTAATCTCAGATGTGGGCGGGATTTATCATGGAAACAATTCAATTTTGGCTGCATTGCTGGATAATAGCGCATATCATGAGTGAGAGAGTTGCATCAGAAACCAACATGAGCTGACCACTGGAAAATATAAACTAATACTGTCAATATAAGGAGGACATCACCAAGAAGTCATGACTTCCACACACTGTTGAAGTAGATAGATCTGAATTACTGGCTTGCTCTGTCAACACCCTCAGCAGTTGAAGTACTGAATGTAAATAATCTTTCCTTACCACAGGAGAGGGGAAATAACTTTTGGATTCTGTAGCATCGTTTCTTCTGATGTTCTTGTCTGTGTGACTTGATGTCTTCTATCTCCTTTCCATAACAAGACCATAAAAACTTGGGTAGGTTAAAATATAAATGATACTGAATTTTAATTCTACTCAGTTTAGAACTAATCTAGAATACTTCTGCCTTTTTGACTTGGACAGGAATGAATTATTGAGCTAGTCTGTCCAGCCACAGACATGCGAGTTATTTACCCACATGAGGGTGAGAGGCTGGGAGTGAGAAAGCGCCAAGCGGGCTTTTCTCCCATGAGGTATCTCAGATTTTACGCAGGAACTCCCTGCATGCTAAATGCTTGTCCTTCCCTCCTAGAACCTATTCCATGTGCTGTAAATAAGAAAATGATTTTAAGTGGGCAATCTATGAAAGACTGAGTAGAAGGAGAGACCTTTCATGCTCCTTTGCAGGACCCTCAGACAGCAGTTTGGTGCCACCTCTTGGAGAAATTTGTTTTCCCCTTCCTCATTTCCTGGGCTTTCAGCCCACTCCCCATCCATTTGTACCAGGGAGGATGGAGGACTGGAGTGCCACATTAAAGGGGAATTGAGTAGAGCCCTTGTCTAACTTGTGGGCTCCTCTAGATAATGAAAAAAGGAAGTTTTGTTAAATCTAAAGGATTTTCATGCTAAGAGAAATTAATCGATTTTTAATTCAGACCATGTAATTCTTTGGAAGCTTCTGTGTTAAGGTAGGCAGATCGTGGCATGTGTTTCCCAGCTAGCAAAGTGTTGTTCTGCAGATTCCCACCCCACCCCCCCGCCCATACAGCAATAACTGTAATGCATGATAGATTTCAGGACACTCTGTTCTCTTCATGCTGAATTATTTATATAGCCCTCGTTAACTTTAGGAGGCAGCATCTCTGTATCAAGCAATGCAATACAACTCTGGTTAACAAGCTAGGATAAAAACTGTATTCCCTTGAAAGCAGAAGGGAATGTTAGGTAGGACGGACATCCTAGTCTCTTAGGACAAAGGAATTGGTGTTCCTGCTACAATAGCGGTGGGGGTTTTAATCATTGTAGTGACCAGACTGAGACAGACTTTGGATTAAACAGTAAGGGGAAAAAATGCCTAATAATAAGAGAAATTGATCCTGAGCAGTGTGGCCAACGTACTATCAGTAGAGGTATTAAACAGGTTAGATGAAATGTCAGGTGTAATGATGCACTGAGTATGATGTAGTCTGATGGGGTGACCCAAGCGCTCTCTCTTCATGGTCTCATTATCCAGGGTCCTATTATGGACCAGTGCTTTTACCACATCAGCCGATTTCTTCATTTTGCACAAGGTTTTGTCATTACCATCTGTTATTTGGCGGTTTGCGTATAGCAAAAATGTCACGGGCAAAGACAATCTGTTATATAAAATGCGTGTGCGTCATCTTGCGTGGCCCCTGCGGCAGCAAACTTTTACAACCCTCAGGGTGAGGTACCAGTTGCCCTGCTACGCAGCATCCCTCGGCGAGCCGAAGGGAAGCATCGGCAGGGAGAGGCCCACAGGCAAGTGTCAAGGGTTCCCCAGGGATCCTGCCCTGCTGCTGGGGACAGGAGGCTGTGGGGTTACGCTGGTGCCTTCCCTCCTATAGCTGGGGGTGCAGGAACCCCAACATCTCCTGTGCCAGCACGGCCAGCTAGCGATGTGGGAGCTCCAGGGTGGGAACTGCACTTGAGGCACTGAGAGGTGCCTCAATAAAGGCATAAATGAATGTTAAGGTAGGTCCTGGGCATCTACTAAGCTTTTTACACCAAGTATCATTTTGCTGGAAATGCATGAGTTCATGACAAAATCCTGATGGAAGAGGTTGGTATCACAGTACAAAGGAACATCCATAACGTGGAAGATGAGACAATCCTGCTTGAGGAGAGGTAGCAGCAGGAAGTTTCAGTGGTGTGGAGTGTGTAGGTGAATGCCAGCAAAAGATTTCTGCATGGTCTTTGAAACAAGAAAATGATCAAAGAACAATAAAATTACTGGCTTCAGTTCTGGTTCTACTCAAAGAAATTTTCTTTGATTTGGGTGTTTACCCTGCCCTGGTTCACCTTTACCTAATATTTGAATCTTTGGTAAGAGTATATAAATTAAATCCTTACTGGATGGGTGAACCCCCCAACATGGGCACCGTGTCAGGTTCGGTGGGACCGCTGTCTGCAAATCCAGTCCCTGGTAGCCAGTCACAAGTCACAGGATTTTGACCTCACCACAGGAACTGGCAGAAAATGAAAGGGAGGCGGAAATTAAGAAAACATCTCATCATGCAGATAGGCAGTTGAGAAAATAACCCCATTGCCATAAACGGAAGCACGCCTTTGCTAGGGCTCGGGAGGTTTGCATCGGCAACTAGTAGGAACTTGCCGGCTTGAGCGGAGGTACCTCAATATTAAGGGAAAGAACGTATCTAGCAAAGCAACTGATGGTACGTGTGTGGCAGGAGGATTTTTTTTTTTCCATTTCATACAACATTTTTCAACACTTGTATTATGTTTTTGTTGATTGAAGTCAGTTTTCCTAGGGGCTGCTAGGCTTAGAGTTTTTGTCCTTTTATGTATCCAAAGAGGAGATGCATCTTGACAGTAAAAATACAGACTTCTCTACACTGCCCTAACGTTGTTTTTTTTTTTTTTTTAACCATTATCTGGACAGACCATGTTTTTATTTCTGTAATGCATTACTCTTTGTTTTAAGTGCAGAGTTTCCAGCTGGTGGGTCAATACCGGTCAGAGCAGTGGCTTCAGTGATGTGAATGTTTGCCCATGGGGAATTGCAATCCTTACTTCATTTCACAGTGGTCACTGAATTTACTTGCATGAAAAATATAAACTGCCAAAACAAGAGGTGGTGACAGGAAAACCTGAGAGACGAGCTCTCTCTGAAGACACATTCTTAAAATATCTGAATACATTCAAATAACCACAAGAAAGAGTGTTGCAAGATTTCTACAGATACTTCCTTGCTCTTTATGGGAAACGTGTTCATTTTAAAACCTGTGAAAAAGATGCATATTTGCTGTGTTCAGCATAATTTCATACTTCTACGTGCGGGAAGGAAGCTAGAGGATTAAACAACTTTGCTGGAGGCGATTAAAACAGAGGAGAGAAACTATCACAAACCCAAAATAAAGGAGAAAAGTCCTTAAAGTTCCACTGAGGCTGTCCAGAGAGTTGGAGAAAGAAATCCCTATAAACCATGAAACCTGCTTTTTGTCCCTGTAGTTTACAGTGACGCTAGGTTCGTAACACTTAATGTAGTGCAATGCTTGGGCTGTTCTGCATGGCGCTTGCCTTGGTGAATGCTGAGAGACGACGGATGCTATTCCTGCGCTGTCGTTAATTCTCTCTGTAAGTTCTTGATCTTGAAATAGGGAAGACGCACGTTTTCTCTCTCTGGAAAATGGACAGCTTACGGGAAGCCTGTCCTGTAGATGCTTACTAGCAGGAGGTAGTCACAGCAGATGGGAGATAACAGCGATGAGCTGGCTGGGGGCAGAGTGTTGTTCAGAAGTAGACAACCCGCCCTCCGTTTCAGCGCGGCTCTGGGCCGCTTCTGCTCCGCTCTGCCTTGCCCTGAATTCTTTAGCAACCCTTGGGCTAGCCATTTGTTTTTCTTGAGAAATATGGGGGATTATTTCTTTAAATTTTTGGCTGCTCCGATGCCTTGTAACTTCCCAGAAAGGGCTTTTATAAGTTTATTTGAATTTTGACCGCATTTGACTTGAACTGTAATCAATTATTGCATTAGCAATCAAACGAGCCCAAGTTCAAAAAAAAAAAAAAAACCCCAAAAAAACCAACCACCACCCAACCTTGTAAGCTTTTATTAAACACTCATTGTCTGCGTCCGACGTTCCCACATTGAGCGTGACCACGCTGGCAGGAACTCTGCCTGCGAGGCTGCTCCTGCCACGGCTGAGAAATAAACCCAGCGCCTGAACAAGGAGGGAGGCAGAGCCCCATTCGCAGCAGAGGGGGCAAGCATCACACGCGGTCTCTAAAGGGACCGTGCCCTTTTTGGGGCTCTTTCTACTGAATGCCAAAAAACGTCATAGCAAAGCTGACTGGCCTTTTCTTGGGAACAGAGGATTTCTTTTTTATTTATGGAACTACGTAGTGCTGCAGGCACTAAAAAAATAGATTCAACAATTTCTTTGATTTCCTGGTGTCCTGTGTGTTTATCCTGCCTCGTCCAGCAGCTCCAATGTTATTGGCAGGTTCTGTATGATGCTACTAATCCTGAATAATTCAGTCGTAGTGGCTGTAATGTTTTTACATTCATTTTTTTTCAACGGTGCTATGAAGTACTGAAGACCCAGGCTCTGTAAAAGACCATCATCCCTTTTCTTGTGGTTTTTCCTCTTCAATGTTAGTGAAGCTCTGCTTGTGTTTCCTGCCTTTTTTCCAACTTTGAACTCTGCTGTGCATCCAAAGGGATACGCCTTAAATAGACTTTGAGAATGGTCTTGCTTTCTGTGGAGAGTCTGCCCACCCAGTTATGTTTTTGAATTAATTTCTGCCCCAAACCTGTACCAGGACGGTTTTCCTAACTGTTACCTGCTCAAGCTAAGGCTGGGGTTTGCTGATCAATACACTTTGTTTCTGGCTTAGGGCAGCGCAAGTCATACATTTGGAGCTTGATCAGCTAATCATTTTCTAACGTCTAGCAAACTATTTCATAGTAGTGTTGGTTCAGCCCTGCATTTATGAGCTACCATGAATAAACATAATAGAATAGCCAGTTACGTTGCTTATTTATGTACATGAATCAGAAGTGTTATGTGAAAAGGGTGCCACATTTCCAGTCCGTCTTCCGCACGCAAGCAGTGTGGGACTCTGGATGGGCCAGCACCTTATTCCCTCTGCTTGGCAATGCAAATCGGAGCTGCTTCTGTAGATATAAAAAGACTAAATGCTGCTTCCATATTACAAGTGAGAAAATGCAAACATGCATTAAGAGATTCAGTGTCAGAGCTTCATAATAGAAGTTCTTGGTGGTTTGCTTTGTCATCTTATGTGCCCTTTAGATAAAGGGTAAGGGCTATAAAAATCAGCATAACCTTTTCCTCCTCCCATCTAGATCTAGATCTGTGCCTATTTAGGGAGTGTGTGTGTGCCTGGAATGAAAACAGTTTACTTCTGGAAGAGCGTGTTGTTAAAACTGTGGTGCTAGAGAGGCTCTAAGAAATCTTAAAAACTCAGGCTTGCATCAAATCTGCAGTTTCTCAGGATCTGCCAAACTCGCAGCTTGCCAGTAAAACGCAGCAGCTTGTGTAAACATGAAAATGTCCCATTGGCAGGTGTTTCAGCTCACAAGTGGATATGTATCATCTCTGCTCTTGTACAGACCCTGTGAGTCAAACGAGCCCTAAATTTTTAGAACTGTGTTGGCATCTAATTCTCATGTAGTTCTACAGGAGGTTTTTTGTCTGAATATTTTTTTCACGAGCTGAAGCCTAGACCGCCTTGCCCTCAGTTCCCCAGCTGGACCGCAGGAACAGAAGTACTTGCCTGCTTCGCTGAAAAGTTTGCTGATACCGATACTCTAAGCACCTCACAGGCTCTATGCACATACACCGAGGCGGGGGTCTACAGCCACTAATGGTGGCCGCATAGTAGCATCTAATCTTTCCTCATGTATAGTTAGTATGAAATGGGGTTCAGTCCACTGATGTAATTGCCTTGAATCTTCTCTCTGACATCCACTGCAGTTTGGTACCCCATCCTTCCCCTACCCCACCAGACTGAGGAATTTAGGTCAATCTGGTTTTCCTCTGAAGTAGCACATGCCTGAGGCCGGACTCAGACCATCGGTGACAGATATATTTTACGCCCACGGCATGCTTTGCTTTTGTTGTACTCTAATCAGATTGGCAGCATCTCCTAAATCAGAGGTGATCAGCAGCAGCAGCAGGCGTGGGTAAGGAGGTTGCGTCTAGGTGGCAGTATTACTTCGGAAGAACATTAAAAGTCATCTCAGTTCTGCATGGATTGAGCCTGATTGACCTTACTTAGCAGGAGGAGAACATGCCAAGATCTTATCTTGTACAACCCGTTAGTAAGCTTCAAGGTTTCTTGAACCTAAGAACAGTTGTTTTATGTCTTTTTACAAACCTGTTCCACCTGTCTGCAGCTTGTCAATATTTATCCTGTCGCTTATTAAATTCCCAGGCCTCATAAAAGGCATTGATCTGTTTTGCTTAACCATTTCTCTGACTGTTTGTCTCCTAGTGTAAATCACAAGGTGATATTAAATTATATTGAAGTCCAAACCCTAGGCTCACAGTAACACATTCATTATATGTATATATATATGTAGTATGTTCATGCTGGTATCTAAATAGACTGTTTTGTAAATGACGAACTTTAGTAAATACTTCTGCTTAATTTTTACCTCTCTAAAGTCTGTGCACCGATAAGTATTTCTTGTTCTGAGAGCGTATGAATCCCTGCCAAATATTGTCTGCCTTCTGTTTTATGTTTTTTAAAGAGCAAGTCTCACATTAGCATCCGGAAAAGTCCCTGTGGTCACAGCTGTGTCATGCCATTGATATTCTGCTCAAGCACTGCAGAGCCCTTTAAAGTATTTCAGCAATGTCCTATGTTATTCTAAACCTCTGGAAACTTGGTGCCTACCTAGATTCAGATATGTGGAGCTGCCTTTGGATTTTGAGCCCAGAATATGCTCAGTCACGCTTTTAGGATGTGTACGTTGGTTTTATTTTTGGTCTCCTTTCTACCTAAAGCCAAAGCCACCCAACCTTTGTGGTCGGGCTGCTGTTGTCCCACGCCTGCCAGCTTCATGCCTTCCTTCAGGTGACGAGATGAGACAAGCAGATCTCTAAACCAAACCGTGAAATCCCATTTTTGCGGTGCCTAGCCTTAGCGCGAATTTCCCAAAAAAGGTCGAATGAAGATACGTGTCTGGCAGAGTAAAAGCTATGATAACTCAGGCTGTTGTTCAGAGTCGTAAAGATCAGGTAGAGCAGGTTCAGAGACCGTTTGTCTGCGTTGTGAGGCATATGTATAATATGAGGTTGTCCTTGGCTACAGTGAGTGTTTTATTGCTGTATTGCTTTTCCCTAGAAGAGGTGCTCTTTATAAAAAGTTTTAAAACCAGCAGTCCCTGCTGTGTCGTCCATTCTTGTCTGTGCAGTCAGGAGTTCCCTTCAAACCTGTTATAATCTCACATTTGGTCGCTTTTCAGGTCTTAATTTCCCCACACAACACACACACACGACCCCCAGCTTTTTCTGCCCGAACAGGATTGTTCTCGTCAATCGTTATTTACGGAGTTTCATAGTCTTTGTTGGTTGTTTTCATTCCTCTATGGAAATTGGACTTCAGGCTCCTCTTATCTCGGTGGAAAGTTTATCCATGCCTAGTCTGGTGCTAGTATTTCAAAAAAAGAAATCCTGCTTGGTTGCCTTCTAAAAAGGAAAAATCAAACCCTCAGCAAACTACTTCTTTCTTTAAACTCAGTTTTATGTAACCAGTGTTAAATCTCCATAAATATCTTTAGATGTTTTTGTAGTTGTCAAAAGCCTGTGTATCCTGTAGCTGTTTGGCATTCTCTGAAACAATGAAGTTATTTATCAGATGCTGTAAGAAAATATCTTTATATATACATGAATGTGTGTGGTTTTACTATGTCCTATGTCAAATTCTAATATGTACTAATGTGTATATTACCTCTGAGTGCAGTTAAAATTTTGTTGATCAGCAATGGTTTTCTTTTCAAACCTTGCTAAGATCAGGAAATTAAGAGTGACTCCAATGTAAATAGCACTGAAAGTTAGCAGAGCTGTGTTCCCATGGGCCTCATTAGCTTCTTTAGCATGAGGACACAACCCTTTCCTCCTGATCCTTAAAGATAAAAATGTCATACCCCCACTATGACAACAAAAGAGTTGGGGGTTTTACATAACTCTTTCCCCTTCCATTGACCCTGTGAAGATTATTAAAATAAAACTTGCAAATGGAAAGTCACATATAATGAAAAGAATAACTAATATTCAGGAAGTTTAATTTTCCTTTAAGCATTTACCAGAGTTTGAAATTTTATTTATTTTTTTTTCCTTCTCAAAATGTCTGTTGTGCCTTCTCAGACAATTCTGAATAGACCCAGGAAGGCTTCCCCAATTATTTTATCTTTTTTCTTCCCCACTGGCGCTGCAGTTTGCTATGAGCACTTGCCAGCTATCAGTAAGAAGGCTCCTAATTTTCTGGAAACACTAAAACAAAATACAAGCTGAAGTGAAAAAGGGACGCTGAGCTCACCAGTTTAACAAAACTAGGGATTTTTCCAGAAGTGCCACTATTGTACTAGTAAACGGTGATCTTCAAGCAGTCTTAGGTGCTCATCTGCTTGCCTCTGAGAGGATTGCTGCCCTTCTCGGAACGCCTGTGATTACACCAGCAGCAAAACGCCTGCCGTTGCAGTAAGCAGATCCCAAAAGTGAGCAGGGAGGTGAAGGGAAAGGGTGATATTCAAAACACCAGCTTGAATGAGAGCCTGCGAGCAGAGTGAAACCCAGCCGTAGCTAACAAAACTCGGCTCTGCGTTACCTGCCCGTGGATGGTGCTGGGGAAACACATCCTTACTCTGCCCAGAGGCTGGAAAGGATTTCTAACTCTGTTTTACTACCATATTGTGGATGTGAGCTTTGATTCATGCCCCCATGGAACATCTTACCTCTGCTAATGACCAGATGAAAAGGATTTATTTGGGCATGATTCACGACGCTAGATGAGGGACTCTCCGAGTTCAGTACCACCAGCTATGTCTGCATCTTTCCGGGCAACGCTGACAGAGGATCTGTCTCTGGAGATGATGGCAGACAAGCCCTGTAGTAATTTCTGTGAGCTGTGACTACAGGTCCTGTGTCAGCCTGCAGGACAGTAAGTGTCCAAAGTCGACAAATTTTCTTTCTTTTTGAAACGCTAATAAAAACCAGCCTGTGAGTCTTTGTCCCCTCTTTGATAACAATGACTTTTTACTATGCTCACGTAGGGCAAGTAAGCGCTTCACAAATTAAGGTATTTTAGCACATTTCTTTAGTCCAGTACAAGACAGCCCATGCTAAGGGTCCTGCACAAAACGTACAGGCTGATCTGGGCTTGCTTTGCTTTGAGAAGTCTGTTATGGTGCATTTGTTTGACAGTGCATTGTATGTGATTTGCAGTTTCCTCAGCTGTACTCATTCATCTTGTTTATAGCCCTTTTATTAAGAGTCATTTACCAAACAAATAAAAATTAATTTAGACTTGTTAAACTGTAGAGAACTGCCAGGATGAGACTATTACCTGAACCCTGAAGGAAGAAAAAGTGAGCAGTAATGCATATTTGAAGGTTTTAGCAATCCCAGGAATAGCTCTTTTCTTATGTACAGAACAGTGATTTTTAATACCTGATGGCTTGATCCTACCAGGGCAACTGGCATATATTGTGTCCACTCTTTCTAACGGCATTAAATTTCTGGGTAACATCCCTCCCTGCTTTCTCCCCCCTTTTCACAGTTTTGTGTCCATCTAGATGCACAGAGTTTCCTCAAGTCCAGCTCATTGCCGTGTGTGGATTTCCCTGGCAGGGTAGCACTCGTGTGGTTGGCTGCACGTCATTTTCTATTTGTCATGAAAGTGAAGGATGCAGGCACAGCTCAAGCTTCATTTTCGTTATTTCACAGAACTGAAATTCTTGTGAGGAGCGCCACAAGAGTTGGCAGGGTCTGAGGTGGCTTTCTCAGCCGTATATGTGCTACACGCCCACTTTGATATCAGAATAACAAGCTAAAGACGGCCACCTCGATACACGGTCTCAGCAGAGATAAATCCTGGCCCGTTTTTGCTGTAGTGCAGCTTTGGAGAACTCCCCTGCTGAAGATGGACAGCTGGAGGTGTCTGCCTTCACTGAGGTAGAAACGGACTGTGGTTTGTCTCCACTGAACTCTTCCAGAGAGTTATTTTGATTTGAGAAACACATCTTTTGTTAGAAAAATACCATTGGAAAAATGTTCTAAAACACTGTTTGGTAACAGCCTGGTTTCGTAGGAATTTGAAAGCCGTCTCGCCCCTTGAGTTGCACGAGTAGCTCCGAGTGTGGTTTGCAAGACCCTGAGCGATGATATACCTCTGTACCGATCCAGGATAAACCTTTCCTTGATGTACAAGCGTTATTTAGGGAGAAGAAATTCCAGCTCTGAAAAATGTTAGGTAAGACCCTTGTTGATCTGTTTATTTCTCCTAAATGCTGTTGAGGGTTTCGTTAATTTTTAATGGCAGCCTTGACAAATTTGGAATATTAAAGGCAGCTTCATCAGGATGTGATGATCTATGTAATAAATGTACAGACAGTATCTGCCATGATGTTTGGGCATGTATGGGTACCTGTAGTTGCTATATGATATATGACAAGGTATGTCATTAAGCCATTAGATTTGAGTAGCACATGAGAGGAGTTGCATGTTTTAAGGAAAAAAAAAAAATTACAATTTTTTTTTTCTATCAGTTTGTTAATGAAAAGCACACTCAACCTCCTTAAAACATTTTTTAAAACTTACAGATGTACCTTTTACCAGTAATCCAAAGAAAAGAAGTACTGCTACTTAATTAGGTGTTACTGAATGCAAGATAATACCTGAAAATGTCTCTGTGTTCAGTTTTAGGAAAGATGGAAGGAAACCCATCCTTTCATGACAGCTGTGTGTATTGGATCTACCCTGGCTTGTAGGAAAAGGGAGAGAAATATTTTAGGCATTCACGAGTGGGGAAAAGCTCTTTGCCTGGGAAAACCAGACGAGGTGTCCATATAAACAGAACAGCTTTCTTCCCCACTGCAAACCTGCAGAGCCTGCCAGCATATATCCCTTTTCATGTCTGGATGCACCAGTGGCTGATGTTTTTCTCGTTTCTGTGGCACTTGGACGTAGGTACCCATCTGTGAAATGCTTGACAAGGAGCTACCCCTTGTTTACTTAAGGGGGGGGGGGGGGAAAGTCCTTGAACAATTAATTTAAAAAAAAAAAAAAAAGTAAGTATTTTCCATAGCAGAGAAAAATGTCCTGAATCTCCTGTTCTCTTTGACCAGTTAATCCACACCTTTACAGAGAGACTCATCAGGCATGAAAGTGTGAAGGGCAGCATAGATGCTGGACAGTAAGAGGGCAGATAAAATTAGTGAGAACAGGGATAAAAAAAAGGAGAAGACTTCTGGTGAGGCAGGCAGCGAATCTGGAAAGGCAAGTGAGACTAATTTCGTTTTGGCCTGGAATTTTTTTTTGTGCTTTTCCCCTTTCCTGTACATCTCCTAGGAAGTGTACCTTTTCCTGTGCCAAAACATTGGCATCCTTTTTGACTGAGCACCAGAGTAACACATTTCTGTTACCCACCCTCACTTACTCTTCAGCAAATCACCACTACTTATCAAAACACCCTTTTATGTGCATATTTCCCACTTGGTTTCTTCTTTCACTTTATAACTACTACGAGATTTTTCAATCAGTATTCATGACACAACTTTCAAAGGTGTAAGAACAAATAAGAGATATGGAAAGCTAACAGTATCTTACAATAGAAGAAGACTTAGCAATAATAGTATCTTGCCTGGAGCAATGGAATAGCTTTTTTTTTAATCTGAAGAAAAACCATTGAAAAAGTAATTATTTATTATGATTTGTTTGTTTATTAATAAACAGTAATAAAATAAGTGCATGGTTATGCTACAATGATGAGGCAGCTGATACTTTCCCCTCGGAGTATTTATTTTTGCTACGTTTTTTTTTTTCCTTTGCTGTGCAGTCCTGGGACTGGTGCTCCAAATAAGTCCAAACAGGAATTTCAGCTTTACAATACCTGGCAGCCTCCATGAAACAAAAGCCGCTTTTACTGGGAGGCAGCTTCATCCAGATGGACAGAGGTTCCCATTAAGGGAGTTCATCCAGTGGGTGGGATTTTTATTTTATTTTTTTTTACTAACGCTGCATTGGTGATAGGGACACAACAGTGGCTTCATTCCAAAACATCCTGCTGGAGGAAGCATTTCTGGTGGGGATAAAAGGTTAACGTCGTCTTCTCCTTGTCTGCACGTTGCTGACTAACCTTTCATTGCGGTGGATGGTAACTGAAAACACCGCTAAAGCATCACCTTTGGTGATCTGCTCCCTTATGTGCCACGTTTAAACGTTGTTTGAATCTAACGAGTGAGTAAAAAGCCATTCAAGTGTGTTGTAACTGGGTCAAGACACAGGATTTCTGTCCGAAAGGGAGCAGGTCATGGTTGCCGAGTGATTTGTTTGTACTTTGTGGAAGGGGGAGAATATGGTTGAAAGTCATGGAACAAACTAACAGGTTTGGGTTTTTTGAAGCTATGACTAAGAAAGAAACTTAAGCATAGAGACTGGCTCGTTACAGCTGGCGTTTAAGTCATCAAAGGAGGCAGAGGCAGTGTGAGGAAAGAATATTAATTATGGAAAACAGTGAGGGCTACTATTTGATTTGGGCTGTGTTAGTGTAACCGTAGGAGACATTCCTGCTCCCAGGTGCAGAAGAAAGGGCAGATCTCTGCTGCTGGAAAGGGAGATCTTGTCATCGTTTCAGATGCGCTCGTTGTACCGCACTCAACTGCCCGTTTTTCCTATAATGACAGATCTAAAATAGGTTAACCTCAGAGGTCTGCAGTGCCCTTTTGTAACAATGCCACCCAACCGGCATGCATAACCCTCAGCATGCCACTTGCAACTGGGGGAGAAGGCTCTGCTTCGTGTTGAAATGAGCCTTCTCGTAAAGATATCGTGGGGAGCTTGTTCAAAGGAGGTTGGCAAAACTGTCATCGTTGGGCAGACCATGAAACTGAAGCACAGAGCCATTGAATGATTTGCCACCCAGCATAGTGGATGAGGCCGGTCACAGAGCTGAAAGTGTAATTCATCCTAGATCAGAGCCTTGTTGCAAAAGAATTAGGTCTGGTTCCCATTTGTTAGGAAGCACGGGATAAACGCTAGGGGATGAAACAGGTCAGATTCCCATAAAGTTTTGCTTGAGGTGAAATGTGAACAAAGTGATTTGTGTTTTACCCCCCCACACCCTCCCTTCTGACTCACCCATGTGGATACTTTAGAAGGTGTAGCCAGGCTGCCATGTTACTACAGCAGGTGAAATAACAGGAAATTCTCCTGTTCCAACATTTATTTATATTCTGATTCAAAGCATACACTCCTTTCGTTTGGCTTTTGAAATGCTTTTGCTCAAAGTTAGTCTGTATCTACCTGGATGGTCGTGGCCTTTCCCAGGAGCTGCAGTCCTGCTGCTGATTACACCGCATCAAGGGATGCGGCATTCCTGTGCAGGTCCAGTGAGGCACCGTGGCAGGCACAGGCGAGCATCGGTCTGACGGGAAATGAAATATTCCTTTTGGATGCTAGAGATTAATCTTTTTTTTTTTTAAAAAAAAAAAAGGGGGGGGGGGGGCTGTTTACAAATCCCTGTTTCATTGTCCTACGCAGCCCTGCTGGGAATGTGCCTCCTGCCTCGTGGGCTGCGGCAAGGAGGCTGGACCGGTTGTCAGTCACGTAGAGCCTGTGGTTTTCTAGTGGTGTGGCTGGTTTTCCCCGGCGGAGAAGCATCAGGGCTGTGTGCACTCAAGTAGCAGAAACAGGGGGGAGGAGGCGTACGAATGCATCCAGGATGGGCAGACAGAGGAAAGCCCACCGCTCTGCTCCCCGGGGCTCGAGGGAGGGCAGAGAGCTGGAAGGCAGATAAATGACAGCAGAGGAAGAGGAGGGTGTTCACTTGTTTCTCAGTTATTCAAGCCAGGGAATGCCTTTTAATTTGTGTAAAGTGAAAGAAGAAGAGAGAGAAACTCGTGTGCAAGACGGAGGCTTCGGAGAAGGACCGATCCAGCCTTGGGGCACCCAACCAAGGTTTCTGAGCCCTGGGGGAGAACGACTGAGCTCTAGCGAATGCAGGAGATAAATGTGCCTGATAAATAACAAATCGTCTCCATCCACAAAGGCTCGCTCTGTTCACGTTGTTTATCGGTTGTTAGTCAGATATGCACGAACATGCCATTCACACCGCAGCGAGTGTAAACCAATAAACGCGGGACCAATTTTAATAGGATACCTAGAGGTGCAAGCTGTGAGATGCTGAGTATCATTTAGTAGAGTCTGGCTCCAGATTTTTTCGTGAAGTATGACAAAGGAAATATGTGCCTCATAATAACCTTAATTTTCAGATGGAAAATGAGAGAAATGGGTACATTTACTAGCATGCGCTAACAAGACTACTGTTGCCTTTCTGCCCTGTGAAATACATTTTTATTGTCCCCCTCCGCCCTCCCTCAGGTGACTAGTTTGGTCTTGCTTGCAAGTTTTAGGTTTGCTTCCAAGTTCTCAGACAGTCTCCTCTAGCTCATGGGTTAATAATTACACCTCCTCTTTAACACTATCTTTCATGTCAAAGAGCTGCAAAGTATTTCACAGCCCCGTGCCAATATCTGCTCTTTCACCGGGGAGAATGCAGGGTAACTCAAACCCGCGGAGAATCAAGTGAATGGAGAAGTTGGCTCTGCGCGTAAAGAGGTCTCTTCACCTATAGCCAAAAGGGAGAGCGTGGTGGGTGCTGTGCTCTGCCAAGTCAGCTTCCAGTCTCTGTTGGCAGAAGGAAGACAAAGCCTGTTTCTAATGGAAAGCATTTAAATGCTGAGGACTGGGACGACGAAAGCTGGAAAATGTGCCAGGGCAGCTGTGTTAATACCTTTGTCTTGACAAAAGTATCGTACGGGTCTTGATTGTAGCTGGCATTACTGTAATTTTATGTCATCAGTGTTTACCACTCCTAGATGTTAAAAAAAACTGAGGCGTCAGGCTTACATTTGGGATTGAACCTTTTTGCCCTACTCATTTTGAACCTTAGGCATTCTCCCCCCCCACTTTTTTCTCTGTATAGCTATGAGACTGGAAACTTTTCTATCATTTCAAATGAGGGCTGAACTTCTCACGTAATCACTTACCTCCTGGAGCTGAGGCTTTAAGAGAAACATTGACAGTCCATGCACTGCTGAAAAAAACCCCTGCAAAAAATGACGATATTCTTATATCCAAAAGACTGAATTCCTCGTGGCACATTTCAAAAAGATTGGTACAGACACCAGGTAGAGGTGTCCTGCTTTCGAGGCTGGAGACATACATGGTTTCTACACTGCTTCCATCTTCTGTACGGGCTTCCCTTGACTGTTTATTTTCTTTCTAGGACTACTTTGCCCATAACAGAGAGATTGCCTTATGAACCCAACTCCTTCCAGCGTCAATGGAGTTGTTCCAGTAGATGTGATTAGAAGCCCCACATCTTTAATTAGCAAGCTGTATTTGTAACAATAACCTTTGCACATCGCTGTAGCTGATGTTTTCCCAGCTTTGACCTTTCTGTAGGAAGGAAATTACTCCACTCACTTCACACTTTTCACTCCACGTTTTAATAACAGAATTTGGGAAAGGAATTAGCTCTGTCAGTGCAGAGCTAAGCAGTTAGTGCTGCTACATCTAGCAAAGCATTGCTCTGCTCCTCACTTTGGTGGTGGTACAGTTCACTTATCCGAGGAAGGCCTTGGGGCTATGAAGTATCTGAAGGGTTATCATGAGGATATGCAGGTGGGATATTTAGGGTAGGGAGAGTGCATGTAACTAGATAATGCAAGGATAAAGATGATTCAAGTATATACAAATGGTTATAAGAATTGGAAATCTGAGAAGGCTGGACCCCATACTCTTTAAATAAAAACCTGATTAACTAGCAGACCTGGTTAGATAGTGTCCTGGAGTACACTTCCACGCTGCGCTCTAACGTTTTTGGAATTTGATTTTCTGTGGTCATTACTCAAGCTCTAGATTTCTCCCAAGTGCCATAAAGCTTTGTTTATTTAAAATGCAAGGGGAAAAAAAAGTCAATAAATAAATCCATGCTCTTTGGATTAGAAGATGATTGAGATGCTAAAAAAAAAAAAAAAATAGACTCTAATCAAGCTCAGGCATGCATGGTTTTTACTGGCACATTTCCTCCGGGAGTTTAATATCGTACCCAGCACCAAACTTTTGCAAAGGACGAGAAGAGTCCCCTTTGCCCAGTTCCCACACTCTCCCCGGGCAGCACCCAGCCTTTTGGACGGAGCAGGCTGGTTTCCATACCTCTGCACAAAATGCAAAGAGCGTAATCATTTGCAGGCTCGTTTGTGGGAATCAAACCAGTCCACATCAGAAAGGAAAAGCCTGGACATGTAACAGAAGGATGATCCCAGTTAATAACTGCAGGCAGGGCTGTGCAATGCCTTGGCGGGGGGAGATGGGTTCTTGTATAACTCCGTGCTCTGGAGTGAAAAGGCAAATATGTTTCAGAATGTTACATAATGGTGCAAGATCATTCGGGGCTGAACAGATTTATCCTACACCTGCCAGTTGACAGCCCTGTCCCCAGGACAAGATTTCAAAATCTGCTTCAGACTGTGCTGCTCTTATTTTAAATGCAGAAAAGCAAATCCTAATCCTAGCGAGCTCAGTCGCGTTGTGGATTTCAGATGGATCAGGATTTTTTTTTTCTTGTGACTTCTTCTGAATATCCAGCGAGCAGTGCACCTCACCACCGTGTGGAAGGCTGAAGGGTTTCTCTGCAATATACTGATTACCAATTCTCTTTCCTTCTCTGCCCTCAACATATCTTACAGGTTTACGTGACTATGACTGCCAGGGTGATCCAAAGAATACATCTTTGCAATGCCCCTGTCAACTAGACACGTTCTCATCATGATGCATTGAAGGAAAATAGAGAGATTTAGTGATTTGCTTAAAACCCAGAGTGAATCCATGGCAAAGTGGGCACCCTGTCAGCCTTCAGTCTTAGGCAGCATCCTAACCACTGACATTCTCTTCTGCTAGATCAGCCTACAAAGAATAAATATTAGGAAAGACTTCCAAACATATAAATTCTTAAATTAGAAAGGCAGTGGCTCCATTGTGGGAAAGGTAAAGAAAGTGTAGTTCAAGAAAGTTACCCTCTCCAAATAAATGCTGAGTATTTGAGAAGTGCTTTGTGATCCTTAAGAGCCCTCCTTAGTAATCCCTCAGATAACTTTTGTTATTTGATTGACTTTTCGCATCAAGGGTCTTGTTTTTACAGGGCATATTCTGAGTCTGGTTCTTCTTAAGTTACAGATACAGTGTAGAGAATATAAGGAAACTTTTCAACACTCAGCAAAACTGAGCGTGTAGTTACAGTTGAGAGATGTGGTCATGCAGCATCATCCCTGCGTTTTGGCAGACGTGATGCCTGATGTTGTGCCTGAATGCAGGTATTATCATTCAGCATACGTAGAGGCTCAGTGTTGCCTCAACATGGCCACAGCATGCCCGTCCCATATAAAATCTCCCTGGTAGAGCACAAGCCTGTTACAGGTGAAGTGCAACGTGGAGCTCAGCTAAACAGTGGAAGCCCTGAGCCTGAAGCAAAGCAAAAACTGTAGTGGGAATCAAAAGAGGATTGAGTTTTTATATGGATAATGAGAGTACCCATCATTCTATTCCTTATTTATAGAAAGGGTATAAGCTCTCATTTGTTGTGGCGTGAGGCAGCTGCCAGCACTTGGAGATTAAAAAGGAACTGTTTGGTTGGTTGGGGTTTTTTTAAATGTGGATGTTCCCATAAGAATTCGGAAAGAGATTTTTGCTGTGTCTTTCTCTGAATGATGTGGCATTGGCCACTTTGTGCCAGGAGGCTGCATTAGAAGACCCTCTCCTGCTTTGCAGTTCTCCTGTGATTTCTGTGACTTAGACTCTGAGTCGCAAAGGAAGTTACATGCTGATTTATTGAAAAGTCTGGCAGAGATCTTGGGAATTTTTGTTGCCTCGTATGATTGCCCACTTGGTTCAGTCTGGGAGGCAAGCCCCTTCATTTCAGCCCCTCTCCATCTTTCCTTGAATCTCGTTGTCCACACCGTTACTCATCCTGAACGTTTAGGGGCCACTCACAAGCTGGCCATGCTTTGCCTGTGACTCACACCTCAGTCACTTGTCCAGAACTGAAGCTGTCCCAGGGGCTGTGGAAAGGACAGGCAGCCCCGGGAGGATGAGTAAACCCCCTCCGCTGAACTTTCTCCCTTGTGACTGGTGTGATGTGTACTTACCGGCTGGCTTTATGGAAGGAAGCCACGGGCGTAACATAAGAGAAAAAAAAACACTCATGAAAGTGCCTATGAATCAAAGTTGCTGAGGTCTGAGCTGCTTTACTTACCTTGAGCCTGAGCCCACAGACAGAGATCTGCCAGTTTAACCCAAGAGGAACTGCAGTCCTCCTCCACGTGTTGCTCAGGGCGCCGAGACCTGACTGTAGCGATCGTCGTGTTGCAGAATGGCACATGCTCTCACAACTCGTGGGCAAATTCCTGTGCAGTCCACTGCACCACAGCAGAGCGGGGAAAGCCTGCTGTCAGTCAAACCCAGAAGCAGCAGAAGAGCTGTGAGGGGTGTTTTCTGAAAATGTTCAGAGGAGTTTTGTCACTTAAGAGTTGCTCAGTCAAAGCATCTTTCTTTAAAATAAGCAGGGTCTCAAGTCATGGATCATGGCGTACATCACAGCAGTTTACTGGCCTGTCACTGAGCATTTTAGCCATCGTGTTTTCTGTATCTGTTCTTCTAAATATCTACGCGTGCTCTCTGGCTGCAGGGATCACTGACGTAGTTTTTACAGTGTCTGTAGTGACTAGAGAGGAGAGCTATGAAGTGCTGTCGTAGAAACATAATTTCTCATAGAAACTGTATATTCTTCTTGTTTTCCTAATTCATACAAAAAAAAAAAAAAGGCAAGCACATGCTTGCTTGCTTTTTGAGTATGGAGAATGTTTGGCAGAATTTGAATGGAAATGTAGGGGTAAGGGTCAAGGTTGTATAAACCATTTAACTTGCTGCATTACTAAAGGAAAACAAGTGAAAATAATTAATAGACATAGTGAAATTAAGCAACCCTCAATAGATATACAGACAACTAAAAGTGAGTCTCAATAATTTAGGGTTCTTTACTCCAAAGTAAATTATTGAGGATATGAACTTGGGTGTAGTATGAGACCGGTACTCTCAGGAGTAGATGTTCTTACAGATTAATAATTGACTGAAGACTGGAAATTCCTCTGCTTGATTCTTTCCTCCACCGGCAAATTCTTCTGTGATATTGAACAGGCACTTAGATCCAGATCCTCAAGGGTATTTAAATGTCTCTGTGTGGATTCAGCGCAAATACAGAGCAAGAGGCAACCCTCACTCTGAACTTACGGTCTGCCTGCTTAGCACCTTAGATAGCACAACAGCAGTTCAGAAATGAGACATAGCGGGGGTCTGGTCTAATGCTGAAGTCTCTGAATACACTTAATGTGTTTGCAGGCAGAAAGTAATTGAGAACAAAGCCCAGCAACCACGTCTGCTTGCCTACAAAACTAACTGGGAGCTCTATTTTCTTTGTTTTGTATAATCGTCTAATAGTTTGAGCATCTACCTAAGAATGGCGCTATATGCATCACTTCCCATCTCAGGGCAAAGGGATTTAGCTCTGCATCCAACGGATCCTGAAAGAGCGCCCTAACCTCCAGGTTGCTTTTGGCCTGCGTACAGCGAGGGATGTAAACAGTGGGCTGGAAGGAGAGGGAAATAAACACAGACTGTAGGCGCAAAGCAACGTGGTGCTCACTGCCGGGAACGGTTCTCCTTCGATGTTGGGACTATCTAGGGTAGAACAAGTTAAACGCGTGTAACTGTATGAGGAATGACGGCTCAGACCAGACTCCCTAGGACTTTGCTCCAGCTAAGTGCTCTCACTGCCAGGCTAGCATCAGCCTCCCTTTTAGCCCAGCCTCCTGCGCCCCACAGCTCTGCCAGCTACATGACAGCCTGATTTCATCCCACAGCCTAAACAGGGATTGTCCAGTGGGTAGGCGGATGAATGCACATGCCTAGGAAATGGGAGAGTGGTTTGAATCTGTAGCAGGAGGAGCTGAATCTGGGTCCCCTGTTGGGTACTCCGACCACTAGGATCTTACAAGTAATGAGTGACTGTTTTGTTGCTCAGCTGGATGCTTACCAAGATGGACTTCGTGCTCTGGATCAGGGTTGTATGGAGGATCCTGCATACCAGAGAGATGACAATCCTGACCTAGCTTCAGAGACTTTCAGTAACCAGCTCCCAGGACATACTGTGAGCTTCCTGGACCACCAACAATCTTCTCTGACTCCGTACTGTCTCTGCATTGAATATAATGGCACTAATCGGGGCAGTAACGTTAGCTGCATGTTGGGGGTAACTACGCTGCCAGCTTTGCTGCCAGCCTTTGCTTTCTCTGCAGTGACTCAGTAACAGCCTGGCTTTATGAAATTACCTTCCTTCATTTAATCCTCCACGAATAAATCTTTCAGCTTTGTATTTCAAATGGCTTGGCAAGTCCAATTTCTTCTGGAAAGGTGGTAGAAAGGTTTATTTTTTTAATCCCTATTTCATGGTGCCAGGACGATGAGTGAGCACGTAGATTCAAGTCCTTCAATCAGCATAAGAAAAATGCATTTCCTACTGATGTAAACCTTCGCTCGGTTTCACAAGCCCATACATGCAAGCAGTGATTAATTCTCTTTGTCAAGGTTGCAGTTTTCACAGGTTATTATAGTTCTAGCATGGCCAGCATAGAATTAACTTCCATAGCCTCTGGCTTTAATTCAGACATAAAAGGGATTAATATGAAGGAAAAATCTACCAGATATATCGCCCTATTTGCTTTCCCAGCTACTGCTGCATCTGTAAGAAGTAATTAATAATAAACCAGACTGGAGCTGATGAGACCAGGTATCATATAGAGAATTGTACCGCTTTATGTGAAAGGATGTGCTGTCCAGTTCAGGAAGCTTTTTTAAATAAGATTCTCATGGGCTTATGATTTCAGATCAATATTTCATATTACTTACGCTTTAATTTGCTGGAAAATTATTTCCTTCCTATCTCTTTGCTCTCAGTCTCTTTTCAGTGGGCTAATGCAATATTTTAGGAAGAAATTCTACTAGTGTTGACTTGTAGAGTCTTGCATGTAGTTACCCTAAAAAATTCAGTTGCACCTACAAGAGTGTCAGAAATTCAAATTGTGCAAATACTGCTTCTAACCAGCAAGCACCTCTTTCCTCTATTCATACTACGTATTCCGAAATCCCCATAGTATTTTAAAAGACTATATATATTCTGTATGTATTATATTGAAATAGCTGTATTTGCTTGGGTAACAGATACTGTCTTTTCCCAGCTGTTGCTCTCAAAAACCAAAGCACAGCTTCTGCATGCATCTACACTAAAGCCACCAACAATTTGTTTCTTGCTACAGACAGGGGGCAGGCCGTAGGTGAACAAACACGGCAGATTCAGCCCTTACTTAAGAGGTAAGCACATTTGAGTGTTTATGTAGTTTAAATGCAGGGGTGACACCCACTGCAAGATTTTAGCAGACTGCTTAAATCCAAATTACCCTCCAGGCCATAGAGTCGCATAACATATAGTACAGATAGCACTTGAACTCCAAAGAGGTGTGAAAATAATTTTGCTCAGAACTGTTAGAAAGGATCTAAGGGATGTCCCTTGATTTGTGTCTTCTTGCATCCATTCACACTCATTTTTTGCTCTTCAAATGCTTTGCTCATTTTGTGTTGTGATATCAATGTAAGACTTCTGTGCAGTCACAGATTCGATAGGATAATGGGAATGCATCCTACATAAATAGACAGAACGATAAATAAATAAATAAAGCCCATGTGTTCTAGCCCAGGCAGGAGATCATGCTGTCCCCATGAAGCCCAACGATCAATATCAGCCTTTCCCATCTTTCCTTCCCTCTTGCACAGGATAAATATCAGATTTTTTCATGACAGGACATGTCAAGTTTATTTCATGCAAGAACTGCTTTGACATGAAGAAACGGTATGACAGATGTAGCCAGTGATAAATGGTTCCAACCTATGGATTTTGGCGCAGAAAAATTGAGGAGAGGTGAGGGAACTACTATGTTGTACCCTTTGAGGCTACAACAGAGATTCATACAACGTAAGCCAAAGCATCTCTTCTCTGTAAGTCCTTCAAAGTTTAATTTGATATTTATTGTTCCTGAGAGGCCTTTGGGTGGTGCAGTCAGTGTTAACAAGCAGGCAACTGACAATAAGAAAGGTCAGACTATGAAAGTTAAAATACAAGGATTTGTTGAGTAGCTAGAGAAGGTCAAACACAACGAACTGAAGCATCTTGGAAAAAAAAAAGCAATTTAGACAAAAAGATTTTTTTCCTCTTTAATAAAGGGTTGGTTTAATATTTCATGGGAACTAGCAGCAAAGGGCTTAGACGGAAGTTACTTAAACAACATGTTGCTATTTGGAAGAGCTTAACTACATTAACTGTATATATTTTACAGTCTTCTACTGCCCTGTTTCAGTTCGGCAGGGTACTTGCACTGCCTTGTGTTGTGTGGACTGGCTGGTGCTGCACCGTCGGCTCTGGAAATTAGCTGTGATTGTACTGCTTGGGCCCTGATATTTGTCAGGAGATAACAAATTCTATATGGTGCAGGCTGGGTGAAAATTATTCTTGTCTTCCTTTGGTGTGTGCAGACAAGAGCCTCTGTGTTTGCAAAATAAGAAAACTAAATTTATGTTTTCTCTTTCATTGCAACATGCTGATGCACTTGCAGGATGAGCATTAGCTCTCATCATGAGCTTAGCTGCCCTGGGGAAGGGGTGAAAAGGTGGTATTACCATAAGGGAAGCGGGCTTCCATATGCCTGCTTCTTATCAAACGTGTGGATTGAAAGCTGAAACACCTGTACGGCATTCTTGCCCCAAAGGTGAATGCTCTGGAGGAAATACAGCAACATAAGACTGATTCATCATTAAAGCCGGCTAACCAGTTTCCAACATACAGCTTTGTATATAAAAGCAGTCTTTAAGGTCTGTGAATAGCTGGAGCCATTTAGGAGTTTCTGTATTGGCATCTCTGAGCCGGAGCTGCGAGGGGAGGGGAGACCTGTCTCCCTGCCCCCCTACAGCCCCGCTGCTTGGCCGAGGACGTACAAACTGCAGATGCGCGCAAGGAGTCACTGAAGGAGAAGGGCGGAGGAGAACCATGCTTGTGAAACAGAGAGCATACGGTGCTTTTACCCCCAATAAATCAGCCCCTCAGCTGCAAAATGCCTTGCTGTTTCTTTTCTGAGAGCTGGCCATGGTTGTTCAGCTAAGGTACTCGAGAGCATCTGTCTGTTGCTGCCTGTGCCCGTATCCTGCGGTCCTGACATGCCCAGCGTTGAAATTTGGGTACTTCTAAGATGCTAAAGATGAGATTCTCCCTTTATTGAATTGATTTCCTGCCCAGTTCTATTGCCAAGGACCACGAAATTTAATCTGAGGGCCCAGATATCATGCAGGCAAAGTGGGCCAGCCAGTGGCCAGCTGTGGTTCAACCAAAATATTTGGGTTAAAAAATGGTGTCTGAGCAAAGGCTTGTTTTCAAGACATCCTCAGGTACTATAATGGTTGTATTGTTTGATCTGCTTACCTAACATTTGCACTCCTGATATCTTCCTCACTCTACATAAGACCTTGCTGAGGGGGTTGACTATCATGTGCTTCTGAAGGCAGCTGACGTGTGACCATGTGCTCAGAGCGAGTTAATTCTTCCTGCCTCACCAGAATGAATTGCTCCAAATGTCCAATGCTTACTTCTTTACTGCAAGCTAATACATACACAAATGCAGAAAGGGGTTTTTTTTGTGAAGTTATTCCTTTTCTGCATCCTTAAGTACTTCAACCAGTTTCTAAGAAGACAGGATCTTCCTCTTGAGAGTGTTACGTGATATTTATGCATGCTGAAGACTTTTCTAAGAATGGGAATACATCCTCAGAGGTAACAAACCAATATGATAGACTGGATCTCTGTGTTGCTTTTTAATTTTGTATCTGAGTGACGTGTATCCATTTTAATTTGCATTAAAAATGTTGCCTAGACAAACATACTCCATTACTTCTACCTGACGAGTTGCTTTTGTTGCTCAACGAGTGCAGTGCTCTTGGTCTCCACCAGTGATCTCCGGCAGCACAGTAAGGCTGCGTGCTTTCTTACCACTCACGTTGTGCTATGCTCTGGATGAAGAGCAAGGACTCCACGGAAAGCTGGGCTTTCTGTCGCCATGGCCCTCAGGGAGCTGGCTCACAACTAACCAGCAAATGATTGTCAGACCTGCACGGGAATTCAGGCCTGCTGTCGTTACACTTGGTGACGCTTTTGCTACTGAACTCAGCAAGTGCACATGTAATCTAGGAGCGAGGCACAACTACTGGTACTTGCTTAAATCTTGTATGTCACAGTGGTCTTTAGCGATTACCCTGTATCTGGCTATTTCCAGAATTATTGTCCCACTAATATACCAAGTTCCAGTGGAAAATGTAAAGAGACATTGGTTGTTAAAAGATATTCATTTACCATAAGCTATATTGTGATTGCCAGTAAATTACTTGGGTTTTCTAGATAACTAAAAAATGGGTCTTAAAACTTCATTTATTGATTTTTAGTGGGTGACAGATGTCAGACTTTTATGTTCTAGTTTTAGGGATCTGCTGGCTGTTTCCTTTGTAAGGTCCTAAAGCGATCGGTACATCTGACCTACAAGAGAGAGGGGGTATTTGCATCTCCCGTTTAACAAGTACCTTGGAGAGTGGAGGAAGGGGAGGGAGTATTGGAGCTGCAGCTTGGTGGTGCTGTGTGATACTCAGGTCCGCTGCTCTGCCGGTGTCTCTTCCCGCAAACCGGCAGCCCGTCCGTGTGGCCTTATCGCGTCGTGCCTGAGCACATCCTCACAAATGCGCAGTGAGGCAGGGAAGCGCTGACGGCCGCCTTTTTCAAAGGGGAGGCAGAAGGTCTGGCTAGTCCAAGATCACAGATGGACTAAAGACAGGACCAATAAATTGGGTCCAGGTCCTCTAAGCTGGAATCCTATGCTGCTGAACTATCCCTCTGTCAAGCTCACTCACCATCATCTACTCTTGCATTTTATTCTTGGGCATATTCTTTCCCCTTCATCTGTCAGACCTCTTACTGATGTCTTCTTGCTGCAGCGTTTCTGGTCAGGAGAAACAGGGGCAAGGGCTTGTGTCTATGTTAGCATAATACAAAGCATGAACGCAGTCCCTGCACTTGGCCAAGAGCGTGATGTCCTCAATGAAGCAATGAAGTCCTTTGTTTTTGTGCTTTCTTGGATTTTTGCCCTGCTGCTTGAAACCAGTTCAGCGGGACCTTAAGCCGGGCTCTGCCTTGTCCAATGACAACCTTCAAAGGATTGCTGTAAGGTACTTTAAATTGAGCTCCTTGCCTTAGCAGCTTGTCTTTCCTTGCAGATGACTATTAAACGCAGTGACTGTAATAATTCAGTAATAGCTACAGCAATAACATGAATACAATTATTCAGGGGAGTTTTGCTGGCTGCAAAAGGGAGATGCATGTACTTCACCTGCATGCATGATCACTGCCTTCAGTCTATAACCAGTTTGAACCTGGTGTGAATATTCATCAACGGTACATACACCTTTTGAAGAAATTTGTAATGTTGCTCCTTTTATAGGGCTAAAAATCGTTTGGCTCCTGTGCTGGATGCTCACTTTTTGTGTTCAGAACTAGCAGAAAATCTGGCCATGCCGCTGGCACTGATGGTAGGGAGGCCAAGGGTAATGGTGCTCAGGGAGCGGCGTCCTGGCTCTCCCATGCACGCTGCCAGAGCAGGGGAGATAGCTAGGCATCATAGGAAGGGTAGGCATCATAGGAAGAGGGAAAGGAGATAGCTGCTAAACCTGATTCCGTTGTTACTGACTGACCAGTTCAAAGCCGAATCTGCCCCACTGTACCCCGTGCTTTCTAACAAAAACAGGTATTTAAGAGCTCTGCTTCTCTGCTGGGCTTGTTGGGTCTAGGGAGTTTGATTTCTGTCATCAGGAGGACCAGGTGGAATGGTGACACATTTCAGTCTCTACCCAGGACTATATAAAGGAATAAATGTACCCCTTCAAAATAAAGCACCAAGCAGAGAAAAGAGGGAGGAAGAGCAACACACATTACCCTTATTTATCTAATTTCAATGACATTGCTATTCAAGGTAGGTGTACGTGCATAAGACGAGACATGGGATCTTTTTGATCAAAAGAACTCATAGGGACAACTAATGTAATACTTGGGGCTGTAGCTAAGCTTCTGCATGATGGAGCACTAACAAAGGCATGGTTCAACATGTGCTGTATAAACCAGGCATGTGAAATAACTCAGACAATAATTTACTTCTGTTGCAATAAACTTGATCAAAATAGAAAAGAGCATTACAATAAACCAATCCAAAAGAGTGATGGAAGAGCTTCTCCACAGCATTAGCTCCAGGGAAAGGAAGAGTGCTCTCTAAATGACTTACAGCTGCATGCAGTACTGTTGCCCATTATGTGTTTTGACTACCTTGTAATTGCAACCTAAAGAAAGCACTGCCTTTTCAAAGAAGCCAAGGCAGTGATTCTCAGGGCATCCCAATAGCATCACTTGTATTTCTTATCACCCACCCTAAAAAACCTGTAGCATCAAGTATTTTTCATATACTCATCATACCTACAGCTGAAGGGGAGTTGCTATTGTAAAATTGCTGGGGAGAAGGAGGAAGAATGCTGTATCTGTGATTGCAGTATCAGACTGGCAGAGCGTTATAACCTAAGCGGATAGGTTAGCTAGTGGGCTGGAGTGGAACTGAGGAATTAAACTAGACCACAGAGGGACACAGCATCATGAGATCTGCTCAGTCGTTGTCTGATTCTCTTTTTGGCACTCTCT
Organism: Phoenicopterus ruber ruber; assembly: GCA_009819775.1. Taxonomy (NCBI): domain Eukaryota; kingdom Metazoa; phylum Chordata; class Aves; order Phoenicopteriformes; family Phoenicopteridae; genus Phoenicopterus; species Phoenicopterus ruber. The sequence goes on along the minus strand of CM020216.1, from coordinate 60,091,772 downwards.
TCAACACTGGAAAGTACTGGAGAGTCTTTATTATTTGGCTACCTAAAACACAGGTGGCTCCAGCTTTTTGATGCTCTCCAGAATTGGTTGGAATATGCATGAGGCAGAACAATTAAGCAAGCTGCTTCTCGTGAATTTAAATGGCTTGCTTGAAAATTGAGTTTGGTTTGGGGCTCATGCCCATCTGCCTTCAGAGAAGAGGCACATGAAAGCGATGCAATATGATTCATGAAAGCTGCATGGACTGAGGCGGGGCATATATTCCCAAGAAGTAAGACCCAGTGCTGTGGGGACATGAGCTCTGTTGTAAATTTGAGATCAGGAGACTACAGGTGAGCATCACGTTCTGTCAAGTATCTTCTTTCCTTTAATGTAAAACGTGGTCTCTAAGGAAAGCAAAAAGCTCACCGAGAACATTATCAAACATTGTACTACCTGTAGTTTTAACTTCAAGATACCCAGGTTTGGGTCACTGGAGGGAGAGAACACCACAGACACTGGAAGGGGACAGGAGAAAAGGGTGTCTCTTCTCAGGTCCAGATCCGTTCCCCTTCTTCCAGATGTCTCTTTTGTAGTTATTTTGCATTGTTTACTTTGATGCTCCATGTACTGTGTCACTCAAGCATGCCTCTGCAAAAGGCATTTGCCCTGGAGACTTGAAGGCAACGCCTCTGCAATACTCTAAGCATCCTTAACCCCAGCAAAGGTAAGCAAACTGGAGTCACCAGCCAACTTTGGCCCAGCTGTACATTTATTTTGGCTGCAAGGGTCAACAGCACAAAATTTAACTTGGCTGTGCTGTAAAGGAAAGTAAATGATGGTGCCAGTCTCTATTTAATCTCATAATTCATGTTTGTTACCTCTTCTGCCAGGGAAGCTGCCAGCAAAGCATACAGAAGTGGTTTTGGTATATCTATTTCTTTATAAGAAAGAAATATGGTAAAGTGTCTATGCTAGCTTGGTGACAGTTCTTCACAACTGTTCTTGTCCTTTACGGAAATTGACATTTGTTGGTGTAATTAGCTTTCAAGGATGATCAACGCACATTTTGTTGTGTGTGTTTGATTTTACTAGCAATGAGTTAACTTAAGATCAGAAAGTTGGCCCCTCTTGGTTGGATACCCCAAAGTGTAGGTCCCTCTTTGACTTTGTGTATAAGCCCATGAGGGTGAAAAGAAATAAAAGCTGTAGTTTACAAGAAGTGAATATGCTTATTGCAGGGGGAGAAAACAGAATTTAACTTCTCTACCAAGGGGACTCGTCTGAAGGGTACAGAGAATATCGCACACTACTCAGCAATGAGTTGTTTGGTTATGTTTGATCTGGAAAATCGAGAGGAAGAAAATGCCAACACACTGCTGAATGCATCAAAAGTAACCACATGATCACGAAAGAAATGAAACAACCTTCCAGAACACAAAGACTAAAAGGCTTCTGAGTCAGTGATGAGCCTCTGCTGTGGGAACTATATGAACTGGGAAGAATCAATCAGTATGGTCCACTGGGAGGCTGCTATCGCATGAAAGCCTTTACCGAGCAAGTTTGCACATAGGTAACTGTTCCCCAATGAATTGTATTTTGAAACAAATTTATTGTTTCAGACAGGATTCTTGCTATTCATTAAACAGGGCATGTTACTAAAAAAAGAAAGAAAATTAAAATCTCAAATGTCAAAATGTGTTTTCAGTATTTTCAAAATTAAAGTGTTGAACCATTTGTTTCAAAACTGGTGATTTCAGAAAGGAGGTTTAAAAGTTACCCAGAAAAGAAACAAAATATTTCCTTCCAACTCACACCCTGATGCAGAAATTTCTTTTATTTTTTTAACATGGGGCAAGGCACTGAAAGTAGACATTAAAATGAAGACTCCATTTATTTACATAGCTTTAGCTGGAGTTACCTTCTGAGTAGAGATTATATTCTACAAGAGCTTGAAGATCAGCAACTGGCAAAATCTGTTGCAAATATTATTGGGTGTGGTATTTACAATGAAGTAACGAACATTATAAGGCGGTGTCAACTGCAAGCTATTTTTTTTTCCTCCTTAGGAAATGTATGCCCATATTTTCCGATAGGTGTGTATTGTTACTGCTCATAGCAAGGGAGAGATAGCTCTGATATAAACAAAATCTGTTTACTCATCAACAGTATAAATAAGATTCTGACTAAACCTTAGCCGGGCAGCAAAACCTTTCTACGCAGGCGTCCGGGATGGAGCTGGAGGTCGCAGCTCCTACGCTGGCAGCTGGGTAGGGTGGTGGAAGAGGTCTTTACCCTCTCCCTGCAGAAGAACTAGAGTGCAAGGAAGACTGCTATTTATCCAAGTCTCCCCGCAGAAAGAGAGGCCTGATAATTTGCCAGCACTTGAGTGCAGCAGGTGTGCGTAAGAGTTTGCTGCTTTATTTATCTTGGAATGCAGAGACCCTAAAAGTACCCAAACTTCTATGTGCCTCAGCCAGATTGCGGTGTCGTTCCTCTGGGAAAATGTCTGAGGCTCTCGAGATTTGCTGTAGGCCTGGATCAACTGTGCTGTCTTGCCAAGGACAGTTGGAAAGGAGGAAGGCAGGGCTAGATAGCACCTAAGAAGAAGTAATCATAAGGGCCTGTCTCACCATGTTGTTCTTGTTCAAAAATGCCATTTTGTTCTGATTTTTTTTAGAAACTCGAGGTGCTTTTCAGTAGGCTGCTATACCCCAAGATGATTCCACAGGAGCATATTCCTAATTATACTTCCCAGAGCGTAATCCATGTCAACAGAAGTTTGAAGTCTGGCAAATGACAGACCAATGCTCTATTAAGCTAAAGGAGACATATAGGGGATTGTTTTACTGTAATTCTATTACTTATTCAGTAATCAAAAAGTGAGATTCTGTTTTCACTCAAAATGTAAAGATTTCCTGACATTTCCAAAACACAGGATTTCAACAGGAGCACTTAAAAATATTTGTAATGTAAAGGTGTAAGAATTGTAAGTATATTTATCGCAGGTCAGCAATGCTGCCAGCTTTGCGCTCTACTTTTCTATTTTAGTTCCTTCTCCCAGAAATGACCAGTTCATTGCGAAAAAGACTTGGAGTGATTCCAGATGTAATATACTTTCTTCAGAATCTCTGCTTACCTAGCTATGTAAGCTAGAAATATATGGTGGAGCTTAGCTATCTTACCAAATATGCAATATTTGTGACATTTACAGCAACACTGGACAAAGTTAGAAAGACTGTGGTGATATGGGAACCTTGTATAGCTTTTCCTTTCTTACAGGATAGGAATCAATATATTCAATTAAACTTGAGAATATCTAAGCAACCTTGTGTGTAGTAAATCACAAAAAAGTCCACCTATGCTCTCAGACACAATTGGTGCCACTTTTCTGTAATCGGAGTTCTTGAAGATGTGCGGTCTGTGTCTGGTTTTTTTGTGTGTGTGACTGTGAGTCAAGAGGACATAGCACTTGAGCTGTTCTTTTTCCTTAGGAATAGTGGTTGTGGATTGAGGCTCTGCCCTCCTTATGTGTATACGTGGGCCAGGAGAGAAATTCCTTGCCTTCAGCTGTTCTGAACGTGTGATGTAAGAAGAAATAGTCAAGAGTAAGGTGAGGGAGGCAGAAAATGAACAAACATGTAGATAGCATATGTCGAGGTTTAACCCCAGATGGTAACCCCATCCCACGCAGCCACTCGCTCACTCCCCCCGCTCCCCGCTGGGGTGGGGAGGAGAATGGGAGAGGAAGGAAAACTTGCAGATTGAGATAAAAACAGTTCACCAGGACAGCAAAGGAAAAATATAAAAATATATTAATAATGATAATAATAATATAAATAAAGATAACAGAATATATAAAATGAACGATGTACAATTTCTCACCACCCGATGACCGATACAGCCCGTCCCGAGCAGCAGTCAGGGAGCAGGGGTATCCCCCCCAGCTATCCCAGAACAGCAAGTTCCAGAGAGAGCAGGCGAGGGAACAAACAGCCAAACGAATGAACGAACAAGCCTGAACAAACAAAAAAAAAGGAAAAACGGGGAAACAAAAAGCAACCCGAAGGGAAGCTTAAGGATTAAGGCAAGTTAAGGGAAGCGGCCCACGGGCTGACCCTCGCTTCTCCGGGGCATGACGTCTGTGCTCTGGCCTCCTCTCTTTGGCCAGTTTGGAGCAACTCTGCTGGCTATACCCCTCCCAAGTTTTTGCACCTGCACGTTAGCCAAACCTGGGCAACTGCCAGATGTCCTTGCTGGTTTAGCAGCAACCAACAACATCAGTGCCTTCTCCCCAGTTTTCCCCTCGGAAATCCAAAAGACAGTAGCTGCTGGAGACAAAAGCAGCTGCGTCCCGGCCCAAAGCAGGACGGTGCCCAGGAGGCCCAGGGGGCTGTCCCTGCCCTTGGTGGCCAGAGACTGGGCACAGCTGCTGGGCATCCCTCCACAGCCATCTGGATGTTCCGAGTGCGTGAAGAAGGCCATTTCTACCACAGGCATTGCTTTGGTTGTGGGGATGCCAGAGGGGACAGAAAGGCTTTTGGTTCCCTCTGCATCAACTTTGCAGAGACGCAGAGAGCAGGCAGGATTTCCTCCCCGTTCCTTCCCCATGCACCAAGGGACATTTGCTACTCGCCTGCTTATGGAGAGGTCTTCTTCTCGGAAAGAAGTCCCAACTTGCTTTGTGTTCTTGAGCATCTTTTTCCTTGCACTTCAAGAGTTGCTCTCCTCCTTTGGCCTTCAGCCTTGACCTCCCAGCTCTGTGCAGCTTCCCCAGGAGGGCACGTGGAGCAGGAGGTGCTGAGCTCTTCTCCCTGCTGCCCAGTGCGAGGGCGCGTGGCAAGGGCTCCAAGCTGCGTCCCTCAGGGAGGGCCGGCCTTGACAGGAGCAACCATTTCTTTCCCGAGCGGCTGCTCAAAGCCTGCAACAGGCTTCCGAGAGAGGCTGTCGATGCCCCATGCCTGTCAGTGTTTAAGAGGCATCTGGACAACGCCCTTCATGCCATGCTTTAACGTTTGGTCAGCCCTGAAGTGGCCAGGTAGTTGGACTGCGTGATCTTTCGAGGTCCTTTCAAACTCAACTCTCCCCTCCCCTCCCCTTCCTTCCCCTCCCTCCCCTTCCATCCCCTCCCTCCCCTTCCCCTCCCTTTTCCCCTTCCCCTTCCCTCACGATGACTCACATAACCATGAGACCGTTAGTTCCCTGAAATGACAGGGGATTTTCAACTCCAAAACCACTTTCAAGGACACAAATCAAACACCTTACAAGTGGAATTAACATTGGATTTTATTTTATTTTATGTTATTTTATGCTATCTTATGTTATGTTATGTCATGATATGATATTTAATGTCAATTTATGTTCTTTTATGTTCTTTTATGTCATTTTATGTTATTTTATGTTATTTTTCTGAATCCCTTTCAGAGCCGATGCTCCCAAGTCTAAAGACAATGGACACGTGGAGCCAGGAGCAGGCTGATGCATTCTTCCGTTTAGCTTGAAAAAACATCCCTTGCAGTCTTGCAGAAAGCTGCAGAAAGCCACAGAAAGCCACAGAAAGCAGCAGCAGGCATACAGGCCAAGCCATCCCTCTTTCCTCACCAGGGATAACCGGAAGAAGGAGCATCGGTACTGACCACAACTCGATGTGGTAGAAGAAGAAGAAGAAGAAGAAGAAGAAGAAGAAGAAGAAGAAGAAGAAGAAGAAGAAGAAGAAGAAGAGGTGCGTGGTACCGTGGGGTGTTTTCCAAAGTAGGAGACATAGCGATGACAAGCCCACTTCTTGCCTTCCCAAACTTGCTGCGCCGCTGTGCTTCTTGGGCAGTGATGCAGGACAAGCGCTCTCATGCCTGCCCAGCGCTTGCGTTGCGCGCCGGGAGAGCTGACAAGGGGCAGCTCCTGATGGTGCAGCGAGCCCGGAGCCCGTGCAAGCCGCGGCTGTTTGGCCGGGGAAATGGAGCCAAGGCAAGAGCAGAGCTGGCTCCCGCTCCAATCGGGCAAGGGGCAAGAGAGCCCCAGAGAGCCAGGGCACGAGGGGCGCCTTGGAGGCGCAGGAGCAGCAGGCAAGAAGCTAGGCGAAAGGGCCCAGAGGAGCCCTGACAAGGGGCTGTGCTCAGTGCGACAGAGGACAAGAAGCCGGGCGCGGGGGCTCCCCTGGGGCCCCGGCCTGGCACTCTCGAAAGCTTCCTCCCCCAGCTGCAGGACACGAGAGGCCATCTTCGTGGTGCATGAGCAGCAGGCAGCAAGCTAGGCTAAAGGGAGCAGAGGAGCCCTGACAAGTGGTCCTGCTCAATGCTGCAGAGGAAGGCAAAAAACCCCCGGGGAGCAGTGCCAATGTGCCCCGGGGGCAAAAATTCCTTCCTGACCCCAGCGCTGGCGATCGGCTATTCCCTGAGCATGTGAGCAAGACCTGCCTCCTCCTCCCACAGCCTGGGCACGCCTCCCAGCAGATGCCCAAGCCCTATTCTCCCTCAACCTGCACCTGAGGGGCTTCCCGGAGTGGCCAAATGCCCCCGGCCTGATGCACCTTGGGGGCAAGAATCCTTCCTGCGCCTGGCAGGGCACCGGTGGCTGCTCCAAAGCGCTGGCCCCCCTGCCAACATCTCTGCCGCCTCCCATTTCTTACGGCTGCTGCCCCTGGCTCCGCAGGGCGTGAGGACGGCGAGCTCTGCTGTGCTCCTCCAGAAGGCATTCCCTTGCTCTTGCCGCTGCCATCCAGCTGCAAAGGCCTGATGATTGCCTCGGGCGCCTCCAGGCGTTGGTGGTTCTTCTCATCTCCCGAGGAGCTGGCATCTCTTCTCCAAAGGCTGAAGCAGGATTTCCATCCATCCATCCATCCATCCATCCATCCATCCATCCATCCATCAGCTGAGCTTAAAGGTAGCCCTGCTGGGAGCTGGCCTTGCAGCAGAGAACCTCCAGCAGCCTCCTCCCGTCTCCGGTCTTCCTCCCTCAGCCCCCTCCAAGTCGTTGCACTGGATGCGCAAGGACGTCCTCTCGGCTGTCTTCGGGCTGCTGGCGGGGCAGCTGTGGCAGCGGGAGGCGGGAGGAGGCTGCCTTTTATGCTGGCGCGGGGCAGTGGGAGTGCCGCGTTGCCGGGTGCTGGCACTGTGACATGGGGGTGAGGGGGCCCCCCCTGCGCGGCCCCGCCCGCCGCCCCCGCGCCCAGCATCCTTGGGAGGAAGGCCTTTGGGCTGCTGGCCCCGAGGCAGGCCCTGTGCTTGTCGCGCTTTAAGGCCAGCCGGTAACCCCATCCCACGCAGCCGCTGGCTCCCTGCCCCCCCTCCCCGCTGGGGTGGCGAGGAGAATGGGAGAGGAAGGAAAACTCGCGGGTTGAGATCCAAACAGTTCACCAGGACAGCGAAGAAGAAGAGAAATTCTATTAATCATGATAATACTAATAAAAGTTTAGAAGCATAATAGAAGTTGTAAAAGGACCGATGCCCAATTTCTCACCACTCGACGACCGATCCAGCCCGTCCCGAGCAGCAGTCAGGGAAAAGGAATATTCCCCAGCAGCTGTCCCAGAAGAGCAAGTTGCAGAGAGAGCAAGCCAGGGAAGCAAGAGCCGAACGAACCCACCAACCAGAAAAGGCCCCAACGAAGGAAGGCAAAAAGGGAGAAAGAAGGAAGAAGAAGGGAAGCGGCCCACGGGCCGACCCTCGCTTCTCCGGGGCATGACGTCTGTGCTCTGGCCTCCTCTCTTTGGCCAGTTTGGAGCAACTCTGCTGGCTATACCCCTCCCAAGTTTTTGCACCTGCACGTTAGCCAAACCTGGGCAACTGCCAAATGTCCTTGCTGGTTTAGCAGCAACCAACAACATCAGTGCCTTCTCCCCAGTTTTCACACACTAAATCCAAAACACAGTAGCTGCTGAAGGCAAAACTAGCTCTGTCCCGGCCAAAACCAGGACAGCATACCTCAAAGAATTCAAGTTACTGGTAACTAGCCGTCTTTTCTTTCTCCAGGAGGTGATCCATGTGTCTACACATTCTCCAGAGTACTTCAGGCAGTATGCCACACTCATTGTTACCAAGAGGTGAGTTATGAAGACCTTCATGCAAAAATTGAGCTTGATGCAGTATTATTAATTGAGTACTATTCCTAAATACCTCTGACTTCTAATATTGGATGAAGAAACTGAAAAATTCAGTCAGGTGTCAAGGCAAGAAAATGTGCCTTGCTAGTGGAAGTAACTTATGCAGACCTTGAGGGCTGGGCTGAGAAAACAGCAAGTAGTCCTCAAGCAGAGCAATGCTGCGTAGAAAAAGCTGCCATGCACACCTTGGTGAGGTTATCAGCCAACTGTAGCCTTGAACAAGTAGGAATGGGAGCCTCAGATCTGGCCATTCCCTAGTTCTCCAAGGCTTATTTTCTTATGACAAATCAAAGCTACTACACCGAGACTGGTGGTGTCAAATAAATATGTGCTGACAGCTTCAGCGCCATCCTCTTTGGTAATGAGGTAAGTACCGGTATGGCTTTCAGCATATAAGCATGTTTTATCAGTGTCCAGGACTTGATTTCTATTTCATTGACTTCTTAGTATGGCTCACAGTCCTGGGATTGAGATCTACCCCTGTTGTCACATAGGAGAAGGTGAGGGATAATACACAAGATCCTTAAAACGCTTACCAGAGCCTGACTGCAAGAGAAAAGCTGTATCTGCAGGAGCTGGTACATATGCACTGGTGTGCTACCTGAATACTTTTTACCAGTTCCCGGTAAGAGATGTTGAGTATTCTGGTGCTCAGATGGGATTGATCCACTGAAAACTGAGCAATAGGCTGCCACGTTCCTTCTAACTTCATTTATCCAATGATCCTATGGTCTCACTTGACCTTGAGCAGTTGTGGCCACAAAGGCCATGCTGTTTTCTTAATAACTCTTAAGTAGCGAGTTGTTTAGGTGATATTTTCTGGATTTAGAAATATGCAGAGTAAATGACCACCAGCAGATGGCCCACAGGTGTTCAATGGGGTGATCTGATATACATAGGAATACACGGCACCAGGTGCAGAAGTGAAATGCCATCGTGGGGCTTTCACAGCATGTAGGTAGCAGGAGGAGGATTAGGCCACACACTTTGTTACGTATGACACCCCTGAGAATATCTAAGGTCAGAACTGGGTCAAAATAAAAGAAAAAAATGGCAAGATGAGAAAGGGATGGCAAACTGCAGCTGGTTATTGATTAATGCCTGCTAAAGAAAAGGCTTCTACTCGTTCCATGGGAGGATGTGGAAGACATGTTTTGACTCATGTGTGTGCCTCATGTTTGGAGCAGGGCTTTGACCTGCATCTATGGTATGGCTAATGGAAGAGAAATCCTTGGCTCTAGGCCTTTGTGACTCAAAGCAGCTCAGAGTATAAATGGACCTGTGCTCCATTACTTGAAGGAAAAATCATAGGCTATTTATATGGTTACCTGAAGAGAGATTTTAATTCCATAGCACTGAACAAGCAGCAGTAGCTTTATTCAAAATATTTGAGATTGATAGAATCATAGAATCAGAGAAACATTTAGGTTGGAAAAGACCTTTAAGACCATCAAGTCCGACCGTAGAGCTCGGTGTGTCAAAACAGCTCAGTGTGTTACTGAGTCCAATCCAGAGTTCTGTGTGTCGAAATGACACAAAGATCTCACAAACATAAGTGATTTATTTCAAACTATATTCAGACTTTTCAGGTGGAACTTATTGGTACATTTCTGGATTTCTTGTCTCTGAATACAGAGTACACAGTGCTTTTGCTGAGAGTAGCAGTGAGCAAGTCCTCTCACATCTGTAGCAGCTGGGGTGGACCTGAGATTCTGAATGGCATCAGCTTTGGCCATCATCAGCTGCTTGCAACCTCCTGGGCTCATGAGTCGTCTGACAACTGCTTGGTTGAGTGCATGGTGAAAAGAAATACTGCTCTGGTTATTTCCTGCTGCGGCCTCTCCTCATTCCTCTCCAACCATTTCTAGGTGCAACCTTCTGTTCTTCAGTACATCAACCAGTAGTAGTTTGCTTTTTGCTCCTACTTTGCGTCAAGGAAAGGTACAAATAAGAAGAATCAGATAGTGGGCTGAATACAATCAGAAGACTGGATACAGGGTACAAAACTGTGAGGAGTATAGTGTGGACAGAGAATCAAACACCAGGGGAACTGTCACTCTGCAAAGCAACTGTGGAAAGCTTAATGTGCAAATTAAAATAATCAGTGACTCCATACTAAGTTATTCGACTAAAAGTGACTTTTAGGAGGTAGGGGTGGAATTTTTTGTGAATATCCAGACCTGGCTGGATGCATCTCAATTAGATTTAGAGATCAATCATTTGCTTCAAACTGTAGATGCTCAAATTCCCTTGTTTTGTTTTGTTTTTTCCTTTTCAAAACAGGTTGAAAATAACAGCTAGACTGAATCTCAATGGGTTAATTCAACTCTTTACATATAGATGAGCTCGAACCAAACCTTGGAGTCAAACATCTGTGAGCTTTGGGGAACTCCAGATTCATGCTTTGCAGCTGAAACTCATCTTGGTTTTAAATACATTTTTGTGACAAATGCCAAAACTTCCCATGAGTGATTTCTCCCCCCTTCCCCACCCAAGTCAAACCAGAATATCACTGCGGCTTCATTATGGAGCTTTTCTTTTCTTGATTTTTCTGCATAGTAGCTTATAGCCTTTTATTAAAAGGTTGTAATCCAAACTCTCTGGATGTAACCTGAGATAATACCCTTCTTATGCGTCTCCCCTGCTTGAACTGCAAAAGGTAATTAGTGCCTCTTCTGAATTGTTTGTCTTTCCTTTTTCCTTCCCCCTGCTTCAGCTTACTGCACTGAATTTTGACTTGATATGAATTACAGCTGGGTATCTGATCTAAATACTTAGTAATTTAGTTTCTGGCCTGGTAACCTTATTTTATAGCACATTGTATAATGGAACCTTATGAAACACGCTGATATAGGTTAATATGAGGGGCCAGGTGTGCATGCCTGTTAATCATCTTAAATATCCGTTCAGTATCTCTTGATGCTATTAACATGTTTGTCCTTCATTTAATATGCAGCAAGGAGGAGGATTGAGATAAAAAACAAGAGTTAATAGAGGAAGGCTGAAACCAGTATATAACCCTGGATGTCCCTCACAAACAAGCAATAAAAAAAAGAAAATGGCAAAACCAAAGAACCTCTCCCAGCTGATTGGATCTGCAGGTTAAATTCAAATCCTGTAAATGGATTCTTCTGTGTATGTATACGTATATACATTTACATATATAAGGCATATATACTGGCCTTTATAAGCCTACATGATTCCAGGAAATCCTTACAGGAAGTTTGTGCATCGGGGTATAGATAGTTACAGTGCTAAGCTGCACATTCAATAGCTCAGTCAATGAGACTGATTCCAGGCTTTTATTAAACCACTCCCAGTTTACCACTGCAGGGTGGGATCCAGGAGCTTAAACCATCTGGAAGGTAGCGGTACCTGTAACACCGGGGCAGAAGGATTTCTACCACACATATCATGGTCTGTTGAAGCAACTCTATACTAACAAATTTTATGTTAGCTGTAGAGCCTAGCTGAGAACGGATGGTAACTGGTAATGCTGCTGTAACTTGCTCTCTCATAATCATCTGTGTCCGTAACGTAAAAGACAGAGCAGACATCTGCAAGCACTAGCTGATGGCAGTATCCAACTCATAATTAGGGAAAGTTGTAGCTACAGAGGAAGCCCCATACCAGCTGCAACCCCAGATCTGTTGTCTTTTATTGTTTGGGGTGTTTGTCTCGGTTACCACACTTCGACCTTTGTATGGGTTTTTGTCCTGTCTCTACCTGTGTTACAACTTAATATGGCCTCCACCATCCAAGTGCTGTGCAGTTTGTGATATTCTTATCTTCACAGTCACCTTGTGATGTGAAGAGATGCTTATATTAGCACCTCCCCAAGGATAAGGAGATATGACACATGGACTAGGATCACAGATAAGATCTTACTGCTGCCATTCATTGTCACTGTTGGCTCCTCTGTTATTTATTTACATCTGTATTTGATCTGAAATCTTCTTGGTTGTTGCCTTTAATCATGTATTCCTATTGTTTACTCTCTTCCTCCTTTTCCCATTTCCAGGGTTTATTACCCTGTTTAAACTCGGCTTCAGCTGAACTACTCTTTGGAGCATGCACTGAGTTAACACTCAGAGAGAGAGATTGCCTGTTAAAGGGCTTCAGCAACACCTGTGCCTGCATACTGGGTGGGATAAACTGAGATGCTCTTCTAAATTCAGGCACAAGAGGCAGTATGAGACACAAGAGGCATGATTGTTAAATCCAGGATCTCTTTTTAGAAACCTAAAAGCATAGTTTTGTCAATTTAATTAAACTATGATTATCTTTCTTCTTTTTCTCCTGCTCCTCCCTTCACCCCTTATACCAGCCTTAATTAAGATGATGCAAAATTTTTGGTGGGCACTGTCTTGGCTTAAATGAGGCATCTTTTGATTTAGCTCTGTCAGTTAGGAACAACAGTTGCTGTCAGCAGATTACCTTACCTGCCATTTATTGAGATAATCTTGATCATAGAGATGAATTATTGCATTCTATTTTCCACTCTTTGCAAGAAATACACATATTTCGTAATCCCCTTTTTTTAATTTCACTATTTCTTTCCATCTTTATTTCTTGCCTCTAATAGCAAATATATTTTATTGTCCGTATTGCAAAGGAAATCACCCATTCTGTTTATTTTGGCTCATCTTCTGTAGGATCAATCATGCTGGCAGGATGACATACGATGGCAGTGAAAGTGCCAGACATTTTTTCCAAGCCACTTCTTTGCTGTTTTGGATCTAGTTCCAAGCTTCTTAACACCACAAAGAAAATATTATTAATATATTGTGATTCTTGGCACTTTCTGAACATGCTGTTGGTGCTGAACAAGTGACTTTCCTTCCACATGGCATGTGGAGTTTCAGGGCCAGGTTCCCATTCCTCTGTGTACATGTCAGATCAATGTAAATATGATGAAGCCAAATAATGACATAGTTTTCCGTAGTTTCTCAGGATTAGGTGCTGTATGACTGCGATGAGAAACCAGCTCGCAATGTCTGCCTCATCTAACAAATGTTTCCAGTAGCACCGACTTAAGAGAACAAGCAGAGAAGTGGCAGCGCTGAGCTCACTGGCAGATCCCTGGCACTGCTATGTTTGTGAAGGCTTTGCTTCCTTATCCAGTTCCTGCTACATCTTTAATTTGTTTAGCATACAGCAGGTCTCATTATTCTTAATAGGAGTTGTTGAGAAACGAGTATTTTTGAAAATCTGCCTGTACATGCTTAATGAACATGCTCAAGGGAAATCAAACATTTGGGATTTCAATAGAAATTCCTCATTGAACCCCGAAGACTTTTTTAAGCAGGAAGAACAGTTACTTCATGCAGAAAATATGTTTTCCATGTGCCTTGCTCTTTCTCCCCTGAATCCCTTTCTCAGTTGCTATGTGAGCATGTTTTCACTGTGTTTTTAACATATTTTTAACTGTATTTTACTACCCATGAGACAGTGGTAGAGTAGGAAAACTATATGGTTTTCCACGCCAAATCTGTATGTGGTGTACCACTGGTGCAACTCATTTGGGTTACTACTGTTTGGGAATCCAAGATAGATGCTGGAAGTACCTGTTTAACACCACAGGAAAGCACCTAACTTCTGATACATGTTCCAGCAACTGACATAGTTTTACACGGGTTTTTTTGCTATCTAGCATAGCTGGCAGTTGTGTTTTTTTCTGGTCAGGACAAAAGGCATCTCAAGTTACAGATCATCTACACTGTGCCACTTTCTATAGAGTCCATATTTAGGACTCATCGTGATCCATGTCATGATTTTCTTCCTTCTGCATTAATTACTGGGAGAAGAGGAAAGGAGGGCATCTTTCTTAGTGTGTGTTATCCTCAGTGAGTTTCCAGTATGATACCTAGGCAAGCAGCGTGGTAGTAGAAAGTCTCCTTCTGCCTATTGTGTCCTCAGAAGGTAATCCCAAACATTTTTCTCTAGTAAAAATTTTGATACCTAGAGTAAGATCATTAGCAAACACTGGTTCTGTGAAGGTATCAAAACAGTAAAAGTGATGTTGGATGCTATCGTACAGCAGCAAATATGAGAAACTCTTCCTCTCCTCTCCTCAACCAGATTTGAGCCTTGCCAGGCTGGTCTCTGCACTGCAATCACTGCAATTACCTTGTTTTGATGTGGTCAAAATGATGGGAAGCGTTCAGCTAGGAAAACTTCTGTCTCCTGGCTTCATGCGTGAATCACTGTCTCCGCATACCTGCCGGCAGCACTTTTCTTCAGGGCTTACCTGTCATAATGGTGATCTCAGTGGAAGGCATGAGTCACTTCCAGTGTTTGTGAGTCACCAAGCCCAGTCTGAAGACAGATAACAGCGTTGTGGAAGAATTACGGCATGTAATATAACACTCTGTAATTCCACTAATTTTAAATCCATTTATAGGTTATTGTAACAGGGTGCAATTGTCACCGTGCTCTAGAAGTGGCTTTAGGATCCTGTAGAAAAAGTATTACTATCTATAAAATTATGCAGACCTTTGATCTCTCTAAAGCCCTAGCTTCATTTGGGGTTGTTTGCCACCTTCTGGAGCAGTCTTTCACAATGAAGAATCATACAAGGATGTTTAAGTTAGACGCCTTCTGACTTAACTTTCAGCTGAGCTCCTCCTTCCTGCTGACTGGTTTACATGCTCTTGGGCTGAAGTCACTGAGAGTCTTTGATTTTGATTTAAGCAAACCTAGGATTTTAGCTTCAAACTCTTGCAAACTATTTCTGATGAAAACCTTGAACCATTTGACATATAACCTCTGAATTTGGCCTACCATTTTAGCTGTTCAAAGGGCTTTTTATTTGCAAAGCCCAGCATATGGGCTCCCTGTTTGTTTTTTAGTTCAAGTTGGCCTTGAAAAATGATAAAGCCAGACTGAAATAACAAAGCTACTTCTCTTGTTTTACTTGTAGAGCTGAGAACCGGCTAAGCAAATGTCAGCCAGATTTAACTCAAAAAGAAAAATAGCCTTCTATCTTATGTGCCAAACTTCACTTTGAATAATAATGAACCCCTGAAATTGCTGATAGCGAGACTCTCTAACTGTAAAAAAAAAAAAAAAAACCAACGGGGGGGGGGAGTAGGATCAGGAACAATTGTTGTAATTCAGTGATGCTAGACACAATAGGGAGCAGCTCTGCATTGTTAATAATGAGTGACAAAATTAGATCTCCAAGTCTAGAAAATTAGTTGTATCATTTGTCCTCTCCTGGAAGAAAAGGAGAGCGTGGGATAGATGTGATGGCTGTCCTGCATCCTGGCTGCCCGGTGGACCCCTTCGTTTCAGACACGTGAAGTGCGCTGGCACGTTGTGTTTCTGTTTTAGCAGATGAGTGGAAATGACGCACCAGGGTGATGGTGCCAGAAGCATGGTGAAAAAAAACCCTTCCTAGATAGTACTTTTTAAGCTGCTCTCACGACAGGCATTTAAATGAGATAAGAATACAGCCGTGCTTTTCTTCTTTGCTGTTCTTGCCTGACAAGGTAATATTTCTCAGGGACAAATGAGGGAAACATTTAATTACATTTCTGAGAAAGGCAGTAGTCACAAGCAGTGGGCTTTCTACTCTGTGTGTGTGTGTGTTTGTATGTGTGTGTGAACACTTTAAGAGGAAAAAAGTCTTTTCAGTTTCCCCAGTTATTCATTACACGTCTGCAGCTTGCCTAATTGAACTCAGAGTGGTTATCAGTTCTAACAAAACAGTCATTAAGGGGATGCTGATTTTTTTTTTTCCAATCAACTTTTCCAGTGGCTCAAAATTCTTAATGTTTATTAACGGAAGAAAGTCAAAGCAGGAGAAGAAAACCAATCTGTGAGCTAACAGGGGAAAAAAAAACACCAAACCAAAAACACCCCAAAAACAAAAAAACAAACCTGTGACTGCTAGTTCTTGATATGCTAGTAACTATTCATCAGAAGTATGCTAACAGTCTCTCTGTCTCGTTCAGAATAGCTTTTGTGATAGATGTGGTGTCCAGAGAAGGTCCAAAGATAATGGTAAAAATAAAGACCATTTTCTTCCAGCTAATACAGAGGGTAGAAGCAAGGACAGGCAGCCTCAGAGGAATACGGAGAAATTGTCCAAGCAGCCAGGGATGAGGTTAGGAAAGCTAAAGCCCTGATAGAATTAAATCTGGCCGGGGATGTCAAGGGCAACCAGAAAAGCTTCTATAGGTACGTCAGTGATAAAAGAAAGACTCGGGAAAATGTGGGCCCTCTCCAGAAGGAAATGGGAGACCTGCTCGCCCGGGATATGGAGAAGGCTGAGGTACTCAATGACTTTTTTGCCTCAGTCTTCACCAGCAAGTGCTCTAGCCACACCGCCCAAGTCGCAAAAGGCAAGGGCAGGAACTGGGAGAATGAAGAACCTCCCACTGTAGGAGAAGATCAGGTTCAAGACCATCTAAGGAACCTGAAGGTGCACAAGTCCATGGGACTTGATGAGATGCATCCGCGGGTCCTGAGGGAACTGGTGGATGAAGTTGCTAAGCCACTCTCCATCATCTTTGAGAAGTCATGGCAGTCCGGTGAAGTTCCCACTGACTGGAAAAGGGGAAACATAACCCCCGTTTTTAAAAAGAGAAAAAACGAAGACCCAGAGAACTACAGGCCAGTCAGTCTCACTTCTGTGCCCAGCAAGATTATGGAGCATATCCTCCTGGAAACTATTGCTAAGGCACATGGAAAATAAGGAGGTGATTGGTGACAGCCAACATGGCTTCACTAAGGGCAAATTGTGCCTGACAAATTTGGTGGCCTTCTACGATGGGGTTACCAGCGTTGGTGGATAAGGGAAGAGCAACTGACATCATCTACCTGGACTTGTGCAAAGCATTTGACACTGTCCCGCATGGCATCCTTGTCTCTAAATTGGAGAGACATGGATTTGACAGATGGACCACTCGGTGGATAAGGAATTGGCTGGATGGTCACATGTAAAGAGTTGCAGTCAATGGTTCGATATCCAAGTGGAGACCAGTGATAAGTGGCATTCCTCGGAGGTCAGTATTGAGAACAGCGCTGTTTGACGTCTTTCTCAGCGACATGGACAGTGGCATTGAGTGCACCCTCAGCAAGTTTGCCAACGACACCAAGCTGTATGGTGCAGTTGACATGCTGGAGAGAAGGGATGCCATCCAGAGGGACCTTGACAGACTGGAGAGGTGGGCCCGTGCAAACCTCACGAAGTTCAAAAAGGCCAAGTGCAAGGTCCTGCACGTGGGTTGGGGCAATCCCAAGCACAAATACAGGCTGGGCGGAGAATGGATTGAGAGCAGCCCTGAGGAGAAGGACTTAGGGGTGTTGGTTGATGAGAAGCTCAACATGATGTGGCAATGTGCGCTTGCAGCCCAGAAAGCCAACCATATCCTGGGCTGCATCAAAAGAAGCGTGACCAGCAGGTCGAGGGAGGTGATTCTGGCCCTCTACTCTGCTCTCATAGGACCCCACCTGCAGTACTGCCTTCAGCGCTGGGGCCCCCGACACAAGAAGGACATGGACCTGTTGGAGCGAGTCCAGAGGAGGGCCAGGAAGATGATCAGAGGGCTGGAGCACCTCTCCTATGAAGACAGGCTGAGAGAGTTGGGGTTGTTCATCCGGGAGAAGAGAAGGCTCCAGGGATACCTTCTAACAGCCTTCCAGTACTGAAAGGGGGCCTACAAGAAAGCTGGCGAGGGACTTTTGACAAGGGCATGTAGTGATAGGACAGGGGGTAATGGCTTTAAACTGAAAGAGGGTGATTTAGTGGGGGACTTGGTAGTGATAGGTTAATGGTTGGACTTGATGATCTCGGAGGTCTCTTCCAACCAGAACAATTCTATGATTCTATGATTCTATCCCTCTGTAGAGCCTCTCTACCCTCAAGTAGATCAACACTCCCTCTCAGCTTGGTGTCATCTGCAAACTTGGATGAGATATAAGGAAGAAATTCTTCACTGTGAGGGTGGTGAGGCACTGGAACAGGTTGCCCAGAGCAGTTGTGGATGCCCCATCCCTGGAAATGTTCAAGGCCAGGTTGAATGGGGCTTTTAGCAACCTGGTCTAGTGGAACACATCCGTACCCATGGCAGAGGGAATGGAACTAGATGATCCTGAAGGTCCCTTCCAACCCAAACTATTCTATGATTCTCTGATAATTGCATAGTCTAGGAAATGAGGTTATAACTGTATTTAGGAATATTTTAGTGAGACAAATGCATATTTTCAACTGCCATGTCTAGCTTTACTGCTAGACATGTTAGAGGAAGAGATAAGAGCTATCTTTTGAATATGTTTTAATGGAAAGCCTATGGGTTAGACTACAGTCATCACTCAGATTAAATTGCAGTTAAGTGTGTGTGCTCAAATGCTTTTGGCCATCCATGCCAATGCAGAATTCAGTCTAATGGGTTGATTTTGATATAGGGAGGACTGGCATGTTTTCAGAGCTTTATATTCTGCTTTAACTGCCACATTCCTATCAGTATCAATGGGTGTTGAGCAATTAAAACCAACGCTTCTTGAGTTGGAATTCTGTTCCTGAGTGTCATGGTAGATTTACAGTTTACTACATGCCATACCAAAAGGTTATATCTAGGGCATGATGTCCATCTGTAATCATCCAGAAATACCGACGTTGGGATTTCTTCACAGCTGCAGTAACATTACTGTAAGATGTAATGTGTGGGACCACTCATGTCAGCTCCATAGATCGTAGATAGTCCCTGGAACAGAATGTCAGATCAGATTCCTAATCCTGTCCCCTTAGGTTTGAGTGTGTTCAAACTTTCAGAAACCTCCCCCTGGGAAAGTCTGGGGGAGAGGGAGGGTGAAAAATAAGCCTCAAGTCACTTGGTCCTCTTCTCTAATCCTATCACCTTCATTACTGAGCCTCTCTCAGGAGAGCTGTGGGATACTGTGTCCCTGTCCTCTTCTTTCTTTGTGCATCAGCTTTGCTCTGTCTTCTGAAAGCTCTGTGCATTTACTTACCTGTCTAGTTTTGGCAATTCCTACCATGCCATTTGTGATTACTATAAAAACAAGCTCAGGAGAAGCTCACTTAATAGGCTTTTGTTTCTGTTTGATGTTTAATTTGTTCTAAACAGAAAAAAACTTAAATCTGATTGTAAATAACTTTTGTTCCCCATTGATTTTTAGATGAAGAGCAATTTTATATATTATGGGAAGAAGTCGCAGGGAAGAAAAATTGCAATTTTTCCATTGTGTATGAAAATATTTTGCGCAGCTTGTAGAGAAGTGACATAGGATAACAGAAGCTGAGTACCACGGCCAGTGAAAATGTCTGAGCTTGTTTAAACTTCCAGTGTCAGAAGGTCAGGCTGTAAAACAAACATGTGCTGCCCTGTTAGGTCACTCCACAGGATTCCATGCTGCTAATTTTGCTTTAAAATGCCTCTGACTGATGTGACGTCTGTTAAATCTGCTTCCTAAGGGTCAAGCTGACATCCATCTTCTAACTGTTGTGTAACAGGATTTCATGAATTCTGAACTGGGCAAAATATTTCTGGATGGTGAGAAAACACATATTTTTGCATCTTAAAATGAGGGCTGAGTTCTAGACTGGATGCACAGATAAAGCTTTTCCATAAGTTAGTGGGCCTTACACATATGTTACTTAGAGCAAAATGTAATCTTTGCTTGGAAGTGTGTAAAACACAAAGCACAGCGCTAGGAAACACAGAATTAAGACCCCAAAGAGCGAAAAGGGGAATGACATGGCAGTTCTCTCCCTTCCGAGTCCTAAGTCAATGCCATTTTGCACAGATTCTGCCACTTTGGTTGTCTGAATTTGACAGTTTTGAGGTTTTCTGCTCAGCTGCTCCCCCACAACCAGCCATCCTTCCCTGTCTCTGCCGCTTTCTCCTGGGTGCAGTTTGGTTCCTCCAAGCTGGCCAGCAAAGCCATTTGGGAGCTCTGTCAAATCCTGGCACAAATGACCTTTGTAGTCAGCCTTTTGCCTAGCAGGAATGAACTCATCATGAGGGTCCCAACGCCATCAAGTTTCAAGTATAATTTGCAGCATGAATCCAAACTTGGATGTGGCCTTGACTTCTTCCTCATGAATATGACATCTGATTAATTTTACGCGCATGTTGCAAAGTACCAATCTTTGTTTGTCTAGAGCCTGATGTATTTAACAGCTTGGAGAATGAAGACAATGCCAGCTACATCTGCTTCTTTTAGCCACATGGAAGATCTGTAACGCTCCAATATAAGCATAGCCATATATATGTGGAAAATATGTTTTAAATCTCTGCTGAGGAAGTAGCAGTGCCCAAAAGTTAAAGGAAAGATCCTTTCAGCTTAAGCAGTTCTAATCAAAACCATTCAAAGCACCCAAAAGAAACATTATTCAATTCATTTAACTTTTACCTGAGCATTGGCAAGCATCCACAGACCTGTCCTGAGCCCCACTATGAATGGGTTTTTAATCTGGGAAGCAGTATGTGTTGAAGTGGTGTTTGGATCTGGAATGACAGCACATGTTCAGCTGTGTAAGAGCAGAGCTGAAAGGATGAGCAACCTAATACTTGGTTCTCTTTGCACCAGACATGGGAAGATATTTGTGTTTAAATTTACCAGCGAGAGGGAGGAAATGTTGCTGAGATTCTGGGAAGCTTCTGCCTGGGACTTGAAAGGATGACATTCTCCGGTAGACAAAAAGCAGAAACATCAGCAAGGTCCTAAAGGAATTAAATATTCTTGGCTGGGATGAACTAAGGTTTACAGTGTGGATTCACCTCTGCTTGATGTACTCTAGGGGAGTCAAGCTGAGCACATTCCTCAGCTAGCACAGTGTAGCATCTCGCTGCACAGACCAAAGGCAGATAGGGCCAGTGTTGCACTTTTCATCTGTCTGCCCAAGGCTACAGTGCATGTCATTCCAGAGCTTACCAATGGATGTGTGTTTGTGCATAGGACCTCTCTCAGGCAGCATAATCATTCTGGGACAGATTCCAACAGTTTCTCCTCCTTTTCGTGTTAAACCACTACATAGGTTGCCTATCCCTTCCCGTTGCTCCCACCAGTAGCCAAGTTACATGAACTATTGTGTGACTAAGTTTAAAAAATCCTTTCTGCAGGCAGGAAGGCATTTGTGATTGTCTCTGACTTGGGGATGTTGCTTCAGTCGCTGTTTAGGAGGTCTTGAGAAATCAGGCTGGAATTTCCAAATGTTTGTTGGATGAAGAGCGATGGCCGGTGAGGTTACTGAGGACAGAGATTGCTGCACCAAGGAGCAGCTGAGGACCTAAAGGTTAAATCCCCACTGGCTGTAGAAGACCAAGAATGAAATCCCAACAGCGATATAGTATACCATCTTTCATAAGACTATTGTGCAAAACAAACCACTTTCACAGCAGGGCATCCTAGACTGCATTCTTCACTGGCAGTCGTTTCTGAGCGGGCTCTGGCTCCCTTTCCCCTGTGGAGGACAGGCTGAGGATGCCTTACACCCTCACCTGAAAGTGAGAAATCCTTCTATTGCCACGGACTCTGAACTATGCATTGTGCTTCTGAAGGTGATGTGAAACACTAGTGCGTTTGAACCAGAGACTAAAATGTTCACACTGGACTATTTGCCATGACAGTTTTACAGCCCAGCTATAGGCAACTTGCTACTATGGATTAAACTGTCAGTTTTCGTAGAGATCCCCCTTTTCAATAGTTTAGGATTTTTCCCTGAAAGGACTGTTTTGATGATACTGTTCCTCCTGCTTTAACTCTGGCCAAGAATTAATGTATGTGGAAAGTTCCAGCAAATATATTCGGATTTTTCTCCAAACTATCTGAGTGTGAAAGGTCTGCCACAGGGAACGAGCAGCATGCGGTGTCTGGTCAGGGCACTGGACTGAACGCCTCAGACAGGGGAAGAATGATTCCAAAGCAACATTTAATCTTCACAATCCCCAAACTTCTGGGAAACTTAAATTTAAAATCCCTCTGTTGCAACCAGCTCCCATGCCGATCCAGAGTGGGGTCATCCCTGGTCTTGCATATCTAAAGATCTTGTGATTTGACACAGTTTGGGATATAAACCATCGCAAAATACAGTTTGTGGCTTGGTGCCTTTTACAATTTGATGTGCAGATGGCAGCTTTGAATTTCCTTGCTTCTGTGAATATTAAAAAGCTTGATAATATCATTTTGTTAATATAAGATTGGATGCTGTTGATGTCCGATGCTGGAGCATTTAAAAAAGAGTGGGATGCTCAGTAGGTTGCTGAGAGTGACTACTTTAAGGTCTTACTCCCAAAGCAAATATTAATCAGCTTTCTAAGGCTTCAGACGCATCACAGCTAGCTACGGCCTGATTACCTCCTTCCCGGATTTAGAGCAAACCTCAAAATGCCATGGGAGGATTGACTCTGAGGAACTCGGTTTGGCTCCCGTGTGGCATGCTGGAGCAGACAGCGCATCCTGAGCGTGTCATCTGCTCGCTGGCTGCCCGAGAGACCCACTTGCCATCTGCCTCCAGCCAGGGCAACGCACAGGGCTGCACAGAGCCGGCTTGGGCAGCCCCAAAACACTGCGCTCCGCATCCCTGAAAAGCATTTCCTTTTAAAATCAGTCAGCGAAAGTCATTGTGGGGGAGAGAGTGCATGAGAGAGCAAGCAAGCACGCTCATCAGAGATGATGCATAACGATGGACTACTTGGAAAGAAAACAGTTATGAGTAGCATCTTGATTTTGAAAGATGCAAAGCCTTACCACACCTAAGACTTAGATTAACCTCCATAGTGACATTAGTCACTATGTTCCTGTTATACATTATAGATTTTTACTTTGGATTATTAATTTTGTATAATGGCTCACTTTGTTGATTATCAAAGGCTGAATTGATGGCCCTCTAGCATCACAATGGCATCAGTATCCCAATAGTGAGTTGATGGCATTTTAGAAATAGCTGGACGGATCAGATGATTGACTCGTGGCTGTTGTCCAACTGTACCGCGGGGTTTTAGATACTGCTGCTCATCTCTGTAGCACTTGTCTATCTAGCGCTAACACAGTCCCTAGTGGACTGTGAGTTCCTAGGATATGTCAAATTTGGGTTGAATTTTCTGTTTAGCAAGGCTCTGTAGATACTGTCAGACTCGGAAGGTACTGTGGGTTTATCAGTACTCCCTCCCTCAGCCTCACATTGAAGCAGCTTTTTCAGATACAAGGGTCCTTTCAGACTAAAGCCAGGTACAGCCCAAAGACCTCTAACTTTATTGTCTAAGTCTATGTTGCTCTAATTACAGCTGAACAATATATTTTACCATCTGCTGGTAGTTCTCTTACAAATTGCTAGAAAAGCTCACTTCATTCAGAAGCTTGTCATCCAAAGTTTAGTCTAAAAGCAATTTATTTGGAAACAAATGTTTTCAGACGCTTTCGTGAAATGAAGCACCAGCTTTGATTAAAAACAAATAAATAGCTGAAACAACTGAATGAATTCTGGCTTGTGGCTAGTTCATGCCATGATGTTTCCTTCCTCTTCCAAACACCAGCAGAAGTAAACCAAGTGCACATCCAAGTGTTTATATTGGCACTTCAGGCTTGGAAAGGCCTGTGAGCAGGGTAGCTGGAGATGACTGGGGTGAGCTGGCAGAGCAGGGCTTGTCAGAGCGTGCACATCATCAGCTGGGCAAATCCCAAAGGGATGCCCGATTTCAGCCCCCACTGACTGAAGGGAAAGTACCAGGCTGTAAAACATCCTGTTCTGCCTTTAGGCTGTGCTAATGACCATAATGACCTACCTTATTAAAAATGGAAAAAGTTTTTTTTAATGCCCATTCTGAGCTCTTCTGGTTCCCAGTGAACTGACAAGATCAGATAACCACAATCATCAGACGATGGCCAACAAAATGCCTTCTCCCAAAAATGTATGTTCTTCCTTGTAGTAGTGGCTACCTCAGCTTCCCTGAAAGGAACAGACCTGGAGCTTAGCAGCCAGACATGTTTCTGAAGAAGATGCTAGACCTAATGGCAGTTTTAAGAGTGCTTTCCACAGTGGGCCTTGCTTTATGCATTAGTGAAATTGCACACACAATTTGCAATGATGGAATAAAATTCATTAACAGTCCTTCTTAGTTTTTCACATGGCTGGATACTTCCCCACATCAGACAGATACCTCAGCATGACTGAAGAAGAGTAAAGCCTTTCCTCTTTACCTCCCCTTCCACTCCTCTTTCCCCCCTATCCCCCCCCTGCTTCTCTCACTCCCTCTGGTTGCAGAGTACTCAGATCTGCTTTCCCCTTTCCTGGAAGAAAAGGGCAAAGTTTTAGCCTATTAATTTTGCTGAATGTAAAATGAAAGTCGTTCACGTGTGAAGAGCAGCCATATGATATGTAAATCACAAAATCACAGACCATGTAGGGCAGCCTGAATTTGTCGCGGCTTTGGAGCTGGGAGGAGATTTCAGTAGCCGGGAGGAGAAGAG
The DNA here is from genome assembly GCA_009819775.1 of Phoenicopterus ruber ruber. Lineage (NCBI taxonomy): Eukaryota > Metazoa > Chordata > Aves > Phoenicopteriformes > Phoenicopteridae > Phoenicopterus > Phoenicopterus ruber. The sequence continues at coordinate 60,067,258 of CM020216.1, read as the reverse complement.
CAGATGACCGTTGCTCCCAAAAGGAATCTGTGTTACCAGTTTTGGCCAGGGGACAGAGGTGGTAGCCAAGCTGCAGCAGAGGAGCAGGGAGCAGACAGGAGTGGATTAAAGACTGTAGAGACAACATGGCCAAGTTAAGTTCTTATTAGTCTGTTTTACTAAGGTTCATGGAAGTGGAACCTCAAGACCTAACATGGCAATACCATGACTAACCCATTTTCCTATTCTTTTTACATAGGTTGTACCTTGGTATTGTAGCATTACAAAGTGTTTGTGTATTTATGTGGGTAAGGGCTGGCTCAAGAAACATTTCATGTGTGAATGACTGTGATTGCACGCTGCAGCGGGAGACAGAGTAGCAATCCAAGGCAGACATGTTTCCATATCTGGGTACAAATCTCTTGCATAGGATCATTAATCTCTCTTTAGCTATCAAGGAAATTTGAATAAGCAAGTGTCCATTTCAGAATGGTATGTATTTTTAGGTTAACAAATCATAGAATCATATCATAGAATGGTTTGGGTTGCAAGTGACCTTAAAGATCATCTAGTTCCAACCCCCCTGCCATGGGTAGGGACATGTTCCACTAGACCAGGTTGCAGAATTTCTTCCTTATATCTAATCTTAATCTGCCCTCTTTCAGTAAATATTCACAAACTGCAGAACATAAGTTTAAGGCATACTTTAATAAGAGGCTTAGTCAAATGCTTGCCATTTGTAAGTTGGGTCCTGATGAATTGTGTGAGCTGCCAGTGTCTCTAGCGTCACTTGTCATGAGATAACAAGGAATTTCACTGATTTTTGTTCAGTTAGTACTCTGAAAGCAAGCACCAACAAGTATTCATGCTCTTCACTCCTCCTCCTTCTCTCTTTCTCCTTTCTGAAAACAAACCAAGCCAAAAGCTCTTCTAGACGTTTTGTAGCACTGTTAATGTTTATAGGAAGCCGAGCAAGCCTCAACATTGCCCACATACTGGGTAAGTGTTAGAGTCTTGGCTACTATTCGCAACTATTTTATCGCTGTCCTCTAAATCCCCATAAATGCCCTAATTTTCTGAGGCCTCTGTGCCCCAAGGCTCCAGCCGATGCTGAAAGCAGGTGTGTACCGCTTTGTACTTCTGAGAAGCAGGTTATGTATTCAGGCATCCATTTCTACAGTGGCAGATGTCAGATGAACTAATTTGTTTAACACTTTTTAGACATCCAAGGTAGCTGGTGACCTAGCTGTCTGGCCACCATCAACTTTGTCCTTGGAAAGGCAGTAAAGGCTGTTATGGCAGTATGTAGAAAAGCGAGATGACTGCACACAGCCAGGCTCCACATTTTTATATCCATCTTGGAGGAGAAGATGGGAACAGAGGCACCATGCCTCAGTCTGCTCAAGTGTTCACAGCCAGGCGCTGCCCATGTTGCTTCTACAGGGCCTGCAGAAGAGAGAAGGGGAGGGAAAGGCCCCACATCTAAAATCTGTTGCCATAGGTCTGGTTATATGTGTTGACAAGGCAATGACTTCCTCCAAAAATGTGTATTTGTCTTTGCACTGGCCACCTCAGCTTCCCTGAAAGGAAGAGACCTGGGGCTTAGTAGCCAGGCGTGTTTCTTAAGATACTAGAGCTAATGGCAGTTTTAAGAGTACTTTCGGTATGGGCCCTGCTTTATGCATTGAATTGCACACACAGTTGCAACAGTGGAATAAAATTCATGATGAGTCTTTCTTCATCTCCCGAGCACCACTGTTTCTAGAGACAGGGCCTTTTGTGTCTAGGTCTGTTGGTTAGATGTGCAGAAATACTTGTGTATGAAATAGTGTGGGATCAAATGGAGGGCAGACGGTGAGACCCCTCTGAAAAAACAGCCTGATTGGATTTGAACTGTCTTAAAGCTCCCTGTAACTGTACTGAGCAAAGGAAATGTCTCCAAGACATTTTTTGTCCAGCTCCTGATAAGATAGCATGCTGCATGCTATGTTCAAAAGGATGTTTTCTCCCAAGTCAGCTTTTACAGAGGAAAATATTTACTTCCATTTTTTTCTTGGAGCAGCTCAGATGGAAGGAATGAGATTTTTGGCAAGTCTGTAGAAAAGGGTGGGGTGTCGTAAAAAGGAGGACGCTAAAATGGAAAAATTGACTCCCTTGAGTTGAAATGATTCCATTATCATTTGGATACGATATAACTTGGTAAATTCCTTCTGTTTTCATAATCCTGGGAATTGTAAGACTTCTCACTGTGAAGGAGAGAATTGTAAGACAGAGTTCCCTGAAAAGCCCAGAAAGGTCTTTACAGTAAGTGTAAGCAAATCACGGCTTTGGGTTTTAAATTCTGACTTTTGTTTGAGGGGGGAAAAAAAAGGTCACCCAAGAGATTTCTCAGCTTTCCACTCTGGAAGAAGGAATTCTTTGGTGGGTCTAATTTTTCTAAAGCATCAGGTAAAGTAGGAACAATTAGTTCTGTTTGTTTTTATACTGACTATTAATGATCATTGCTGACCCTCTTCTGATCATTGCTGCCTTTGTCACTGGAAATGTGTGAATATGTAAGAAAGAAATTGCAATCCCCATCTTTGCGTTACCCACCCGGGAGACGTGTCTTTCTTTGCAGTGACAGCGGATGGGAGCCACGCCTGGTGAAAATGGCTATATGAGGCATGCCCATAGCAGGAACCAAGCAGGAGAAGTCCAAACTATAGAGAAGCCCCCTTCTGCAGACATTTTGGGGGGGGGGGGTTGGGGTCAGCTGGCCAGAAGGCAGTGGGACCAAGCTGGCAGTGCATAGTTTTGCTCTTCAGCTTCAGAGACTCCTCTGGTAATGCTGGTTTCATCAACAGCATCTCGTGCTGACTGCCTCCCTTATTAGTTCTTCCCACTGGGATTTCTGAGACAGCCGCTTGCACCAAGCTCAAAACAATGTAAAAGACTTTAGACCCAATGACAGAATGAATACTGTGTACTTCTCTAGGGGCCAAGAATCTAAGGAGCAATCCTTCATTACTTGATACATAATTATTTTTCATTCTTTTAAAATGCAGTGAAATTCAAATATTCAGACCAGGAGAATTTTGTAATTAAGAAGCTTTGAAGTGGAGTAGAAATGAGAAGCCAGGGAACACAAGTGTTTCAGTGCAAGCCCCCTAATAAAGAACATATGGGAAAATAATAAACTGGTCTAAGACTTCATGTAGCACTTGAATGTGGCCAAGCTCTAAGCATTGTCATAAAATGTTTTTAATGGGCCAATTGGACTATTATAGCTGGGAGGGGACAGGGAGTTAGAAGTTTTAGTTTTGGCCAATAGTTCCTGATCAGTCCAGAAGAAAATCCAATTTCTCCTTGTTCTTTTATTAATACTTCGGGTTTACCTATGTGAATTTTCTTCCATGCAGCAGAAGCAGCAACAGTGGTTCTCACTCTCAGTATGTATAAGTAGTGCCATCAATTTCTGTTGCCAGTTCTGACTTCTTTTGTATTGGTATCTGTCTCCTTAAATCAGACACATGTTGAGAATCCCAAGCAGTAGTTGCTAACGTAGCCTATTACGCAAAATGCAGAACTAGAGCTGTAAACAATACGATGGAACGAATTACTGCAAGCAGCCTTCAGTATGAGCCAACCTGCAGTCACATGTGCATGCAAACGAGACACCGTTGCAGGGTTTAATCAACACTCCCATATACAGTGCTTATCTTGCATCGGATTTATACACAATCTATAAATGACATGAAAAATAGAAGCTAACTTTCACTTGTGTCATGGAGGATACGGCTGGTGCAGTAGAGAAAAGTAACCAACTGGCTCTCTGACTGTGGAAACTAGCAAAGTAAATGTGATTTTCTGCTAAAAAAGTGAGGCCTCTGAAATGGTAGAAGCCAAGGAAGAGCTGGCAGAGACAGTATCTCCCCTGGGGGCTCAAGGAGTACAGCTGCCATTGCGACTTGGGCTTGCAACCCCAGAGCTTTGCTCCTTAGCGGTAAACACCATTACCGGTGAGTTAAAGTTATCCCACGGTGTCTCATTGCCTTCTGAAACAGCCCGTTCAGCAAACCTCTCACCTCTGGAGGGGTGGAAGAATTAGATATTTCAGAATCAAATCTCTGAAAACCCGGAGATAACAAAACTGTAGCACATGTCCAGCATTTTGAAGTCTACCACTGCCCTTTCCCTGGATCCAGCAGGAGCCAGTGATAACTTTCTGGCTGCATTCACTGGACTAGCTTGTAGCCGTGGTACTAGTTAGAAGAGGCTGTGCTTATAAGGCAGCTTATAAGTTTAGATACGATAAGAAAAGATGTGGCTGGGCCATGTTTCTGTGCCAGATGGGAGAGCCCTGCTGTCTCACCTGGCCATGTATGAACACATAGCCCCAAGTGCCTGTGAAGGAGCTCCGGCATGCTTCCTTGCGGTGCTGCAGAGCAGAGGTGGTGGTGGTGGTGGTGGCAGCTCTCAGCAAACTTCCTGCCATGGGGAAATGGTCGCAGCAAAATGGGAAATGAGCGTACGTGGCTAAGACACTACTATAGTTAGAAATTGCATTGCTTTACCTGCTTCTCCTTCTCTACCCCCTACCCTTTGACATCAAATGGAGATTATGGTTGTGCTTTGAAGCATTCAGTCTGTGTCACTCATAACTCACCAACCGAGAGGAATCACAGTCCTATCTCTATTTTGGGGAGAGGGAAGCTGTATGTATATGTATGTGGCTCAAAGACCACAAAAACAAATCACTCAGCATACACCTCTCATCCCTACCGCCCTAGAAGGTAAAGAAGGTTTCAGGACAGTCTGGGTAACTGTAGTTTTCAGAGCTCTTAGAGAAGCACCCTGAATGTCACAAAACTAGGACTTTATTCTAATTGCAGGAAAATTGCATCACATAAGCCCAAAAATTGTCTCTCTTGTTTTCGAATAAGTCTGAGTAAAACCCTTCCGATCCCTACCCCTGCTCCCTTCAATGTTACATAGTAGTTGGGTAAGCTTCATACTGGTCTGTGTGGAAGCATAGAAACTGAAAGGACAGCACTGGAAAGATGATTAACTGAACACTTGTTCTGAAAACTCACTCATTTTTTTAGAGAACTTTGGGAGATGTTAATTTTAGAAGTGCCAAGAGTTACGGGTGGGCAGCAGAAAACCATGAAGAAAAAATAAACCAACAGAAAAGCATTTGATAAATAATTGACATAATGCATTGAAGGATAACTTGCAAAGTATGTTTAGTTTAAGCTTAGTTCTTGTTAAGAAAGTGATTATTTTGGTGATTTGGCATCTGATGAATTAGGAGAGCTCACTCAACTAACATCCCGAGCCAAGTGGCTGGCAGGTGAGAGAGATGAGATAGGCCTGCACTCAACTACAGAGTGACTCTACATAGAAATAGTATCTGAAATGTATGAAGTTTTATTTGGCTGCTGTGCACAGCCATGCCTTATCGACTGTACAAACTTGGCTGAGATGGGTGTCTACAGACAGGCAGAATTTCAGAGGTCATGCTCCCCATTAGAACAAGACTGTTATCTCGATTTCTGGTACAATGCTAATAACAAGTGGTCTAGTAGGTGTCAAATGTTAGGTACCTGAGATCAGGAAATGAGGCTCAGCAACAGCTGGAACAGGTTACTTAAAGGTGAGAGGCATCCAGGTTGTCTCTCCGCCACATTTGTCAAAACGCCCTTACACGAAGCCTAAAGAACGAGTCTTCCTCTGAGGTATTGCCTATTTTAAAATAGTATCTTCTAAGGGAGCTGCTTTCTGTCCTATCTGCTGACTCTGCTGATGAGACATGCATTTTTCCTGCTACTGACAGTCAGCAGCTCTCTTGCAAACCACTGACTACCAAACTCTAACCAGCTCCATGTGGCAAATCTGCAAATCCAGTGAAGGTGCACAAGTTCTTCTGAGGCCACCACTCAGTCTGCAGCACCTCATGACAGGTGGCCAGACAGAAGGACTTGGCTCTTGGACAGCAGTTCAGAGACCTGGCAGCAAGAAGAAAGAGTGCGGCTCGCAAACTTTGTTGTCTCAGAATTACAGTATCCCAGAACATTATTTTAACAGTCGCTTTTCAACACTGTGGCTTTGTTGCTTCTGGCCTCCATTACCAAGCCCAGTGCTTTGGTTTTGTTTTTTTTTAAGGCATAGAGACAGAATGCACCTGCACTGCCAAGCACTAGGAAGGCTCAAAATATGGTTGGGGAGAGCCCAGCTCATGTGCATCCATGCATAACCCCCAAATGTAAAAATGATGTACTGGACAGTGTGCGTGAAATACCAGACCTCCCTCCAGGGCTGTCAGTGTGGTTCCAAGCCTGTCAATGTCTTCAGAAACCAGAGCCATCACAAATGCCCCATTAGTCAAGGGTTAGCTGGTCCCACAGCTGTCACCGAGAGTGCCCTGTCCTAGGCTCCATCTACAAAGGATTCACTTGCCAACATGAGTGTTTCATGGAGAAGGGGACAGTGGGGTGGCAGGACCATCTGCTTAGTTTCAAAGGACCAAATCAGGGCCAGAAAGTAATTACAAGCATGTTACGGGGAAGATGTAGCACAGGGCCATTTTGCAAACCCCTTAAGAGAGAGTGGACCAAGCTGTGCTTGTAGCTACACTGAAATTAACTGTGGAGAGCTTTATCTTCAGTGATGATACTCTGAGGTTACAATGCCTGAAAAAGGTAAATGTAACTTCAATTTCTACGATATTCATTCTGTGGTCACATTGAAGGTATCCTTTTCTGTATGCATACATAAAGCTACACAAAACCGTCACAACCAAATCAAATGTACAAACTTACATTATATAGACACAGAAATTAAGGCCTGGATATTCAAAACTGGATGTCAAAAATCAGGATCATAAAACAGAAGCCAGACTTTCAAAAATGCTGAGCCACTCACTGAAATCAGTGGGCGAGCTTAGTACTTTTCCTTCCTCACGTACACACCTCACCTCTGATTTATATCCTGAAAGACATTTTCCTCAATTCCAACCTAAATCTCAATGGTTTTGGGGAGAACGTGCTCGCTCAGTGACACTTATAATTCTAATCCTATAGCTCATACCCCTCTTGAAGCTATGGGAAACCTGGAATAATAATGCAAACCACCAAATACTGAAGTTTGACTTTTCTCATGGGTGTTATTCTCACAAAAGAAGAGAAGAAAAAAAAAGAAAACAAAATTTTAGTAATTGTTTTGCTAAAGATTTACTTCTTGTTTCTTTGGGAAAGACCTTCCTTTGAAAAACCTAAATATTTTACTTTTTGACAAAAAACCATATGTATAACTGAAAACTAACTTTTAAAGACATTTAATTTTAAAAGCTCTGAAAGAAAATTATTACAGTGTTGCTGAATTCTTCAGAGCAAATAAACTTTATGCTGTCATCCACATGTGCCCATTTGCCCGATCTCTATAAAAGACAATAGAAATACATGTTATGCTGTACACTAGCATTCTGGTGTGAAAACATTTCTGCTATCCCATATAAAATACACAGTCAGGTTCTTTTACATAGCCTCCTTGGTTTTTATTGCTTGTAAGCCTGAATTGAAGACAGTAGACACTATTTTGTTTTGAGTTGCTATAAATTTTGACATTTGTCTAAGGGGATAATTCATGTAGCGCTGTAGGACTGTTGTTTGAATTCCAGCAGCAGGAAAAATGTCTTGTTTTGAAAGAAAGGCTTGTTTAAAATCACAAATCTCATATGAGAAGCCAGATAATAAAGCCAAAAAAGGGAACAAAAACAATTCTTACAAGGCGGACCTCTAAGCTTTGAATTGCTTGATGTATGAGCTGTCAGAAATCCAAAGTTCACCATGTGCAGAGAAATGTTTTGCAAAATCCCTAAGTTAGGGCTTTCTTGGCAGGATGTATTTCCTGAGCAGCATTTTGAAAAATTTCATTGCTTACAATTATAAAATGCTTTCAAAATGGTGCCTTTCTGCAGTAGAAGTAGAAATGCCATGTTAGGGCCTATTTTCAACGTTTTGCTTGTGCTGGTGTAATCACTATTTATTTGCCATTTCTAGAGCTAATAAAGGCGTGTATCCTTTTGCTTCAGCTGCGGTACGTGAACTTCCTAAATATTTTTGTGTGTCAGAATTACTGAGTATTTAGGAGGTAGAATACAGCATCTAAAACCTTTGGTGGAAGGCCACGCTAGATCCATCGCTAGAGAGATGGATCACCAGTGCTAGTTATTCAGTGAGTCATGACTGACTTACAGTAATGTGAGAAACAGTTACAGGTTTTAAGGCTCTACGTCCAAACGCACGGAAGACACCTTCAGGTTTTGCTAATACCATTTATGTGAGTGGTAGGTTCAGCCCAAGCCAGGACGATAAGTATCAAGGGCTACAAATACTTTAAACCCAATCCTGTGTCTTAAATCAGCTTCTGATTAGAGACTTGCTTTAACAGGATCCAGAACATTAATGACAGACACCTTTGATCTGATCGTGCTTTTTCTGAACTCTTTATGGCCGTTTCCCAAGTAGAGGAGGGTTATAGAAGAGAGACACTGGACTTAAGAGGTTCCAGCCCAGTCCAAACCTGCACTTAGATGCAGTGTGGCCAGACCTGGTCTCTGGAGATAGTTAATCCACGCTTCCCTTCACCTGCCGTAAGTCTCACAGGATCACAACCAGCTGTATCCAAATGAGAAATGTGAGGAGCAAGGACTACAAAGAGAAAAGGCTCAGCTGATGCCTTCTTAAGAGGAGGGAAAGAGGACTAATAAGACTGGAAGAGGAAGACCTGGTGATGAAGAAGTGCTGCCCACCCATTGTTCTTCTACCAGTACTTCCTTCAAGTATGTTCTGTGAGATCCTGAGGGTGTTCCTGCAGCTTCGTGGTAGCTTAGCTTATGCAAAGATAAAGGTCCACAGCAAAAGCTCTCTGATGTCTCTCTAGCAAGCAGAAGATGGACTTGAGCAACATATTTTGTGGAATCCTGCGCTCTCCAAGATGCGCATGATCTTTCCACTGGATTAAGAAGACTTATATATTCTAGCTCTCCAGTAAGTGCAAAGCTGGGTGTTAAGAAATGGGGTTATGGCTGTAGTGAGTGCAAGTTAGCTCTGTGTACGGCACGTTAGCCTAGTGGCTTACTTTTGTCCCTAGCTTTGTGCAAATTCTTTAGTATAGCATGGGGTGATGTCATGAGCAGCAACCTCATGGTTGTGTGGGCAGCTATTCCCTCTAATCCTAGGGAATGCTAGATCAAGATCTGTCTCAAAAATAATTAAACCTTTTGCATTCACTCCTCGCAGTGGCGTGACTGTTTCAGATCCTCTCTGCTCAGCTGGTTAGAAACCTTATTTCCCAGCTGAGATGTAGTTATGGCTCGTTTATACTCAATCTGAATTGAACATCTAGGGGAAATCCAGGACACATGGTATATTCAGTGCCTGAGATGGACTGTAATTACACTGACAGAGCTGCCAAGGAGCTCTACTCAATGGACGGAGGCGTTTGGAGAAGGGTGGTGCCCTTGCAGTTGTGAAAGAAATATTTCTCCATATTATCAAAGCAGAAGTCTGTAGTTCAGCTGGTCCCAGTGGATGGTGAGGGTAGGAAAGATTCTCGTTTGCTAAGCCAAGCTTATAAAACTTACAAACATCTTTTGCCTCTTGAGCTCAAGTAACAATAGGCTTCGTTTTCTCAGCTTCAGCTCTGTTCACTGAAACGAGAAGTATTGGTTCCCAGAGGGGAGATCTGAAGCTAAGTAAAACAAGCTGTGTGCAATTACTGCTTTCTGAAAAGCAGGAGGAGCTGGGCCAATACAAATGGTAAGGTTTGGTTCTTGATAAGGTTGTTGGTTTTTTTTTTCAGAGCAGCACTGGAGGGCAAACCCCACAGTCCTAATTCAGTCAAACATCTCCAAGTCACATTCTGACCAAAAAAAGACTGAACAATTTGTCTGGGAACTACAGTTGCTTCTTCAATCCCTTTTTCAAAAAATGCTCTGAAACAGCATTTTCCACTGCATCTCATTTTTCCCATAACATTACTGGGATAAATAGTATATAGCAAGTCAGTGGTGTTTGAAGATCACCCTGCACACACCTGTGTTTCTCCTGGCATTTGCAGCACTTGCAAACCTGGAAGAACGTGCATCTCTTCCACCATTCCTGCTCCAGCTCCCTGCCCTGTGTGTAAAGACCGAGAACATCCACTTAAGTCTGTTTAGGAGATAGTTATGATGGGACAGGTCAAGAAGACTTGGCTCGTTGTCCTCCTTATGGAGCCGTGTGCATTTCATAAAAGGACAGGTTCTCTGACGGCCTCCTATGTGCTTGCAGTGGTAGAGTTGGAGGCAGTGGTTTCCCATCCTCTCCCCAACCTTTTTTGAACTGCTGTCAATAAGACAACTGGCTTCATTGTCCTTTGAGGGCTTGTGCAGCACTAAGCAGCGGACAAGCTTCCAGCTGGAGCAGCCCAGGTGTAGTTCTCACCAGCTGGGCAAATATTGCTGTCAAGGGCACAGGAGCCAGAAGACAGTGCGGCTCCCACTCTGAAAGGTAAGGCATTGCGAGGCTGAGAGATGTTTGGGGAGGGGAGTGTCAGCAGATGGGTTGTCACCCCAATTAGCTTACGCTTCTGCACATGATGGGGACATGCTATTGTCATGCCAGATATGCTCTTTACCACTTTCCAGGATGGTTCCTAACCTCTGTATCCTGCTATTTCTCTCTTCCTGCTGAGCAGCCAGACAGCAGTAGCAGCTCCCTGTATCTCTTTGTGAATGGCAGCTGGGCCGAGCAACAGGCTGTATCTTTCAAGGAGGCACATGCACTTGTTGTTCTCGCACTGCCTGTCTCTGCAGGCATCATTTGGGGACTTTCAGGCTGTCTGTGAGCTGCGATCCATCTGAGAGACTGTCTGTAGTCAGCCTGCCACTGGTGGAGCTGCCCATTTTGGACGTTTGCAAGGTGTCCTTTGCTCTGCTGCCGGCCTCACTTCATTCTCGGAGAGGCTGTTAGCACTAGTGGGGCTTTCAGACTTTGAGCGTGAGGTTTAAATCCAGCTGAAAGGTGTTCTTGCTCTTCCATGTTTCTGACCTATTCTTCACCAATCCTTTCTGTTGATGAGGATGGGTTTTGTTCTGCATTGTCTTGAATGGCTGTATTTTAAGAAGAACAAGGCTGTTTTACTGTGTCTTGAGGCTCTGTGATTTTAATAATTGCTGACCAATATCCTTGTACTTTTGAGGGGAAAAAAAGAGGGGGGGAGGTTCCTTGAAGTGCTGTTAGTGTTTGAAGTTAAATTATGTAACTCTACAATTGTCAAAACACACATCTGTGTTTACTGAGAATCTTACATCTTTAGTGCAGTTTTTAAAGGGCTGCTGCTTCTTCCAGTCAAGCTGCCAGGGATAATCTCAACACACATTCAGAGTCCTAGATGAAAGTAGTGCTGATGAATAATGCCCCTCACAGAGCCTATGATGGATAGCAAGTTAAACTGAGTAGTTAGACTAAACTTTGTATAGCTCAGAGGTTCCTAATCATGACACTACTTACTGCTTTGTTGCTTACTTGTGACATCTTTTCTTTTAAAAAATAAACAAACAAACAACTTGTTAGCATAGTTATTAAGCTTTTGAAAGTAAATGAAGCAAACTCTGGAAATGTAGTAAGAGCTGTCTCACGTGAGGCAACCACTGACACAGTAACCTGACTGCTTACTCTGTATTCAAAGCGCAGCACACGTTCACAGAAAACCTTGCTGCAGCTTACAAGAAGATGGAATATTTTATAAGAGAGATCTAGAGAAAATGAGAGAAGAGTACATGACCATGCAATGGTTAGTGATAACTGCTCCCCTCAGCTCCATGCTGACCTTCAAGTCAAAAAGCTAATCCCTTCCAGCAAAAAGAAGTATGATTGCTGAACAAGTGCCTGCCTTGGAGCCCACTGTTCCAGTTGCAGCAGGTGTCGTTATGTTGTATTATTTCATTGTGAGGCTCAGAGTTGTGTGTTTGTTTCTAAGAACTGCAGTAATTGTGGTTTCAGAAATATTTGGTCATTTTTATTAATAATTGCAACAATGACTTCATCTGTTGGATTCATCTCTAGCCCTCTCCAGCAAGGAGGAGTGAGGGACATCCCCCCAACCTTCTGGTCTGGGTTAAAACACTTCCCTGCATTAGGGGAGGCACAGCCTCGCATTTCTCCTGATGGAGAAGGAACTGAACCTGGTTCTCTCACAAGACACAAATTCTCAGACTGTTTGAATTCCTGCTTAAAAAGGGACTGGGAACATCACCACCACTCCCACCATGTCTGCTTTTGTCTCTAGCTATGCTTAGTCAGAGTGAACCACGAGAGGGAGGGACGTGAGAGTGGTAGGTGCGAGGTCTTGGTGAGACATGAGTGTGAGCAAGGCGTTAGTTGGTTGGTGACATCAGGCACTGGGGTGAGGCAGCTGATGTGGTTTTCATGGCTAAATGAGTTACCTTGTGTCAACTAGGCTGGTAACTGATTACCTGCAAAATGTGGGGTAAAATGCATGACCTTGTATCTCTTTGCTTTGCCAAGGGCAAAGTGCCTACAGCCAAGAAAGAACAACTGAGAATAAACTTCCCCAAGCATCTTCCCTCTCCCATTTTCAATGGGTTATCCTAAACTTACAGACAAATACTGAAATGAGTCTTATTTGTGTGTAGCCTCATAAAAATCGACCTTTTGTGCAGAGAAATTGCTCTTCTCCTATGTTAAGGAATTCCTTTTTTGGATTTGGGATTTTTTAAAAATTCTTACCATTATAATGTATACTGTCTAAGAATCTGAACATACAGAATATACTCATGCTAAAATCAGGACAGTTATCTCTTTATTCCCCATAGTTTAAAAAGAAATTTCATGTACCACACCAGTTCTCAGCTTCCTCCGCTCTGTGCTTTAACCACGAAGGCCACAGCTTCCCCCATGCTGCTCCATGAGTTATAGCAGTAAAGCCATTTGTGAGGCTGGCCCATGAACCATATTGTAAACTGATTTTTAAAAAAGGCAGGGGAGTGGGGTGGGGGAGAGCAGAAAACCACCCAGCAAGACCCACTATTTTTTTGCCTCCTGGAACTACAGAGAGTTGCATACTCCTAGACAAAGTGAATGTCCCATGGGCTGTAGAGTTGTTTCAATTCAATGACTTTTTACAACCACCCCAGACTCACTTTGCATAGAGCACAAGAAGAAACCAGGCATTCAAGGAGTGAGGCAACAAAGAATTAGGGAGGAGGTCACAAAATCTGAAATGAAATGTCAGTGTGGGAAAATGATCAAAGCATGCACCCAGGGAAGATAGATGTAGACCGCCTAAAACAGCCATGTGGGACTTGATGGAGTTTTTGCTGGATCTATGTTGCAATTGTTCTCATGGTTCATGCTTTGTAAATCCATAGCTTGCCCTAACTTGTAGCGGTGTGAACTTGATGAACTGCTGCTTGGGTCATTTGATATTTATTTTAGTGATTTAAACTTAGGGGTTTTTTCCCCAATAAAATACAACTGAAAAGCCACACTCCAGACTTTTCTGCAATACAAATTTAATCCCATAGATCTAAGGATCAGAACTGAATAATGAACACAGAAAATATACTTGAAGAGATTAAAAGGATTAAACAAGCAGCTTTCTATAGAAATAATTTTTGAAAACCTTGTGGAATGTGATAGAAAACTGAGGTGCAGCAGTGTGTTTGTGACCATCAAAGGAGTGCAGTTCAAAGGGCTTAAGTGCATTCTGGAGGATTTTTTGAACGGGAAATTTGCAGGTTGGCTTCCTCTCAGTGCTGCGGTCTCCTCTGCTTTCTCCTTGTCAACTGTTGAAGGAGTGGCTCTTGTTCCCAGAACTCTGAATGTGTTTGATTTGGGTCCCTGCTCCAATTTCCCAGCTGTTACTTGAAGGTCACTTTGAGTATCTTCTCTACTTCACTTGTTGAGCCCACAAAGGCCTCTAGAAAACTAGGAGATTCGCCAAGCATACAGGGTCAGAGGGAGTGCCCAAACCCGTGGCTGCCCTTGCAGAAACAGCAAGCTTGGCAACTGCAGCCTGGTAGTCCTGGGAAGCAGAGTCGTTTGTTTATCCGGAGAATCAAGAGCAGCACCATGAATCTTTTTCGCATGGGTAGGACTTGCAGCTTGTCTTGCTCGTGTCAGTGGCCCCATCTCTGCAGCGTCCGAATCAGCCTGAAAAATCTCAGGCGTGGCATTACACTCGCTGTCGAGCCCTCCCCTCATTTCTCTCCGATCCCGCAATTGCTCCTGCCCCTGCCAGAAGGTTGAACATTTATTGGACCAAACAAAATGGAGAAAAACGGGAAGAAGAATGCAGTGATGTCATTCTGCAGTAGAACTTCTGTTGTGTTAGACATCCAAAAACCTCAGCGGATAGGCATGCTGTCTTTCAGGTGACAGTCTTACAGTGTGTTAGGATTTGGGAGCTTTTTGAGCTAAAGGGTAAAAATAGATGGATTTAAAGCAATATGAAAATAGTCACCATTCTCTTCGCATTCAGTCATAGGATTAGTTGAGAAGACACTGAGTGATGTCCAGCAGATGAACAATTATTGGCCCTGTCTGAGGATCACACCCTGTGCTAATTATCAGTAGTTAGGCTGTGTTAAATTGTGGTTATAGCAGATGTGTGCCATCTGAAGATAGCTGTGCTGCGTCCCCTCTTTGGAATGTATTTGATGGATTATTTAAGTTTCTGCTTTTGAAACTATCAGAAAAGTGAAAACATGATTATACCTTTCTGCCTGCTCTGTTACCTAGCCGGGTTCTTGCCCAAGCAGTGTTAGTCTGTTCAATTTACCTATAGCGGTTACTTGGTGTGTGCATCTTATGTGTCATCTTCTCGCATTTATTCAGGTACAAGAGACTCACGGTAACCCTTGTAACTACTAGTAAACATGGATCTTTTAGTGATTACCACCGTACTAGTATGGAACACCATCCACTGTCATCTTCCAGAGACTCTTTTATGATCTGAGAGGTGTTGTTCCTTCCTCCTTTAAGGCAACATTTTAACTTTATCCGCTGCTGTTAGCTGTATCCTATTTTTTCATATTTACTGACTCCTCCTATAGACCGATTACCCTCTTACTCGTCATTTAGCTGAGTTATATATATACATACCGTTTCCCCCCCCCCAAGCAATACTGCACACCTATTTGATAATTTGAGGTGGGACTTTTGTGGTTTATAGCATGAGAAAACAGGCTGTCCAAATATTGTAGTAATTAGTGTTGCAGCATTTCTTACGTAAAAACCTGAGTTCACGGGATGGCATGCACCTTGGAGCATTCATAACTTTAATGCATTAAGATATTTCCTAACTTAAAACCAAAATAAAATCCATCTGTTGACATTTACTTCTAACTTCACTGTATCTAGCCAGACCATGCTGAAATAATGTGTAAACCTTGCTGTGGAGCCCATGGAAAGGGAATGAGATCACTGGAAATTCAGCCCAGATTCGGTCAGGACCTGGCCCCAGTTTACTTGATTGGTTTACAAACTCTGGAGACTTGGTTCAAATTGTGGCTGACGAATACTGTGTACTATTATCCACGTATAAATTGCCACATGAAAGGGAAGTTTTTCTCTTCTCTCCATGAAGTTGTTCTTTTTTGACCTCTGTGGCACCTTTTTTTTTAGACTTCCTCTGGATGTCATTGGTGAAAATGAGGAGAATTGTGTACAGGAAAGCTAGAAGAGAAATTTTAGTGTTTGAGGCTGATCTTAAGAACTGAGTAGGGAGCTCAGGTGGTAAACTGGGAGAAACAAGAAGTGACCTGTATCACCCAAGCCTCTGGGATTAAATGTCAGGAAGTTACATGTTCTCCTCCTGGCTCTGCCAGCTCAAACCTTTTGTTTGGAAGTAATGTCGGTCTAAACTGTTCAATTCTGTCATCGTTGATCCCAGCTCCTTCTTCCCACATTGTCCTTCCTCCCCTCACGCGCACATGTTTGTTTTCTCAGTTTTAAACCAGTTATAACTCAGCGAAGGGCTAGAATAAAACCTTTTTCTTCTTTTGTAGTATGGTTCATTGATGTGGTTCCTGATCCCAACCCATGCATGCTTGAGTTGGGAAGAGTGACAGTATGGAGCAAGGCTGGGAACTCCCTTGGCTGGCACCAACTCCCCAGGACAAGGCCTGTGGACCGGTGCTCTGAATTACCACCTACTTGTGGGCATATTGTTTTATGTTCTGTCCCTACTTTCCCCCTCCCTAAAGCCAGAAGACCTTGCATGTGACCATCCATCTCTCAGAGATGTTTGGAGGATTAAATAGCTAATACCGCTTCAGGCCAAGATTTCTCAAACTAATACTAGGCTTTTAAAATTGACTTGGGCCTAAAGAGTCCCAAAATAAGGCTCTGAATTAAGTGTAGCATGTTTGACAGTGATTGTGTTGAAATAAGTAGATTTACATTCACTTCCAGAAGCCTGGACGTGATTGAACAAAACCCTACATTTCCAGTTAGTTTGAGCTTTCATGGGTGATATTAACTGTCACTCTTTTCTCCCTGTTTCTCAAGTTGTTTAAAGGGATGAAAGAAAAGTACAAAAAGTATCCTGCGTGAGCTTTTAAACAGAGAAATACAAGCATCCTTAAAATGGATTAGCATAATGTATTTAAAATTTCAGAGAAATAAAAAGATTTTGACATGACATGAAAAAGATTGGATTTCCTGTTAACACGTTTCATCCAACTCTGAAAAGCATGCTTTGTTATATGCTCTCTACTAATGCCCAAAACATCCACCTTTAAAAGTGAACTTTTCCACCTCTAATGAGAATAGTGATCAGAATTGCCCCAGCACTCTCCTTGTTCCCATGCTCCTGCTTCTTACTGCATCCAAACCAAATAAAGATATTAACGAGGATTAAATCCAAGTCAAGTTAAAACCTCAGTTGTTTCTTCTTAACAATGTGTGGTTGGATTAATTTGCAAGACTATTGTCTCTTTTTTCATCCTTATTACACTGTTTATCAGCTCATTGCGCTGTGCTTCTACTTGCAGAGACCGAGAATGGAGAAAGTGCCTGAGAAATTTCAGATTGCAAGATCATTCCTGTTTTCCATGCAAGCCCTACTATAAGACTCATGATCAAGTGTCTGGAAGTATTTGCTTTTGACAATGAGAAAAAGATATTTTTCTTTCAAATAATGGAAGACATGATAATTAATATTTTGCTTAGCAGAAAAGAGATCTACCTGACTTGCCAGGCAGCAGAACAAGCTGTTTACACTTGCAGAGGAAGGGAATATGTAGCTCACATCTTGCACTTACATCTGCTGCCTTTACTTTGGTGAAAGGCATGTTTCAGATGAAAAAGTAGTCTGATGTTTGGTCTTCCAATTCCTGGCGTGGGGAAAGAGTTCAGTGATATCTCGTCAAGAGGAGCGGGCATGAATAAAAAGAGTGGATAGGCCTTAAATGTGTTTTATTTGTGTTATCATATTTGGGAGCATTTCTGTTAAAATGTAAGCACATCCTGAAGTAGAGCAATTTTATCGAGTGTAAAAATGAGAGCCAAGTAACTACTTCTGAGCAGTGCTGGTGTCACCTTAATGCAGGGCAATAATTTGCACCTTTGAAGTGCAAAAGTTGGAGCCTAAAAAAAGGAGAGAAAGTTTTTGTAAAACATTACCTCTTTGAAATGGCTGTCCTTAGTCTTTGCTCTACATCTCCTGGCGAGCAGGAGATTAGCTAGAGCAACCAGCAGAGGAGGAGCAGCTATTTAGGGTGGGCTAGCGCTGAGGTCCTGGGATGTGACATGACAGTGCCCTGGGGCTTAACACCCTCCAGCTGCGAGTGAGATGTTCCCACATGAGGGGCAGCAGCCAGTTGTCCCAGCCTATCCTCAGCAGAAAATCAGAGGGGGACGTTCACATGTTTATTGCTATGCTTCAGAAAAGGAGCGGCTGGTATTGCACGCTATCTGTTTATCTTCCTCTTGTCCTTTTCTGTTGTTTCTTAAAGCATCCTTTGTACAACTGCCCGATATATCCTTTGCAGGTGAGAAAACCTAGCTCGTCTGAGCACTGAACAGTTTCGTTTTCCCAGGTTTCTAGGAAGATGCTGGAGCCAATGGTTATTAGCGACTCCTAACATTTGAATTCATCTCCCGTTACTGCCGGTCAGACATCAACAGAAAGATTACACAATGCAATAACTCATTTCAAGGGGATTTAAACTCCTTAATACCTTTTCCAGGCTTCAGCTGTGTCTCAGCTTCCCATTTGCAACAGGCATTCCCATCTCAAATGAATTGCAAATCTGCGATAACTTATGAAACACCCGATTATTGTAGAGGGAAGAGGCACCTGAATACAATGCATAGCAGGGGTCTTGGAGACACAAGGTTATCTCCTTGTGTGTGTATATCTACTTCTTTACTGGGGATCTTGCTAGTTAAAAAAAGAGAGAAAAAAAAAACCATGCCTGGACAGTTCATTATGCCATTAAAGTTACTAGAATTTTTTTTGTGACTAACATTTTACAGATTTTATGGAAAAAAACAAAGTCTTTGTCATCTCCGTGGTTCTAAGAATAATTTGGTGATTTAACTCCTTGGAAATATCTTTTCTTTTTCATCTGCTCATTTCCTCAGTCTTACTTTATGAGAGAGAGAGTTTTCAAAAATATTCCAAGAAATGAAGCAATACAGGACAAATTACTGAGTTTTTTTGAATGTAGCAATGTCTTTCTTTGGGAATCCTTGAAGCAGATGAAGTGATAGACAGAAATGTTTCGCTGTAGCTTCAGCCTGGAGAACTTGTCATTTCAGAGCAGCTGGAGCGTTGGCACAAGCTCCCATGTTATGTTTTTTGTTTAATCCATTCATGATTCCCCCCCAAATTATTCCATTTTTTTGGCATAAAATGAAAACAAGCGAATCCACTACACACCTAGAAAAATATAAAGCTCTAGTCCTTGCGTCATGCAAGCCTCTATTCACATTCATAAAACTAAACTAATTTGTTCCAACTAAGAATGTATCCTTTAATCCATTGTCCAACTACTAAAATGGAATAATCAAGAATTATTTATTGGCTAAGGTTCAGATGGACTTAAGTGCAAATGTACCATAAATCCTTTCTCTCGCTCTCTCTCTCTTTTATTTTATTTTATTTTGTTTTTAAATCCAGCCAGCAGTATCTCTCCTTCCAAGCTTTAAACTCATCTTGTCTTCGTGGATTAGGGTTGACAAGGAAGCTAGCTTTCCAGCTGGGAGGCATGTTCCATGTTCTCTTCCTAAATATTTTCCATGGTTTTTGGTGTGTGCTTTATACTCATTTTGTCCAAGTAAAAATAGAATGAAACAGTGTAGTCATGCAACCTGTCTGAGGTTAGATTAGTTTCAGGGATTTCTTGCCCAAACTATATACTGCGGGTGAGAATCTTTTGTCCCAAATGAAGGACAGATCTTAATTTCAATATTTTGCTCTTCATATCTGCATGTTGCCCACTGCTGATTGAGGATCCGGTAGAAAGCCATGACTCCGGAGAGACTAGAAGCCTGCCTAAAATAATTAGGACTAGGCTGCTGTTCCTCTAAAGTCTGGATCATTTTGTGGTATAGAGTTTAAACAGCATACATTAATTCCAGTACATTAGCTGTATTAAAGAGGAGAAGCATGAAACCATGCTCACCATTGCTCGTTATT
The DNA here is from genome assembly GCA_009819775.1 of Phoenicopterus ruber ruber. Lineage (NCBI taxonomy): Eukaryota > Metazoa > Chordata > Aves > Phoenicopteriformes > Phoenicopteridae > Phoenicopterus > Phoenicopterus ruber. The sequence continues at coordinate 60,047,584 of CM020216.1, read as the reverse complement.
AATGATCATGTCTGTGTCGGCGGTTTTTTGCACCTCTGCCAGTTAGCTTTTGAAGTTGAACATGCCTAATGGACTTATTTGAGGGAGGAAAGATGACAATAAGGTATCAGAGAGAGCAGATCCATGGAAAAATAATGACGATGGAAAACATGGTAAGTGGAAGGAAAGCAATTCGTAAGAGAAAGGGATTAGAGACCTTTCCTTTCTTTTCTCTTTTTCCCTCCAGAAGGTGGGGGAGCATGTCCTTCAAATTTTCTGTGCACCACAGTTTTTTTCCATTTCAAGGCCAAAAAGGACCATTGCAGTAAATCAGTCTGATTTCCTTTGTAGCATTAGCCACAAAACTTCCCCAAATTAAGACTTGATCAAAACCATGTGTGGGGGAGAGGGCGAAGGAGCCATGCCGTGAAAAATCAGCTGTTCCTTCTAGGTGAAATATGCATGCTTTGTGTAGTTGGCACATCCTAATGCGTGAATCTGGTGCAACTGCAGAGGCCTGGCGGGGGAGCTGCCCCTCGGTCAGGACGGTGGCCACGTGCTGAGGCAGCGAGACGGGAGGTGGCGAGGTAAGGGATGGCTGGCTGGGGTGCAGCCGCCCGAGGCAGGGTTGTCCCTTCTTCTCTATGTGTGTGCGTAGCTCTGTTTACAAAATGAAGACACAAAATTACGTCGTATAGATGAAGCCATGCTATGCTTAGATCTTGGCAGTTGCGTGTGATTATGGGCCAAGCCAACTCAAACGGGTGGCAGAACTGGGATAAAGATGGACAAGCGTAACAAGGGTTGTCCCACATACAAGATGTCTTCAACACAAGGAAGAGTAAATATACTAGGACTTTTCAGGTTTGATAAAAGAGATGATGTGGGGAGGCAGGTCTGTGAATTCATGTATGGTGCAGAGAAAAGGAATGGTGGATCCCTCAACCATTTACATAGTTTAATATTTCTGTATTAAACTAAAAATCTTGTAGTGAAATTATGGGCAGCAGCTTTAGACAAAAGTGAAGAATGTCTCCTTTTTTTTTTTTTCTTCCACAAGACTTATGATAGTATTCCCATAAGTCATTGCTGTGGGATGTAAACAATTTTTAAAAAAATTATTTAACAAGTCCATGAAGTGTAGGCCTATTAATGATTACCAAATGCTGTGGATCGGGATGCAATCTACAGATCTCCCCTGAAGCACTAATTTGCTAGTAGCTACGAGGGCATTGTGATCACAATTACTTTGTGACAAATACTTTATGTAAATATCTGTCATATTTCGTGGGTCTCTTACCCTGAGCTTCCACTGTTTGTACTTTTAAATCAGGACACTGGGCTAGACAGATCTTTTGGCTGAGGCAGTGTGCCAGATCTTATATTCCAGAATCTAGGAGAATTACTCCATGTACGTTTCAGTGCCTTTCCACTGCTTTTCCCCCAAGAAAGAGGTGAATTTTACTAGTTTTATGAAAATACGGATGACCATCTTCTGGGTTTTGTTCCACGTCTTCATTTCCTTTCAGTGATTTAATCTGTACAATGTCCTTTTTTAATAAAAACAGTACTGAGGCTCAGAGACTTGATTCTAAGTAATTGCATGAAACTTGCCAGTCCCCAAGGCTTGTTAAATACTTGTTCAGAGTAGATTTTGCAAAGTTAGGAGCATGCGGGCAGCTTGCTTTCAAAGATAGGACTTTTCAGCTTTCATAGGAAAGCTTCATGAATCTTTCTTTGTGCCTCCTTTGGTGGCCTGAAGGGTTAAAATTAAGAGAGGCCAGATTTCAGCCCTAGGAAAGCACTGTGAACTGTTGAATTTGCAGGGTATTTTGAGATAGCGATGTGCAAGTAAAGTTTAAATGAGGAGAAAAATGGACTACCTGAGCAGATGAAGTACATCTTTTTGGTTGCAGGCATAAACTGTACCTTGGCTTAGACCTCAGCAACTCGGTTGAACCCTCTTATTATATCTATTTGAATAAATCCAAAGCAATGCCATAAAAATTCAGCAGTGAGTCATTCTGATATAATGAGCCACTCTGAATTTAAGGAGAATTTGGCCCACCAGGTGAAGGTCTTCTTTCGGGGCTCAGCAGCCTGTCCAGTTCTGCTTCTCCCATTTGAGATTGAACAGTATTTCCCTTACCCTCGTTGTAGTTCTTCTTTTAAAGTTCATGAAGCGCGTGCCTAGGAAGCACACAAAAATTGCAGGCATGGACTCAAGCATCAGTTCGTAGGAACAAAATCTATATCAAGGTTGCAGCTTCTCTGGCGATACTGACAGAGCACGCAGAGTGAGAAAATGTGATGCGGAGGTGTGTGCGGTGCCAGCAGCTCATGCAAATTAAATATTCAGTCCCTTTTATTTCACTTGTGTCAGTGATTTCCTCAGCCAGGCTTCAGTGATTTTAAAAGTGCAAACCTGCTGCTTGCTTCATCACTTGCAGGGCCGCTGGGACCTGCACTCAGCGTGCTCTATGGGAGTCAGCAGCTGCTTAAATCAGAGAAGGCATGTGGCTGATTGAATCACCTGTCATATTGATTTATGGAGCTCGAAGGTCATTTCTTCGTGGCTTGTAAGTGATTTTCTTTGGATCAAAAATATAAAAGAAGAAACTGTAGAGGACCTCTTTATTAAGAAAAATGTAAAAATAATGAATAAAGACAGGTGGGGCTTTTTTTGATAATTCCAGTGGAGGAAGAAACCTTTCTCCCATAATGACATCCATAGTTCAAAAAAAAAAAAAAAAAGACAAAGAAAAAGAAAGCCTCAGTCGCCACTGACAATACCTTTAGAATGTACTGATCTATCTAGTGTTTTCTGACTTGGTGGTTAAGTACATTACCACTCTTCTTCTGACTGAATTTAGGTACTTGCTCTGCAAGCTCTTGCCATAGGTAAAAAACCCATCTGCTTACAATGCATATGTAGTTGCCCGAGCTCCTTACTCTAGTTCTGGTGTTGCCATTCACGCAGCTAGCATCCAGCTCTTCATTTCATGCTCGTTTTCAGCGCATAGCTTGTGGAGTAGGATGCTGTATAAGACAAAGGAAGGGGAATCTGTTCTGTAAGAACAGAGGAGGCATACCTGAGGTACTACTGCAAGAGATCTATAGCATTTTAATAAGGGAATCATTTCTTTGTCTGGAAGAATTTATCTTTTTAATATTTTAATTGGGAAAAAAACAAAGATGAAAGGCTAAATAAAACGTATTTTCATTTATCTTCATTACACTAGTCTGAGTATGTCTGGAGAAGCTTTTTTTTTTTCTGGCACACTACAAGTCACATGCAAGAGCAAAACTTGGCCTATTTATTTTATTCTTTATAAAGACTTTTCCTCATGCCTTTCATTCCTTTCACCCATCACTCCTGAGTAGGAATGTTGCTGATCGCATGGATAAGACTGAGAGCAAAACTCCATGAAGACCCACGAGTGCTGAGTTTCACTCCTGATCTCTAGGTATCACATGCATCAAATAATGCTTCTATTTTTGTGGAAGAAAAAGCTTTTCAATAGTGAGGCTCCTGGTCGCTGAGTAATATAGAAACCAGGGCAATGCCAAGGCTGTTACCCATCAGTAATCCTCAAAATAACCAGAAATGCCCCACGGGAGACTCAGAGCTAAAATAAGTTAACGCTCAAACTATGCAGAACAGATTTCAGAAATTCAAATTGCAGTTTGCAGAACTACAGTTCTGGTATAAAGTCTGTTTTTCTGCTTTTTCACCTCACTAATGAATCAAATATTGTTTTCTTGTCACAGACCAGGCAATTTTGTTCCACAGACCTATGCAATTGCTGCCTTAGCAGCTGAGCTTGGTTTCAGTTTTGGCAAAGGAACTAGGTGGATCCACAGGGAAGAACTGCAGAAATATAGAATTTATAGAAATGCTTACAGCTCAGCTGCAAAACTCTGATAGCTTGAATTAAAAGTAAAGGACAGAATAACTGTATCAGTATATACCATTAACGTAGATTTATTTCTTTACCACTTTGCAGTGATAAGTCAAAGCTGATAAAAACAAAAAAAACATCCTTTCAAAAGTGCTGATTGTGATTGCTCTGAATGACAGCCTCTGGGACTGCAAAGTCAGGCAAGGTGGATGAACTGACTTAAAATACATAATAATTTTTACTTTTAGAGACAGCTCAAATCAATATTTTCTTTTTTTTTTACTTTCCAGAAATGTTCATCATAACTTTTCCATTATTTTATGCCCTTTTGAAATTCTAGGTTCCAGACAGGATGAGAAACAAAAGTGCAGTAATTCTGTGAAAGAAATGGTTGTTCCAGCATTTCTGGCTTCTCAGGAAGGAAATAAGTAGTATTATATTTTCCATATAAAAGAATAAACATATGCTTCCAGTTGCAGTGACCTTTTAGATTAAGCGAACAAGACAAGAGCAAAAGGCAACGTCTTCGTGAGAGGGTGGATGGTGTTGGCCTGATTGCTGCTGTCTGGAACCCTGCTAAATAATTTATGCTTGTGCAAAGTGGATGTACGGTGCTACCAAATTGCAGGGGCACATTTATGCTCACTGCACAGGAGTTCAAATGTCAACATAAGGCACCAAACTGAGGGGAGGAAAAAAAAGTGGAAGGAGGGGGCAAAAAAGGAGAGGCAGACATTTTTTTGTTGTTTTTTTTTTTTTAATGGCAGTCAGTGCACCAAATAGTAGCTGCCTCCCGAACTTCTACACATCTAGGGATTCAGGAAAAACAACTCTGGGTTGCTGCTTATGCTCCCTGTAATAGTGATAACCTCGTAACCGGCAATTGTCTTGGAAAGTTCACAGCTCATTTGCTACAAACCCAGGAAAGATGGATAGGATGGATAGTTTGGATAGACCTAGACATCCAGGTGCTTATCTGAAGCAAGGTTGCACTTGAGGCTTGAGTTATGTTTTTTAAGACTTGTTTCCTTTTTTTCCTCTTCCATGCCAGATGTTGCAAGTGACTTCTAGGAGGGGAGGGAAGGCACCTCTCTCCTTATCTGCCCATGGGAGGAGCACACAGGGCCCCGCTGCTGTGGTGGAAGGGCCACCGGCTGGACCTGCCATCAGGTGCGTGTGCGTCCTAGCAGTGCCTTGCCTTAGGAGGAGCCTTGCTCAAAGGCACGTGCTTCTCCGTTATGGGCAGCTCCATACCCTCACTGGAGGACGCCAGGGGTGTCTGGTCAACTGGCAGCTGCTCAGCCAGACCTGACGTGTGGGATCTCAAAGCTGAAGAGAGACTGTGATGTTTTATCACAAGGGGAAGTACCACTATAGAAGAAGATGAAATGTCAAAGGGGTGAGACTCTTGCTCAGCGTTCAGTAGATTCTCAGTTTTACCTGTTCCTTTTCAAAATAAGCATGTCTTTAGAAGAGGAAAAACAAGGAAATGAAGTTTTCCTCATTTCTTGAGCAAAATCCAAACAAAATAATTACAATTTGCTTTCATTTAAATTAAAAAAAAAAAGTCGTCATGCATACATAGTATATTTATATTGAGATATATACTTTTAGTTGTTACAATTATTTTTGGCCTTTCTCCCAGAGTAGTTTTGCTTTATTGTTGGTAGCCAGCGATGGCTGTTCAGCAGCCTGCAGTAATGTCTGTAGCACTGCAGGTCTCCTTGTTGACCTTCAGACATTTTAAATTGATGAGAAGTTACTATTTTCTTCATCTTGCAAATGAAATACAGATGATGGCACAAGAAGGGTCTTTTTTTGGTTGTTTTTTTTTCATTCAGCGTTGCTCAGGGAGTTAGTCCAGGGCTGAGAGTGACGGTCATGCAAACTGTGCCCAGGAGCTCGGTTCTTCCTAAACGTGGCTGCTGCATTTCAGCAGTGGGTGAGAGCAGAGGAGATTTGCTGCCTCTCTGAGGAAAGTCCTGCAGAGACATCCTTCTGCAGCAGTCTGTGTTAGGGAGAGAAAGGTATTTGTTTAAGGCATTTAACATATTGGCACAGAAAACTTGCTTACTGGTTGCTTCTTTGTAGTTCATATGAGCCTTTAACAGATATAATTTGTTATGACATTTACCATTTTGAAGTATGGCTTTGTAATCAATGACCTTAGTAGAAAGCAATACTCTTTTTCTCTGCGTGGCAAGGTTTGAGGAGAGGCAGTTGCTCTGGTTTTTGTCCTGGGAGAGCAGGCACATCTGCGGCAGACCCAGAAGCATTTTGGAATAAGACCCTAAAGCCCTTATGGATGACAAGTGCTACATAAATCAAAAATAGTGAAGATACGATAAGATAGGAAGCAATAAATTCTGGAAGTAAGCTGGTCCACTTGTATACAAAGTTTGGTTTAGATTTATTGTAGGATTTATGTTGCAGCGTAAAAGACTGGGGCATAAAATCACTTGACAAGCAGTTCTCTGGAGAAGTGGTTTCAGTCTGCGTTTGGCAGAGACCTCACAGTCCGGGAGCTACTTCTGAGGGGATCGATGACAGGTAAATAAGAAAGCAAAGTACTGTCAATAAAGTGAAATTTCACTGATCAGAAGGCTAAACCACCACTAAAAAAAGTTAGAAGGCTGCAAATTAGTTTAGTTGGAAATTGTTAACCTAGTGTATTCTGTGCTAATGTAGGTTTGTAGGAGGGTAGCAGGTGGTGGGGTGGGTTGAGTTTTTTCAAGAGCTAGACCATGGCATTTTTTCTCTGCTAAAGTAAATGTAAGGAGCCAGTATCTCATAAAGCCCAAATATAGTATCTTGCTGCTGGAATTGTTGAACTGGAGAAGAAATGGGTTGGTACTATGCAAAGGTTCCTGTTGTACCAGGATTTGGGACACCTGGGTTTTATTTTCAGCACCATGTAACTTCAGGCAAGTCACCTTATTTTAACAAGCTTTGACTTCTTCCCTGTAAAACAGAGATGATATATAGAGACATTGTGGAGCAGGGTCACCTCAAAACAGACTACTTTCATCCTCCAGCTCAGGAAACTAATCTTATGAAGCACTTATCCCACAGAGAGTGGGAGGAACTCATAGCTCTCTCCTAAATATTCCTTATATTAGAGATAACGGTGACTGACAATTCTTCATGAGCCATGTTGTCATTGCAGGAGCTGATATAGTAGCTGAGGCTAAGATAGTGAACCAAATCAGCAGAAATGAATTAATGTTTTGTCAGAGCCCTATCTGACATAGTGTTTGCAAGTTTAGCTTCCCACTGCATGACCACTTTCCTGCAATGTTTTGGAGAGGCAACAGTAGCCTTAAGAATGAGCTCTTCCATAGTGGAGCCATAATTTCTATTTTTATAGTCATGTAACCTTCTCTGAAACAAAGTAAAGCCCTGTTATGGTGTTAAGTGTACTTGGTTCTGATCAGAAGGGGAATACTCGTTTTGTCTGAGGAGAAGAGTCTGAAGAAAATCCATTTAGCTTTGATTGGAAAGAACAGTAACATGCGTTTGGAGTATCATATATGGATTTATTTTTATTGTTATTATTTCTTGTCTTTAATTATATTTATTACATTTCTTTCCTTTTCTTTTTCATGCAGTTCTGCCGTTAAGTGTTCAGACATCAATTCATGGAATTTCTACCACAATGTATAGCATCAAACTGCCTGATGGAGCAGTAAACAGCTCATGAGTGAGTTTACTAGAGTAGCTGTGGAAACCATAGGTCTTTCCCTGTGTAATTCAGCTATTTGGAGTACCTAAATAGGGATCGGACAGGGCAGACTGGAAGGCACTGTTCTCTCCTTGACAGTCAGATTAGCTGAGCCAGGACCAGGTTCATAATAAATCGTTAATTTCATATTGCAAGAAAGAAGGAACGTTGAGTTGCAAGTGTCTCTGCATTGCCACTTTCTTCCAGGATGTCTTTGCAGACACAGTGAAGTCCATGTGAAATATAAGATAGTTGTTTTCTATGGATAAAAAATTAGTCTGGATTTCAATGGATGTTCTGTGCATAGAAAAAAAAAAAATACATGTATGCAAGGGTTAAATAAGTCATTATTACCATGTACATTGTAAGGAACTTACGTAGGAAGAAGTGTCAGGTAGTTCTCAATGCAGTTTTTTTGCCAGAAAAATTTAAGTGAATTATGGAGTCGATTACAAATTCTTTGATGGCACTGGCACTAGGAAAGTCTGACCTGTGAGATACAATGTACCCTTTAAGCTGCAGCCAAAGACCTAATTAATAATATACTTAGCTGCCGCAACCGCAATCTGCCCTCCTGGGCCATGTAGCTTTATAAGAAGTAACCTGGTAACATAAAAAGTCAATATGTGGTTTCTTTCACGCTAATATGCATTTCTCTCAGTCACCGAGCCAACGACCAGGACAGCTAGGTATATACGATTCTTCCTCAGCACAGGGGGAAATGCAGAAAGCTTCTTGAGGCCCCTTCCTAACTGACTTGTCTGTGTTTTCCTCTGGCTATATATGACTTCGGAAGCGAGAACAATGTTTTTGCATAAATAATTGCCCTGAATTCACCTTTGGAAGGTATCTACAGGACTAGAACTTGGCAACAGATATGGTCATCAGTATCTTCTGCATATGCATCTGCTTGCCAACGTTTAGGTGGTGCTTTGGTCTTCTGTAGACTTGGCTGTGGATTTCTATCCCTGAAGTAGGAAGCTCACGTCCTAATGTGGCATGGACTAAACATTTTACACCTAATTTAGGGAGAACAGAGGATCTCTTTGAGGAGGTAGTAGGCAGGAGTTGGTTTTTTATGTCGGTGACTGACATAAAATGCTGCTACCATTATAGTCTCACCTATTGAAATTGCTTTCCATGGTCTGGGATGAGGGATTTCCATATCACATTGTAGATTATCAGTTTTGATACTGAAAAATGAACAATAATGGTGTAGCAAGCCTACTAATGAGAAATCCAACGTGGTCTACAGTTCATAACCAAGCTCCAGAATGACTTGGCCAATTTTAGAATGAATTCTGGTAGATGTCATGTCAAAATAGTGTGGCCTGCAGGAGTAGGGAAGTGATTGTCCCCTCATCCTCAGCACTGGTGAGGCTGCACCTCGAATACTGCGTTCAGTTTTGGGTCCCTCACTACAAGACAGACACTGAGGTGCTGCAGCGTGTCCAGAGAAGGGCAATGAAGCTGGTGAAGGGTCTGGAGCACAAGTGTTACGAGGAGCGGCTGAGGGAACTGGGGATGTTTAGCCTGGAGAAAAGGAGGCTGAGGGGAGACCTTCTCGCTCTCTGCAACTCCCTGAAAGGAGGTTGGAGCCAGGGGGGGTCGGTCTCTTCTCCCAAGGAACAGGCGACAGGACAAGAGGAAATGGCTGCAAGTTGTGCCAGGGGAGGTTTCAATTGGATATTAGGAAACATTTCTTCACTGAAAGGGTTGTCAAGCATTGGAACAGCCTGCCTATGGAAGTGGTTGAGTCACCATCCCTGGAGGTATTTAGAAGATGTGTAGATGTAACACTTAGGGACATGGTTTAGTGGTGGACTTGGCAGTGTTAGGTTAACGGTTGGACTCGATGATCTTGGAGGTCTCTTCCAACCTAAACGATTCTCTGATAAAAGGGGCCTCATCGCACCTAGTCTGATCTTAATACTGTTGCTTAATACAGCAGCAGGGAGCAGAACATGTGTCCTCACCTGAGTTGGTCTAGCTCAGGCTGTCCAGGGGGGTCCTCCTTTGCCAGCTGTGCTACAGGACTGTAGACTTGGGCACAGGGGGTTAAACTGGAGAAAAATCCAAATGTTGCAGTCTAAGACATTGGTACTGCTAGTGGTTTTCCAGGCTAGGCACCCCTGACAAGGGCTTTGACAACAAGTGTGGCAGAGACGGGGCTGCAGGATCCCACATTAACACGGTACCTTGCCCCAGGTAATCAAGCTGTTTAGTGATTGACTGTGAGGATGATGCCGCTTAGAGAGTGTATTTGGTTTCTGTTGCCTCAGGGATTTCTACGTAGTGCTCTATCGCCTTGCAGGGACAGAGCCTTGTGTGGTGCTCAGCGCTCTGGGGTCCCCACTCCCACTGGGCCCCCAGGAGCTTTGGTGAATATTAATAATTAATGACACTTCTGTGATTTTTTTTTTTTTTTTTTTTCCCCCTCCACACACATCATGCCCCTCCTTCTTTGGCTGCTGTAGGCATAACCTCAGCCTCTCCACCTCCAGCTTCCACACAACGGGTCTCTGAGACTGCAAAAGACTCGTTCCAGCTGTGAGTAAGGATGAGACTGGGCTAAACATGCTTTTCCATGCAGCACAGAGGTTTGTAGGGAGAGTTTTCCAAAGGAAGTGTGTCTGTTTATAAGGACTTGGAGTATACTTCAGTTTCAAGACCATAATTTAGACTTCCTGCTGCTAAGGTTGCAATGCTGTCCTGGACCCCCTGAGTCTTTTGGTGTCAACTGATCTACTCTGAGAGGTTGGGATTTAACCCTGGAAACATTTTGGTTTATTTCACAAACCATGTTACTTGGAAAGAGGAGGAACTGTGATATGGGCTGCCTATTGCAATGCCTTTGGCTAGCAGCAAAGGGAAAAGGCTGGATTTGGTTTCTACAGACCTCTAGCAAATTACTGCCCTGGGCTGATGCCCAGAAAACTGGCTATTTTGAATAAGTCCTCCTTTTGGAGCAGAGATTACTGATTACATGAGACCCTGGCTGTTTCTCTCGTGCTGCCTCCCCCCGCCCCACGTGCATGGCATGTTGATGTCAAGTCCCGTGGCTCCATTGCTGTGCAGCCCAGATTCGGCTTCATGGAGGGAGCCCTCGCCAAGTGACTGTTAACCCTGTGGTGTGAGGCTGCTCTCCTCCGCTCGCTGTACCCTCCATGAGGTGCTTCAGCTAGCTGCTCCCCATTGCTATCATTGCCAGGTGCTTTTATTCACTGCCTACTCCTGCAAGTTGTTTTCCAGTTGCCTTTATTGAGAAGCGGGTGTCCCGTAGCCCCGGGGACCCACAGAAGCTCCTTGCTTTAGCTGGAAGACCGGAGTCTTGTTGCCTATCCCTTGTTCTGGGTTTTCTGCACCTCCGGGCTATAAGCCTTCATACTGTGCAATAGCACGATTTGGCACATTCAGGACTGGCTGGCTGTTTCACACGTTATTTTGATGACTATAATTTGCTCAGTTTTATGGCATGGCTCCAAGACCTTTCAGACCCCACTGGTTTCTCCTCATCCTCTCCCTTCCCCTCTACCAGTGGTCCTACCCTTCTTGGTTGCCACTGCTCTGCAGCTTTGGGGAGCAGGATGTCCTTGCTCACTAAGCCTCGAGGCATCTTCTGCTATTTTTCAGATGGCTTTCCCTGAGATATTGCCTTTTTACTTCTTGGCTGCTTTTCCCTCCCCCGTGCTTCATCTCTGTGTGCTGGAGATTCCTCTGCATGCAGAGTAACTTTTGCAGGCTGGGTCCAAACTGTGTCAGTGAAAGCACTGAGGCAATTTTCCCATGTAATAAATACACCTCACGTGATGCTTAAATCAGATTAGAATGGTGCCCAAGGTGTGTTTTTAATAAACAGGAGAAGAAAATCCTATCCCACCCTACCACCTTCCCCTCAGGTTATAGAGTATTTCTTTTAAGTTTGTCTTTTAAGACAGCTTAAAAATGGTCTTTTGGCCTGCTGGTTCCCTTTCATCAAGTAGCAAGAAAACCACTTCGGTCCTTTCAATCCAAATGAGCCTCGGTGTACCTAGTCGCAAATAAAGAATTTTCCTTTTTTTTAAATTTAATCTGACATCTGACATTCAAGGGTTAAATTCAGCCACAATTCAAAGCAAGGCAGATTCTTATTTAATTTCTTGGTTAAACTCTGCTGTGGGAATGGTACACTATTTGCTGATAGTATTAGCTGCGTGGTATCGCTGAAAGTGTAAAATGGGTGTGTGGTAGAGTAAAAATGGCAATAAGTGTCTAGAAGACCGCCAGCTGAGAACTTTTATCAGATATCTCTCTGTTTTGTTTTATTTTCTTTCTTCCATGTTAAAACTCATCTGTTGTAAACTGGCATAATTCTATTTGGGTCATGGCGAGGATTAAAGGAAATATTCTACTTTTTTTCTTACCTAGGCAGAGGAGGAGTTTCAAAGCCTCAGCGGCGCTTGGCATCCCCATGTGTCGAGTCCGCCTGAAGGGCTTGGAAGGGAAGGCAGAGAGCGGACCCCGGGGAGCGCGGGGCAGGGGTAACTCGCTGGCCAGGCTGGCAGCAGGGCAGCGGGAGGACTGAGTCACAGCCCTGCAACCTCTGCCTCCCAGCCGAAACCACCTCCCTTCCTCTCCCATTAACATTAATACAGGTTTTTTTCTGATCCCTCCAGTCAGCACAGTGGAACAGCAGTCTAGCCTCAGAGGGAACGTGATGTGCAGCACTTAGGCGTTTCTTGCTTGCTATATTCTATTATTTTTTTATGAAGTGCTTTTAGTTTCAAGAAGCAGCTGGCAAAATGGAGGGTAACTTTGCTGAGAGGAAGTCTTTGCTGCAGGAACAAAGCCCGTGCTTACTACAGTCTCAGCTTAAAGGTGTTTGGCTTTGTGAGCTGGCCCATGGAGGACTGCTTGGGGAGGTGATGCTGGTGGCCCTACGCTGGCGGCAGACGTGATGCCTCAGGAAGCACCACCGTGCCAGCTTGAGGATTTTGGCAGCAGGCAGTGTGCCCTCCGCCTGTCTAGCCTAGCCCTGCGAGGTAGGGCAGGGCTGTGATCCTGCCCTCTCTCCAGGGGAGTTTTGCCGGGTGCTAACTTACCCGGGACGGGCATGCCGACAGCTGAAGGACTGCCTGGCTGTCTCCTGCAAAGAGCAGGGGGGAGGGAGAGGGAGGCTGGTGAGCCATCCCTTCTTCTGCCTTTACCCACTCCCAGTACCCTTTTGGGAAAAGGTGCCAAGCAACTGTTGAACTTTTTTTATTTCCCCATTGTTTGTGTAGCTCCAAAAAATTCTGTGGTTCGTGGAGTCTGATGGTCAGGGAAGGAGGACTTGGAAGGAAAATAGGAGCTTAAAAGAGACTCTTTCTGTTGCGAAGTGCTGAGGGTGCATGGGGGATGCCCCGCAGAGATGCCCCGTGATGGCACCGACACCCCTGTGCCCACATATCCTGCACCGCTGGGCAGCAGAGAGCCTCCACGGCACCTCCCCATCCCCACCCCGGGCTGGTCGCTCACCCCCAGCTGCAAGAGACCCTCTCCATCTCCATACCCCCAGTGCTCTGCAGGGGCTGCCCAGGCAGACCTGTCTCCTCTGTTCAGCTGAGGGAAGAAGGGAGAGTCCCTTTCACATTGCCGTGAAGTCAGGTTTAGGTGAGATACGTGCAGTATAACACAGGCAAGAAAAACACTCTTAATGAGTGCAGGGGAAAGCCCACGCATGCTGGGAAGGCAGGAGGGAAGGGAGGAGGGATGAGTTCAGGGCAGGCGCTCAAGCTAAAGATTTTTTGGCTATTTTTATGCTTTAAGTCCTATACTTAAAAATGACTCAGTTGTTCTTCCTCATATGATATAATGGGCTCCATGAGAAATTTCCTAGGTTAACAAAACCTTGCGCTTGCATAACATCACTTTTTCAATATGTGCTTCTCCCCAGGGAGCAGAAAGGTTAAATGCTGCAATTGCCAAAGGACTTGCCTTGATCAAGAAGCCCACAGAAAACAGGCTTTCTTGTGTAAAACTCCTCTGGAGTGGGGCTCAAGACGATACAGAAAGGCAAAGGCTGACTCCGTGTTTTACGACGCTGAAAGCGAGGGTTGGCTCGCAAGGGGAGCGGGGAGTGCTTTGCCATGTGCCAGACACTCCTCCATCAGAGAGGGCCTCGTCCCTGGAAGCCTTCAGGGATTTAATGGACTGGAGCGTACAGCTGCTGGCGGGACTAGGTTGGATTGTACGTGGGCTCTCAGGAGCACAGTACCCCTATGCCACGGTCCTGGATGAGACGAGCAGCCGTGTCTTGAGCTGCCCGTCCTGACCACCAAATATATTTTCCCACTGAAATACCATCGAGTAGGGATTACCTGTCTGCACACAGCAGCGATAGCCATCTGCTGCTTTCTCCTGCGGATGGAGACACGGCCTCTCATGTGAATGATGTGGGAAATACAAAGTAACTGCAGGGCTGAGCAAGTTTGTTCAAGGAAAAAAAAAAAAAACAAAAAAAAAACAAAACCAGAAAAAGCAATAAAAGGGATAGTCAGGGCTGGCAAAATTGCAGTGTGGGAAGGATGTGAGACAGAATTCAAAGAGCTTTTGGTTCATTAGCAGGCAAACATGCTGTGACAGCTCATTGTGAAACAAATGCTTTTCTCCATATGAAAATGCAGGTGTTCATTTAAAACAAAGACTGAGGCTGAAATTGCTTTCTGTGGCTGGCTGCCTGGGTATATGTGGTGTCCTCAGTAATCACTGCTTTACCTGTTCACTCAGGAGCAGGGAAGTCTAATGCCCTATAAATAAATAAATGTATGATCGCTCTGTATTTGTGCAGCACATAGCTCAATGGGGACCTGGGCCTTCTAGGGACTACTGCAGCATAAACAAGAACAGGAGGACGAGTGCCTTGCTGTGAGCAAGCCTGGTTTGTTTTAAATTAGGTCTTTTATGAGAGTTGGGTGAATCATATTTTTTTTAATACATAATTTTTGAGTGCATATGTTTCCCCAACTCAAACAGTGCATCTTTTCATTGCTTTTGTCTGCAAAGGGTTGATATATTTCACGTATTCAGCTACTCCCAAAATGATATGTAGTATTTCTAGGTATGGTTTCAACTGAACTTCATTGTAAAAGATACCCAGCCACTGATTCATAACCTGGAGCTATGAAACATGCATCCTGGGCTCTAGTTATTGTGTAAAGAAACACACAGATCAACTTCTGCGGCATTGTAGAAACTCAGTGGGAATGCTGAAGGTAGGATAGATATTAAGATGTGTTTTGCATGATTAAACCTACAAATGATATTAGCTGGTTGGTTAAATAAAACTCAAGAAAAAATGAGATTGGAATCTGTACTTTTTTGAAACTGAAAGTGTTTGTGGGGATTATCTTGATTTTATAGTGTTGAGAAGAGAAAATGTTTAAATGGGGAATATTTTTTATATATATATTTTTTTTTTTTTTTTTTTTTTTTACTTGGATGGCATTGATATATTTTGTTCTGGTCTTTCCATTTCTATTGATTTTATGGGGATGAATTTTAATTTATATAGTACTATTTTATAATGGTTTATCTGTCAAATCTCTTTGAAATTGATAGCTTTAGGTATAAGAATTAGTTTTGGAGTGTTCATTTTGCAAAACGTTTTCATCTTTTTGCCCTACTTCAAACTGGAAAAATATCAAAATATCAGTATTCTTTGGGAAGTAGAAGTGTGCCATTTCTGACCTCTCAAGTCCCAGGTCCATTTTGCAAAGCCCTTAAACTTATTTTGAAGTTCAATGCAGGTTATTGGGGATTTATGCATGTGTTTAAGTGCTTTGTTACAGAGCTATAAAGAGAAAAGAATAGCTTCACACTGTGTCAAAAATATTACCATGGCCCCTTTTCAAGCCTATATATTATTATTGTAACTATAATTTAGAAAATTATTGCAACTATCCATTAATTATTTTCTTGGCACCGAGAGCAGCCCATATAGACTGGCAGTTTCTCAAATGTTATTCAGTGCTACATACATATGCATACATGCATGTGCATATATATAAAAAAATACATACATACCTGTGAATACATTTAATGTGTAAATTAGAAGGTATTTTCTTGTACAGGCTTCCAATAGTTAGAATAAACATGTTCATAACAGGGCTGGATAGTTTTATAAACAAGACTATATTAATACTATTTTTACAGTAACAGGGAATTTACCTCTGACTCACGGTGTGCCTTTCTGCTCTTTTATTGTAGACTTCAGATCCACTGAATAACTAAATATATTTACATTCAAATGAAAATCTATAGTATGATACTATCTGCATGATGCATACTTATAAATTGATGGTTTTAATCCTTTAAAGAGCTCTAACATATGTTCAACAAAAATTCAAAATTGTGTTTCAGCATTAAAGAGTGGAGACCCTGCCATATGAAAAAGTGTGATGCATGAAAAGCTACAGCTAAAAATTTTATTAAATTTTCCATTATTGACATAAAAATAAAATTTCACAATAAAAAAGAAGTATGATATTCACCAGAAGTATTTTAAAAATCATGTACTGGAAATGAGGCATAGCTTCAATTTTGATTTATAAGAAGCTGTTCATCTGTGAACAGGAAAAGTAAATGTTATAACTTAATTAACTTTGCATAAATAGATGTAGCTCGTTTTGTGGAGGTCGTTCAGCAAGAAAATGCATTTGATATTACGTTGGTAGGAAAGAAGAATGTCCTGTTTACAAATGTGTCCACTGAATTAGGTATTTTCACATTGTTTGGGATTGCTGCATTAATTTATAAGGACCCAAACTTGAAGCTGACAATAGGGTTTTCATATATTTCTTTGAAGAAGGCCAAACTGCAGGAGATGATAGCTCATAAAACATTGCCTCAGAGAGAAACGTTAAAGGCACCAGGTGAAATTTGTATGATAACAGCAATCAAAATTTTCAGTCCTACCAAATCCTGATGGGCTGCCATGGACCTAACCCTGTGAAGGAAGATCTTCTGATAGAAGGCCTTCTGGACTTGTGCAATGATGTATCTAAATAACCAAAACAAGGCAATACCTTAAATACACCTCTGTATTACAGCTCCAGATACGTCAGGTCACCATGGGGAGCTATGTAAAACACTGAAAGTGTTTTTAAACCGTTGTTGCAAGAACAACATTGCTTCAATTTGGAGCCATGAATTAGAAATAATGACTGCATCAAAATGAATGCCTCTGTTGGTTATGAGGGACATAACTTAGAGAATCTTTTTGTCATGCTCTAGTTAATTGAAAAAAAATAAGTGAGGCTGCTCTTTTGTCCAGCGCTGTTGAGCTAGTGAGTAAGAGCATACCCAGGCCCCAGGAAAGTACTCGCACATGTTCACTGAAGACAATGGGGCTACTCAAGTGTTCAAAGTTATGTTAAAGATATACATGTGCTTTCAAGTGTATTACTGACTTCAGGCCATAGTAACAAAAGAAATAGAATTTCAGGATGACCTCAATAAAATGAATTAAAATATTCTGCATGAATTTGAGGGGTCATGTCAGTTGACCTAAATCTCCCCACCAAGCCCTCAGTCTAATATTTCTGGCTGTTGGCTACCAGACTGAATATTAAGACTATTGCAGGCCAGCTCCTGCAAACAGGTAACACAAGAAGAGGCTACATGCTTTTTATCCCTCACAGTCTTTCGAGCTACTTGTGCTAGAGTTTAGACAAGGTCCCCCCCCTTTTTTTTTTCTTTCTCCCAAAGTATTCACGCTCTCTTTCGAATAGTTTAAGTTTTGTCATTCATTATTTGGAATTTGAGTTTAGGAAAGACGCAAGATTTTGGATTGAAACATGAGGGTTTGGTATCTTTCTTACGTTGCTTATTTTTGTATTGTAGCACTGGAACGCGAGATCTTGAGCACTGACCACGGTAAATATGTCAAAGCTTCCCAGAGGTGACAGGGGAAAGTTACTTCTATGTGACACTAGTTGACCCAAAACTGGGCTTTCTGGTTATATCCTTGACTGATTTGATCAGACATAGCCCCCTCTGACTTGAACAGGCACCAGCTGATAGTCCTGTCCCGTGTGCTGACAAAACCGCTTCCAGTTCTGGAGAAACAGAGACAAACGGTACTGAGAGTGCCACACACCAGGCAGAGGCTTGCAGGATAATTTCTTATTTTAATTCAGCTTGTTTGGATTCTGATGAGAATCCAACTTTTATTTAATTTTCTGCAATCAAGCTGGAAGCTCTCCTGGCTTCACCAGTATTCAAAAACGTTAATCTCTCAGGGTGGCTGCAAGAAGCTTCCAGAGCCCCCTTTCCTACGGCAGAACCGTTGAGCGCGTGAGCCTTGGAGCCAGAAACCCTCTAGTTTTAGCAGCTCTGGCAGTAGGATGGTAACCCCCAGGCCTGTCTGCTGGGGGGCTGAGGATGCGGCCGTGGAGCAGATGCACGTGTGAGCTGCTTTGAGGCCAAGGACTTCCAGGGTCTGAGGACCACTGGCCTCAGGCAGACTCTCCAAGGACCCATGTGTGGCCCAAAGCCTTGGATTCGGTGAAAGTTCAGAGAAAACAAAGTGTTTGTTCAAAAGCAGTGGGTTTTTTTCAAGGAAACATTGTTTCCTTGTAAGATTTCCAACCTGCACCACCGAAAAGCCTGTTTATGCCTTGATTTATTATAAATTCTTGGAACCCACATCAAAAGTCTTCATGGATGGAGCTACCGTTTACTTTGAGGAGAATCTGTGTTGTATAACTGATTATATAACTAAATGTAATTACTTCTTCCAAAGTATACACAACAAAATCTCGGCATTTTTTGCCTATCGGTACATCTTGGTTATTAGAGTTTATATATGAATTTTCATCCATGCCAAGTGTGATGTGACCAGGCCAGATGTTTTCAGACTTACCCCTATTTGAGGAATATATAATAGCACAGTTACAGGTCTGTTTTCTGCATAGTGAAAATCAGGCAACAGGAGCATGGGAAAATTTAATTTTTTTCCTCTCTGATGTTTCTCTGCAAGAATCCAAGTGTATACAGATTCTTTTATGCCTCTTGAGCTGGGGGAAACTGTAAGAAACCGTATGAAATAGCATTAATTTCAAGACTGGAAAACATTTCCGTGTCTCTTCCCACCACCCCTCCCCCCACCCCCACCCCCATGATATGGAAAGGGTAGATGTATGATACAGAATCTTTGTGGTTCGGCTTTGAAAAATGATTTAGTAATGCTAACTCTATCTTTGTCAACAGATCTACCCCCTGACCTTTTAGATCCGTGCTTGGATTGCTCTGATGATAAATATGTATTTCTCCTTAACAGGCTCATTTGTTCAGGAAGTGGCAAAAGGTCTGGGCTACAAAAATGTGACCCTTTTGGTCATTCTGCATCACCTGGGGGTGGAACAATGTTCCAGATGCAGGATCACGTCATTCTCTGAAGCGCCTGCTTGGGGCAACACGACCTGGTCTGTTCCTCCTGCTTGCCAAGTGCTTGGAGGTACCACCATGTTCAGACTGTTCCCTGTGGCACGGGAGAGGCAGCTCACCCTGCTGCGATAAGGATTGGGCTCTTGGGACCACAGGCAAGTGACTTGGCTTATTTTTTTAAGGAATAACTTACGATTCAGCTTCCTAATCTGGTCTGAGCCTGCGCTGTTGAAGGCCAGCTTTGGAAAGGCAGGAGAGGGCTAGCTGCGTATTATTTCATTGGCCTGAAAGAAATGTCTGACTAGATGTTTGGTGAGAGCTAGGCTTCAGAATACCTAGCAGTGAAATGCTTAGCTTCTTTAAATGACAACCTTTGAATTAGTCTTTGTAAACTTAGCCCAAAGTTTGTTTGAAGGTAACTGGTATGTCACGCAAAGCGAGTATGGTGGCATGCAATAACACGAGCTGAAGCTGGGGAGGCATGTTCGTATTTGGGAGACTGCAAAAACCAGACAGAGAGCAGACACACTTAGAGAGAACTCATTATAAAGCCAGCGAACAAGGAGTGAACAATACCACGTTGCTCGTACAGTCACTCAGGGCTTTCGCTGATATTCATTATTCACTCTTTTGACTCAGAAGGCAGGAAGATGCAGTCTCCGATAGAGGCAATGCCCCAAAGTGGATGTGAACTTCTGGTCATTTCCAGGTTATTTATCAACTTACTGTTTGTCCTCCCCTTCACAAACACACCACACTTCTAGATTTTTCACTTTCATACCCTATGTACCAGTGAAAAACAAAGTATGTCTAACATAAGTATGTATTTCATCTAAAGCATAGCAACATTAAGGCTGAAGTGTGACAGTGTACTTTTTCAGCAAATGCAGATGTTAGACAAAGCTCAAATCCTAATCCAGGCCACATGCAGAAACAGAGGTGTTCAGACCACCCAAATTTAGCTACCCAACTTGGCTAGTTAAGCTAGCCAGCTCGGCTCTCCAGGTTCCTTCTGGAGACAATGGGAAAACAGAAGGGGAGAGAGAGAGACTCGCTTCCAGGAGCAATTCAGTAAGCCTGTGTCAGTCTCCTATTCCGAATTGCCTCTAGGAGAGCTTCTCTGTTAAGGGAGTTTAAGGAGGCAAGCCAGGTAACTTAACCAGCTAGGCTGGGTGCCTAAATTCTGCGCTCTGAAAATACCTCTTGTTGTGCTGTAGAAAGCAATATCGCGTACCTTTACGTCTGTACACGGTATCCCATGAAGCCACCGAAAAAGTCCATTTCCTCGCTTTCCTCTAGTTTGTGTGTGTGCTCCCTAGCTTTCCAGAATTGTTTATCCCTCTTCCCCTCTGCCCCAAGAGACCCAGAAGTCATCTGCTTAGCAGCCTGGAGGTTATTGTTCGCACACAGCCTATGTGCTGTCTAGTAGTAGAGGACGTTGGCCTTTATTCTGTTCCTTGTCTTTATGTCTTTCTACAGAACGGTATCGTGGCATCCCATACTAGAAATATTTATAGCTGTAATTATCTGGCATCGTGGAGCCGTTTGGAAATCTCCCGTTCAGACAGGAGTCTGCTGGAAGAAGGTGAGTTGGTAGAACTGAAATGCTCTGTTGAAATAGGTCAATTTTGTTGGTGTTTTCAAGGGAAACCAGGCAAAGCGACTCGCTGCCTGGCTCGGTGGTGGGTCAGCCAGCAGGCAGGCAGGTCCTGAAAGACTTTGTCTGTTTTGCCAGAACCGCCACAACGCCAGCTTGTCACTGTGACATTGAACATAAAGAGTTAGCAACTCCTCAGGATTTACCACAAAGTGAAAAATCTTTTTTTGGTCAGCTCTGAGCTACCTACAGGGGTTTTTTTCTCTTCCTCCTCCTCCCCCTTCCCTATTACCAGGGAAAACCAGTTCATCTGAGGCTCGGTTGTTACGGTTTGTTTTGTTTTCCCTCCCCCTTGTTCTAGTGCCTCAATTATTTCCGATCTGCATGTTTATTGTTTGGAAGCAAACTCGCTTTCCTGCTCTTTCACCCGATACTTCCTTCCAGAAGGTCTATCTTTCTGGCACTTGGAGAATGTGATTTCAGCTCCAGCCTTGCCAACAGATGAGCTGCAGGCAGCTGCTGCTAACTCCGCTGCTCTCAGCTTTGCAGTACGTACTCAGACACAGCAAGGAAGGAAGGAATCAAGCATAGAACTTGGATATCTTTTCATACTCAAAGAATGCTTTTTAAAGGGACTTTATAGAAGGCTGAATCAGGTAAGGGAAAGGAGGTGACAGGGACGGGGCGGCGGAGCAACTGGAGTAGTTGGCTCTGGAGCCAGAGAACTGAGTCTCTGCAGGCATATCCCGCTGGAAAGGGGTCCCTGGTCATCCGGGCTGGGGAATCAGCCCGGTGTGATAACGACACCCCTGTCCTGTCTGCTGCTGGCTGCGGAGTTGGTGTGCCTCGGCCACAGGAGCATGATGGAGCCGCAGGGCTCGAGCAGGGCTTTGTCCTGGGCCAGTGTGACTCTGTTGACAACCAAGGCAAGCCATTATGTATTGAATTACAGCTTCCCATGTAGCCTGGGAGAGGGAAAGCTGGCCAGGACACCTGTATTTTTCTTGAAATCTCCACAAAATGCGTCACTTGGACATCAAGAACTCTCTAGAGATGAGAGCAGGCGATGTGATGACACATTTAGGCCAAAATATACAAAAGCCCATATTAGATACCGTTTCAGTGGAACACAATCAGCGTTCCTTATCTGAAGGAAGGCAAACTATTTGCCTACCCTTCTGCCAGGCAGCTCATCTCTCTGGCTGTTGGAAAGTATGAGGAGAACCACCTTTATTAGGAGGACCACAAGTGTGTTTTGGGGGGGCAAATGGCAAGAACAGGCCCTGTTCTGTCTCTCACCCTGGCCGCTGTAATCTCATAATGAAATGATGTAAATGTGTGCAGGAAAAGTGTTGACAGCTGTGTATCTGTTAGGTCTAGCCCGACACGGCATCTTTATTATCTGCAAGCCATTATTTTTTGATTGTTTTCTCTCTGCCAGGAATTCAAGGCAAGAAAATCTATTTCAATCTGAATAAAATGACAGGCTACCCCAATTTAGTGGAGATCTCATCAGTTCACCCAGACGGGCAATGTTAGAAAATTATATAGGGACAGGTGCCCATAATAAATCAGCATAGGCTTCTGTGGCTTCGATGCATTTATAATGATGACGGTGATATTATATACATGCAGAGTACCTTTCATCCAAAAGGCTCCCACACTTTGCAACCTATATACAACACATAATGTTATTTCTGTGCAACATTGAAATACTTGCATTTTTTTATAGCAGCTTTGACCTAGAAGCCTCAAAAACACCAATGGATTCTTGTTTAAACAGGAAACCTTCCAAAAAAAATGCTCTCTAATGCAAGATAAATTCATTGCAATCACATGCTTTCAGACTTGTGAACCAAGTATATTCCAGCCTCCACCCCAGAAAGCACTTAAACTTGGCAAACGTGCATCACCCGGTTGACTGCAATGCATTAGCTGAAGATAAGCGTGTGCTTAAAGACTCCCCAGACTAAGACTAGGAAGCTGTTTCTTAAAGATTCAAACCATCAGTGAAGAGGGAGGAGAGGCAGGGAGTCTGTTCATTGGTTCTCAAATTTAAACCTATTGGCTCCTGCTGTAATTAAAGAAAAATGCAACAAATCTTGGCAGGCAAACCCGAGTTTGCTGTGCTGGCTGGATACTTACATTTTCATCCTGAAAAGAAATATTCTGAATGCCTTAATGCTTTTGTGTGTCACCCTGCTTGTGTGATGTGAAATGGAGAGTATGCATGGAGCTGGGGCTGGCAGTGGGCAGCTTGGTTTAAAACCTCGGGCCATTCCCGCGCTGTTTCTCCATCCTCTGTTTTTTGGCACAATGTGATGCATTCCAAAATCAGATTGATGTTGAGCCCTACAGGTAAATCGTCTCAGGTAGGAATGAGTTAGCAGAAGTGAATTTTAGCAGCCCCATCGTCCTCCACAGCTTTGCATACATTACAAAGAGGAACAGTCAGGTCTCCTGAAGGAGCTGCATCGTCCCACTGTAAGAGAGAGCCTGTCAGCAAGGCGACGGGCTCCTTGGGATGGGACGCTGCCTTCTTGTCACAGCACGGGGCAGGAGTGCCTCTGCTCAGTGAAAATACAGCCTAATTTAGCATATACATGGTAAGAAAGGAGATGTCTTCTTAGCCTGCGTCTGCACCCCACACCCACGGTGCGATGGCAGCTTGCGCAGCCACGCAGGAGTAGTTTGAGGTGGCTTAGGCAATGGTAATGGAGAAAGGGTGATCGTGAAGGCGCTTGCCCCCTCCCACTGCCCGCACCAGTGCTCTTGCTGCTTCCACTGATGAGCAAAACCAATTAGCGCTGGCACGCAGCACCGCAAGCCACGCAGGTTAACCTGTGTGGGGTGGTGGAGCTGCTGAGGAGATGCCAATAAAGAGAATTTAGCCACTGTTCATTTTAGCAGCTACGTGTTTGCTTGCTTCTCATAAACAGGAACCAGAGGATTTCATTCCCATTTTTGAAGGGCAAACCAACCCCCAGATCTTTCCACCTCTGGGAGCAGGAGAGAGGAATACGTCACTGAACTGAAACTGCAAGAAATTTTCAGTAAGCAATATGCAATCCCAGCCCGGGGCTTGGCTGGAGCCTCGGCCTGACGCCTCCGCTCCCGCTGTCGTGATCCTGGAGGATGCTCCTTGGCAAGATGCTCACGTTGCAGGACACCCATCGTGCGCTGGAAGACCGATTCAGCCAACTTAGCACAGCTACTTTTAATGAGAAACTCCCCTCTTCGCAGCGTGCCGCTGGTGCATTCCCATATGAAACCTAGCATGTGGCCAGCCTCCCCTCTCGCCCGTTAAGTCTTCAGGTATGCCTCCCTTTCAAAAACTTTGGCCCCGTGGGTTAATATTTCTGAGCGTAGGAACGGTTGTAACTTCACAGCTGCACATTTTTAATAGGTTTGGATTTACGGCAAGTAGTTTTATTTGGAGAGAAATACAAAAGTAATTGGCGTTTGGCTGAGGATAGACATGGTCTAAAGCAACTTGGATTTTCTTGTAGCACAAAGCTACCCAATGTAAACAGACCTAAAAAAAGCCCATGAGGAACACGGATGTTTTCTCTTTAAAGGCTTCTTCAGCACCGAGCTTGTAATTGAACAACAAAGGTGTGCTGATCAGCTTGTGTCACCCACTTGACACACACTGATAATTCAGTCTCACCCAAACACTAATACACACAGATGTAGGAGGCTAAATTTGGAATAGCCTGAGTACAATTTTTTAGAGTGCTTCACCAGTGCACGTCAAATAAACACTGTTGCCAGGATGTGAGTCAAGCATCATTTTTAGCAGGCAAGCTGGACTGATTAAATGTCTGAAAAAAAATCAAACTTGCATAGTATTATTTTATGAAGCTGCATAAGATTAAAACATTAAAGCAAATAATTGGCAAACAGTTAAATCATAAGCAGCGTTTCCTTGGTTCTCAGTGAGTTTGCAACTTTTGTGGCCAAATACATGGTGATATTAAAGGCATTGGTTTTACAGAAATGTTTATAGAAAAAGAAAAAAGGAGAGGAAAATGAAAAAAAGAATCACAGAGCCTGTACTTGAACCTAGAACATAATGTAACATCTTGCACGTACCCATACAAAGTGTTAAATGACATGTGAGAGCCCCTTAGGCCTCGTTTATGACAGGCAAGCACTCTCAGAAGCACAAGGCATCCAAATAGCATTGAAAAATGGAGCCTGTGGCAGGACTGGATGTGCTCCACCTTGCAGGTAACGTGGCCAAGGAGGACGGGCATGTGCCTTTACACTGGGAACTGATCTTTCTTTCCCCCTTTTGAGTAAGGGTTGCTCCACTTTTTTCAGAAATGGGGTAAAATAAGTCCAAAAAGCTGTAGCTCTCACTAAAGATGTTTAAGATTAACCCTCACATGCCAATAAATGTACATACAGAAGCCCTTATGATAGTCTGGGACACGAGTTTTGCAGGCGTCATCTAGGCAATGGAAAAACTAACTCTGAAGTTACTGACTAGCTGCAAAAATGCATGTGTACAAATGCATATATGCTGATTTAGAGGAAGTGTTCACTGATTGGTCACAGATCTACTCTTGAATTTGATTTAGTATTAATCTAAATCTAACTAGATGGCTTTGGGGAAAAAAAAAAAGAATAATTAAAAACTAAAGGACGCATGTTTTTGGTGAATCCATTTCTCCAGGACATAGTTTAAACTACTTATATATTCCCATTGCTGAGCCAAGATAAACTCACAGAACCAAATCAGTGTATTTTTAATGTTCTGCTCGAAAGAATGAGGACTGCAGAAAGTTGGCTTTTCTTGGGGCTGGTACCAGCACAAAACTTTATGGCATCATGCTAATTTCATGAGTATCTTTGTATTAAATTGTGAGCATCACATCTTCACTGCCAGCAAAATATCCCAAAACATCTGAAAACTTGTTCTGGAGAGAATTCTTCAGAAGTTGATGGCTTGTACAGGTATTAAAAATCTTTCATCGCTATTTTTCCTCTTCTCTTTCAAAGGCATTTGCAGTTCTCTGGAAGAAGTATGTAGCAGGATGTGGGGAAAAAAAGTGAATCCTTTCTGTGATGGACTGGAGCCCTGTCTTCTGCTTGGGGAATTTTAATCCAACTTGTTATATTATCTACAATTAGATCAACATCTGCAAGTGTCAAAATGGTTCTAGAGAAGTAGAATTACCCGAGAAGTCCGACAAGGCTTCAGACAGTGATGCCCACATTGCAAAGGCATGGGGTAACCCTGCCCATGCAGGAGGTCCTTCCTCATTTTCTGCATGGAAAACAGCACTTGCTAACGGAGCTCCAGAGCCTACAGACTAAGTGCGTCCTCTAGTATTCACAGCAGCATGATGTCCTGTTGAACTGTTATGCCATCTGGAGAACTTGTGGTATGTACGTGGTATCCCTTCCCTGAGAGTTATCTTGCTTTGCTCTCAGGACATGGGAAGATTTTGTAGTAATTTATGGGCTTTATATTTAACGTTAAACATTGGATGGTATCTTTTACGTTATTTAAATCTTTTATTTATCACTTTGCAGCACGTGCAAAATGTGTTTTCTCTTGTCTCCTGCTTTCTGGGGCAATACAGAATGTTTCCCCAAAAGCTATGCAGCCCTGAGCCACCTGCCAGATTCCCATGTATTATAATATTTTCGGCCAGCTGCTGTGGTAGCTGTTCATGCCAAGGGCAAGAATTCCCCTGCTCCGGTTTTAGCTTTCGCGCAGTCCAGAGCCTGCTTTCAGCCGGTGCCGAACTGTGAGTGTAAGGCCTGAGTCAGCGAGAGTTAAAATAAAAGGTCAAACTTCCCAGAGCCCGTAACCAGTTGGTGGAGCCCAGGTATCGTGTCCTGTTCCGGGTGTCAGTGCAACGCATCCCCTTTCTCCCTGCTCCAGCGCCCTATCCCAGTCCTTTACTGGGGGCCTTCTAAGCGGAATAGCAAATATATAGGCATAGTGATCCCAGAGGAGATTTTTGGCAGCAAATACTGACGTGGCTGATTGCTGGGAGCTGGTGGTGTGCCTCTGGCTGGGCCACTCTTAACCCCAGCTCTGCCAGGGACACATCACCGAACCGGATGAGTTGGAAGTTTTTCCTGTTTCAAGAGGTAATACTGGCCTTGCCACGCTTTTCCGCTTTTCTTTTTTTATTTTCCTTTTTTTTTTTTTTTTTTTTTTTTTTAACTTTACAATTGGATACCAAATAGGCTTTTATTAATGTTCTTTTCTGGTGCCTAGCATTTCTAAATAGTTTGCAGTTTTCTGGTGGACACATCACTTCCTCATCAGAGTATTCAGAGATATTTGGGAGTGTTCAGAAAACAGTAGCCTACTTCCAAGTGACCATTTGTTTTGGGTGCCCAGTTCAAAACATATGCTGGGCATGGGGTTTTGATTCTTCGCAAATTCCTGACATTCCCCTCTGGAAGTCAGATGTCTCAGATGGGACATCCAAGATCATTGGCTGCTTTTCTGAAAAAAAAAAGTCAGGCCACAGTGCTCAAGGGATATATTTAATCACACTCATTACTGCAACACAGGAGAAACACCAGCGCTGCCTAAAGAGCTTGTTTCTGCAGACTGCTGATACAAAGGAAGACCATGATTAATGACTCTGTAGGCACTGTCAGAAAGCATCGTAAACATGCACACAGAGAAACTTCCTTCTCAAAACTGGTTTGGATCTGAGCAAAGTCATCTTTTGTGCTGAGCTAATGCAGCTCAGCGATTATTTCCATTTGGGTTCTGATCTCAGAAAAGGTACAACAGTCCAGAAAAAGAGAAATCCAAGTGGAAGAGATAGATTAACAGCTCTACGAGAGGGAAAAGCAGTCTACACTGATGAAAAAGAATACTGTTGAAATTGCTGGGAAGAACCTCTCTGGAACCCTGCTCAGGAGGTGAAAAGCCTTATCTCTTACTGCAAGAGAGCCAGAAGAAAAGGTGGTGCTCACCCACTTGAAAAGGTCCAAGTGGAGAAGGGGACATCTGGGAACATGCGACTTACTGCTGCTTGTAGCTGGAGAGGCTCTGGTGTTGTAGGGCTGGGCTCCCACCAACACAGCTGGGAGCTGTGGAGAAGAAATGCTAGAGGGGTAATGCATCCTGGCAGAGTTTTATGTACAATTTCTTTAGCATCTCTGAATTTTGCAGGATGTGAAAGGTCTGAATGAAGCCTGTGTGGGATTCCTACACATAAAGTTGTGAGGGGAAAAATGGCACACCTTATACTTACTGAAAAATTATTTCTGACTGCAGAATTAGAAGATTCATGGTCATAATGTTTCAGTCTTTGATACCATATGTTGTTTGCTACCATGGGTAGCTCCTGAAGAATTACAGATTTGATAATGAATTACAATTGCATTCCTCAGATAGCCTTAACTTTTGAGTAGAGGCCTATGCTGCTCTTCAAGTGACCTGAAAGCAGTTAGAGAGATACCATCCACAGCTTCACTTGCTTTCTAGGATCTGCACAAAGACCTGAGTGGTCAATGCCCACTGGGGCTGCTCAGCAGCACCTGGCCAGCATTATCTGCCCCAGAGGGACAATGGGAGCTGTGGGGCAGAGTTGATCCAAGGGCATGTCCAGCTGTTCTTTATCTATTGATTTTTCAAAGCCTGAATGGCCAAGTTTCACGTGCTACAGTGCTGTGCAACTGCTGCCTGTTGAGGGTCTTCTCGGGGAGCATAGATCAGGATTTTTGTGTGACACGAAAATTTTAAATTTGTTTTGACTGTGGTGAGCAATAGATTGCAGCAGTGTGTGTAGTCATGGCAAAACTACACAAGAGGAAAGGATGCCTCTGAAGTAAAAGGGTTAACGGCCTGTCCCTTTTAAAGTGGTTGTTGAAATGGGCAACTTCCTGCTTGTTGTTTTGATTTCAGTTGAGTTGAATTGTTTTGGTGGCTGATTGACTCAAAGGCTGACCTCTGGTGCTCTACTGCTGGGCAGGGGAAATTTGGGGTATGTGGCTGTGAGAACAGGACAGGGCCCCTATATCATTCTCTCGTTCTTGTTTTCCAGGCCTTTCCATCTCAGTAGATCTCCCTCAACGTTTTCCAGATTGAGGTCTTTGCCACATCTACAGTAGCTGTGGGGATGTCCTTTCTCAAGAAGCAGTGCGGGGCTAAGGAAGGTTGAGCACTTGGACTGCAAACACAAATGGTGTCTTTTTCTTCCTTGTGGGTATGTTAATCCAAACAACCTATTAAAGAGCTGAGCCAGTTCTCACATATTTAATCATGTGTCTTATTTGGGTTTTGTTTTGGGGTTTTTTGCTCTGCAAGTCTGAACAACTGGTCCTGCTCATTCTCACCTTTTTCCTGTTCGTGCTGGTCCTGGTTCTTTCCTGTGAAGCAACTCTCCCTTGTGAAGTAAATGGTGCTTTAAAGGGAATTCTTCAGCAGAAGCACAAGGCCAAAAATGGTATGATCGTTTGTCTTCATATGCAAAAAGAAATTCCAACAGCAATTCTGAAGAAATTCTTCGTTTCTGACCACTTCTTCTATCTGGTATTTCCTTGTGTCCTTCCCTTCATACCTCCCCCAACTCAGCTATGATTTATTAAATAAATGCCAAAGCATTGTATTCTTCTTGTACAGCCAAAAAAGCAGTGCATATCCTAACGATTATGTGCCTCACGTGTGATCCATTAGAATATTATTTGTACTACATAGGAGCAGACAACTCTCTCAGAGCACCTTTGGAAGTAAGTAAATTTTTCCATCAATTTCCACAGATTTTGGATCAAACCCAAAAGGCATATCTCTGTTGCAGTCATGGCTAACAGTCATAACAAACTCATGGCAAACTGGGCTGGCTTCTTTAAGGAAATGTGTTTAGTCACAGAGTATATCTGAAAGGTAACACACCTGCTTTCATCTTGCCAGCCTCCAAACACAGAGCACGGAGTGGTGCACAAATACGCACAACTGCATTTTAACAGCATAAAGCAAATTTTGGATTCTGCAGCACCCTCGCCTTGAGTAGTATTTCACTCCATCAACAGTCTTGCTAGTTTTGATAGATCTTTTGGGTGAGGAGCTAAAGGCCATGAGTAAGGCTGAAACACTGTGGTTCTTCATCTGTGTTTTTGAATGTGTATGGCAGAACCCAAACCTCATGGAAGAAATCATTAGCACAGAATGATTTAAATTGGAGCAGACCTCTGGAGGTCATCTAGTCAAAAAAAAAAAAAAAAAAAGACTGGATAGCATTTTGTTGTTCAGTTTTAACTTTGACTTCATATTATTTTCCCAATTCCTGGAAAAGCTCAGGTATCCCATTATTGGGATATACCATGCAAACTATTAAATGAAGGCATCTACAAACTGATTAATCAGAGCTTATTCCCACCTGTGTTTGATAATTCACAGAGCCCACTCATGAGACACCTTAAGTTGGGAACACAACCAAAAAAAAAAGCAATTTCTGTCTTGATGAACTGAATCAAAATATACCTGAGTGGACTGACTGTAATTCCCCTCCACCAGAAAGTAAGTTGAATGTTGGGGGCCCTCTAAGAAATTCCAAGTAATATGATAATATTGTAATTGCAAAAATTAGTAGCAGTTCTGTTATTGTCCCCCACATGTGATGACAAATAACACAGCCCATCTCATTTGGAAACAAACAGAGTTTTTAGTTGGTATTCTCTAAGGTTTAGTAAGGACGAGCAAAGCCTTTTGTTGCACTACTTAGTATGTTTATACATAGAAGGCTGTTCTTGGTTACACCGGGGCAACCCAGGGCTGTCAGTGGAGTTATACTGGTATACCTGAAAGATGTTTGACCTCTGTTTCTTCTCAGACATACTTAAAAAAACTAAACTCTTCAAACGACAAGTGTAGCCCCACATCTCAGACTTCTGTTCAAGTGCTAACTTTTGCTTGCCCACTGCTAGGATTTACTCTTCTGCAGCCCAAACATTCCTGGGCAGGAAGCTTCATGTCTGCCCAGCCTGTGGTTTTTCTGATTTGTATATGAAGTACTAGAGGGACTAACTGGTTTGATGGATGAGAGGTGTCAAAGTTAGACCATATGTCCTGCTTGGTCTCTGCCTGTGTCTGTGAATGCAAGCAAAAATATGCTGGAATTTTTCTCCCTTTGGAGTTTCTTTCAGGGATCCCGTTACAGAGTGTGCTTTTGCAGAGCCTATAATAACGGAGAGGCAGTTAAAATAAATCCTTGGGGTTTAAAGTTGGCAGCTAGAGCGTGCCTATACAAAGGGTTGTATGTGAACTAGGCTTTCTTCTCGGGCTCGATGACATGACATCAGCTGAGGACCCAGCTCTTGTAGCCTTCTTCCCACCCCAGCCTTCTTCTGACACTCCAGTCTTAGTTCAACCAACAACCATGTCTTTGATGCCTTAGGTCAGATTTTTTTATCATACTTAGATCTGTCTGTCTTATGTGGATAGTGCAAGACAGTCAAAGAAAATGTAAAGAAGTTTATAACAAGCTGTCCAGCTTCCAATGCTGATTAACTAATTTGCATCTTTCTAAGACAGAACGAGCCTTCCTGAAATACAGCAATGAGCAGCCCTGCCCCAGGACCTCAGGAGAGCTGTGGGGGTAGCAAGCATGGAGGCACATCCTCAAAGATGAGAGGACAGGCTTTCTGGTAGTATACACCTTCTGCAAAAGACTGAAATCTGTGGATCTAGAAAATGAATATATGCAAACCCTGATGTGTTTGTTAATATAGTTTTAAGGCTTGAAAGCAATAGAGTAATTTATGTATCAGAAATTGCCAAACTCTGGCTCACAGTGATCTGACAGTTCCCATGGGATAGTGGCATCTTTTCCTCTGTTCTTATAGTTGTACTACAGTGAAAGAAGGGAAAATATGTATGTATATATTATTTACTTTAAGTGTTAATTTAGCAGAGACTCAAATGTTTTGATTCTTATGACAAGAACGTGTAGTCCTCAAAGGCTGAGGAGATGTTCAGTGCTAATATGAGGAAGGGTCCAGGGGCTGAGGCATGGGACGCCTGTTGTGAGATTGAGCTGAGCAGTGCTCTGCCTACTCCAGAGGAAGACGGGATATAAAATATCTGCAAGAACACAAGGAAAATTCATCCAAGGCTGTGCCAAGCCTCTTCTGCTGTCTCCTGAGGTTGTCTTTGCTCAGAGCAGAGGTGAAGGGGCCTGCCAGAAGCAACAGCTGGAGCTGTAGGGCACACCACTGGGTTGGTGTGTGCTGCCAGCGGGCAAGGAGAATGGGGGAGTCTGCTCCGCTTCTTGCTGTGAGAGGGAAGTGTTGGGAGGGGGGGGTTGCACCTTATCACAGGTGTTTGAACATCATCTTTGCTGTGTTCCACTGCCTTCTGCTCGCATAGGTGTGCTGTACCTATGACAGTGTCTTCCCAATGAAGTAAGTGCTCGTGCACAGGAGGCATCTCTGGACATCTTCATGAGTTTACATAGAAAAACAGATTCTTTTATACGACAGAAATTCAGTAATAATATATTTGCACTGGCTATCATCTTCATTAGCCCTACCTGCCTACAACCTGCATGCTATCTCCATAGAGGATTGAATTCCAAGAGAGAAAAGGGATATGAAAGAGAATTGCATGTGTGTATATTAATAAGAACTGGTCCAAGCATGGAATAGTTTAGGAGAGAATATCTAATGTTTAACTACCATTTCATGCAAAATAATCCATGTTTCATGGGCTTTCCAGCACATCCTCAGCAGTGGCTGTGAACTCGCCATTAAAAAGATACCCTCTTGGTATAACAAACACCAGCCCATAGGATTTTGCTTATGTGGGGGCAGACATCATGCTGGGACAGAAGGATTAATTGAGCTCTTTAGAATTCCGTTTGATCTGCACCAGAAATACCCAATATAATACCTCTGACCTGATTATATTTTAAACCTCAGTTCCTCAAGCATTTGGACTCTGCACTGTCCTCCCAAAAGGCAAATGCAAGCTCAGTACTTTTGGGGGTTTTGCTTATATCAGCTCCTCTATTTTAACACCACTTAACTATTACCTGGCCAATTTGGTGCTGTTAGTGTACCAAAAAGATGGTGCTTTCACTTGGAGAGAATGTCATTTGCGATAACTCCATCCGTCACTTTGGCACTTACTCAAAAGATGCAATTAAATCTCTATTAAAGCATTGGGACTCTGGAACACTGATCTTTCACAGATCATTTCATCAAAAGGCTCAAATAACTAATTGCATGTAAAGAGGATGAGCCAAAGCTTCTGGTGGGTATATGTGCATGTATATAAAAATGAAGTGTATGGTATTCTCATGCTTTCACAGGCAGAATTTTAAGGCTCTTCTTTTGTAAAGGGTTAAACATATAGTTAAGTTCATGTGTGTTTACATACTCTTAGCTGTTCCACTAAAGGAAAAAGGAAAAAAAAGGGTCTCAATGGAATATTTTCAGTCAGCTCTAATAATTACAAAAAAAAAAAAAAAAATCACAGGCTTTTCAGCTCTTCAAGGTTTGCAAGCAGATGTATTCAAATCAGTCAGCTTCTGCTACAGGAAACTATGCACAGACTTGGGTAAAATAATTCAAAAAAACGTATATAAGAAAAGAAAAGACTTCAACAAGTAAAAAAGGTATTTTCATTTAAACTTCCCAGAAATTAAGGAATGTTCCATAAAACATCATTCTTTACTTGTGTTCAAATTCGTGTATTTAGGAGCACATCTTCAGTGTTTCTTGCAAAGTAATAGAAAGATCTAAAATGCATTACTCTCCATCCCACCAGGTAGAAATTCCTTTGGTACTCTTTGCTACTTTATAAAAGTACTTTACTAGTTAGAGTTCAAAAGTAACAAGTGGCCCTAATAATACTTACTTTTCTATATAAATGAGAAGAGAGATTTCCTCTGCACTTAGATGTATGTACTCAGGTAATGGAACCCTTTCACAGCGCTTGCTTACACAAGACATGCTCTGTGCATGTAAACACATATACAGGCAGCAGTGCACAAAAGGTGGAAGCAAACACATGTAGAAGGTGTTTTTGAGATGCCAGCTGTTAGAGCTACAGTCTTTTGGGAACCTGGCGACCCTACGCAACACCTGAGTGATCTGTTTTTGCGATGGAAGTTCTGCCCCGGTGCCTGAATGCGAGATTGGTGTCTGCTTTGCATAGACAGCTTGATTATGATCACAAAAACAATGCAACATATTTACATGTGTGAATATGTGCATAATAATGCAATTCAGAACACATACACTGCAATCTTTCTGTAAAGCTCTTGCCACGTGACTGGGAGTTGATATACCTGTCACAGGAATGCACTAGGCATCACAACATATAGTCTGAGTGCTGCACTTGGTGACAAATAAATTAAGAAGGAACTAGTCCTGGTCGCATTGTGGTCGTCATTAAAGAAATGGTTCTCCTCACTCAGAACAGGAAAATTGCCAGTATCTCCTGTGACTTGTTGCCATTCAAAGGTCTTGTACTCAATGCGGGGCATCAGGAAAGTAGAAAAGAAGGGAAACTTGGGAAATAATTCCTTTGAATTATTTTTAGAAAACATGGGGCTGAATTGTTAACTTTGATGTCTCTTCATAAGGGAGGGATCTCTGAAGTTGCAGGAAGTGCGCCTGCCCTGAGAGGAGAGGGAGTCAGAACTGATCGAGATTTGTACCACCTCTGTGCAATTTTGCATCTCTTCTTTCTTTTGTGTTCAGAGTGAATGAACTAATGTGAGGACTGTGTTGTGTCCTACTGGAACATGTAGCCCACCTGAGGGTATTTGTTTCATGCCCTGATAAATGGCATGCAGACATGTAAAAATATTTAAGGGTACAAGACCAGCTGGGATAGTTTGGGAGTGAAGTGCAGAGTGGAAGGAACCAAAATTAGTGCAGCCTCATTCATACTGGCTGTGGGAGAGACCCCTACCCCAAACCTTGGGGATGGTTGATTGCAGTAGACCAAAACAGAGCAAGGACATGACTTAATAAGCCACAACTAAGGGTCTACTGGTCAGGTTTGCTCCTGAGCCTTCTTCTACTTCTACTTGTTTCTTAGGAAACATTTCTATAACATCCTTATCAGACCTTGTCCAAGATACTGTATCTTAGACATGACACAAGCCAGAGTAATATATCACTGTCTGCACCTCGTGGTGGAGATAAACCTTCCGTCAACCAGATGTAAAGGCATTCAAGACACATCATTGTCTGTTCTTTGTCTGTCCCTCCATGAGGATGTGCTATGCTTGTGTGCAGTCTCTTTGTTCAGGCTACTCTTGTGTCTGGTGTTCTCAATTCTGTGCCTTGGTTCAGTTTCCAAACTAAGGTTCGAACTAGTTCCTGAGCATATTCATACCTCACTACACTGAGTATGTGCACTGGCTACCTCTTTTAGGACATCTCCGAGTCAGGCAAACTTTAAGATGAATTTAAGACTACTTAAACACTTCTTTTTTGAGAGTCTTGAGTTATTCAGCTTTGCAGACTCATTAAGACCTGTCAAACCCAAACCCTTCCCCTGCAAGGCTTTCAGATGTTTTGTTGTTACAGGATTTCTGCTTCATAGAATCATAGAATAGTTTGAGTTGGAAAGGACCTTTAAAGGTCATCTAGTCCAACCCCCCTACAATGAGCAGGGACGTCTTCAACCAGATCAGGTTGCTCAGAGCCCCATCCAACCTGATCTTCAATGTTTCCAGGGATGGGGCTTCTACCACCTCTCTGGGCAACCTGTTCCAGTGCTTCACCACCCTCATCATAAAAAAATTCTTCTTTATATCTAGTTTAAATCTACCCTCTTTTAGTTTAAAACCATTACCCCTCGTCCTATCATAACAGGCCCTACTAAGTTTTTCCCCATCTTTCTTATATGCCTCCTTTAAATTTTGAAAGGCCACAATAAGGTGTCCCCAGAGCCTTCTCTTCTCCAGGCTGAACAAGCCCAACTCTCTCAGCCCGTCTTTATAAGAGAGGTGCTCCAGCCCTCTGATCATCTTCCTGGCCCTCTTCTGGACTTGCTCCAACAGGTCCATGTCCTTCTTGTGCTGAGGGCCCCAGAGCTGGATGCAGTGCTCCAGGTGGGGTCTCACCAGAGCAGAGTAGAGGGGCAGAATCGTCTCCCTCGACCTGCTGGTCACGCTTCTTTTGATGCTGCCCAGGATACAGTTGGCTTTCTGGACTGTGAGCGCACATTGTCAGTTGTTTACTTCCAAACTGTAGAGTCTCACTGCTGACCCTGGCACCTGAGGTGAGATTTCATCCTTTGTCTTCCCTTGCCCTCTTTGCTGGAGCCACAAATCCTCTCCTTCGCTTAAAAGCTTCATGTACCTTCCCTTCCTAATGTTATAGTAGACACTAGCAGCCAGCCTGGAGTCCTGCAAGAGCTTTTCTTGCAGTCACTTTGACTCAGGTGTGGTGCAGAGGTCCCACAGCACAGATGTCCCCCAACAGCCGTCTCCAGTCTGTCTACCCCTTTGCTCCCATTGAGGCCAGTCAGTTTCCCTCCTGCAATACGTTTTTTCTGCAGGATGCTCTGGCCCCCTCCCTAATGTGTCTAGTAACTGGCACAAGCCATCTGATCCCCCAAACTACCAAGATCATTTGTAATGGTATGGGGGAGGATGCTGCTGATCTGTCTCAGGAAAGATTGAGTTTGACTCCCCTTACCCTAACCCTACCCCATATCCTAGACAGTCTGTTATGGGGATTTTGCATTTTTCTGCATTCCAGTTCAAGGAGAGGAAAGAGGCAACGTTGTTCTCTGAAAAGGCTGACAGCCAATCTCAGGGGCATAGTCAGCCAATCTCAGGAGCATAGTCCGAAAGCACTTTGTACACCAGCAGTTCTATTACTTGTACACTTGATGATTGCACAAAGGTTACACAGTTTCCGCTTTCCTAACCATAACCCTTTCTGAGAATATGGAACCAAATTTTTGTCCTTGGCAGATCACTAAACCCCCACAGAAGTCAATGAAGTTGTAAATGAGACAAGCATTTGACTTCCTTCCTATTATTGTTTATTATTAAGAAAGTCACTTCTCAGGTATTAGGTTCATGTGAATTTCTCTATTTAAATACATGTCTAAAGAGCAGAAGAATACAAAAGTAACTTCAGGAGAAACTACTCTTTCTATGCTGCTGCAGATCTGAAGAAACACTGGATATGTGCCCGGAGATAACTTCAGACTCTTAATCAAAATTGGGTCCTAGAGAGTACGATGTTACTCAAGCTTCCCTAATGAATGATGATTTGCTTACGTGTTCCTTGGCAGTGAGCTAACAAGGCTCCATTAAACAAAATGTATATTAATATTGTCCTGTCTAAGTAATGCTCTTTACAGTCCACTGTCATTATGCTGAATTAGCTCTGCAGAGACAACATGAAGAAACACATGTTCAACAAAGTGGAGCATAACATGTACATCTTTGGGCAACATATGTATGGTAGATACCTGAAGGGAGAGTCTATCAGTTCAGTAACATACCCTACCCTCAAATAAGAACAGGAAACTTCTTGGAACTCTAGGGCTCCTATACTGCCATTTATTTTCCATCAGTGGTACATATCTGTGTAGATCCTGGCACTGTCTGTTTAAATGAATGCACGTGTATCTCAAAGAGAATAAAGTAAAGAAAAGGGGAGTGTGAGTCTCCAAAGACCCCCATGTTTAGAAGGGGCAAATAAACTGGTGGTGTGTTTTTGACTGACCCTTGGGATCTATCATGTACCACCCTTCAGGACACGTATTTCCAGTTATTTCTGATCACCCTGTTTGGTAGCTTTCGTGTTCTTTCATGCTTTGCCTAAAGGGAAAAGATTATTCAACTATTAGGTCATCTTGTACAACTGCTTTTCTTTCTCAAGAGTGTTCTTCTCCAGAAAGGTACTTCAACCAAAATTGTGGCAGAGATTCCTAAAGGATGAGATACTGTTGATAAGCTTACAGGCAAAGCCAGCATGACCCAATACTGTGTCACACTGTAACAACAACAACAAAAAGGCAAATTTCTCTGTGGTTGCTTTATGTAGCATCTTTATAGAAATTTCCTAACAGATAAAATGGCAAAGTTTTTTCTCTGCCTTTCCAGTGCTTGCATTCACACAAATATTTTTGTACCATTAGCTGTCATGGCAGCAAAGCATCAACAAAGGTGGTAATTCTGAAAAAAAAAAAGTCCATGTATGTTTTTGCCAAACACAGGTCTGAGAGAGCAAAGACCTTTTATCACCAAGCAAACATGATATTGTCAAAAAGTTAATTCCTGCTCTCCCTTTTAACCTCACAGCAATACCACACAGCAGGATAACCTGGATGTGCAGACTGACTTGTCTTTGAACTAAAAAGCTGATCAATTATCAGATTTCTTTGCAATCAATCTGCTTTATTGACCCAGAAACCAAAAAGCATTTCATTTATCAGCTATGTTTTTGCCTTTGTCCTGCAGGTGGTTTCTGGTGCTGGGTGGTGATCCATCACCTTTGAATCATTCTTTCCTAACCGGTGTCACTGTCTGTGGCTCCACCCATCGTATCGGTGTTGCTTTTCCTTGGTGCTAGTGCACACTGTGATTCCTTCATCACAGACTGTTAGTCTTAGACCCCAGAAGGTTTGTGTGGAAGCTACTTCTGAGGAGATAGATGGACACACAGATGGACAGACAAAGGAAGCTATGTGAGCAGCAATAGATGTTGTCCTGATACCTTACTAGGGACAAATTTTCAAGTTTTTTTCAATGCCTGCAGGGCACTAATAGACTTTAATAGCCTTGACCAGCCTCACCTGGGTCCTCACACACACCCTCTGCCAATGGGCCCAGGAGCCCTATTTAAGATCAGTCCCGGGCCTTTAGTTCTTCCCTGAACTATGTTGTGGATGTGCTTGTGCTCATTTCTGTCTCTGACCTGGTCTCCTGGGTAGACCTCTGTCTCCTGCTGCTCATGACTAGACCCTGGGATGTCCCCTGGACCCAATCCATCAGCTTGCCCTGTAGGAGATTGTCACAGGAGCATGTTATCCCCACCCTGCTCATGCCCTGTAGGATGGCACCCTAGTTGGTAAAGGGCACTGCTTGTGTTGGAGTCACCCTTGGGTTCTGGCTTATCCTCTCTCATGAAGCAACCCTGCTCTTGTTGTTCTCTGACACTCTCTTAGATCTTGGCAGGAATGCTCATTTGAAGTTTTGGTAAGTGATTATCTTGTGTGCTGTTGGGTTATCTAGTTTTAGTGTTTCTTGTTCAAAAAATGCAAGTTGTGCTTATCATAAAGCAATATTTAATCTCTGCTCTTTCCGTATACAATAGGTATGAGGCTCTGGAATTGGAAGCAAACAATGATGAGGATGGTGGTTCATCTAGATTGGAGGTGTCACCAAGGTTAAGTTGGCCTATGTGCTGCATTAGAACTGCTTCTATTAAGAAAAAAGACGATTCACTGTCATAGGAGACTTTCTCTTAAGGGCAACAGAAGGCCCAATATGCTGACCAGACCCACTGCTTAGGGAAGTCTGCTGCCTCATTGGTGCCCAAGTTAAAGATGTTACAAGAAAACTTCCTACCCTGGTACAGCCCTCTGATTGTTATCCATTATTGCTTTTTCATGTAGGCAATGATGAAGTTGCAATCAGAAGTCCAAGTGTGATCAAAAAGGCCTTCAGGGCCTTGGTACGACCAGTTAAGGGTTCAGGAGCACAAGTAGTGTTTTCCCTTATCCTTCCAGTTGCAGGGAATGATGAAGGAAGAAACAGGCAGACCCAGCTGATCAATACCCGGCTTTGTGACTGGTCTCATTGCCAGAATTTGGGTTTTTTTGATCACAGGATGGTCTACGTGACAGCAGGCCTGCTGGTGACAGATGACATACACCTTTCTCAAAGTGGGAAAAGGATCTTTGCGCAAGAGTTAGCAAGGCTGATTGAAAGAGCTTTAAACTAGATTAGAAAGGGGAAAGGGCTATAAAACCAGGCTCACTAGTGATAAGCCATGGGATGGCATACCAGTGTTTGAGGGACCATGTGCTAGTGAGGTCCTTCAGCCTGCCTCATGATGTGCTGAGTACACTGGAGCACATTTGAAATGTCTCTATACTAATGTGCGCAGCATGAGGAATAAACAAGAGGAGCTAGAAGCTTTGGCCCAGTCTCAGAGCTACGACATCATTGGCATAAATGAAACCTGGTGGGATGAGTTCTGTGACTGGGGTGCCATGATGGACAGTTACAGGCTCTTCAGGAGGGATAGGCAGGGCAGGCGAGGTGGAAGGGTGGCAGTGCTGTATGTAAGGGCGGGGCTGGATTGTATGGTGCTTGCAGTTGGCAACAACATGGTTGAGAGCTTCTGGGTAAGGTTGAAGGGGAAAGCAAATAAAGCGGATGTTGTGGGAGTCTACTATCAACCACCCAGCCAGGATGATGACACTGATGAATTATCCTATAAGGAATTAAGGGATATCTCTAGATCAGCTGCTCTTGTCCTTATGGGTGAATTTAACTTCCCAGACGTCAGCTGGGAACATCATACAGCAGACACAAACAGGTCCAGGAAATTCCTGAAGCATGTGGAAGATAACTTCTTGGTACAGGTACTAAGAGAGGTGACTCAAAAGGTATCCTCCTAGATTTGTTTTCTGTAAACAGAGAGACACTCATAGGTGAAGTGGTGATTGGTGGCTGTCTCGGTCACAGTCACCACCAAGTAGAGTTTCAAATTGTTGGTGACAGGAGGAAAACTGCCAGCAAAACTTTGACCCTGGATATGGAAAGGGCAGATTTGGGACTGCTGAAGGAGCTAGTTAATAAGGTCCCCTGGGAATCTGCACTTGAAGGCATTGGGGTCCATGAATGCTGGTCACTTTTTAAGAGCCATGTCTTAAGAGCCCAGAGCAGACAATTCCAAAGTGTGGGAAGTCAAGCTAGGGGGGCAGAAGCTCAGCTTGGCTGAGCAGGGATCTTCTTCTAGAACTTTTAGGTGGAAAAGGAAAGTGTACAGACTTTGGAAGCAGGGACAGGTGACACAGGACTGCAGAGATGCTGTTCACCACTGTAAGGAGAAAATTCACGTGGCCAAAGCTCGATTACAGTTTGTCGTGGTTTAGCCCCAGCCAGCAGCTAAGCGCCACACAGCCACTTGCCCACCCCCACCCCTCCCCAGGATGGGGAGGAAAATGAGGGAAAAAGAAAGGCAAAACTCATGGATTGGGATAAAAACAGTTTAACAGGACAGCAAAGGAAGAGAAAACGACAACAATAATAGAATATACTAAGCGCATGATTCACAGTACAAATTGCCCAGCCTGCCCCCGAGCCGTGATCCCACTTCCCGGTGCCGTCCTCCCTTTATATGCTGAGCATGATGTCACATGGTATCGAATATCCCCCTGGCCAGCCCAGGTCAGCTATGCTGGCTGTGTCCCCTCCCAGCTTCTTGTGAAAATTAACTCTATCCCAGCCAGAACCAGGACAGAATTCAAGCTGGCCAGTACTGTGAAGGACAAAAAGGGCTTTTTGGAATATGTTAACAGAAGAAGGAGGATCAGAGATAACATTGTTCTGTTAACGTGATGAGGTTGGTCACCTCACAAATAGGGATGTAGACAAAGCAGAGATGTTACATGCTGTCTTCGCCTCTGTCTTCAACACTGATGATGGGCCCTGGGACACCTGGAGTCCTGTGTTGGAAGATCGTAACTGGGGGGATGATAAACTCCCAGTCGACTCCGAAATTGGTCGAGACTTGCTGCTCCAGCTGGTTGCGCATAAATCTATGGGGCCCAACGGGATTCATCCCAGGGTACTGAAAGAGCTGGCTAATATTATTGTGGGACCTCTCTCCATTGTTTTTCAATGGTCTTGGGAGCCTGGAGAAGTCCCAGTTGACTAGAAGCTGGCAAGTGTTGTCCCAATTTTCAAGAAGGGTAAGAAGGAAGACCCTGGTAATTACAGGCTTGTCAGTCTCACTCCAGTGCCAGGTAAAATTACAGAGAAGGTTATACTGGGAGTTATTGAAAAACACTTGAGAGACAATGCAGTCATTGGCCATAGCCAACACAGGTTCATGAGAGGAAAGTCCTGTTGAACTAACAATTTCCTTTTATGACAAGGTCACCTGTCTCGTTGACCAAGGGAAGCCAGTAGATGGTGGTGCTTTTGGATTTTAGCAAAGCTCTCACAGCATCCTTCTGGACAAAATGTCCAGCACACAGCTAGACAAGTCCATAATAAGCTGGGTGAGCAATTGGCTTACAGATCAGGCTCAAAGAGTTATAGTAAATGGGGTTACATCAGGTTGGTGGCCAGTCACCAGTGGGGTTCCCCAGGACTCAATTTTAGGACCAGTGCTCTTTAATGTTTTTATAAATGATCTGGACACAGGAATTGAATGTACATTAAGTAAGTTTGCTGAAGATACTAAATTAGGAGGAGCTGTGGACTCCCTCGAGGGTAGAGAGGGATATCTATCGGGATAGACTAGAGAGCTGTGCAATCACCAACCGTATGAAATTTAACAAGAGCAAGTGCCGGATTCTGCACCTGGGATGAGGCAATCCTGGTTATACGTAAAAACTGGGGGACAAGAGGCTGGAGAGCAGCCCCGTGGAAATAGATGTGGGAATTTGGGTTGATGGCAAGTTGAATATGAGTCAACAGTGTGCCTGGGCAGCCAAAAGGGCCAACCATGTCCTGGGGTGTATCAAGCACAGCATAGCTAGCTGGTCGAGGGAGGTGATTGTCCCTCTCTACGCTGCACTTGTGCAACCCCACAAGTACTGTGTACAGTCTTGGGCGCCTCAATATAAGAAGGACATCAAATTATTAGAGTGTGTCCAGAGGAGGGCGACCAAGATGGTGGAAGCACTCGAGGGCAAGACTTACGAGCAGCAGCTGAGGTCACTTGGTTTGTTCAACTTGGAGAAGAGAAGGCGGGGGGCTGACCTCCTCACAGTCTACAACTTCCTCAAGAGGGGCAGGTGCTGATCTCCTCTCTCTGGTGACCAGCAATAAGACACGAGGAAATGGAATGAAGCTGCATCAGGGCAAGTTCAGATTGGACATTAGGAAAAGGTTCTTCACTGTTGCAGTGGTCAATCACTGGAACAAGCTCCCCAGTGGTCACGGCACCAAGACTGTCAGAGTTGTGGATGACGCTCTTAGTCATACGGTTTAGTGTTAGGTAGTCCTGTGAGGAGCAGGAAGTTGGACTCAATGATCCTTATTGGTCCCTTGCAACTCGAGATACTCTATGATTCGTGAAGCCCAGGATACTTCCTACTGGATGTATGGAGGCAACACTATTATAAGAACAAGGTATTTCCATGGGGAAAATGAACAGTGTATGGAAGGCCACATTTGCTGATCTAAATCTAGTCACCATTTTAGAAAGACAGAGCAATTCATAGCCAGTTGGGTATGAGGAAGCAATGCTGCTTGATGAATTGGAAGGACTTCTTGCATGTTTTTTTCCCAGCTTTGGCTGCCTGCATAGGGGTTGGCTGTGCTGCTGAATGACCAACATGGTCTCTGACCATGGGTGGAGCAGCCCAATAGCACAAAAGAAAGTACACCATTTCTTACTGATTAGGGAATTGGAAAAAAGGGCATTTCAACACATCTGTTTACACATAGGGCCTCTGTAACCTTGATAATGGTGCCAATGTCCCGGATTGCAGGACAAAGCAGCGTGAAAGGAGGAGTTGAGTATCCTGCATGAGCTATCTGTAGACCTAAGCTAATAGTAGCCATCAGCAGCTAAAGCAGACAGGGGTCAATGAGCTTTGCTCTCTCCTCCCCCCTCACTGAATCCACAACCACAGCTTGGAACATGTTGTAATTGTCAGTCATTGTATAGGTAGAAAATTACTGAGCACCTTAAATAAAGAGGAAAGAAAAGGGCATGTACCATCAGGGGGTAATTTGCAAAGCCTGGTGGCCCTTGGGCCTGCAGAAGGGCTCCACAGCTTCATTAATACAGGTTATTTTGGGGTGAGTTGCTCTGCAAGGAATTTTCCTTGAACATTCAGTAGGCTTCAATGATGTAAAAATAG
The DNA here is from genome assembly GCA_009819775.1 of Phoenicopterus ruber ruber. Lineage (NCBI taxonomy): Eukaryota > Metazoa > Chordata > Aves > Phoenicopteriformes > Phoenicopteridae > Phoenicopterus > Phoenicopterus ruber. Next base: position 60,003,965 of record CM020216.1, on the reverse strand, counting down.
GGTTAGGTGTCCCCTGAGCAAGGAACATGGCAGTGGCCGTGTCTCAAGAGGCAACCTAAACCTTAACCCATATCTAGGCGATACTCAACTCATCCAAGAGCTGTGGAGGTGATGTAGTCTGGATTCCTATGGCTTTGTCTTGCAGTGGTGTTCTCTGCTGTCTAATTAGATGCAAAGTCTAGTTGTTACCCCGGGACTAGAGAGTTCATGACATTTCACTCTGTGCACTCAGCCAGAGCGTCCACACTGTAGCCTTCTCAGCGGGAGAGTTCATGGGGGTATTCTCCTCACTATCCACTTGCCTATTTGCCTAGCTGGAGGAACTTAAAATATCTGAGGCTGCCATGTCTTTGTTAAATTGGACTGGTTGGTCAGCAGGATCAAAGGTTACTGGGAGGAGACTGACTCAACTTATGCATACACATAAACATACACACACAGCGTGCAATTACATTAACCTCATCGCCTTGGGAAACTAAGCTACAAGTAGCATGAGATGTAGTAGGATTATATGAAAAACAGTATTTTCCTCACATAGCAAGGTAGTGAAGTTTGTTTGGACAATTGGTGGTTCAGTGACATCTGAACATATACATATATACACAGAGAGAAAATTATCAGCAGAACAAAAGGGGACAAAAGAAACCTACCTTGAAAATATACACAAGTGACTACCCTATTTTTGAAGTGTGGGTGCATGTGTAATACAATACAGACACACAGGTGTACTGAGCAGTTGGTATAATTTAAGGTATGTTACTTAGAGCAAGTAGAATCACTTTTATTCTCCTTGCAGAAATAAAGAGCAACATAATGAAGTTTTGTGATGGAATTATGCTTTTAAACCTACCTAGCAGAGTACTGTCCTGCTATAGTGGACAGCAAGTCCATCTGCGATGATTTCTTTCAAAAGAAAAGGAATCTATTTCAAATGTCCAAAACACAACCATCTAGCCATGGCCAAGTCGATTTGTCCTAAACATCCCCTTACGGATGATTATAGGCTACGTTTGGCTCCACTCCTTGTTTCACATGGAACAAGATGCTGCGGCTGCTCCTCTAACCTATACGCTGTCTTAGTGGTCACGACGTGGTTACAGAATTTCCCACTGCTCCAGGTCTGTTGTGCGGATGTTAGATTAGGGCAAGATGCTGTTCCCATTGCTCAAATTTTGCCTCATGCCAAGGCTATTTTTGGGTGAGCCACTCCACAGAGAATTCCTCCCCAGCATTCGATAGGCTTCAATGTTGTAGGAGTTAGGTTAGGTGTCCGCTGAAATCTGCCATCCTGTCTGGTGCAACTGTAAACTACTGAGGTTAAGTTGCAGACAGCAAGAATCAGCTACTTAAATTCATCGTGATTTGTACAATACTTGGTAGGCAGTAAAGTTCATAAGAGCAAGGGTGGCAGCATTTCGTTCTGAATATCTATGGAGCTATTTCCTTTCTTTGAAGTTTGAGTATTGAAAGCACTAAGTACTTGTGCACAGCTGAGTTCATTGCAGACATTTCTGAAAGCAGCTATGAATATATTTACCTCTCTAAACTTGAGTAAGCCTCTGGTAAGCGCAAAATATTGTCAAGTCTGTTTTGCCTTCTCTCAGTTAATGTTTTGATGTCTGTCATCAGCGTTATGCTACCACAGAGTTGGCAAGGCACAGGCAAAGCATTTTTTCCCAGCTCCCAACCATATCATAAACTCCGCAGGCTTGTAAGCAGTATTTACTCTGGTGGCATTCTCTAATGCAGCAAGTAGAAAGATGCCTAATAGAGAAGAGAGCGCTGCATCTCTCAAAGTTAAGTTTAGCACAAATAATTGCTAATAGAAGAAGTTTTATTATACTGTGGAACAAAAGTTTCAAAGGCTGACTGGCCACAGATTGCAATTGTTCCTGTATAAAAGCTGCTTTGAACTGTGCATGGCAACCTGACTCCCTGCTTGGGACTGCTGGAACTGAGCGATGATCCAGCAATATTCCTCAGGGAACATTTCTTGGCATGCCCTGCCCTCAGCCCCCTCTAAACCCGGCCTTCACAGAGAAGTAACGAAAGAAAGAGCATAGGGGCATCTCCTACACTTCATCCTTGTAGTTGTCCTACAACTAAATGGAACTTTATGCAGGAGGTGAAGAAGCCTCTGTGTGGAAAATGACAAGGAGCATTCCCGGGTCCCAGGGATGAGGGACCACAGTCCCTTTCCCTCCTCCTTCTTCTCCCTGTATCTGTACAGATAAATCTGTATCTGGTATTGCAAGTCACAGACTTTCAAAACTCTTATCACACAGAAATAATGTGATTGGGTTTAGGAATAATGTCATCTTAATAAATATGGGCTCTGCTTCTTTGCCTTTTGGTGGTGCATCTACAGATCAGCTTTTCAGGCTTTTTAGGTTTTTTATGTTGAGAGAAAAGGGATTTACCTCGCTCTCTTTTATTTATTTAGTTAGTTAGTTACCAGTCATTTCAAAACCAATTTTTAAGTTTTCCTACAGCACCAATGAGCATGGCATTTTCTTTAAAAATATGTGGAATGGAATTCTCTGTTAAACCAAGGTAGAAGATTTAAGAAAGATACCAAATATCACAGGTTTCACACCAGAACAAGTGTTGTCCAAACTATTATTTATAAACATGGACTAAGTGAAATACAAAGAGTCGAATGAATAGCAAAAGCACGACCTTGATAACATGCATCAGAATCAGACAGGCTTCACAAAAGGATGCCAGACAGCAAGATGGGAATCAAATAATTCCCTTATCAGATGAGAGCATCATAAAAATGCCCTCACAGAAGAGCTTCAGGACCCTGGAGTACTGAACACCTCTGAAAAACTTAAAGGTTGCAAGAAATATCAGGAAGCATTGAAAGCAATCAGAGAATGTGCAACCAAGGAGAAAGTCGTTAGGGGATGCTCTAGAGGTCAACCTTCCTTAAAGGAAACTCGGCATAGCCAACCTGCAAAAGCTTGATTAGGAGAATTCTGTCTTCTTATGCTACAGACTCAGCAAACAGACTGTCTTAAATAAAGATGGAAGTTGTACCCTCCAAGAGTCACTTATCTCCTTTGAATTGCAGTTTTGCATTGTACGTGGAAGTTTGTACCATTTGAATGAAGTTTTTTGAATACCCATACAGCTGGCAGGTGCTCCTGTGGGTTTCAAATCCTGCTTCTCCTTTGGAGAAGAAAGACTTTCTTGGGTCTCACAGGCCCTGGTTCAGGTCCCAGAACAACTGGGCATCTCATTCACCTGCTGTCCTTTCTCAACCTGGACTTCCAGAAGAAGTGACAATAGGCAGGTTTGTCTGTCCTCCCAGAGCTGTGCAGTTCAGGGCAAGACCACCAACACTCAACAGATGTGTCCACCTCCCCACAACCTTTTCAGGAAGAAGCCAGGTAAGGACTAAATTTCCTCGATGGGGTGAGCAGGGCTATCGGCAGGTCCTGTGCAAGAGCCATCAGTGTATTCCTAATTCATAAGGCTTGGCTTCTGGGAAGCAAATTATTGGCCTGTGCTGGTATGCAATCACCTTTTAATCAAGTGACCAAGGCTTCTTTTTTGTTATTTAAAAATTCAAGCCTGGTAATAAACTATAATGATTCACTGAGAGCACTTTTCAAGTAAAGGTCTTAAGTAGCACCCTTAAAATTTCACAAAACTCTTGTGAAGAATTAATGACTGGCTTTACAGATGGGTACATTTTGCTCTGGGAAGGCAAGGGGCCAGTTTCATATAGGGAATTAGAACCCTGTGGCACCCATACACTTTGGCAAACGTGGGCCGCGATGTTTTGCCCGCAGAGGGAATGCAGGGTGGCTGATGCTCAGTTGCCCACGTGTTTTGCCTGCTAGCCATATCCTTTAGCCACTGCGCTCTTCTGCCTGGAGTGACTGAGTGCTGTGGTCAAGGTGTACGGCAGGCTACTGCATGTTTTGAGTAAGAGACAGGCTCTGGCTACAAGGCAGCCTGGCTATTGTTTGCTTCCTTCTTCAGACTGCTTTTTCCCTGGTCTCTAGTTAATACCTAGGAGGTTATAACAACCTAGGCAGTGAACACAGTAAAATGCAGAACTCCTCATAATAGTCACGTTGGACTGAAAAATACGAGCTTTAATCATTTTTGTATGTATGTCTGCATTTTCCAGCATCTATAAAACCTTATTGCTGAAGTATTAAAATACAGCAGATGTCGGTCAAGCACTTCTACAGACTTAAAGCCATGCTTCCGTAACCATCTATTCCTCCTGGAGTGAGAGACTAGGGAATGGTAAAGCTTTCTTGTGTGTTTTATAAAGGCAGTAACCCTTGTGTGAGTTGTTTTAAGAGAGAACCGAGTTCTCTGTTGAGACGCTTAGCGGAGAAAGCCTCTGTACGCAGAGGGCCGGCCTGCTGCAGTCCTGCGGTCATCCCATCTCTTGGAGCTTGTGGGCTTAGTATTGCATCTGGTGTCATTTGGGAAAGTTTGTTTTGGTTTTGGCAAGTATGTTTGCTAAGTCCATCTCACTTGCCTTCTCGTGAGAATCATATTCACCATCTGATTTCTTCTTGTAGGGTGTCAAGCAACTCAACTAGTTATCACATCTGTGCACTGAAATGTTTGAGGGGAGCTTTATTTCTCCAGATACAAATACTAATCCATTAATTAAATGCATTTACAAAAAACCCCAGGAAATTATTTTGTGCCAAGAAGGTGTGAGTGTAAGAACTGTTGGTAAATTTGATCACCACTATTTTTTTTTTCTTAACATCATAGGCTGTTTATATTACTATATAGAAAAATTCAATAATATTTCCAGAGCATGTTTAATATTTCTGAAGCAGATTTAACTCTTAGAGGATTCTCCTTTCCTTATCTTTTCCTACATGTGACGTGATGTGATGTGCTCTTTTCAGGCACTGTTCTCCTATGTACAGATTGAGTCATGCATTCAGGGAACAGAAACCACGTTCCCGCGCTGAGTCACAGTGGCCAAATGCAGAGTGCTAAGCATCAAAAAATGCAGAGGAGCCTTTGCTTCAAAGACCTTCTGGAAATGGAATGTTTCCTAACAATTACAAACATTTGTTGAGGAATTCTGACAAATCTGTAAAATTCATGACTATCTTGAGAATAGGAAAAGGAGTAGTTCCAAGAACAGATGAACTAATGAAACCTGATTTCCTGTAAATTTCTATTTCATTAAAGAAATATGTAGAAATCCTGCAAGAGTTAAATCTATTTCATTATTCTAGTCTTTGGTGTTTGGAGAGGATGAGAAGTTCAGTGGAAATCTTTTTCATTACAGAACATTTCTATCTCACTGAGGGGACTTTCTAGTATCTAACAAGACTTAAGCAGCAGCCCTAGTCTCTGCAGAGACCTCAGTGGGCTCTCTTTCTCTGCTGTGATGATCTGGGTGAAATTGGTCAGGACACTCAAAAAATTAAGGGTGGAGGGAGCGGACAGATGGACACAGAACACTACAGTTAGTCTAATCTATGTAGTCTCTGTTTCTTCTCAGAAACTAAGTTAAAAGGACCTTTTATTTTTGGTGACTAGCAGTCACCAAACTAGAAGCAGTGCCTGAAGGGTTAGTAGTAGCAGGGAGGGAGGTGCTGCTGGAGGTGAAACTTAGGAGGATCCTGTAATGTCTAACGTGTTGAAAGACAAAGCAATAAAGCAAGTCAGATGGTGATAAAGTTATTTGCCTGCATATGAAATAAACTTTAAGTCTCCTATAAGTCTGCTTAGGATTGAGTTACTTGATGCAGCAGCAGTTTTATTCAGGGTCAAATGCAACCCGGTAGCTTACAGAGTAGCTTCCTGTTTGAATATATACAATGAGAAATTAGACTGATTTGTCTGGTTACGGAATAGCCAAAAGCATACTGGGGTGTTTGAGTTCAGGCACCGATCATTGTTTGGGTGCTTTTGGTTTTGTTTTGATTTTACAGAACTGCTATAAAAAGTTTCTGAATAACTTCTGAACTTGAGCCCTGCTCATAAGGTAGGATAGGTCCAAAGTTACACAATACTGTTTCTGTTCACAAGCAGCACTGTTCACGTGTGACTGAACTCGTATCTGGGCAAAAGTACGGACCTGGCAGAATAAGGGGAGCAAAGTATCATGAGTCTCTTCCTTTGGGGATTTAGTAACGTTCAGCTTTAGGGCTCCAACCAGAACACTGCAAACGCAGTAATTCGACCAGCGCTGTTTAGTCTGTGCTAACTGGCTTGGCAAGGACGGCAACGATTTGAAACAATCTGCATTAGATTGGACAGGAACCCTGCATGCAGTCTGGAGGAAGGGCTTGGTGCATAGACAGTAAGATTATCACTAGAGCCATTTCTTTTAAAGAAGAACAGTGTAACGTCACAAGTTTATAGGTGATCTAGCAAGCAATACCATAAAACAAGACTCGGTTGTGCACCACACATGAGCTGCTGTAAGACTTGAGGCTGTGAGGTGTCTCTCGGTGAAGGGGTTATCGCTTGGGTAAAGCTCTCAGCAGAACTAGCTGCAGTGCCACGTACTCAGGATATGATATGCCTGTGAGATTCGTTTCTGATAAAATAATATTAATAACCTGATCTCCTGTGGGCAAAGTGTTGAACAAGACACACTTCTGGAACCTGATCACCAGCCGCTCTGCATTTAGTCTAGCAAGGCTCCTGCTAATTACCTAAGGGCTTTAAAGGAGACAGCAGCTATGATAAATAAGTAATTAAAATCCCAGCTCTCTAGAAAGTGGGAAATGTTTGCCCTTTTTCTCCGCTGTGACTACAGACCTTCCCCTCCGACGCTAGAGAAGAGCTAGCAGTGCTGCACACCCAGCAGCATCCCGGCAGCTGCCAGCTACTCCAAAGGGCTCAGCGTGCCCGGGAACATCCACGCCAGCCAACGTCATGCAAAAGGGCTCGCTGCCTGCCTGCGCAGACCTGCACAGCTATTCGAGTGTGTGCTCTGCGAATGCCGGCGGTACCACCCAGACTTCCGTCATTAGCCTAAGGTCATCAGTACATTTCTGTGCATGGGAGTGTCTGCATTTTGTGTATCTCTCTGTGTTGTCTGCGTGTGCATATATTTGTTTGTGTGCTTGCCCTGTAACGATCCAACCTATCTTACATGTATATTTTAACATATTTTATGAAGTGAGGGTAGATATCATTATCTAAAGGAAAGTGAAGCACAGGGTCAGAGGTTATGCCCTTCACTGAAGGATACAGACCAAGTCACTGGCAGAGATGTGACCGGGACACCGAGTTTCTGACATGAAGCCTGCAGTCCCCACTAAGCCGCGTTACTTTCTGTGCCTCTTCTGTTTAGGAAGCATTATGAATTTTAGACTATCTATCTGACATGCATTCATGCTGTTGTGTTCAGAAAGCCCCATGGCAATGGAGAGAGGAAATTGTATTTCTTTACCTAAGGACCTTTGCCACTCCTGCTACTACCGACAACAAGACTTCAGCAACAATTCACGTTGACTAAAGGCTGAACGGCAAATAACAGCTAACAAGAGCGCTCACGTGCATCCTTTAGCAAATGTTTGACAGAGTCACCTGCCAAGTCCAGCTGCATTCATTTCCAGTGACCAAAGTAGGTGGTCATGGGCCCAGTTACAACCTGGAATGCTAAATCAGAGTCCTGCAGACAACCTGATCTGACAGTTAGTCCAGCCCTCTGCTTTGCTGTGGGGTTGTTTACAATGATCACTCTTTCTTGAAATGATTAGTTTTAGTTTGTAAGGCAGAGCTTACTGAAGAGCAGGTTGTTTGGTTGTTTGGCAACTTTCAGGTTTTGAATTTTTTCCTTCAGAATAGTTTTTTCCCCAGAATTTTTCAATAGAACAAAAAACTAGAAAGAATCACTTCTGGGAGTGACACATTTTGTCCATAAGATGTTTTCTTTAGGAACAATATTAAAGGAAGTCTAGATAAGAATCTAGATAAGAAAAATAATTCTTAACAAATAAATTAAAGCATTTCAGCTTCAAAATGTCTGAACAGACTGCAAAGAATATTTTGATTTTTTTTTTTTAACAAAATACAATTTCTGGAAAAATTGAAACAGCATGCATTATCAGTACAGCCTGTTCTGCGCTTCTCATAGAAAGCTAAAATTTACATGACAAATGTGCCCACCTCCAAAGTAGACTATAAACACAGAGAACCAACCAAATAAATCACTTTGCAAGAGACAAATACTTTCCTTTGGTCTTTTTTTAGACTACAAGCCCCTTAGGGCAGGGATAGTCTTTATTTTATATCATCTATTGGGCCAACCCACTGCTGAAACTTAAGAAGTAATAGTTTCTACCAGACTTGATTCACATCATAAAAATCAGCTTGTGCCCTCTTGTTGACACCTCTGCGTAGGACAGGAACTGAGCAGATATTCAGGCTGGATGTTGTTTCATTTCAAGTGGAGCTAGTGAGATAATATGGCGTAGACTGCAGAATTTGCTCACTAAAATAACATGGGTTTTTTAAATTCATTTCTCAGCTCTCTTAATCACATTCTCACTGTAGATTATGAACTGTGAGCAATATATGAAATTAAAGTAGTTAAAGAACGTAAGTGTATTTTTGTGTTGTATTACATGAATTAATTTCAACGCTTACCTACCTTTAGGCTGTGTAGTCATTGAACACAGTTCTGTTACAGCAAAAATAACTAAGAAAGAGGGGGATTTTTTCCCCACTCTTTCCTTTTTTTATATGAAGACAGAGAAGCTTGAAACAAACTGAATTCCTTCTCCTTCCCTCTCTGCCTCCCCCCCAAAATCAGTTACAAACATGATTCATGATAATTCAGGCTATAATCTGATGAGTTTGATCTCTTCTTTTGTAGTGGTATCAGCAGACAGGTTGGATCACTGGGCATACTCAACAGCGCAGAGCAGAAAATATCCTTTCTGTCTTGCTATATGCTGTGCTTTTCTATGGGAAACAATACGTGTCCAGAAGTCTTCACTGATAAAATGCTGTCACCTTTCTTTCTCTGTTGTGGTAAGTTATTTTGGGGAATCTGCTGCTTGGGATGAAGGAAGGTCAGGCAACAAGTGTTAATGGTCCCAAGTATCCTTGTCTTTTGTGAGACTCTGCTAGGATCTGTGGAAGCCATATGTGCGCCTATGGAGGCTGGTCTCTTTTCTTAGTGCTGTTCAAAACTGCAATGCCTCTGCACGTGGATGGACATATGGACAGGTTTGATAAGCTCTTAGAGGAGCACATTCCTTAAATAATTTGTCAGCATCTTGTTCCTGCAATTTGTTGAAAAATAAGATCAAGAGCTTGTCCTACGGCCGTGTAAATCAATGGGGCTGTATTAACTTGGGCAAGCTTGAATGTAGACTGAAGTGCTTGGCACCACTTTCCTTATTTTGCTCTTTGTTATGCAGTGTTTCCCTAATACCATGCATACATTGTACAAAGCAGAGATTTACATATTCAGTATTGCTAAGATAGTGCTCCACATTAAAGGCCAGATTCCAAAGCCTTTACTCATGGTGAGTAGGTCCCTCCTCCATGAGTAATGCCTTGGAGATCAGGGAAGCTCCTAGTGAAATGAAGTGTTACTTAACACGGGGTCAAGCTTGAGAGCCTTTCCCAGTAACATTAGGGACAAATATTGTCTCTTCCCCTCCTGTACCTCTGGGTCAATCCGATCCCACACATACAGATCCTGGGTAGGTTTGTGGCACGTGGGAGAGATTTATGCAGCCAACAGCCAGAAACACGCGGGCGGCAGCCTGGTATCGGAGCCAAACCAGGGGAAAACTCAACCCAAATTATCGCCCACCTCTAATGGATATCTCAGAGATCTGGCAGTCCCTAGACCCCCATCACTCCACAAGTATTTTCTGTAGCTGGACAGAGCATGTGTCCCACTGCATGAGCTCAGAGAGAGAGCAGCTCCTGAGCTGACACCAGCGAAAATCCCTCTCTGCTGTTCAAAACTAGCTCCAGTGGTGGCGGATGAGAGCCGTTCCCTCCCCAGAGGAAGGAGAAGGGCTGTTCTGTGTACATAAATGCCTGAAAAGCTGGGGAACAGTGCCTAAGGACTTCCATTTTTGCTTGCCAGTATTAATTCCATGCAACGGGAGAGCAGCTGTACTGTATCAAACCAAAATTGACACTTCCATGACACCTCTCCTTCCCCATCCCACCCAACCCCAGTGACTTCTGTGCTGTTAGACCTTTCCTGAGGGAACGATTGCACTTGCGTCCCTGTATTTAACATCCCTCAATGAACTTGAACTCTTTCATGAATTGCTCGCATATATCGCAACATCCTGCGGCGATGAGCTCCACAGCAAAGCTGGGCACTGAGGGGAAAAGCCCAGCTTTGGTAAAATAATGTTGTTGTCGAGTGTGGGCTATGGGGCCTGCAGGAGATGGCCGGTGACCTCTGCTCTTCTTGGGCAAGTGTCGGCAGCACAAATTTCCCAATATGTCCTGGCCCGGTCCCCAACAAAACTTGTGCCTGTAGCAACGCCGTTGCTATTTGGGTGGGAGGTAGTTATCTGTGTTAGACCCAGATTTATTAAGACATTGCAGTGTTTAATTCTTAAACTTAAAGAAAAGATCTGCACTGTGTTGAATATGAAGTCTAATCTGCCAGCTCTGAATAGAGGCATATTAGTGAAACATTGGAAGCGAGCTTGCAGGACTTGTTATACTTGTTCTGTGAAGAAGACAAGGCTTTCTATTTCCCAGACTGTCGTTGTGACAAATTTTACAGGCACTAAAGTAAACAAATGCCTTTCCTAGAGAAATGCTGCTATTAAAAATGCTCAGGCTGGATTTTTTGTTTTAAAATGGAAAGAAAGCAAATACATCATTCCACTCCGACTACCAACGGCAGTGAATTATTTGTCTGCTTTGGACCTGCCTACAGGCACATACGCAACCATTATGCAGCAAAACTCATCGGAGTTCATTGCCCTCTTTCACGCTGGGCTCTGAGTAAGCGTAAATGGGCTCCACATCACGGGCTAAAGGGGAGAGTTGAAGCATCTATACCAGCTGAAACCACGGAGTTTGCTGCTCACAGCCTCTATTCCCCCCACCTGCCCCACGCATACAAACGAATGGCCTCCCCCAAGCTTTTACCCTGGTTTTAATCCCTCCTAGAAAACAAAGTGTCAGATGTTCATATTAATGTAGTGGTTAACCAGCCTGTGGTAAGAACTCTTTACTGGACTGGCTTGATTTATACAGCGCTCGTCACCACACTAGTAATTAAGAGGGAACAGAGCAGCAATGCCAATGCTGTATCTTCATCGACTTTACCATCTTTCTATTTCAGGGATGAAGCTTCGCTTAAGAAGTGAGAGTGCAGCTGTTCCTTCAAACAGCAAACACTCTCTCAGATATATCAAACCAAAATCATGGTGAAAGGTCAAGATTTTAAGAATATTTAGCATTCCTAAAGCCTGCCCCGGCTGTAAAGCACCATGTAGTTATTAAGTTGTTATTCTTAAAAATTATTTAGCTGTTTGTGCTACTTGCTATCCTCATTTTACAGAGGGGAGGTTGGGCTCAGACAGACTTACAGCTTACAAAGCTCTGGCTCCTCCTTCAGCATCTAATTTTTCAGGCCACACAGAGAAATTTAGCTCCTTTGGGAAAGATTTTTTTCCTTTTTTGCACTTGTAAGCTGCACAGGTCTCCCAGAAAGGCAGCGATGTGCTCCCGCTTGTGTTTTTGAGACTTTTTCATTGTAATTCTTATTTTCCCTTGCCGCCTTCTCTCTACTCAGATAAGCCTGGCATTCACGTATGGTCAATCTTCTGGTTCTTGAGAAACTGCAAATGAAACGCGACCTCCTTGGTTTCCTTTCCCGAGGGAAGCCTGTGTGAGCCGGCGGCCAACTCTGCAGGGAAGCCCTCTGACTTCTGTGTGGGTTTGTTCAAGTAGGTCTGGCTTCTGTTGCACTTTATGTTAGCTTCAGGGGTGAGATGCAGAGATAAAAACAAAGGTCAGGAGCAGATCTGTGAATGACAAACATCAGGATCGTGGAGTGCGTATGCCTCTCCCATTAGCCGTAACTACTTCGGTAACCTTGGACAACACTGATGTCCTGATATAGTCTCTTTAAACTTAAAAAAGAAGCCTCGAGAGAGCGTTCAGACATACTGCAGTGTGCTCCAATTCAAATAAGGTCATGGAGTTGCACTGTAAACCTGTCATTATTCCTGAGGCGCTAGCAAGGACATCAAGGGCACATTTCAACTGTTTCAAGTCAGGCAATCGCAGCTTCTTGCCAGCTCCCGAGTTTTTAGCCTGGAAGCAAGATTCATGCAGTCACTCCGTCTATCGGTCCCTGTCCCTGTTAACTAATTTTAACCCAATTCTGCGGAAGAGCGAGGACCTCACAAGCCTTGTGAACCCTGGCGGTAGGTAGAGATGAGAGATTGCAGCCTCAGCAGCTATCTATCTGTGCTGTCGCCATCAGCCCGCTTGGCCAATTAACGTGTATACATCTCTGTACCGGCTGCCTCCAATCCAGCCGGCACTGGAGGCCACAAGAGGGTATTGCAGGTGATATAGGCAACAAAGGCAGACAGCAAAATCATTTGTAGAAAACCAGTCTCCAGTAGCTCCACTGCTGAGAGGCCCAGGCTTTTTTTTTTTCCTTCTGCTGCAACCTTATAGAAAACAAGCAAGATTTTAAACCACTCATCCATTTGCAGACTCATCTGCAATTCCCACAAGACCCTTGTCTCAAATTAATAGATTGGGGAAAGCGCATAATGAAAAAGCACTCGATTACCCAAATAAACCAGAAAAGCCAAAGTATCGGTTTGCATGAGCAAGCGCTCGCTGGGTGAGTGAGGGCTAGGCAATGTAGCATGAATACACGAAGGAGGAAGATTATTGAAGTTTAAATTGATAAAACCTTGAGGAAGCTTGAGTCATTGGTGATAAATTTCTGTCTTCAGAGGAAATTAGTTTTAAAGGAAAAGGAGCTGGTTTAAAATATATTTAAAGTATCAAATTGCATGTGTTTATGCAGAAGTTGCTTTCCCACTCCCACAGACTGGGAATAGAAATTGTGGTCCTCACTTTCCTCTTTGAAAACTGCATCATCAGTTCCTTTACAGTCAAATAAGCAGCGAGGTCAGGAAGGAAGCAGGTCTGGAGAAGTTAATGCTCTTGCACTGGGTCTCATTTTTTAAATGAATTGGGTCTCTAGCTCTGCAGAAGTGGCTGGGAAAGGAAGTAATGCATAAAATCAAATGACGAGGAGCTTGTAGTTTGTGGACCTTCTTATGAAGATGGGGTGATGGAGAATGTGAAGTAGCCTACCCAGTCTGACCCATTTCAGAAGAAAATGGCAGGAGACAGCTCGCTTTATCCTCATATATCCCTGGGCTGTTTTATGGTATGCTTTCTATTATACCAGGATATTGTGTTCTTACCAGCGGTGCAGGGTATCACACACTGGTAGCTGGGGGGTCTGATGGAGGTGGGAGTGTGCACATGGAATTGATTAGAGGTTTGCGTCCTCTCGACAGCAAGTCACGTGGGGATTTTAAGGTCTGAACCTGAGTTTGGAGAAGAGGAAGCTGCAGAGACAGCTATATCTTAATTACCTCTGGAAGGTTTACTGAAATGCTCAGAGAATTGCTCATCCGTCTGAACAGAAAGGGAGTACTGCCATCAAAGCTGCTGGGATCTCAAGAAGTAAATACCAGGGAGTTGAGATCAAACAGATATCCTGAGGTGTTCTGGGGACCACGTTATAAATGGGAAGGAAGAAAAAGCTCAGAGCATTCAGGTGACCCTTCTCAACCCCTTTTTGTAGCCATGTTTTGACAGCACCTAAAATGTGACGTCAGCCCTTGATTATCTGGTTTGTGGATTAACTAACTTTCCCCTGATCCAGTAGCGGCACCCAATTCCTGAGGACGCGGTGGCCAGCCCTGGCTCCTGCCCTGCCTGCCCGCTGGTGTGTGCCGCTGGACAGGCTCTCTGCATAGCTGCCTGACTGTTTTCAGCCCGTTCTTTTCATTGCAGGTCTTATGTATGTTTTGTATTATCCATGGTTTTACTTCATCTAGCTTATCTCGCGGTATCGCTGGGTAATGGGAAGTGCTTGGCAATTCTCATCCCACTGCCATTTTCCTATCGAGTGGTTTTCTAGGTAACCCGTGAAAGACTAGGTTTGTTTATGTTCTGGGTTCGGGGTCAGCCCAGTCTGGAAACCTCAAAGACTGAAGTTGGGATCCAGGTCCCATCTTGCCTTCTAAAGATTAAAACTTCTGTAGGAACTCAAATATTTTATTGTTGTTTCTTTTTTTCTAGAAACAGCAGATTGCGGTCAAGGGTATTGGCAAAGAGAAAGGGAAATAAGGCAGAGTGTAAACAAAACCCATTTGTAAAAGCATTTTGGTATGGATCAGGAATGTGCTTTTGAAGGTGATCCTTTTTGTGCCGTGGACTTGGGATGCACAACCTGCATTTCTTCCAGATGGAGCTAAACTGAAAGATGTGCTCCAGGGGCACACATAGCACACCCCAACCAGTAAAAGACATTCAGTCCATAGGATCACACGAGAAGCAATCTGAACTAAAATGCCCAGAAACACATGCAGTGAGGATGTCAGAGCCTCTGTACCAGCTGTTTTGCTTTACAGATCCAATCCTCCAGTGTCACGTTACTTGCCCAAATCTCAGTTTTCAATATCATACATTGCTACATTGGCCAAACTGCTGTAAGGCCTTCATCAGGGGCATTTACATTGGCTCCTCCTCATTAGAAAATAAAGATGCAATTGCTGGGAAGTCAAACACTGGCTGACTTCTCTGGTCTCCAGAACCTGCTCTTCTGCTCAGCCACATTTGGTGACAGTCTCCAATATGCTGCTGAAAGCATCTACTTGAGAAGGATTTTGGAAGTTAAAGGTATGATAAGGGGAAAAAGGCAATTGGCTGCCTGGCCATGTCCTATGGGATTTGTTTCAGCACAGTTGCAATATCTCTGGCATATAGGTTAGATAAATCATATTGAGTTGCCCAGTCTTTGCCACATATGTCTTTATTATTTAGCTATGCAGTGCTGAATAAAATGTGATAGATTTTTTTTTTGAGCATTATGACTTATTTTGCTTTAAATAAAAATAACCATCTACTCTATGGTTAAAATGCTTTAGGGACATAACCTCAAAGTACATGACAGAAAAATGCTTTTCCCATTCTCTTCAATGACAGCTTTGCTATTGGGCCAAGTTTTCATGTGGAAAGTGCAAGGTAATGATTCCAATGGTATATCTCTGGAGTCACAGAGAAGCAACAAGCAATGAAGTGTCTGTAATTGTTAGGGTACTTATTGTCTTACAGGGCTGGGAGAAAAGAACTGATGATCGTCTTTGCTTTTTTTTGGCTAGAAAGGAAAATTTGCCTACTGAGATACTCTAGTTATTGAATATGTGCATGCTGAGATGAGTAAGAAACAGAACTGCTGACGTTGAAATATTGGGAAATAGGTATGACCACGTCCACAGTGGTCAATTATGCAGGGAGTGTTCCCTGCATATTGTGCTAGATCATCTGCGCTATTCATTTATACAAACAGTCCCAGGCTAGGCTGGCTAGTATTCTCCCAAACACGGTTTGAGAGGTAGCAGAGGCCAAGGATTGCTCCTGCTAGGTAATTTGGATGCAACCACACCGGTCTGGAGGCTGAGAGAGTTTAACATTTTGATGGACACAAGCTGCTCTTTGGCAATTCATTTACATGCTGGAGAATGGTCCTGAAAATGTTGAATTTACTTGTATAGTCAGCATCTGTGTGTCTTTGTTTTAATTTGAGTAACACATAGGAATTAATGTAGAAAAGTGAGTTAAGGCAGAGATACCTCCATAATGCAAAATAAGGAGTGGATATAAGGGAAGGCCGACTTCTTTTATATTTGCTAGCCCAAATAAGGACTGGTAGCTGCAGTTGTTTAGCAGAATCACAGTGTTGCAATCTCTTATCGTTCCTATCTGTGTCCACTTCGGATGCAAACAGCAGGAGATGGCTGAATCTGAAGAAACCCCCGTTAGCCGCACCCTTGATGCAACTCACATTCTTTGTACGTTGACTCAGGGCTATCAGCTTTCCTCACTCTCTCTTTGCCATAGATTTCGCAGCACTACAAACACCTAAGGAGATAGTATTTTGAGCAGCCACTTGCTATATTTGCGCATGGTCTTGGACTTCGGGTGGGAGCTAGGCAGGGGTAGATCAAAGGACTTTACTGGGAAGGGAAGGGGCAGGATAAGCACAACCAGCCCCAGCCAACCATCACACCTGAGCTCGGTTTCATGGCACTCTTACTCTTCCTAAGGTGAAGTTCACGACACGGGCTTGTGCCTTGTTGTCCCCCTCTCTTTGTCACTGTGGACATATGTGGGCTATGACAGCCTATGCGGTGGGTCAGGAATTAGGTGAGCAAGGGTATAAAGCTCCTTCTTCGCTTGTGCAGAACGGACAGTAAGAGTAATGCAATCAGCAGTATTAGTGTTCATAATCAGACATCTACCATTACTAGTCACTCATCTTGAATAACTATACCGTGTGATCTGGTGACGCTAGCTCTACTTCTACTGACATCCGACTTACTGACACCGTGTTCAAATTATATTTGCTGCAATCACACAGAGATGTGTGATTTCTGGTTGAGCGAAAGAGTATATGTAGCACAGTAATATCAGCGTAAGTCACCCTAGCAAAGCACAGAAATAAGGCAGAAGCTTGTTTCTATGTGGGAAGCTACTGCACTGTTTAGTAACAAAGATTTTGGATGTAACATACCTCATTCCATCACAGTATCAGTCCTTATGTCCTTACCCATACAAACTGTAACACTTACTTAGGTAGGAACATAGCAAGAAATGCCTAGCTTCAGGATTTGTTGAAGTATGTGAAAAACCACAGTAGTCCCTATGGGATGTTACAAACACCAAAGCAATGGATGCTTTTAAGCAGGAAATGTATTCTACCCTTTGAAATGATCTATTAGGTGGCAACGGAGATGCCATATTCCCCAGTAGTTCAGTAGAGATTTTGTGAGAGGGGAAATAATAACTATACGGGAATTAAAACTGCATACTTTTGTCATTATAGTATAGTTATTTCCATGATACCCTGATAACATTGTTCAGTTTATGTTATGAATTGTAATGTTTATCTTCAATACCGAAAGAATTTTCTATACCCTCTTTTTGTTTCTTGTAATTATTTTAGATGTTAATCAAAATGCACAAAGCAATTTTTTTAATTTTCTGCTTTATACTGGACAAAAATTGGGGGTCTTTTCAAAGAGAAGCCATAATTCAGAGAATAGATAGCTAGCACTTTCTCCTGTGCAATGAGTGGCAATAAGATCTTTGGGTATTAAACTCACTACAGCCACACAGGTTTTATTTTTATGTTTACTTTTTTGTTGCCTACTTTCATTAGCAAATAAGCTGATGCTGCAAATCCCTATCAGAGTTTAAAACATTTTAAAAGTCTGTTTCTAAGTTAAGTGAATCTTCCCTGGAAAATGCAACATTGAACTTGGTGACTGAGATGGCAGCTAAAACCTGGACATAAAAAAAAAAAAGAACATGTAGGAACCCTCCTGAGATAACACCATGGTCACGTGTTACAATACTGACTGTGCACTTTACTATAATTAAGGTTTAATTCCAGCACCCATGTGTGTGTTGGTCTTGTCCTTTCTAAGTGCTGTTACACAAACAAACAAACAGTGTTGAGAGAAGAGAGAGAGAATCTTGGTGTGTAAAAATACATACATTTTCAACAGGGACACTCTCTAGAAGTAGCATGATCCGAGGAGGTTTAAATACAATGTTTAGAATAAACAGCTCTTGAGTGATAACCCTAGCTCTGCCACTAACACTGCCCAAGGCAAATTATTTTACATCTATAAAATGGAAATTATAGCTACTAACCTGCTTTACAGGAGATTTGCGAAGATAAATTAGTTAATGTTTGTGCAATATTTTCAACATGCAAAGTGCCATAAAGCTCCATGAATTATTACCTCAGTCCTTGCTTTAAAACCTCAGCGAGGAGTCATAGAATACAAACTACAATGCAAACTACAATGTCCACAATCTCAAACACCATGCAAATGAAATCTGAGCAAGCTGGATTGTAAAACCTTGCTAATTCAGCTCTATTTCATTTCTTCTCTTCCAGTAAAAAGCCTGCCCTTTAAAATCACTTTTGCAACATGCAGAGAAGAGCTGCGTTGCCATCGAGGAACAGTAGCTGATGAATTTTTTTGGAGGGGCAAATGCTGACCCACTTCTCAGTGGATAAGGAAAACCAACACATGTTTTTGTTTCGTACAAGGAAAGGACCCGGCAGCAGGGATTTCTTTACTCTTGAAAGGGTTTTGAGACTCTATTCTGTTTTGAGGCAACGTGGAAGAGAGAGGAGAATTAATCCTGCTTTTTCCACTGATAGGGAAATCAGTTACTCATCCTTTTATAGTTACTTCTCTCCACGTGTGGCAAAGTAATCAGCTCAGCGGCGCAGGCAAGCGCTGGTGAGCAAGCGCAGTTCAGTTCTGCAACCCAGCAGTACCTTCGTATGAAGGAACTACCGGCTGACATGGACCTTACTTCATAGGACAGCATGTTTATGCTTAATATATAGAACACAGGAGATATATACATACTATAAAGCAAGCAAATCAAAAGAAAGCTGAAGCACGATGTTGCATTTAGTGTGATATTCTGACTATGAACCATCAATTTAAAAAATTGGTGGTCAAAAGGTTGGCCTTTGTCCCACGACCTTTGATCCATGCACACATGCAGCTGGTAATAAAAGTTTTGCAATATGAATATTGCATGCCCTTGGCAGAACTCATGTAGTTACATTAGCTTCAAAGGAGTTCTACCAAAGGCAGCCACTGGGTATGTGACCAGCTGTTTAGGAAAATGCCATGTTTGAATTCAAACTGTTTCAGAAATTGTTCAGTTGTGTAAAAAAGGCCTGAAAGTCCTGCCTGTGATCATAAGCGTCTCAAACCTCAGTCTTTGAGTCTCTTTATGTATCTCATGACCTTGGCAAGTACAGCACAGATGCCATGAAAGTAACACATTTGTGCTCAAAAAGGTGGGAGGACGGAATTCACGGCAGCGTGCTGCGCAGCCCCTTCAGCGGTACTGCACTGCCAGCAGCCGCAGAGTCTCCTGTAGTGGGTATCATCTGCAGTGGGAGAAAGCAAATTTAAAGGGGAATTTGCCTAGTCTTCCCTTGCCCATCATGTCAGGAATGAAGGAGGAGTTTAGTTAGGATCAAATACTTGGGTTTATGTGCATTTACGTACGTGATGGGAGGTGAAGCAAGTATGAAATGTGCCTGCTCAGTATAGCAGGTAGAATCACAATTGCACGAAAAATTCTGCAAAGCAAGTATTTGTTCTTTAGCGTGTTAGGACAGGACTTGGACAAGTTTCTCCACCGAGTTCATATGCAAAAGATGTTTTCTTTTTTTTTTTCCCCCTATGTTTAGTTTGGTTTTCATTTGTCACTTTGAATCCTTTCTTTTTCTAGATTTTAAAAACTCCATTGCCTTCCATAGTGGTAGCTGGATGCTCGATATGCATGTCTAGGGACACATGTTTTTATTTAGTATTTATCTACAGAACTGATTTGAGGTTTATTTCTCGATTGTCTTAATTGCGGTTCCTTTCTCGTAATGCAAGCTGCAATCATTAGTGTGTGCTGAAGATGCTTTGCAAATCTTCCCTCCCTAGAAGTTCATCTTTTCTTCCTGGGCCTCTCATTTCTAAAGATCCTCCTATTTGTCTAAATAAATGAAATTGAATCATATACACATAATGTTTATGAAGTTGCACTGTGTTAACATCTTTGAAACAAATTGCATTAATATTGTATTGTAAGCCCAGATTCTGCCCTCAGTTACAGCCACAAAACGAATCATGAGTAGAGTTCCTCAGATGTTACTAATGCCTGAGTTTTTACTTCAAAGTACGTCTTTCACATTATTTACAAAATAGAATCAAACCAGAATGTCAGCTACAGCATACAAAAGCTGACTTGTAACCCAATTCATTTTAATAAATGATTACAGGCACGTCGGGATGATACATGGTTAAAGGTATGCGGTCAGGCATCGGTTCTTTTGCTAGGATAAGTAACTAGTTAAACTATCGGAAAAAGATTATACAGAGGAAGTTGGCTGGTAAGAGAAAAGTAATGCATCTCTCAGAGGACATGCATCACAGAGGAAAGTCAAGATACACTCAGTGGCTATTTTGCAACCTATTGTGTTCCAGCACCCTGTGATAGACACAGGCATTTAGCATGTAATCTCCCAAACCTCATGTCATTACGGACTTAGGTTCTGGAGTTCCCAATTAATCATAACAGTTCTAAGGCTTCATATCCTATTGACTCTGTGACCCAAGTCTTCACAAGAGCTTTATGAAGAAATTACCACCAGCGTTTAACAAGTTTGAATGTTGAATCATGATTTACTCGGAAGATCCCAGCCCAGACGAGTGACACTTCTATGTCCTATTTACATGCCTGAGTGACAAGATGGTGCTTCCTCCCACTTTCCAGAGGAGCAGCCTGTTAAAAAAAAAAAAGATTGTAACCATAAGCATATTTTACTGAATAGCTTGGGTTTGCTTCTTGGGCGGAAAGATGGGGGGGGGGGAGGGAAGGAGCACCATGCGTGTACCCTTTTGCTTGATGTCTGTGGATGTCCCTGGAGCACCTCAAGAACACTTGTATTATTGTGTGTTTGTTAAGTAACTTGCTACGCAGAGCAAGGAGCACTTTCTCACTGCCGGTGCAGGGGAATAGAAACGGTGTGCACAGATATGGACCCTGTTACCCTTGTGCTAAAACACTCATGGAAACAGTGCAGTTTTATTTCACTCACACACCTGCCCTTGCAAGCATTGGGGGTAAAATGACCAGAACGAGAACAGGACTGTTTGCAGGGTCACCGAGTGGGCTCCGCTGATTTGGGGGCGGGGAGCAGAAACAAGGGCCAGAGCCCCGGAGGGAGCGGATTTAACCTGCGGAGCCGCTTCGCTGTTGCTGCTCCCCGATAAAGCGCCTCAGCCCTTCCTCGCCCGCACTTCGCTCCCCGGGGGCTGCCGGGACCCCGGGGGGCGGGACGGGAAGGGACGGGAGAGGGTTTCTGCTGCAAAACAGCCCGGGGAACCCGCGCTGTTGCACAGCCGCTGTCCCCCCCCCGGGGGCCCGGCCTCCCCCCAGGAGGGGACACGGCGGGGCGGAGGCTGTACCGGGACCACGCTGCTTTTTTGCGAGCGGCGGCGCAAATGCACGCTCGTGCCTTTGGCAGCTGCCGGGCAGAAGCCGCCGGGGAGCGGAGCATCCCCCCACCCTCCCGAACAAGGAAGGGAAGCTAAACTATCCCCTCCCCACCCACTCCTTCTCTCACCCTATATCCCGGGACAGGTGGCAAGTCCGCCCTTTCCCCACCTGGGCGGGGAAGGCGCCGCCGGTTCCTCCTCCTCCTTGCTCCCGCCCAATCCTCCTCCTCCTCGGCGTCCCCAGAGGGAGCCCCTGCGCTCCGCGGCCGGGCGGAGAGCGCAGCCGGGCGCGCCCCGTCCCGCAGCCGGCTCCAGCCGCTCCGCAAGCCCCTGCGCACCCACCGCCGCTTGCAGCAGGAGGAGCAGAGGGAGGAGGAGGAGGAGGAGGAGGAAGGCAGCCGCCCGCCCGCAGCGGGGCACGCACGTGTGCACGCAACCCTCGACGGGCGCCCTCCAGCATGCTGCGCGGAGCCGCGCGGGGCAGAGCGGCGGAGAGGAGCTGATCGCGGCCGCGGGAGAAGAGCAGAGCAGAGGAGCGGCTCCGCGGAAACCTCCGTGCGTCCGTCCCGTCCGACCCTCTCACCCGCTCCGAGGGAGCGGCGGTTCCGCAGCATGGGCGGCCGCAGCCCCCTCGCCGCCGCCGGGCCCCGTGGGGCCGCTGTCCTGGTGCTGCTCCTGGGGCGCCTGGCCCTCTGCTCCGCCGTGGAGGAAAAGAAAGGTAGGGGGGGCGCGCCGGGCCGGGGCGCGGGGGTCCCGCCGCCGCTTTGCCGGCTGCGCCCCGTGGGACCGCGGGAGCCGGGGCTGCAGGCGGCGGCGCGCCGCGGCCTCCCGTGGGGAGCGGCGAAGGGAAAGTCCCAACTACTTTCCTTAAAATAAAAAAATGAGAGAGTGAGAGAGGGGACGAAATCCAAACCTATAGCAGCGATCACGCAGCTCTGACTTCCTGATTCTAGGCTTATTTTCTTTTGTGGGGGTGGAGGAAATAAAAGGGAATAAGCCTTGGCACATCTCATCGGTTGTGCGTCTCCTTTCGTGCTGCTTCTCTCCCCCCCCGCCTTCCCGCGTTGCCCAGCGGCTCCCCGGAGCGCGCTCGGCGGCCGGGCGCCGGGCTCAGCCCCGCCGCGGCCGGCACCCCCGGGCTGGCGGCGCGGAGCCCGGCGGGGAAGAGCCGCGCAGCCCCCGGGTCAGCGCCGCTCCGGTAACCCCCGCCCGTCGCCCTGACCTGGACACCTCCGTTTGTCCTGTTAAAAAAATAATAACAACAACAACAAAAGTATATATGTATACACCTGGGAAGGGGGGGGGGCGCGGAAAGAGGGGAAACTTCATGTGGGTTCTGGTTCCCCAGTTACTAAAAAGAGGAGCGATTTATCCCTGCCTGACCCAGCGCGACGAAGCCGCCGTCCCGCCTTGGCCGGCGCTGTCACCGCTGGCAGCGACCGCCCGGCACGGCGGTGCGTGGGAACGGCGCGGGGCCGGCGCTCCGGCGCGGGTTCTCTGGTGGGGCTGGTGGCGTGGGGTTGTTTCGGAAACTGGTTTAGAGGGTGAGAAAACGTTTCTGGCTGGTCAGATCCGTCGCTTTTTCTCTGTGTGTGGTGGTTCTCTTTTGTGAGTTTGGAGAGCAGGCCCCGGCTGCTGTTCCAGGCAGAGTGCAGTCCTCTTTATCTTGGAAATCTGCCAGCCAGGAAAAAATGCAGATTTGGGTGGTTGTGTTTTGTGGGGTTTTTTGGGTTTTTTTTCTCCTTTCTTTCTTTCTTTTTAAAGAAAAAGCAGGACAAGAGAATTAATAGTTTTTAGAAGGGCTGATGCATGGCTTAAAGCAACTGAGTTAGTCTTTCGTGACTGTGGACAGTAAAACCACCCTGAAAGGGAGAAACACCCTGTCCAAAAGAACTAGTTGCACAACCTTTAAAAAGCGGAGAGATTCCCTTGTTCCAGAAATCAAGTTCGTACCTGTTGCTGATGTAACTTTGGCAGTTTTTCTTTCCCGGTTTTCTCCCCTGTCCCCCCCCCCCCCCCCCCCCCCCCCCCCCCCCCCCCGAAAATGATGAGAAGCAAGGTGGCTCCATCTCCTGTGTTTGTGTCAAAAGTCTTTTGAGGTGCAGTCTCAGGTGCACATGCTCTGTAGGATATGTAAGGTGTGAGGAGAAATCCCTTGTTTATAGTGTTTAATTCTATGTCTCAAACTTATGAGGCTGCCAGTTATTTGAGGCTTAGTAAATAATCAACAGCTAAGTGATAAACCCAATAGAAATTGCTCTCGGTATGTTCTGTCAGCAAGTAACTGTTCTTCTGAGACGAGCTGGAGGCTCAGTGGCAGAGCTTAAGGTAGAAGAATTTCTTCAGGAATCATGAATCAATTGATTGGTCTTTACTAGTTTCTCCACACACTTGAGGATAAGCAAGAAAATAAGTCAGGCGTACAAAATGAAGCAGCGTTTGAGAATTGTGAGATACTGGTTTGAAGCGACAGGTCCAGCAGGTAATAGAGCATCAGTGTATGCTGAGGACCTGCCTCCTTGGTCAAGTGGTAGGACCCAGCATTGGAATTCAGAGTAATTCTGGAAGGAAACGTGCTGTAATAAATATATGCAACACTCTTGAGTTTTAAGATCGAATTCTGTGGATTTTAAAAGTTCAAATTGCATATGAAGTTACACTTTTAAAAATTTCAACCTGATTTGTTCTATTACCAAAAAGAGGAGATGTCTCAAATAAAAAATAGTACCTGGGCAAATGTTTTTGTTAGAAGAATGTCAGAACCAACCTACAAAATCTGATCAACGTAATGTTTGAATAGAAATTTAAATACAGTTGTGTCTTTTCCCAAAATTTTAGAATGAGTTCTTTGAATATGGATGAGAGAAAACTGGTTTAGTTATAACACTGTAGTCATTAAGATACAAAAAAAAACCCTAATTGTGCGTATTCCAGAACTAAACGGCATTGCTGGAAAGTGAAGTACACTCACAGGGATCAATACCTGCCTCTATCTCTATCTACCTGCTCTGATGTTGACCCAGATTAACCACAGTGGAACTAATCCGCATTTCCACTAATGTACCCCGGATGACCTGTTTGGTGGTACCTGAGATAAATACCCGTGACAGCCGGCGTGCCACTTACGCAGGATGCGTTTGACCCGTATCCGTTTTGTGTGTCAATGCTCGGTGACAGCACTGCAGTTAAGCGAACTGCTTTTTGTTGCTCTATATTGGTTTTATATCTCTAGTTTTGATCTGTAGCTGCAGCCCTTGCGGGATGGGAGCATGCTGCTCGATGTTGGGAGCGTGCATGCAAGCATGCTGGGCAGCTCGGTAGCTGCAGGAGTTGGCTGCGATGGCCTTGGGTACCTGGTGTCTTACATGGCTTTCTGAAAAACGAAGGAAAACTAAGTTCCTTAAGGATGTTGAAGTATTCATTTTCATGTGAAATGAAGAAGCTCCATCTAATATCCTGTGCAGTGTTTACATGTGGGCTGCGTGTGTACTGCTGTTATGCATTGCTGCCCTTTACATGGTTTTGTAGGTTCTGCGCTGTGTATTATTCCATACTTACTTGCGACAGATGTATACAAGTAGACTAATCTTTGTGGATTGTGTAGGGCTTGATCTGGTTATGCGCAGGCATCCAGTGCCTTTTCAGATGCCCTCCGGTGTAACCTGGCCGCTGCTCCGTGGGAGCAGAGATCCGTGTGAAATGTGCCTGCCGGTGGGGGCTGTCGTGGGGGCGAGCGCGGGGGCCTCCCCGGAGCAGGCAGCTGCCTGCACACCTGCAGCTCTGCGGAGGAGTCGGCAGTGTCCTCTGCCTGCCTGGTGCCAGGCACCGGCTTGCAGGTGAAGGACGTCTCATGTTCCTCTTACAGCAGTGGCGTTGCTGGTATGCTGTTTTGTCATTCCTGCGTTTGTGTTATCACTGATGCACGTGGAGTTTTCTATGTGGAGACAGGAGTGAATATGTGTGTGTGTAGGTATTTGTTTATTATCTAAGGTCTTGTCTATGCACCCATTTATTTTTTCTTCTCCTTGGTAAACGACTGAACTTTTTTGGATTTGGAAGCTAAAATAAATCTGTGCAGCCTTGTCAGTGAGTGCAGCTAGAAATACGAAAATTTAGATACTGATACAGTCCAATTTGGTGAAATAATATTATTAAATGAGTAGGCTTGAGTACAGACCTGCTCTCACTCCAGTTCCTCAATGTGTGAGTGATTAAGAAAAAAACCCAAAGCCTGTCGTTAAGGGCAATTTCTGATAAGCAGGGAAGGGAAGGTAAAGTGCCAGCAGCCATCTCCTTAATTCAGACAATCTGCAAAATGCTACAAAAGAGATTGGCCTTGCAGCGAAGTGTGCGTGTGTGGTGAGCAAACTACACACAGAAGTGATAGTAGTAAATACAAATGTGTTATTTCTTGCATGAAGAGTATATTAAGAGATTTTCAGATAAATAAGAAATCAAGATCAATGCCCTGGAGACTTTACAATCAGAGTAGTCCGTTGTAATTCATTTGTTAATTTATAGAGAGAGACTTTCAGGGAGTGTCGCACAATGCCATTATGGTCCTCAGGGCTGACTTTTGCATTCGGGTATCCCTGTATCGCTGAAATCACTGGGATATGCTAGCTTTAGCAGCAAGATAGCTGACTAGCCAAACCAGTTCCTTCAGAAGGTGTCCTTATCTTCCTTGAGCACAAAACGCCTTTGCTTAATAGCTCTTCGGAAACAAGCCTAGTGAAAGGTTTACTTCATTTTAGGGAGGATGACGGTACCTTCATTGAATGGTTTCACGTAGAAACTGTTGATATTGCCACAAACTCCTGGATTAGTCCAAGTTTCGGTAGCATGTGTGCATCAGAGGGTACAGTCACCCTGCGTGTGTGAGTGGAGTATCCCAGGAAGAACTAACATATGTTCAAAACTAGTAGTCAGCATGTTATGTTATAAGCATTGGTGTTTCCAGGTATGAGAACTATTGTCAAATCTCATGTTAGACTCGGATCTGTATTGCAAAAGTGCTAGTGTAATGCAAACGTGGTTGTACTGTCAGAGAAATCCTTTGACTTGTAGAACTTGAATTGGGGGAGCCAGAATTGGCTGTACCCACAAAAGCATCCTCTGGCCAGTCTACATTAGGAGCACTTGCTGGGGTGACCCAGCTGACAAACCTTTTCAATTTAAACGATTCAATATGGGGGCGAGGTCTAATTCTGTAAAAAGATGACCTGCTAGCTAGAGCAATTGTTATTTTGGAAGTGTGTGAATTGCATTGGGCATCTTCTGTTTGTGTTCATAATTTCTCAAACCCTCATTCTGCTATACTGCTCTTCTCACGCGCCTACTAGGGAAAAATGCAATTCTGTCGGTCGGGGCTCAGCTGGCACAGGAATCGCACTCAATCCAGCTAGGATTTTGCTAGTTTTAGCAGAAAGGGAAAGTTATTAGGAAAGGCAGTAGTCCTTTTACTTGCTCCTCAGTGGAAGGCACCTTCTCGCTTTTCACTTCCCGGATTTGCTCTGTAGTGGTTGTAGGAGGTGTGTAGCCTCCGATGAATACTCAAGCAGCAGTTATTGCTGTGACAGGGATAGTCACCTGCCCTGCTCTCGCCGCAAGGTTAGCTTGAGCAACACGTCTTGCCGTAAGTGCAGTTGGCAAAGTTAGTGCAGAATTTGCCTCTCTGGGTCCTAAGCAGCGCTTCAGCCGGTGCCTGTGTTGGGGACGATGACTGAGTGGGAGCTGCTGCTTCGTGGAGCTAAGGGGTACGTCAGGAAAGCGGGAATAATGACGAGGGATTAGCAGACAGGCCCTCACTTCTGGGATGCACCCTTTGAATGAGGCTGATGCAATGCCAGGTTGGGTGGGATAAAAGCCGCCTTGGATGTGACTCATCAGCAGTCCTCCGTTCCCGAGGACCGCTGCCGTTCATACCTGTTGGCTCTGGAGAGCTTGTGAAATGCATGAGGACGTCAGGAGCCGGCACTACGGATTTATCAGCGTTGTGTAGGTGGGGGTAGAAAGTGTTCAGGTGAATTTTTTTGCCAGGAGTGAATGGTACGCGGCGCGGGAATCCACCGCTTGGTGTTTTGCGTGGACTCTTGACAGTCGTTGTCCAGCTCGGCGCAGTACACGCTGACCCTGTTAAATGCGTATCTGTTTGACCTTCTCCTGTGCCCCTTCGCTTCCAGGAACGCTTTATTAGTAGGTGCAGTATGAGATCTAGTATCGTTCCTGCCTATTCTGGTTTTTGATGTGTTACTGCTTGGCTTCCAACTACAGCAAACGAAGTGTAATACGTCTTTTTTTAGGTCTGAATTCTGCTGACCTAACAGTATTGAGTAATAGTGTATTTTTTTTTCTTCAGAAATAGTTACAGAACATTTGGCATGAATATGGGCAGCAGAAGTCATTCCTAAAGGAAATGTGGGGGGGGGGGTGGAAGATGTACTTCTCTGTACAGAGAAGTTGAACCAAAATAAATCTCTATTCCTGCTGAAGCAAGATGGTTATTTATTGAGAGCTATGATGTGTCTTCGTAGTTTGTCTCATAGGGTCTTGTGCTCTCTGTGCTTAATAATGTTATTGAGGGTTGCTCACGGGGAACAAGCATGAGAAACCTGCTTTCGAGGTTGTGCGTTTGAAGAGGAAAACTTTCTGATGATCAGAGTGAAAAGACGAGGCCATGTGGGTTGGCCATTGAGCTAAGAAGTACCCTTGCACGTTGCACCGTTTTTTTTTTTTAAGAACAGAAGGCATTGCAAGGAGAGAGCGGCGCTGGATTTATGTAGCTCGTAAAGGCGTGCGAGCTTTCATTTTGAAGTTTTAATGCAAAGTGTGTTTTGGCTGTTGACAGATCCATGCAAGGCAGATGCAAGGTTCCTCCTCCTGCCAGCATGCCTTCTCCTGCCCAGCACATCTGCGTACATGAAAGTAAACATCTACGTGTTCGCATGCATGTCTTGCTATTAGAGTGCATCAAATCATGGGTGGCTTTTGTTTGTTTCAGCGGTTGAAGAAAAAAAAGAAAACCCTGGAAAAAAAGAATAACTTCCAGTCAAACTGAACCAAATATGTCAGGGTGGTTCTAGTGAAGTGAAGGGGGGAAAAAAACCCAACAACAAAACACCAACCAAAAAAACCTGTTTTAAGATAATCTGGAAGATTAAATTTGACCTGAGACCATTTCTTTTCTTTTTAAGTTGGGTAAGAAGGAAAATGAAATGCCTTTTGAAATGAAAATTTGCAGGTTTATTTTGAAAATACCAGAACACCACTTAATTTTCTTACGCCTCCCTCCCACTCATTTTTTTTTGACCAAGACGTGTTTGCTGAGTTTGGCTCAAATTAATGAACTTACTTCAATTCCCTTCTTCCCTCCCTGAAAAACTTCAGGTTTGGGGGTGGGGTAAGCTGTCATTTATATACATGTGAAAAGCGCCGCTCTGAATGTTACGTAGAGAGATAAATGCAGTCTGAAATGTTTGTGATCGCTTTTCCATTTTCATCAAATAATAATAAAAATAATAAAACTGTAATGAAAATAATATAATAGAAATAATAAATAATGAGAATTAATAATAAAAAATAAATAATAATAAATAATAAAAAAGCATGGTATCCATTACCTCCTTGGCCTCCATATGTTTGGTGCCTTCACCGCACCTTGCTAACCTCTGACCGGAGGAGGAGCTGGAGGCTTGCAGCTCCTTGCTGGAGGCACGCAAGCAGGCGGGCCGGGGCTTTGGGCAGGTGGGGTGAAAGCTGCCGAGCAGTAGCAATGCCCCAAGGGCCGGCAGGGCTGCTGTGTGGGTTAAAAGCCTTCTCCTCCATCTAGCGGTTACCGCTCCGTGGTTCCTTTCTGTTGCAAAGGTGCCCTGCGAAGGGTGGGTAGCCTCCCCCGGGGTAGCCTCCAGCTCCCTGGAAAAGTGGTGGGTTTGCCAGCCCCCTCCATCCCAAACCAATAAAACACAACGAATAAATAAAAATAGGCAGGGCCAGCAAAGGCGGTTTTGCTAGAACCGCTCTGCCAGGGTACACGGCTCCTCCTGGGGCGTGGGGGCCGGTGGGGCTGGGCAAGGCGGCGGGGACCGTGTCAAGCGGGATGTTTTCCGGGGAAGATGTGGAAGGAAGGAGGAGAGGATATAAACCAGCTGTCTTGATGACAGGATAGTAGTACTTTAACTCTGGCTTTTATGAGAAGAAAATTATCAGTTTGTGGGAACGGGGTTTGTGTGCATTTGGTAATCAAAACACAGTGGCATAATCTGTGCCTGCCCGTCACCATATTCAGCAGTAAATATGAAGATAAGCAGAAGAGCCCTGGAAATCAGCCACTCTTGGCACTGGGGCACCGCGAGCTCGCACAGCACTTCTCCTAGGTAGGGAAAAGTATTATTTTTACCTATTGGGAGCCACGGGATCAGAGCCACAGAGGCTTTGAATGGTTGCCTGAGGCAACACAGCTGGCCGCTGGCAAAGTTGCCTGCTAGGATTTTGGCCTCTCGCCCCATGCCCAAGCCAATGATAAACACTGCCTGGAGTTGAAGGTAACCAACATCCTGCTCGGGGCTTATTTGCTAGCTTTGAAACCGTGTCTCACACAGAGCATCGTTTCCCCTCTTCCCTGAAAGCCCTTCTGCGTGTCCTTCCCTGGGGACATGTCTGTTGACGGAGGCTGGCCATAGCCCAGGATGAGGTGACCTATGGTGGCATGCATCTGGCTTGGCTCCTTGCGACCGAAGCGTGCTCATTCCCCGCCTGTGGTACGGCTCTGCATGCCTGGCCCCTTGCTCCACCGCCCCGGGGGAAGCCCCAGCACCTCCTGAAATAACAGTGGTGTGAGACAGTAGCTGCAAATCAAGGTTGGGTGTAAGCAGATGTAAAGTCTGAATGGTTTCCTAAATTACGCTTTCTACATAGCTGCAGCACAGTTGTGTTGGCAGCTTTCATATTTGCAAGGCCTAACTTAAAAAACCCCACGAAAACCCCCCAAAAAACGCACACACACACAACCCCCCCCCCAAAACCAAACCAAAAAACCAA
Source organism: Phoenicopterus ruber ruber (assembly GCA_009819775.1). Lineage (NCBI taxonomy): Eukaryota > Metazoa > Chordata > Aves > Phoenicopteriformes > Phoenicopteridae > Phoenicopterus > Phoenicopterus ruber. The sequence goes on along the minus strand of CM020216.1, from coordinate 59,973,618 downwards.
AACCAACCAAACAAAAAAAAGACTATAGCTGCTTCTGTCTAGGGATATGTATTCACCTCCCCCATTAAGATCTGAGAAACATACGTGCACTTCTGAAAGTTGAATTGATTCACATCTGAGGTAGTAAATGTTTCTTCTTGAGAGCTGTGTACTTAAATGCTGCAAAGTGCAGTTATGGCTGCGTGCACAGTTCCCTATTGCTAAGCAATTCTGTGGTCTTGGAAATACCAATTTTCTTCATTGCATGTAATCAATTGAGGCTTTTTTTTTTTTTTTTTTAAAATCCTAAGTTCAAAATGCTTTTGTAGAGCAATCGTGTTTTCTGAAGTTCACTCAGGAGGTAAGACTAAGGAAGGAGGCAGGGTTCAAGGAAGAAGCTTGTTTTAGCAGTTGGGTCAGTTATTTCAACAATGCCTTTAGCAAAGAAGTAAGAGGCTGTTTGCACAAATCAGTAACTAGTTCCCATGATTCAGATTGAATCACGTAGTTCAAGTCATTTGAATAAATAAATGACTTCTAGTAAATGAGACAACCTCTGCAATTAGGATGGCATGCTGCATATTTCATGTTATTTATTATGTGGTTTTCAATAGATATGATTAAGTTGGGTTACACTTGGAATGCTAGGTGGCATTTCGACACAATCCACTTAACCAAAGCTTACATTAAAATGAGATACGTATTTGATTTGTACAGGTGGCATTGTGCTTTATCTTCAACACTTATGTTTTCTTACTAATTTTCCACAAGCAGATACTTAACAGAGAAAAGGAGTCACCTTGCCAAGTGCACCTCCGTTTTCTTTAATTGTAGTGGGGAATTCTCAAGCAAATGTTTCCCAAACATTTGCAATTTGCTGCAATCTTAGCGTTCCTTCATGTCTTCCTGGGCCATCAACTCCAATGGACGTGCCATAACCAGAGATGCAGAGCTTTTCTCAGATGTGCTCATGGATTATGTGCTATCCCTGGTGTTTCCAAGGGGACGTACTTCATGGTTCACCTCCAACTTCTGCTGTTGGGTTTGCACTTGTGACGAGAGCATCGTAATTTGGTGTAGAAGACAAGGAAGAAAAGGTTGTCCTGGCCTTTGTTTCCCACTGCTGTTATTTTGTAGTTTGTCTTAATTTTAAGTAGCTGTATTATGCAATTGAAAAATGCCATATTGTTTTGGCACTGTGAAAGTAGTATTTAAAAAAACATATGGTCACTTTACTACTCTGTCATAACTGGTTATACCATGTACAAAGCAATGTTGCTTACTTTAAGAAAATACACCCTGAGCTATCAAAGGCAATAAGCAGCTCCAGCTGATGGTGCACTCTGGGAATATGGAGAATAGGTAAGATTTGGGAGAAATCTTACCTTTATTCAGGAGAAAATTTTGCTGTCGTGTTTCTTTCCAACTTTTTTACTTAATATAACATAAAAGATATGTAAGACACTAGGGGTACCTATTTGATAAAAGAGCCTTTCTATATAATGAAGGTACCAGATCTTCAGTGCCAGATAAAAATACCATTTTGCATATGTCATCACCATTTCTTCTGCAAGTGGAAGTTACTGGTTCTCCTACCTACCTGAAGTCATTGGTGGTGAACTTTGCACAAACTATGACTTTGGAAGCGGGGGGGGGGAGGGGGACACACACACCCCCCTTATTCATTCCCTTAAATCATTGGGAAGGGAAATTTGTGGTAAGAGCAGATATGACTGATGTTTGACAAGCTTGCTTCTCAGGTGTTAAATCTGGAGGTACAGAGATCATCTACTGGGCATGTGAAGACAAGGGAACCTTCCCCCACCAAAAAGGGGCGGGGGAGATGTCCTCAGATCCCTGAGTGAGACCCCATTATTGGTTGGCCCAATGTTGTTGGGAACTGCTGACCAGAAAGTGCCTTTAGTCAAAAGCTGTTACGTGTGTGGAGTGTTTTTTCTCCTCTGTTTTTATTGCAGCCTATTTCTCATGAATGGAAACTTGCCATTCTCACTTGTTGAACAGGATTCAATTTGTTTTGCTGCTCTTCAGACTAGTTTTGCACCAAGTCCATGCCTTTCCCCCCCTGTTAAAAACAAACAGAAAACCCCAAGCAAAAAAACCCGACGAAACCAGAACAAAACAAACCAATTTTTTGGAAACAGAAGTGTTAGCTGGCAAAATCCTGACTCTGGAAGCTGCTTTGTCAGAGCTAGACCATAATTGAAGCTGTTGGGTCTCCACATGAACATGGGGTTTGCACCACAGAGCAGTGTGTAGGACGCAGGGCCCTTGGTGTTTGCTGACAGCTGGGAAGTGGTGGCAGCGTGACTTTGTTTTCAGAGCCAGACTAAGGGAGAGAAGTCACTCCCTGAAAAACAAGCGGTCAGAAAACCTAGTAACGGCCCCATCTCCCCTCCCTCAGGTACTGATCCAGGTCTTTCCCAATGGAGACCTGTGGTAATGTGAACAGAAGATGAGTTATGCCCAGGAAGACCGTATTTGCCTCTTCAGGTTCAATATTTGAATTCTGGTTGGTATCTGATCACTCACAGCGAGACTGTCTTTACTGGGGCACAGTAGTTGACGGGACGTTGGTCACACGTGCAAGTGAACCATTTAGTGTTTGGCTTTCTAATGAAAACCTCTCTAGCTGGTCCTTGTGTACTCGTACGTGTTGGGCACGGAGCGCAGCCTTCCATTTGAAGTTTTATTCGTGGAACAGAGGAAAGCCAACATTAGAATTGAGCCGGTGTCTTTGTGCAGCAGACAATGAAGTGCATGAGGCTTGCAAAGGTGGTATCAGCTCTGTGCTTTGCCTTTATTGTCATGGTTGTAACATCTAGGTAGGTATTGATGCTGTTATCACTTCCCCAAAATTAATGGCAGAAGTTAAGTCTTTGGGAGTGGGAGCAGGGACAAGTATTTCACTGCAGATCCAGAAAGAGAAACATGCAAGTCATGTTTATGTTGCATGCTTGGCTTCCACCTATCTGGAAAGGAGGAAAAGTAGTTGAGTTGCAGCAGTCTTAATTCGATGTAAAAGGAAAAATGTGATCCCTTCCATTTGTAATTCCCAATTTGACCACTTGCAATAAGGATATCTGCAGTAGGAAGTGAAGTCAAAACTTCAGCATCTTCAGTTATCTGGCAGGACCTGCTCATTTCTTAAAACATCTGTTAGGATATACGTCCAATTACTAGATCAGTTTGATATTTTTCTTTTTGCTTGGGATTTGAAAGGATTATCATTGAAACCCTGTCTCATTTCCATCTGGTTTTCAAAAAGTAATTAAGTGTTGAGCAATAGTATTGTCAGTCTGTTTCCTACCTAATAAGCTCTGCAAGGTGCTCTTGTTAATGATTTTGTTATTTCAGAGCTGCTCTTGTTCTCTCTTTCCCTCCTTAATGAGGCAGATCCCCTAGGCAGCATCTCTTTATCACAGTTGTCTATGGTAGATGAACTAATCCAGCGCCATGGAAGTTGGTGTTCATCAGTGTGTAAGATGCTCCCATCAGTATGTGTGGATAATTTTCCCTGACACTTAAAAGATTTGTCAAGCACAAAAAAGGAAGAACAGACCCTTTTTCTAAATGAGGGTTGTCTTGATTTGAACAGCAGCAGTCTGGTTTGCATCAACGAGCACATGGTATTCAGTGAATTAAGAGTAAAAATAGCTAATTAACACCTTCTCTGTTTCTTTTGTGTCTGGTCATTAGTTACTGTGAACCAAATTAATTCCTGATAGCATAGGGCATGGAAGGTGCCAATGCCAAGCTCAGGTCAAGAACTGAATTCTTGGAGATTCTAGAGAGAAATATTCTTTTTTTTTTTATTGTATTGCCTGTTTTTCAGAGCTGCCTCCACATATGATGGTATTTAATACATATGTGCTTGTATGCTCAGCTAATGTCTGTATTATTTTGTATTTCGTCATATGAAGCGAAAATCTGAGTTAGTCATGGGCACTTGGAAGGGACCTGGGCTATTTTCTCCTGGTTTAATATGGTACCAGTTGGATCCTGTCTATGAACTAAACTCAAATACTGTTTCAAAGACTCGGATCATTTCAGAAATAGCAAACATATGACTTCTGAGTAAACAGACTAGTTATAATAGACAGGATTAGAAAATGGATTGTTCTGGGCCAGCACTGTACTATTGGGAGTGATGATATCGTACTGGTAGTCATACTGTTGGGCTTAATGGCCCATAAACTTTGATAAAAGCTTTTGTAAAATTGTCAGCAATAATTCCCTCCATTGTTAGATTGCCAATGAACGTCTTCAGCCCCTGGAATAAATTGCTACCATCAATTGTGTTTATGTAATTACATAAAATAAGACTTTCATTCTGAAGGTGTAATAACTCAACTAAAAAAACCCTAAAAAATACTGTCAGCTGAAAATTAATGGGTCAGATCCACAATTGCTGTAACTGCTGAGAACTCTCTCACCTGGGTTGGGATGGGGTAGGTTTACACCCGAAGCTGTAGTCCCATGTGTGGAGAATAGGCGCCTTTTCATTACCTCTGCCAAGTGCTCGCAAGGTCAGCAGAAATGGGAGACGTCATTGCGGGGTTTGTATGAAAATTGGAAAACAGTTGAAGTTTACTACAGTTCTACTCTGTTGTTAGGTCTCTCTTTGTTTTGTTTTGTTTTGGGTTTTTTTTGAGCATGACAGTTATTAGAACATGAACATTAAAAAGGCGTAATTACTTTCATAGGCATTAATATGCCATTCAAAAAAAATGCAGAAGCACTTAAATTTTGTCCATAATTTACAAGCTGTGTCAATGTATGGTCTCTTTCAAATTGTTTTCACAGCTATTAACTTCCTACCTTCCCTTTTTTCCCCCTTCATGCCTTCCACGTGATTGGTTAAATAACAAATTATCAGCCACAGCGTGATGCAAAATGGGCTATAATCCAAAGTGGGAAGAGAAGGAAGTTCTCTTGCAAGAAAATAAATAGCACAGGGTATTTAACAGTGCATTAGGCAACAGAGCTGTTGGACTGCACTGATAATACAGTGATGAGAGCAGGAAAATACTCTATATGTCATTAGTTTAGTCAAGCGGTGAAATGCTCTGGCTCTGATATTGTTGGTGATATTCAACATATCTAAAGCAGATGCATTGATAATGCAAAGCATAACGAAGAGTTAAACATGGACTTTCCACCATGGGATGCAAAGGAGGAGCTGCCTTACCTGCCTGTAGGTGGAGTTTCATTTTTATACTCTACAGAGGAGAGGAACAGACATATTCCTACTGCTAAAGAGACACAGGGTCTGTCCTAGAGTTGTCACTTGTCTGTGTTTATTTGCTTAATTTTCCTTAGGGGGAGGTGGTAGAGGTAGGAACGTATCCTCGGGGAATAATATATTCTCCAGTCACCACCTATGCAGCTTCAGGAGTGCTTTATCCCAGAAAAATGCAGTTCTTAAACTAATGATCTTGACTGGCACACTAGCTGTGATAAAATTGCTTGTTCCATCTCCACCTTCTTGATGTATTTGGCAGGAGGTGGTAAAGAGGAATTCAAGGAGGGCCTCGAAGAGAGTCTGCCTCCCCAGCTTCAGAGCGTGCAGCTCTGGAGAAAAGCACTGCAGTTACATGCAGGGGAGTTTATGGAAAAGGTAAAATTACAGAGAGCTGGAGGAGAAAGAAGAAAATCTGGAACTCTTGCTTCTCAATTACAGTAACACTGCAGCAGGGACGCGCATCTTCCATTGAGGCTCGATCCAGCAAACCTTAGGCATAATATTCCTTTGAAGTCTATGGATATTTTGCCTGCCAGGACTGAAGGATCAGGTTTTTTGTTACTTTATTTGCCTAAGAAAACTCTTCTCATCTAGTTTAAAGGGAAAAACTGATATAGAATACCACACTGTGTTATATGAAGACTATGCCAAAAAGTAATTCTTCTGAAACAGAACGTATTATAAACTATAATCGCATCACAAAGTATTGTGGTGTCAGTGTTATAACTCAAAATGAGTCTTTTGACCGAGTGTGCTTAAAAGTAAGTCTAGTAAGTACGTGTTTTGGTAATTGTCCTTCCACTTTCTTTTCCTAATGGATTGTTTCTAGATATATTGTTGAGTGGGATTAAGATGGGTGAATTCTTTAGGTCATGTGAAGTGGTGTGGCTTCAGCATTGATTTCTGCCAGCCGAAGTGATTGTCTGATGGTTTAGCAAAAAGGAGATGTCTCTAAACGTGCTGGAATGAACTTGAGTTGAGTGGCATTTCACTCACGCACTGGATGTGTTGGACCCAAAACTCTTACACGGGAGCATGGGAGTTCTTACAAAGAAGCGTGTGTGTGTATGTGTATACATCTCTCTCTCCCTCCTCCAATTATTTACTATAGCCCTGAGACTATATGTTAATATGCAATTCTTAGTTTATAGAGGCCTCTGGCACTCTTGCTTTATACTTAAGGAAAAAAATGGTGTTACCACAGCAACTGCTATACCACCCGGTACTGAAGCAGCTCCCATCTATGTAGCACTTACGAAAGTACATTAGACAGATTTTTAAAGTGCACGTAACTAAAGTGAGAGTAGGAACTTAACACTTGCTGAATGCCGCAGTTGAAGGAGGGCATGAGTTTGTTCAGAAGTTGAGAGAAGTTGTCAATGGAAATAATTAGCAATAGCTCTGATTCAGCAAGCTGCTGTGGCAGATGCGTTATTTCGAGTCTATGCGCAATCCGTTTGAGATCTGTGGAGTTGTGTGTAGGCCTAGAGTTTGTACAGGTTCAGGAACCTTGTTTTACAGGGGATAAAAATTATGTTGTTTAAGGGAGTGATGGTTTTGAGAGGCTCAAGTGGTGACATTTTCATAGGGCGTGACTGGTGTGGGCAGATACTTGGCATTTCTCGACAATGAGCTGCCGAAGATGATTGAAATGGAAGTCATGAGTAACTGGAAGTATCAGAAGTTTTGATTTATGGGTGTGAATTTTGGACAAGATTTCATACTATGTTTGTTCATCACCTGTGCCTGATAGCAAGAACACAGTGTTGAGGTGTGCGTATACTGATGTTTTGCTGTCTAGTAAACCTTAGGGTGGTACATTATAAATGTTTTCGTACGATAAGATGTAATTTTTGATAGTAAATTGTTTCAGTTTTTATCATTGAAAATCTAGTAGTTTAAGGTCAATAACCTATTTAGGAGTTTTTCTTTTAAGCCACCATGGTATAGGAAAACCTTCTATTTTAAAGAATTTGCTACATTTCTTTGTATTCTTAATCCTTAACAACTCTTAGAAAGAACCGGGTATCTGTGTATTAATAAAACTATGTGCTTAGAAAAAGCATACTTGGGATTATAAAGAATTATTTATTACTCTCAGTAGCACTGTGTTTGCAACATTATTATTGATTGCTATTCTCTTATTGACGTTTTTCTCACAGCTACTGTTTGTATCAGATTGCATAAAACAAAAGCACGAATTGCAGTTTTCTAACTCTTGAAATAAAACTCAGAAAAACGCTATGCATGTATGTGGTCCCTTTCCCTCTTGATAGGAATTTCTGGACAGCACCTTTAGTTTTTGAAAGTTTGTTGAAATCACCATATGGACAAAGATCTGCAGAGGTGCTAATCCAAAACTGCATAAAAATGAGTCCTGTGCTCTGCAGCTTGAATTTCAGTCCCCTCTACTAACGTTCACCAGTGAGCTGTTGCTAGTTGTGAGATAAATGACGTGCGGGGCTGGAGGGAGCAGCTCTTCTGGCCTTGCCTCTGCTCCTGCAGGGTTACTGTGCTTTCCCCAGTGCGCTCCGGGGCTGGTCCTGACGATCCGCCTAAGGACAGGCAGCGCTGGGGCTCGCATTATCTTCACCATGAGGGTCCTTAGTTGGGTAACTTGGGGGTGAGCATTGCAGAAGTTTGTCTCATCTGCTGTAGCTGGATGTTCAGAGCTGAAGCCAAGCCCTGGTGAAGCCAGGGTGCCATTAAAATGCCTGTGAAAATTCACAAGTTTTGCGTGAAAGCCGCGTTGGGTTGGAAGGCAGTTGGCCGTTTCCCCTCCTAGACTGAGTCAGGTAGGCACGAACGCTAAAAGATCACTTTTGGGCAGTTTCTGAACTGCTACTTTTTACACCTTCACTGTGGTATAACCTCCAATGCTTGTGCTCATATTCCTTCTCCATAATTCCCGTTCTGATCTTTTTCACGGATACTTTCCCTTGATAAGTATATTTATTGTCATTTTTAGTTTAGGATGGTGGAGCAGGTTGATATTCAATAACCGTCCTACAGCCTCGGTACATTTCGTTCAAACAAACGCCAAAAGCACTTTGAAGTTCACTAAGTTAAAGGCAGTGACAGTGGCTGTATCCTGGGACTGGAAACTTTGCATGGGGCACCTTTGCCGTGCTGCCCAAAGGATAAGGAAAGCTGAGTGAGGTGGAGTGATGATCCCCGAGAAGTCTCTTCTGTAACTTAATTTAGTTCTGGTACAAATATGCCAGGGGACTCCAGCGCATGAGGGATTTCCATGTATTGCGTTAACGAATAGATTTTTAGTGAAGGTGCTCAGACATGTAACATGTATGATAATTTGCCTGAAACATAACAAAAAAAAGTCAATTTGTAGTCAAAAGTAGAATTTTTAAGAGACCTTTTATTATTTGTATTCAGTGTTTTGAATGCAGTACAGCAATAACTAGGCAGGCAGTCATCTCGGATATGTACATGTACCTTTAAAAATGCAACCTCTGTCTGCCTGATTTCTAATTAATCACCTCTGATTGTAAACTTGATGTTATGTGAGGAATGCTTTCCAGCACTAACAGCATTTTAAAAAGCTACTTTAGATGTATATTAAAATGATTTTGGAGACAGAGAGACAGAAAAGCTGAGAAGTCTGATGACTGTTTATCTGAGAGGAGTTCCCAGTGGCACAGGAACTGGGTTCCCCATTCGTAGTGGTTTAACCAGGCAGGGAATTTATTTGGTTGTCTGCTCACAGAGACATTGAGGGGACGGTCTATTCTAAAATTCAAAATTAAAGGCAGTGAAATTATTCCAGTACATGAAGTTCAGGGCCACGCTGAAAGGGAGCGGTGATAGCTAGGCTTGATATTTGAAAACCACATTTTCTCCATAACTCACAACCTATGCACAAAGTGAAAGCAAGTGACTGATGTCAGGGGAAGGAGGCTTCCTGAGGCTTGGAGAGTTATTTTGTAGGCTCCATATTTCATTGCGCCAAATTTATTTATAATGTTTGGTGCTTCTTGTTTAAAATGCATGTGTTCCCTTGCTGTGTTTCCCGATTGTACGCGATGTGGTATGCTAAAAAGAGAGAGCTTGCGTTAGCTATAGACGAACACCACAGGCTTCTGAAAGCTGTGTAAGAAGGTCTTTAGTTTGGTATGGTGGTTCCAGTTATAGGGAGGAATAGCAAACATTTACCTGTGCAGCAGGCAGCTGTTATCTAAAGCTAACAGTACCTTTCCGTGTGCAGGTATGGAAGGGGAAAGCGTAAGTATATGCAGCATCGTGGTATGAAAACACAAGGTCACCTTCTGCCCTCGGGGAAACCTTCGCAGCCCCGCTGAAGTACTGAGGTACTCTACTTAGGACTGAAAGTAGACCTGGGTCTACAGCCAGGAAAGCAGTGATCAAAAGTAGGGATGCGAGTCTTTCAGGTTTGCTCCCGTCTGTGCTGCCTGGCACAAAGGGCTTGTGGGGGGAAAAAAAAAAAAAAAAAAAAAAAGTTGTTGTTTGTCCTTTATGAATCCAAGCCCTTGTAGAGAAGTCCTATGCAGTACTCATTTAAATTACTTTTTGATGTTTTGAGTATTTATTTCAGGCTACTGTATAACTGCAATAAAGAATTCTGCATGGAAATCATAATCTGTTTCAGATAAAGCAGAGGATTTTGATTTCGTGTCTCAGAATAAGTGCTGGAAGAAGTATGGCCAAGAAAAAAAGTACAGCAAGGAAGAGCTAAAATTACCTGAATTCAAGTATCAAATCTTCAGCAGGCTCTGGATTTTTGGGAGGGGTGGGGGTTGTTGGTTTTGTTTGTGTGGGTTGGACTGACAGTATAGGGATCAGAATAATGGATTTCCCGTGAGATAGTCAAAAGAGGATTATAAAATCAGGATCTGTGTATTATAACTGCACTGTTATATAGATTTGATATGGTCTAAAGTCTGCCCCGCCCCCAACCCCAAGTAATTGTACGTAATCAAGAAATTACATGCTTCAATACAGGGTGAATGGGCTAAAGAAATTACATTTTTTTCCTCCAGCCTTTACGTAGCCATAAAACAAAGGATGGGTGAAGCCACAGCAAGATATATATGCTGGGGTCTTAAAAAGTGTCTGTGCGTGCATGTGTGGAAACTACCATGAAATCCGATGCTTTCGGGAAATGTGTCCATTGTTAATCGCCCCTGACTTTCCAAGGAGCAGGTAGGCAGCAGCGGGGGGCCAGGCGCTGCAGGGGGGCTGCCGCTGGGTGGGAGATGCCCCCCTGGGAGCCCCTCTCCGGGGATGCCGGAACCCGCGGTTCCCGGCACCGCTCGCAGCCTTGCATGCGGGCCCAGCTCCCAGCCACGCGTTCGCTCCTTGGGCCCGGCCTGGCGGCTGGAGCGGTTCGAGTCTCCCTGATAAGCTGGGAGGTTGTGTTTGGGTTAGGCGCGATTCACCGTGTTAAAACTCGGCTAGGTGAGGGATTGCTTAACCTCTTCCTTAGGGTCGTCTTCATTTACCCATCGATAGCGTTTTCTTGCAAAGTCTGTCAGGGTTTGTAAGTTGTGGAGCAATAGAAAACAAAAAGGGGGGGGAGGGGGAGAAAATAAGAAAATCTATTAAGCTTTGAACTACATGTTGTCTACAAACTCCTATTAGCCATGACTGCTTATTTACAAGTTAACAGCTTTGGGATATTCTGCTTTCATTAATATTGAGAATTAATGCTCACTGTGTTTTTCTGCAGCATTAGCAGCAATCCTTCTGCTGAATACCAATTAGATTTTTTGCTGCAGTCCGAATTCAACTATGGGTAAAAGTTTAAAGAGGATATTTATAGGGCACCTGCATGGAGTGTTTGGGAGGGTGGTATTTGGTTTTGTTGTTGTTGTTTTTTTAAGTGACACTGTTTTCTGCAGCATACCAGGATAACAGGTGGGATATTTACATCTCCTTTCTTGCTTTCTTTTTTTAAAGCGTTTGATCCCATAGAGCCTTAGGAGTTCATAGCTTATTTCCATCAAAAGAGAATGTGATCCTTTTATACATTGGCAAAATCTCAGGACAATAGTCTGTTTGCAGATCTTACGTGTTTTCTGAAGACAAAAGAGCTTTGTAAGCAAAAACTAGCCCTGCAATATCTGGGAAGCCTGCAAAAGGTGCCGAACAACTTCTGTGCTTAACTAACGTGTTACAAGGATACTTGCAAACTGGCCGGATCGAGCCCTGAAGGAGCGGGGTGGAGACTTCTCCCTGGCCAGGGAACCCAATGCCAATCTTGGGCTTGTTGTGTTTGCTTTATTTTCTCCCGAGCTGAGATAGGCGTAATCCTTTGCCCAGCCACTTGCCATTTGCCTTTGCCAGAAGTTTTCGGGGGGCTGAGTGGATGCAGGGCTGATCCGTGCCTCCGGACAAAGCTCCGTAGGAAGGAAAAGCAACTTACAGCTGGGTGGTTTGGGCTTGCTCTCCCCCAGACAGCAGTGCCGGTTAATTCGTTGCCCCCAGGGTATTTGTACCTGAAGCCTTTTTCTTCGGGGTGAGGAGTGGAGAAGAGCGCCATGTGATGGCTGTCCATCATGTGATTTCATTCAAAAGGCGCTCCCTCCCCGCAATTTTTATTTATTTTTAATTGATTTTTTTAATTATGTGCATTGGACAGGCAAGACAAAATCCCCTTGATCTTCACAGCGTTTTGAAAATGAATGACAGAGAAAACGTTTGTTCTTCAAGCTTCGTTTTGCATCTCGGTCCTGGGCCCTGTTTTATTGGCAATTTAAATCCATTAGAAAGAGAAACAAGTCTCCACAGATCCTGTTATGTGCAACAGCTTTCCATCTAAATTTGAAGCGTAATCATGCACAAACATTGACTTGACCAGTATTGCTAGTGTTGTTCATGTTAAGTGGATAGTTAAAGGCTTAATGACCCCTTTGAAACCAAGTGCTTGCTTTCTGTCACGTATTGACAGTACTGTGTGAGGCCAGCAATTGAATTTTTTTTTTCTTCTCGGTGATTTTTAGAAAACATTTCAACTGCTGGCATGGTTTGTCCACTCCATTTCCCGCGCTGGTTAAGCTCGAGCTGTTTGGACAGGGCACGTGGCCAAGTGCCATCAAAGCCTAGCTGGTTCACATAGCATTCTTGGGGTTTCTTCTCAAATCTGGTGAACGCTCGTTAACTTGCTTTCCCGATCATCATGGCAAGAAGAGAGGTTGCCAGTTGGGTGAGAAATTTACATGATGCAAAGAAAAATCTCTCAGGCCTGGGACCTACGTAGCATTGAATATTTTCTTTGGTGAACCCAGTCACCAGGAGGTCTGCTGGTGGTGAGGTTTGAGGAGTAAAGGCAGGGAGGCCCTAACACTGAGTGTTCCCCTTTGACTTTTTCCATAGTGAGCTTTTTGTCATATGGCTTAAGGGCGGAGAGAGCAAAAATCGCCAAGTACCTGGTTTCTGAGTATCTGTGACGAACGAAAAAGTAGTGCACCGAGGTCTAAAATGCAACTGATCGAAAAAGTAGCTGGTTTGAGGTTTGGTAATGGAACAAATTGCTGGAGGCTTTGGGATGAAGTACATAGGGGGACGCTCACTTTTTGTGGCACTTAGCAGCAGTTTAACACAGGAGAGGAGGTCACAGGCCAGATGCTCCATGCTTTTCACATGGGATTGGTGCTTTAATGCTTTTAGTCTCCTGCTCCTACCAGACAAATGTCTGCACCACCCACTGGCACCGACTGAGGCCTTGGGCTGTTGGGTGAACATCTCCAGCTAAACACCAAGGAACCTGAACAAAAGCAAGTGAAGCTTTCGCACCTTGCTATTCGTAGTTTCTCATCCCATTATGAATTAAGTTAATTTAATTAAAAAAGGCAGCTGGTAAAACCAAGAACATACTGAACTTGGCACCCGTCCCCTTATGCAAGTCTGGGACTCATAAAAGACTTGGACACAGGATGAAGCACCTTCAGCAAGAGCCCCTGGCCGCTGCCCAGGACAGCTGCAGGGACGCCGCAGCCTCCTCTGCCAAACAAGAGTGTTGCAATACACAGCCACTCCTGAGTGGAGGGGGTCTTTGCCGCTAGCTACCCTCTTCTGTGGAAAAACGTACTCCCAAAAGCGAAGACCAAGAGCTGTTCTCCTCCTGGGACCAGCCTGGGGGGTCAGAGAACATCTTTTGAGATGCCACCCTGCAGCCAAGAGGTTGAATAAGCGTTTAGATATGTCAGTCCGCTCTTTGGGACACTTAATGGTACAGCATTCGGCGTTCCCCAAAGCTGCGTGAGCGTAACCAAAGGCAAATGGGCACTTGTGTAGACAGCAAACCTCTCCTGCAAAATCTCACTTTGTTCATCCCTCTTGGTGTTAAGGGAAACGGTGCTTCCAAATCAAGCACAGTGCTGCACTGTGTCTCCAGGAGATCTTTCTGCCTCTCACCAAAGTGTTTGCCTGCCTCTTCTTCTGGAGGAGCACTAGGGAAAGTTAAGGAATCCTTAGGAAAGGCGGAGAGGGTTATTGGGGTTTGGGCAGGCCTGTAACCAAGGAGGTTTCTGAAGTCCTGGTTCTACCTTTGGAAAGCTTGTTGTCACATTATGTAGAAGGAGCTCTGCTTACGAAGGAATAACTTGCTGCCCTTGGTTTATGGAAACGTACAGTGGGTCTGTACCCTCGGGTGGTTGATTCTAATACCAATAGAACTATGGTTTCTTTAAAGTCCTAAATTAAAGGGTAACTTTTATTTTTCTTCTTAAACTGTGCAATTTGGCTGTTTGCAGTATTCCAGAGAGGCAGCAAAATTACTGTTGGCTTTCCCACAATAAATCCTAGACCTTCCCCACCATTTAAGCATTAGCAGATTCCCTGCACTGTATACGGGGGTGGAGAAAGGAGCTGTGGAGTTACACACAGATACTGACACACACACGTTTGTTAGTAGCTTCTAGCAAGCACTTGGCCTGCAATCTCAAGTCAGTGAGGTTTTGTTTCCTCCTCTGCACAATACTGGATGTAAAACAGTTATGTTGCAAAACAATGTTTTACAAATTATGTCAAAACTGTCACTCTGTACAACTTGCATCACGTTCAGCTCTCAAGTTCCCTGGGGGACGCATGTAACATTCATTTGTTGGTGTGTGTCTGCGCATCCTCCTGTGCCCAGCCCAAAGGAGTCTTGTGGTACTTGGCTTCTTCCTTCAAGCTCTCAGTGTTCACTTGCTGGTTTGTCATCTGGTGACGGTCACAGAAGTTGAAACCTCATCTGTGCGTGATGCTGATCACCGAGATGTAGCGTGAAATGAAGTTTTTCCCCTGTACGTTTCCATGAGTCTCAGACTTCAGCAGCTTGCGAGCTTTATGTAAGCTGATGGGTACGAAAGGAGTGCTGAGCGCTGTAGGTGTAGGGTAGGGAGAGGGGCAGGAAGGATGGTGTCAGGGCTGCACACATCTGTTACCTTCGTGCCATGCTCACAACGGAGCAGCGGGGGCTTTTTGACACTTCAGATTTTTTTCAGTTCAGTTGCTTAATCCCGGCTTTTGTTTTGTACATTACTGCAGTTTCACATTTCACTGTAAATTATTCACTTGCCGGGCCAGAAATAGGAAGTTTGGAGAAAATACTGAGCCATCCGTGAGTAGGTTAAGGAAAGGTGAGCAAATACTTGTGTCGGAGGTGATTAGCTCCATGAGTTGCGCTCCCGTTCAGACGCAGCAGATGAGCCTCGCGTGGCATGTTGGAGCCAAGCGTGAAAATAACGGGTACGAGTCGCATCCATGGGCAGATCTCAAGCCGTTACCTTTGAGAATAAACCAGACAAAACAGCGTCTGTATGCTTCTAATGGCTGAAAGACCTTATAAATTACAGAACACATTTAAAACAGAGTAAAAATATAGGGTGTATTACAAATCCAGAGAACTATTGCTAGTTACCTGGTTTTGCTAGGCTAAGGTTACATCCCAGGATGGAAAACAAGAGGATCTCCTTAGCCTGCGTGTTCTGTAATAACATTTTATCAGCAGGCAAACTCTCATTAAATACACCCCATCGGCTGCGCTAAGGCTGCCAATTTTTCAGTGGAAACATTGTATTAACTTGGCTGTTCCCTGCAGGATATTACTCTTGGAAAATTATAACAAAGTGAACAATCCCCAAATCAGCATTTTTCATTTATAGCAGGCCGTAATTTACAGTACGGTATGGATCTATGCCTGCCTGGAGAATTCCCTGTCTGCTGTGGCAGGGAACAGCATAAATTTCTGTATTTGCCCAAAGAAAGCATTTGTCTCTTTACTTAAATGTGCACGGCGGTTTGGAGCTACGTGGCCTCTGCGATTCGCTGTACGTTACGTGTAATGACTCGCTATCAACTGTGTAATCCCAGATTGCGCATCCTTCTTAGGGCCGCAGTTTACCTCCTTCATGGGAATGACATGCGCTTCCCCGTGCCAAAAGGAAAGGACGTGGTTATGTCCCTCAACCCATCAGATTCCAGCCTGCGATAACTCACTTGAGGGGAAGGCTTTACAAGGGAAAGGAAAAGAAGTTCTTCAAATGCTAAATAAAAATCCAGCACCAAACTTTTTAAAAAGGAGTTTCAGAGCACTCAACGAAGCAAGCCATCTCTTTGCACTCTAGAAATTTAATACTTGTAGCATCTATAATCGTTTACTTAACGGGATAAAGACAATGCAATGGTTTCATTTAAATTTCGGAAGCTTTATGTCCTGAATGTCTGTGAAAAGAGTAGAAAATTTTGCTATTACAGGAAAGGGAGAAGAAACATTTTTTCTTTTTTTTTTTTTCCCCCCTGTAAAGTTTTCTTTGACAAAGTTAAGCGATTTGCTGCATGTTCATAGGTACAGTCCTCCGAGTGGCTGTTCCCTTTTGTTTGCGTAACAATTTGTATCAGCAAACAAAAACACGGTTCAAGCTATGCACTTTGGCAGTTTCTTTTTAGTGGAGGGAATGCAAATACTAAATTGTAGCGTGCTGGAAAAGTTCTGAGTCCTGGGGGGGGAAACCAACCCCTAGTGTCCACAGAGGTGTGGTTGTTGGTGCATTTCTGTATGTGTTTACTTACATGTATCCATGGGAATGTATGTATATGTATATTCATATTTTCACACATCTGCTGCATAGAAACCTTGATTCTTTAAAAACATTACCCGTGGGTTTTTTTTTTCCAAGTGGCCTTAGTCTGACTTGATTATCGGTGATTTCATGACAATGGGAGGAGGGCTATTCCAGTGCCAGTACTTCTGAGAGTGCCAGCCTTAGATACACAGTCCGTGGATATCGTTAGATGTTAAAAAATAAACTAAAATTTACTTGGGGAAGTATAAGGGTTTTTTTCTATTCAAAACATATTTTCTTTTCTTTCCTGCTGGAACATTTTGCAGAGGCTATGTGGGAAAGTGTGCTTCCCTTAATAACGTTAGAAATGGGAGAAGGGGGCAGATATGGTCTGCGTTAGCTTTCTTTGTTCCCATCGACTCCAGTATGGCCTCTCCCTTTCATATTCAATTTCATTTGACTTAATATTCCGCTTCAAAAGAGAGCAATTAAACAAAAGGTCTGCTCTTTGTGCCAGCATCTTTGAAGCCGACCATGAGACTCCATTCCCAGAGGATGAAAGATAATTTCCGAGGAGGCCTACAATTTCTAGTGCGTAATCAAAGTAAGTGGATGGTTTTACTAAATGACTGTATTTATTAATAATTGTATTAACTGCCTGTTACGGGTTTACACCCGTTGATTTTTACATTACTGTTCCGGTAATCAGCTCAGCCTTTTCAACACCAGCAAAGTGTAGTGAGTGATGGCTGGTGCTCTTTCTGCCCACCTCGTGCTACTGCCCGGAGAAAAAGATGGAAGTGAAGCTGCCAGACATTTTTTTTTCCTCCCCCATTTTTTTTTTTAAAAAGAAGGCAGCAGGCATAGTTAGATCTACCCTGCACCCTGGCAGGTGATGAAATTACATGGCGTGACCTTTTGGGGGACACTGGAAAGTCACGTTACTTTCATTACTGTCCTGTGGTTGTGCCATTAGAGAGAAAGGACTTCTTCAGCTGTTTTAATTTACTTTTTTTTACATTAAAATACATTCACC
Source organism: Phoenicopterus ruber ruber (assembly GCA_009819775.1). Classification (NCBI taxonomy): domain Eukaryota; kingdom Metazoa; phylum Chordata; class Aves; order Phoenicopteriformes; family Phoenicopteridae; genus Phoenicopterus; species Phoenicopterus ruber. Next base: position 59,956,316 of record CM020216.1, on the reverse strand, counting down.
ATTCCAGTTTTCTTATTAAGAGTCAGCATATTTGATGCCTTTGTGGGTGGGCTCATAAAAAACTGATCTTGCTTCATGTTCTTTGCATAATGAAGAAGAAAAAGTAAAAACACCTCTGGGGGATCATGGTAATTGAAACCTAATTCCCAGGTATTTAAGCATATTAATGTCTTTAAAGAGAAGGCCAGAAACTAATGGGAACATCCAAGGACGTCGTACATATTTGTGAGAAGGGGGGAAAAAAATATAAGTCCATAGCCTTTACAACTTTTTTTTTTTAATCCAGTCTTCTCATTGTTTCTTGAAAACATAACGTGAACTGCGGGATTAAATAAGCAGAAGCAGCATATAAAATATTGATCTTGATTTTCAGCCCTGCCACTCACTGAGGGGAAAGCAGATGCTTCCTGTGCGATTGCATCTCCGTTGGAATTCACTTTCAGCTCCGTGGAGCTGAGAAGAAGAGGTGCCTTTCCGTACTTCACAGGTGGAAGTGCAGTGACCTGAAAGGCCCAGGCCAGAGCTCGCCCCCTTAAGCTCATAGGCTATTCACAAATACGCTCTGCAAAGTTGTTCGTGCCTCTTAAAGATACGTGGGATTAGTAAGTGAAGATAAGGTTGGTACCTGGTGCAGTGTAACCTGTTAGCCCGATCTGAGCCTACTACGCAGAGAGAGAGAGTAGGAAGCTGAGGGAGGAGACAAGTGATGTGACTAAATGGAAGGTAGATCTTACTTGCTGCTTTTCAGCTGAAAGGTATCTCTACTTTTCACCTTCCTAAAGAGAATGTATGTTGTTTTGGTTAGTCACTGGATTCAAAACCTAAGCCTTGGCTGTAATGAAATGTAAAAAATAAATAAATAATGAGAGAGAACAATTGTTTCCCTAAGGCTAATTTGAGGAGGTTGATTAATCATCTTTCAAACATGCAGTGATACAATTCAAAAGACCCCTCCAGCAGTTTAATACCAGAAATTATTCTATAGTTAGTAGAATATGTATGCAAAATAAAGCAACGTGCTTGTAGCACCCCATTTTGACCTTTCTGGGGAACCTTCCTCTGACAATAAAAGTGCTTTATGAGATGGAATTTTTTCATATACCCCTTTTCGATCCTAATTCTATATTTGCAACAAAGCTCTGCATCACTAAGGCCAGTTAGGACCAGAGGTGAAGTTCAGGCGCACACTTCTGAGTCGGGCTGGACTGGTTGAAGGAGCCCCCTCTGCCCAGCACTGCCATCCCCACCAGAGGATCTGCAGAGGGAAAAGTGCCTCCATTTCTGGAGTGCAAATCTAACGCTTTCATTTGAATCGCCAATGAGCTAACTCCGAACTGTGTACAACTGGCATCAGTATAATAAAAGCAAGAGCTCAGAAAGCCTAGGGAGGCAATTCAGGTTCTTTAGAATGGAGATGTTCACTCCCAGCACAAAACCTGAAGTCTTATAGTAGGCTGTGTGAATTAGAAGTGATTGGCAGTGTTGACTTCTGTAGTGTTGACAGTTGCCTTTTGGAGTAGCAGTGGGATTAACAGAGCATCGAGGGTACGATTAAGCTGAAATGATCAATCTTGGCACCGACAGTCAGAAGTCTGCGTATGCAAGGGCTTTTGTTCTGATCTGGAAGAAATGACCATGCTGATATGCAGAATTAGGTTTTAATTAATGAGAAATCAGAGGAGGTGCTATGTGTGGTGCCACAGCTGAAAAGCATAATCTGACTTTTAGAGCTGAACTGAGATTGTGGAGTGGGTGATGTTGCAGAGAGTCTGCTTTTATATAAATCTCTGGGGAGTGGCACAATGGAGGAACTTCTCGTATCCCATCATCATATGACTCATGTTTGCAGTGGATCTCTATCCTGTTTGATGGAGAAGTCATCTGCTGGGCTCACTGGCCCACAGGACTGTGTCTGCTAGCAGTTTTAAAAGAACGTAGGATTCCTGGATCCTAGGATAGACAGGATTTAAGCTGCTTTAGCTCTTCCAGGAGAGAGGCAGGACATGGCAACTGTAGAGCCACTGGACAGCTCCAGATGTGTATTGGCTGCTTTCCCTTTATGGGTCTTCTGGCCCACTTTTCAAAACTGAAAATTGTTTTTATACCCCTGGCTTTGCAGTTGTTAATGGTTTCTCTCTGTCATGGTGAGTTCTTGGGCTTCTCCTGATCTTGTCTGTGGAAGCTGGATGTTTGCCAGCTGCACAGGTTGGCATGAGCCATTCCCACAGGGCTATTGCTGTAGCATTAGATATGTCAAGGCTGTTCTAACCTGTTGTTGGGATGTCTCCAAGTTCTTGTAGATAAGGTGGTTGAATTCCATACGTTCATCTTTGGGGAGAGATTTCTGGGTCCCTTCCCACATTTCAAATTGGTACTTGCCTGCATACGGTTAAATGCCCACGGCCAGCACTGCAGACTGTTGAATCCTTTCTGCATAAGACACACAGGGGTCTAACACTTAGACCTCGGTTGGGGGAGTAAAGCTGTATGTTCTGCTTGCGTTGTCTCATTCCTCAGCATTTGGAAGAGCAAAGGGGTTTGGGGAGGGGAGTCTTTTTGGTGTTTCTTTTTTTTAAATGCTGTTCCATGGGCAGCTGATGTGGAATATGGGATCTGTTAGACATCTCTCATACTGGCACTGCTTCTCTATCAGGGAGTTATCTTTAGGTTTTTCAAAATGTCTGCCCTGGGGTCACAGACTCCCTCTAAGGCTGCTTGTGAAGAAAATTACTGTCACCAATCTTTTATGAGTGGGAGACAATGAAGTCATGAGAGAGACTCATAGTCGTCTAGGATAGTTACTGGCTTTTCCTACCTTTCTTGGAAAATGTGCCTGTGGTAGAACCATCTGGCCTCTTGTGCTGAGGTGGTGGATCTGATGAATAACTTGGCAATTAGGAGCTATAGTGCTACTGAGACGAATGCTAATTGTCCTGGTTTGTACAGGTAATTGTATCATGTTTTGTACTTCAGCTGAGTGTTTTTAAGGTGTACTGTTCCTGCATGTCATCCTGTTTCTGTTCTCTTAGTCCCTTCCAGGTGACAGCGTGCTCTGTTTGCATTACCAAGCAAACATGAACTTTCTGTAGACTAACTCTTTGGCGCAAGCAGGGGATGCCTGCTTGAGTCTGTGGACTTTGTAGTCTGAACTAAAAGCCAGAAAAGAAAAAAGGCTTCAGACGTTGTGGTGAAGGAACATTTTAGTGGAGACATTTCAGCCCAGCCAGTCATTACTCATCCAAATTCAGTGGTTGCACTTAGCCCATGTGGGTGGGACATTGCAATCCCATACTGTAGGGAGGAAGCACAAATAAGGAATACTGCCCCAGAAAGAAATTTAGATTATTTCAACAGTGGAACTGTGTGTGTGTGTGTGTGTGTGTGTGTGCTGTTGACCCTGGGCCCTGATACTAGTGGAGGTATGCAACTTTGACTGTTAACTTCAGCAGAATTTTGGTTAACAGTTCCTGTGCTTAGCTTTAAAATGAAACGATGAAACTGTAAAGAAGTGTTTCTGCAGCGGTTACATGTCCTGAAGTCTCTGCTTCTTTCGCATGCAGAGATCTACAATCCATTCTGCTTCACCCGCGCTTTGCTAAAGCGCTGGCATCTTAAGCACTTCTTGGCTTTGTTTAACATATGTGTTTTCTTGAAGCATTTAAAATAAGATATTGTATTTTCAAGTGTCTTAAGAGATGGAAGGAGGAAAGGAAGTTAGAAGTACGAAATGATTAGGAGACTGTATGTTTAACGAAAACAGACCCTTTTACGTGGAAGCCATGATGTATCCAGCAAATGGCTACAGGTAGGGATGACAGATTAATTAAAACTAAAATGGAAAAACTTGTATATTATTTAAAAAAAAAAAAAAAGTAAAAGCTATGATGGGCATGTAGAGCAGACACTTTTACTCTTAATGAAGAGCTCAGTCTGATTAATGTAGAAGGCTGGAATGACTTTTCATCAGAGCTGTACGTGCCAGGCCATGTCTGAGCAGGAATATTTTCTCTCAGTTAATAAACATTTGTTCTTTGCCCGGGGTGCTAAACAACCCTGTTGTTCTGTTCCGCCGTGTGGAACACCTCAGTGAGCTTTACAAAGGAAACAAAAAAAATTCAACTTGGCTGAGCAGAGCTCCTGGTGTTTATATTAAAAGCTGGAACACGCTCCCCCTCCTCTGCCTTGAACTCCTTGATTGGTGAAACTACTCCCTGCCCTCTCTGAAGAGCTTCAAGTTGAGGCAGCTTCTCTGCAGCAGCAGCAGCAGCAGCAGCCCTCGCCGCCAAGGTTTCGGCTCTGGGATCCCCTGCAGGAACGGCGGAGGCGGGAGCCAGCGTTCCCTTCGCATGGTCTGGCGGCAGAAGGACAAAGTGGCGGGAGTAAAGGGTAGCGCCCGCAGCCTCCGTGGAGAAGGGTCTCCAGAAGGAGCCCCCGGGCTCTCCAGCCCCTGTATTTACATTACGTGTGGTTGCATCTTGCAAGCAAGCGCTAGCCTTGATGGAAGAGCTGTACCGGTGTAAGCGAAGGGGTGAACGTAAACTGATGTATCAGTGTAACTTCATGTGTGGCCAAATCCACTCCGAAAAGTCAAAGCAGATTAGGAAAGCGGAAAGCTGTCTGTTTAATGGCGAGCAGATACTTCTGAAGAACACAGTATGTGGGTGGTGGTGCAGCAGAAGAGCAGTGTGTGTGCATGAAGCTGAGCAAGAATTAACTTTGTATTAAAGCAGCCCTGTTGATTAAAGCCTATATACGCCTGTATTTATTTCATGGCAGTTAGGAAGGGCTGCTTCTGTTATTGTGAACATGGCACTAAGACAGCTGACACCACATACTGTGTCTTTATCATTTTTTAGCAGCGCCAATTCTCTCGCAAAATATTTTCTACTGGAAAGAAAAGAGAAGGAGAAATGATGCTACAAACCCATTACTAACGCACCAATTTTTTTTTTTTTTCTAATACACTCGTGCCTTGCATGCCTTTTAAATGCGGCGTGCAGTTTAACATCTGTTGGGGACTTGTATTTGTGCTTTTTCAGAGAATACAAGTTGGTTTGATCCTCACTTCTAATTCAGGAGGAAGGCTTGAAAAGTTACTGTTACCGAAACACAACCAAAATGGTAAAGCTAATTAACTTTATATATGGCACGGGTGTAAAATCCATATGCTTCTAAAAACTAGTGAATCATGTCCACTTAAAGTAGATTGAATTATATCTTCTGCCCTGGCCTCTGAGTAGCAGATGTTTAGCACTACTTTGTTGCAGTAGTTGATATTCAGAACATCAGATAACAGCAGATATAGAGAAATAGAACAGATAAAACCAGTTCACTTGAGGGTTCAACTCCAGTAATATATTGGTCTACTAAGAGCACCTTAGTTTTGTTAGAATGAATAGCATCCTTTATCTAGGTATTTTTCATGCAAATTACAATAATAACATATCCTGTGCTGAGAAAGATGGTCTGATTTCACTTCCAATTGTAAGATGGCAATTATTCAAGCATTATTCAAGAAAATCTAAGAATGGTGCAGTACAGCTTGGATTCTCATCAGACTCAAAAGGCCCAATTCGTTTCCCTGGCAAAGCTATCAAGCCCCAAATCAGAATCTCAGTCAAAACCGTGTCCACTGCAGGATGTTAAATGGCTGGTTGAGCCCTCTGCCTTTCCTTTGCAGCCTCTAACAGAGGCGATAAGGCTTTCAGAGCGGTATAGCCCTTCCCCGCCTCAGCAGCAGCAGTTTTGTAGTGATTCACAGCTTGGAAGAGAATGTCCCTGAGGCTTCTCAGCAGGGTTTTGAGAGCTGCATTCCCCAGCCCACAACCATTTCTTGACGTCTCTGGGAGACTCAGTTGCACATGAATTGGGTAGAGGGTTTGGTGGGTTTTTCGCTTTAGTTTATTTACAGCGCGTCTGGAAGCATTTGTAATTTAGCGAGGATTTTCCTGGTCGTGCCCTAAGCTCTCTGGAGCAGGGGAGCTGTGTGGCTGCAGAAAGCTGTTTCAGCCATCAGATGTAAAGTAGTTTTGCAGTGGGAGAAGGATTCCTCCCTCCCACCCTCAGCACTCCCTTAGGAAGTTCACTTTGGGAATTGTGTTACTGTATTTGGCCAAGAGGACCACGCTTATTTTAAACACATCCTGAAAACGAGCCTTATTGAAATTTTGTTGCTATCTGAGACTTTTTTAAAAAAAATTTTATTTAATCTTCATTGCAGCTTCTTCTGAAATGGGATTGAGGTTTAAACTTTTGCCTTTGCTCCGTCCCTGAGTTAAACATCAGTAAAGTCCATGCCATCGGTTGAATGTTCAGCCATTAAGCAGAACTTAAGCTAATTGCTGTACTGATTAAACAGCAGTTGTCACCACTCCCCCAAATGAGTTGCCTGGGAGATATTCTTGTACAGCGATAATAAAACAACCTCCGAGAAAGCAGAGGTAAATTGGTATGCATGGGTGTAATTAAATATAGTTGTTATGGAATCTGTAACAGGACTACACTTGAATTTGTAATTTTACTAGAGTGTGTTTTTTCTTAGTGGAGCTTTTTCAGTATTTTCCTAAAAACACATGAATTTGATTTCTACAAATCAGTTTTGCAAATAGCATATTTTCTTGTTTGTTTCTTTAAAAGCGGATGAAATGAAACACGTAGCTGGATGTTCCCACGTGCAAATGTTTGAACTGAACAAGCCCAGAAGGTGTTTGTTTGCAGTTGTACACATTCCTGAGCTAAAAAATCTGGCCTATGGTTCATAAATACCCCTTGGATCTCTCAGGATAAAAGATACTAGGTAAATAGAATTCTTTTTATAATTGCTCTGCAGTGCAGCAAAAGTCATTATCTTCTAAACCTAAACAAGGGAATGTACTTAGAAAAGCCCCAAACAATCCCTTTTAAACCTTCTGCTTTCTTCTTTGCTCTGTATCACTGCAGAGCAGCTCTGTGAGCGCTCCTGGAGAGCTCTTCTCTCTCCTGGGGAGCTTGAAACCCTGCCTGAAGAAGCTGTTATTCTGGACTCAAGGTGGTCATCTTCCCTGTAGTCACGTGCTTGCAACAGCATTAAATTCATGCTGCTTTTCCAGAGTTTCCTCCTCAGGTCAGAGGAAGCGCCGGCAGCAGTGCTGGTGTAGGCTTTGCTCCTCTGCCACCTTTCCCATCCTGGTGTATCCGAGACCTCCTCCACCACCACTGTGCTTTGAAATCAATTGCTGCGCTGGTCCAAGTCAAAAATCCTCCCTTACCAAGACAAACGGGCTGGTCCCGTGCTACTCCCCAAGGGTTGGGTTGGCGTGGCTGGGAGGAGCACTGCCAGGTGAGGACAGGAGCAAGCAGGCTGGCGGCGGTGTGCAACCACTCCTCTAAGCCAACATTTGCTGCCAATGCCCGTCTAGTGCAGAGCTAGAGCCTCAATAATGTACTATTTAAATAAAAAAAAAGTGGATAAGCTCTTTATGTGGCACATGTTGGAAGTGGGTTAAGTGCTCTGATACCCAAACCCGAGGGAGATGTGTCTCCCCACAGCTGTGCCACTGCTGCAGCCTGGCTTGGGCCAGGGGTGCTGCACTCAGACCCCTGGATTTTTGCGGTGCTGTGTGGCACAGGGACTGCTGGGCTATGCCTTGTGCTTGCTGAACGCCTGACCTGGCTTTGAGCCCCCTCCTGCCCTGCGAGCATGTGGGGAGCAGGAGGGAAGTACCCGGGACTTGTGGTGCTCACGAGGGGGTACTGCTGCAAAGGTTGTACACGTCAGCTTCAGGCCATGTGTCTGACAGACAAACTCCGGTTCGTTAAACCACCTTGAGTGGCAAACGTATGTGTCGTGTCTGTATGTGCATAGTGCTTGCATCAGGGGATAACACCGTGTCTGTAACGCGGGACAGCTTTGCTGTTCCAGCTGTCCTTGGACAGTGGCTGGTTTTATACAATAGTGCTGTGTAGTACCATGTCCAGGGGCAGGGGAGTGAGGTAGGAGCCTGTCTCGTGCTTATTTTATTTTATTTTATTGATATGATTAGAGGAAGAAAAACTATAGAACGTTTTTAAAGACAGTATTTGGAAACCGTAAGCTTTTCCAGTGTACTGAGCTGCATTTCCGAAACAGAACTGTGTATTGGCAGAGGCTTTTGATGCTGCAGGGGGCTCTGGTGACAGGCTCTGAACCGGGAGAGCAAAAGATGTGAATTCTTAGCATTTCGTTAATGAGTCTCTTCCCTTGACCTTCCTTTGATGCCATCCACCTTGCTGTGGGATCCAAATTCTGCTGAATCCTTCTGCGAATAGGAATGTAACATCTCTTTGAGAGTCCCCAGGTTGCCCAAGGCAATAACAAATATTTGGTGCTCTTACAGCGTCAAACATTAGCAAAGGGGCATTCTTCAAACATTTACACACTTGCTTTGCTTTAAGCATGTGAGGAATCCCACTGAAACTGAGCTGGCTAAGTTCTACATGTTTGCGGGACAAGTCCTTTAATCATCCCTCAAGGCATGGCCCTGTGTCACTAATGAGTTTCTTCCTGCAAAAGCAGTCAAGAGGCAGGCCCGTGCCTTCCCTTTTCAAACCATACACCAATGCCTTTAGCTTTCCTATGTTTGCTTTTTCATAAATACCACTGTATTGCAACAGTACATTATAGTCTATGTCATGGATTTGACAGCTGTGTCAAGTTTTATTTAGAATTTTTTTAAAACCCTTGAACTCATTACCACAGTGTTTACATGGGTTCAGAAAGCAAGCAGCGGAAATTTGTAGGCGAAATATCTATCAAGTGCCATTAAATACAGCTACATCTCCTGGTTCCAGAATTTGTGCAGCAGCAGGTGGATGGAAAGACAGAAGACATGAGAGAGGTCTTTTGTTCTTTGCTGCATTCCTGGCTGCTTTCCTTTGCTGCTGCTACTACTGCAGCAGGGAACAAGATGGAAAGGGTTATGGTCCAAAAGATCAGAAGGCTCTTACGGTCCTGAGACACGGTGAGCTTGATTTATTTGAATTCTGCACAAGTTAGTGGGGATTTAAATGGTATAGACTTTGAAGGAGAAGAGAAACAATAAAAGCATCCTTGGAGATGAACCCAGTACTGAATAAAATTGGCCTGGCCTTTTCTTCTCCATGAGTAGTTACAAACCCAGTTTTAGCATGGTGGTTCATTCAAACACAGGCAGTTTCCTGCTCCAAGTGATATTGTGGACATCAGGCTGGTATACAGCAGGGTGATGTGACATCAGGAAATGGATGATCAAAGGAAACATTTTGAGGACTGGTAAAACTTGGTGATGAATTTCGGAGAATTTCCTTTTACCCTCTAGCAATTTCCAGGAAAAGAACTTGGGTTAGCTGTCCATCCTAGACTACTGCCCCATACAGCAATCTTTAAATTTCTAAATATGATTTTGGATTTTTAAAAGGAAGCTCAATCCAAACGTGTGAATGCCGTTGTGAAGTTTCCACTGCCAGCCTGATGTCTGTATGATTTATAGGATTGTGCTTTTCTTATTCTGCTGATCTGTAAAGCCTTCCAAACAATTAGTCCATTTTAAGATGTTTTACAGTTAACCAGGACGTTGCTGAATGAGCTAGAGGCTATTAACCTGCAGTCCTTCAACTGTTTGAATGCGATTCCTGCTGATTTGCTGGTGCTGGCTAATGCAGTTTCCTGACCCCTAGATGCTTCTCATAGCTGCCATAAATGGCTTCGTAAAGCAGCTCCCTTAAGTTACTGGTATTCCCATGAACAAAAATTCCTGAACCAGTTTTGGTTTTCCTCTTGAAAGCCCTATTCAGACAGGCAGAAGAAGACCCTGCTGTTGTTTCTGTGCTCCTTGCCTTTTCGCAAAGCTCCTGGTTGGAAGCTCCAGGAGACCATCTGTAAGATGATCATTATGCCTCTTCCAGCTAAAGCCACTTTCTTGGATGAAAATCTCCACCGTCCACACACACACACACAAAAAAATCTCCAGGAGTGCTCATATGCTGCTTGTTCACTCCAAATGTCTCTGCTCGTTTTTGAGTGAGTGCTAATTGCTCAGAGGAGCCGGGCAAATTGCCACTGTCTAGTTTGCAAAATTCAGCAACTGCCTCGAAGAACCAGCAGTGCTGATTCAGAGAGAGTGTCCTGTTTGACATCTAAGAACCTTCCCTGAATTGGAACTAGACCCTGCGTTTTGCCTCGCCTCTGTAGATCTGGCGAACCACAGATTCATTCAGTTAACGGCGATAATAACTGATGATACAGATACTGTGGAAATCCTGTGGATTTCAGCAGTGCCAAAGCATCTGTGCTAAAGCTGCATTCACTGAAAACCAAGCTTTAGTCATAAAATTAACTTCCCTTTCAATAGTATAGAAATAGGGTGTATCATGGAAGTATTATCTGTTTATTTACTAAACGATATCCTGCCTGTAAATGCTTAAAGAACAGTAAAAAGTGCAAACACAGCTGTTTCTTAGGGCTTTTCTGGGAAGGCTTTGAATAACCTCAGCTCACACTGATTTGAAGAAAGCAAGTCTATGCATGGGTGTGACTTCTGGGATCAGGCCCAGTGCTTTGTAAATCAGCTATCTCCAGTATATTAATGAGTATTTACTTTAGTATAAGGAAATAATACATCTGTAGCATACTCTTTATCGCTGGAACAACTTTTTTTTTTTTTTTTTTTTCTTAAAGCATTTGATAAAGATGTAACTAATATGGCTCCAGAACCCTGTGAGAAGCCTGAAGTGAGACTTGAAGCTCTGTAGTGGTCAGATGAATGTTACACAGATTTTGTATGTCTCTGCTGGTGCCTGTTCCAAGAGCTTAATCTTTTTTCCTTTAAACAGTCAAAGTTCACAAACGCTTTGCTTATTCTATAGTGGTGGCATTATATGATGTTTGTTTGTGTGATGAATATGGTAGGAAAATCTGATCTGCTGGACAAGACATAATTGTGCAGTTATGTGTTTTACCTGTTAACATACATACTTACGGGCACCCAAAAGCCAGAACAAGCAGCTGGAGCTCAAGCGCGTGAAGCGTTCAGACACATGGTGCGTGTCTGAAGGCATGGTGCCCCTTAGTAAGAGGTAGGAGGCAATCACATTCAGTCATCAACGACAGAAATGGCTGTTTTGTATAACAGCGGTAGAAGAATGTTATTGATGACTTGTGCAATCCAAACATATGATGTCGAGGCAGCTGCAGGGCTTTTGTTGTAGTTTTGTGTCCCGATTCCAATCTTGAGAACATGCCAGTTATGTTTGGTCACGGGAAGTGTTCGTGGGCGCACGTGATCTCCGTGTGACAAAAATGCCTCTTTTCCTAAAGGTCGGAGAGTGTCTCCTTTGCTTTGGCACAGGAGGGCTGCCCTACCTGCCCTCCACTGACCTCCAAAATGGCAAGTGTCAGATAAACACCCTTTGGAGAGGGCTTTGCTATTCTCGCCAGTGTTTGGGGGATGCAGGGTTTCTGTGGTTCCCATTGTCTCCCTAGGCTCTTTGGAGATAAGTGCTTGTTTTCTAGAATGCATTCCCAGAAACTGTCAAAAAAGCGTAGTGGTCTCTGGTTATTGAGAGCTTTCGGATATTGGTTCATGCTGCGGTGGATCGGTTAATCTCAAGGACACCGACTCTTTAATTTGTTCAAGGCATTTCAACACTCTTATGGTATCTGCTAAATTCATCAAGAACAAAATAAATAGTGTTAAGTGAATAAGGGCTAGTTTATTACTGCAGGAACACATTTGGGGCATTTGGACCCACTAGTCTGAAAGCTGTCCTTCCTAATAGACAGACATGAGATTGGATTTTCAGTTGTATCCCCAAACCAGTACACCCATTTCATGGATCTACCTCAGAATTGATCAGAATGAGAAAATTGTTTACCTGGATTGGAAATAGTCTCAAATGTTGGTGGGAGTAAGTAGGAGAGAAAGATGGCATTTCACACACAAGTAAGAGGTTTCCATACCAGACCAGTAGAGGAATGCAGGTCAAGATCAGGGTGTCACATGTTGTGACACAGCGTTGCTGCATGTGGGGGAGCAAACACAGTTTGACTCTTAACGGTAGGTGCTTGGACATGCAGTGGTGGCAGTGGCTGGTGATACAGAAGGATAAGCGTCTGCTAGGACCAGACTCAAGTCATCTTAGACTCTCTAATGCATTAATGCTCCTGGTGACTTAATGTCATGATAGCATCACTAGTGTCCCTGCTTGATTTTGACCTCGTGGTTCAGTCAGTGGCTGGATTAAATGATGTTCGCAGTCATTAGAGATAGGGATTATCATGTTTAACCTTACTCCAAAACAGCAAAAGTAAACCTTTCTCTAAATATCTCTTGTCTGATTACGATGACTAATATTTTTATCACTGTTTGACTTTCTGGGAAGCATATTTTTGAGAATGGCTGTTTGTAAAAGTGGGAAGGTGTGTACCCAAAGTCATGGCTGGTGAGAGTGGGCAGATTTTGAAACCATTAAGCGTGACTTGATCAGATATGCAGGTAAGAACCTCTATATATCTTTAATAAACACTGTCTAGTGCAGCGTGGTCTGTGTGGTTTTCTCACTGAATTAAGCAAAATGCAATGCTCTTGCATTTTTCTAAAAATTCCATGAATGGATCTGGAAAAAGATGTATAAGAGGAGACTTACGAGGGAAGCAGGCGTGTTAGTGGGGGGCACTTATCCTGAACCAGGGTACTGTAAGGAACTGGTCAAACTGAGTTGTTCTTCTCACGTCAGTCAAGATGGCTCTTCCTTCCTCTCCTGGTCTCTGTAGCTGTCTTTCCCTCCAATATGTGCTTTTTCCTATTTGGGGAGCATCAACTAAAGTATCATAGATAAAGATATTTTTGTCTTGATGAAATGCACTATTAAATCTCCAGACATTTTGCAGTGAAAGTGCTTTTTATAATTACTTGTCTTGAAGAAGACCCACTGAGGAGTGAAGAATATAGGGAATCACTTGGAAATGCAATTGTATGGCAAAATATTTCTTTCTTTTGCTCATCTTCATCTTTCAAAGTATCAGCATGCTAGCACGTGTGTAGTTCTGTGCTAGATACAATGGACAAGCTCTTAGCGCTGTTTGAACAAAGTACAAATCTCAGCTCTAATGCACTGATGTGTTTTGTCCTTGCCAACAAGATAAATACAAGCAATTTTTGTTCTAACGCCACTGATCAAATAGTGCTGTCTAACTGTAAATTGCTTTAAGGGGGAATCAATAAGGTGCATCCACTTTTAATAGCCCATTTGCCAATGTTTTTTTAAATCTATATATAAAGTTTGGGCATGGATGATCATTGTTCATTTTACTTCACAATATTGTGTACAACTAATGCTACAATTCAAGGGCACGGTGAGAAGGTCATGAGGTTTTAAAAGAAAATGACAACTGAGCATGGCAAAGGAAAGTTTATTGGTTTACAGTGTTTTGTAATTAATCTTAATAGAGATTTGCTCGGTATAAAATAGCCTTTCTTTTATTGAATTGTTATGTAGTGCCTCTTACCTCTGAGGACTCACAGAGCACCTTCTTTCTATCCTTCTTTTATAAAGGAGGTTTAGAGGAAAATGAGTTACTTGATCATGCTGCTTCCTCCTTGGTAACTGCGTATTTTTCCCACTCCTCCATTTCAGCGTACCACTTTATTACATGCATTTCCATCGCAAATACACTGTATCAAAAGATTTTTCAGACTTGATTTCCTATCTTGGCTTTCTTTTATAACTAGCTGCATCCAACAATTGCTCCCAGAAAGTACCCAGAGAGTGCTGTCATTTCATCTCCATAAATTTTTGTGGACACATACAAGTCTCACTGGACCAAACTCTTCCTATTGTGTGTTTTTGTTTTGTTTTAGTAGAACTCGCCGTTGACTTTGATACCCTATTGAAAGCAAGAATTTCTACTTAGAGCTTGATTGCCTATATAGCAAAAGGATTAGTTTCTAACTGCAGAGCTGTGAGGGAATGCTCTGGAGGCATTTCTCTGCAGGGTGGGCAGTGCTTGGCTGTTCTCAATTTACACATGCTTGAATTTTGTGTTTCCAAAAATATAGTTTCCATCTATACTGACTGAAGTTTTTCTAATATCTAGGGGGTTTTGGAATCTAATGAAAAGGCATCTGATTTGTGTGGTTTCTGTTCTATTTTTTTTTTTATAAGATCTCTGTTTTCCCAGAAAAAATTTGCAACGGGATTTGTGTCTGTGTCCCAAAGCAGATGGATGCAGTTAGATAGGGGAACAGCTTTCCCAAGGACTTGGTGCCGAGTTGTTTTGATCACATCCCTCTCTCATGCTCAGAAGAGAAGTGCCACCAATCTCTAGGGGTGTGTGTTGGCACCTCTGCCTCTCAAAAAGTATGAGGGTACGTGCCACAGTGGCCAGTGCTAAAAAAGGGGAGAAGGGCTCTTACCTTTCCTCCTTTCTGCTTAATCCTTGCCTTTGCTTGTGGCCGTGTTTGTGTTTATGAGAACTGTACTTCAGAACAGATGTGATGGGTTTGACCAATTTCACCAGCGCCTTAGAAACAAACAGATTTTTCCTACAACATCTGTGTTGTGCATGTGTTTTCTATTTTATTCCTCCCTTTCTTTCAAATGTTTTTATTATGAACCGGGTGATGAAAACTTCCTTTTTTTGAGCCTGTTTTCAGAGCTGGGTACCTTTCTTAGAGTATCCCAGGGCAATAAATCATTTTGTGCTATATGATTGTAACCCCAAATTAGAGCACTAGGGTAATGTGGAGGGCTGAATGCCTTGGTCCCAAAGTGTGGGAGAGAAGTATAAAGGATAACTTTCTGTTTTTAAAGAAGAGGCTATTATAAATAAGTTGTGGACAAGACTTGCATCTAAAGCAAGTTCATAACCTCCATAATCCGTATTAGAAGGACTACAATGCAAATAACACGGTGGGACTATTCTGTCCACACAGGTGGTTTCAGTTGATATGCATGTAGCTGTTAAGAAGTTGTATGTATTTTCAGTCTTTAACCCTGCAAGCTTGTACCCAAAGTTGACTGGTGTAAAAGCAGACTCTTAGATGGGTTCCTGTGAAGTGGTGAAGAAATGTTTGCCTTCATTTGAATAAGGAATATGGTCACCTCAGCCAGGCAGGGGCTCAGGTAGCTTTGATGGCACTCCTTAAAGGAGACCTGGTAGCGTTTGGCCATTTATTAAAAGGAAATTAGAACATTATGTTGCAGAGCGGTCAAAAGATGGTTACAGATTTCCTTTTCCATAATGGTTAATTTGAAGAGATTTCCAAAGAATGATCTAGAGAAACTTTTTCTAAAATACGGTATTCTTAGTCTGTGACTTTCTCACAACGTCGCAAGTGCTCCATTGTTGTTATCAAAATTCATGGCAGGAGCAGCAGTGGGAAAGTCCTTTCGCTGCTTGCAGCCATGCTAGAACTAGCCTTTACAATGTACGCTCTTTCTTCGGTGTTTAATGTTGGATTATATTTGTTTTGTTTTCCATTCTGCTGTCAGTTCACTCTTATCCTACATGTCTCTGCAAATGGTTATTGCTTTTCATGTGGCATTTTTACAGTCTTTTGTGTTGTGCCTCCTTCTTCTACTTTTTGGAACAATGTATTGAGATGACGTTGATTTGTCATGCCTTGTGGGAACTTTGTTATTAAACTGTGGCCTATATTCTCCTTTCAGGGCTTGAATGAAAAAAACAGATGGGGTCAATTGACACATGAATAAAAATTAAGAAATAAATGAATAGGAAACAACCACTGTGCTTATATTGCCTTTTGCTCATTTCCGATTATTTTCCCTTCATTATTACTCCCCTGTGATGTCAAGTCTGCTTGGAGTTATTTGGATTTGGGGCTTTTTCCCTCCCTGCCATGTCCTCTCTGCTCAAATTGCTGACTTTTGAGTCGCTATAGGTACAGCTATCTATGTAGATCATATAGACCATGCCACCTCCCTTTGCAGATGGGTAGATGAGGTGTTTTGGGCAGTCCTTGTAAAAGATGAGGGAGGTAGTCTGCAGGAGAAGGGAGGACTATGATACAAAAACTCCTGAGATTCACTTCCATTCTCAAGCAGTGGGTGGTCTGTTCCTACCTGGGTCACTCGGCTGTCACCGCAACATTGCTGCTCCTGGGTAGCTGAACCTCGTAACCAGCACTGTCAGCTGGGTTGTCAGAAAAGAAATGGGGGAAAAAAAAGAACTGATACATAAACTATATAAAAGAGCAGGGAGAAATCACAGGTTGGAAAACGCTTTTCCTTAAGTACTATCTTGATTTTTCTACAACAATGCTCTCTTCTTGTAATGGTTTTAACCTCTGGTCTATAGTTTGCTTCCTGCTAACATCTGCCAGCAGGCTAAATGCACACTTGTGTTGGAAAACAGGAATAAGCCAACCAGTTCAGGATTAACTCCGTTTTCCTTTTAGTGCTTTCTGCTCAAGGAGAACCTCATAGTGCCTGAAAACATCTGAAGTTCATGCTAAAGCTCAGCTAACGACTTGAAGATATTACTACTAAATTTAAGTGGGGCTTAAATCTTTTCAAGCAATCTGTGACTTTTTAAGCCCAAAATTCCAAATGGAAAAAGTAGTTTTTATGTTATCTTAAATGTCTTTGCAGCGATGGTTTGCAGGTGAGGAAGGCTACCAGGTTTCTTAAGTACAGTGCCACCAAAGGAACCTGGTTTAGTGCTTTAAGGTAAAATGAGGAAACTCTTTAGGACAGCAGTTCAGAAAGACAAGGAGAAAAAAGGGAAATTAATATCAAGATCGATGTCTTCATTATAGTTTCTCATAACTGGAGAGACATCTGCTGTAATAACAGAGGATCCTTTCATAAAATGCAAGGTATTCCCAAACATTTACAAGTACTGTGCGTGTAAGCGCATCTTCATTTTCCAATAGAGAGACAGACCTGGACCAAAAACCTGGATCAACCTCTGCAGGTTAGGCTCATCACAAATTCAGATACATAAAACGGTAGTTGTAGGAGGTGAAAAGCTTGGCTCTAGCTCTTGTCCACTTGCTGCTTCAGGCATTCTTCAGCAGTGAGGTTGCACTTGCAGTTTGAAGACAGTTGGGTTTAGGGGACGGAGGGGATCCTCCTAAGCTAAGCCTGCAAACTCTTCTCTGTTCTTCTGTGTATCTGCAGTAATTTACTTTTTAAAAACATGTGCTTCCACTTCCTTGAGTTTAAACATCTTCTTTTAAAGATCCCTCAAAGAAATGACCGAGAATGTTTTAAGAAAAGAAAAGAAAAAATCTAGTTGATGTTTGTGTTGTGCCTTAGCTTTGAGACCCAGCAGTAGGCAGATTATTAGGTATGGCTTTATTAATGAAACAGTATTGTTTAAGAGTTTAAGTTAAACTGAAAGAGGAGATGTGAATGACCTTACTGCACTAGCTGAAATAGGAGGCTCTTCAGTGCCTACAGGAGAGTTTCTCTTCCTTACCAAGACATTTTGCATGCTGATTAATTTTTTCAGAGCCCTTTGGACCAGAAACCACACTGGAATAGCGGAGTCAGAGGTCTGAAAACACTGCGAATGCATTAGGGACACGGAAACCTGGCTGGAGTGCCATGCTCCTCTGGCTCCGTGCAGGGACATGCCATGCCGGTCCCACCCAGCCTTGTGGCGGAGGGCGGATGGCACCCATGAAATGCCCTGTGACTGCTGCACGCCCAGCTCCAGAAGAGTTATGGTAGGTGGCATGTCCTGGCATTGTCAGGGAGGACTTTTGTCAGGGCATGTTCCTATAGCTGCTCACAAGCCCTTGGCCTCAGGACTGAGGAGAGCGTCAGGCTCTCCTCCTGAGGCTGAGGCTCTCCTGTCTGAGGAGAGCCTCACGAGAGCCTCATGCTCTTGTTAAGCCTTTTGGCAGGCTGGAAAAGTCATGTTTCTTGTGGGAAACTTGTGAGGCATGACTAGAAGGGCAGGGGTCAGGTATGTTTTTAAATAGTGGCCAAGTCTGATGGGCAGTTCAGTCTGTATTGTGTAGGCACCCATCCTAGGCTTACTATCTTTTGCTGTGATGGCTTCATGATGAGGTGAATCCCACTTCATTGCTCCTTGCACGTCCAGTCTCAAGACTTCTATTTAAAAATAAAAAAGAAAAGTTGAATTATGTAACTCAGTACTTGTTGGCTTCATGCCTGATCCAGATACTAGCTGTTCTTCTACAGCTGGCATGAAGGTAGTGTAAAAGCACTGAGTCAAAATAAATGTCCTATCATGTGTCCCAGCTAACCTGCCAGAAATGCTGTCATGTGCCTGTGGCTGATCTGAACCCCTTGTGTCCTCCTGTGGGATGGTCGCCACGGGCGATCAAGGAGCCATGGTGTTCCTGTCCTCTTGCTCAAACCAAAAGGCGGGAAGGTGTCAGCATGACCCACCGTGGCTCCAGCAGCAATTTCTTGAGGGGAAACCAGACATTGGACATGAGTGGAGAAGGGTCCTTCCCCCTCCAGCTCCCCCTTCGTGCATTTGGCGCTCACCCTGTGCCTTCTGTGGGATACCACTAGTAGACAATCCTCAATCCTCAGGTGTATTTTTAGCCTGATATCAACCTCTTTATATGCAACCAATAATGTATCTTTTCACCATTACCAACAGCTTATTTTTCCTTGTTGAACATCTGGCTCTGGCATCTCTTCTTTTTTTATGTGTTGAGGATAGGTATGCTGTGGTTCTGGAAGGAAAAAGAAGCCACTGAAAGACTCTGCCTAGTTCCTGAGCTGCAAGCCAGTAAAATTTTGTGGCAAGTTGGTTCTTGAGTGAAGGCTAAATAGCGAGACCTGGGTGGGGTTCACCTCTGCCTTCAGAAGTAATGTGAATTTTCTGTGAAGCACCAAAGTGATTTTTGGTTCTTTAATGAAAGGACCAGCCAGTTCTTGACAGTCTTGACTCTTCCTGTGAAAAATGAATACGGCAGTGCCAACAAGACAAGGGGAAAAGAGGAGCCACTTGCCTCTCTGCTTCCCGCTGGTGACCTTGCCTCCTGCCCTGGTGAGGTTTCTTTCAGCCATCGTTCCCTGCTGGAAATGTGCCTGCAACACACTGGTGGGTGGTGTGGCTTTCCTCCGGCACTGATGTGTGCAGTCTTAAAGGTGTCATCTGAGGTTGGCCCTCTTCATTACTCCTTCCAGTATTTTACCTGCGCTAATGTGGATTTCAAAACAAGGATAGAAAACTGTCTCTGCAATCTGGATGATGAATATAGAGGCTCTATCTTCATCTGTGAATGGGAGAAGAAGAAACAGCAAGGCTTACCTGAAAATCGCTCATCAGAAATGAGCAAAAATATCAAATTCTGGGAAAAAAAACAGGGAAAAGTGGAACTCCTTACACCCATGTGATAGTGTGCTTCGCCTGTATGGTACATATAATTTTGGCTCTTTAAATAAGCTACAGATACTGAAGCTGCTGTGAATTAAAGCCTAGGTGGCTACATCCAAGTCTTGAAGCTGGTGCTCAGGATAGGAAGGAAATGTAAACTGAGAGTGTGTCAGTGTTCGGGTCTAGGTCCATCAGCCCTTGCTAGCAGAGCCAGGGCTGGGGCAAGCTCAAAAGGGAGGTGGGGGCATGCTCATTCGCTTCAGCTGTTTGCTAAATGGGTGCATGTCTGTGGGTCTCTGCCACAGAGCAATGGAAGTGTGAAACATCTCAGTGAGTTACTGTCCACTTGAAGATTTTTCTTTTTTTTCCCTATTTTTTAGAGAACTGTGAACCAAGAAAGTTAAAACCCGTGGATGGGTTTTAACCCTGGCTCTCGGTTGATGACATATTATCCAACTGCAATTCAGCCTAATGGTATGAAAAGCAGAGATAAATGAAGAGGAAAATTAAAGAGATGAAGACGACAAGAGACCTGCAGTGCTCACTCCCCGCCCCAGCCTGTGAGCTGAGAAGACTGTAGGGGTAGGGGCCGGGTAGATATTCATCTTGCTCGTAGTCGAGAGCCACATCTCCTTTTAAGGACTCTGTTGTATGTGAAGTGCTTTAATGAATGGTGGGAGTTTCCTACTGGAAAAGATGAAAAAAGTTAAGGTCATTCGTACAGTTGAAAAGTAATACATTTTTCTGCTTTACTTAAGGAACTTTCGTACCAAGCATTCAGTCTTCATTTAACTGATTATTTCCATATGGACTGACTTTTTGTGCTCAACTAATGTTAACCCAGCTGAAACCTAAGCAGGTCTTAATTCTCGTACTTCCCACTGCAGAAAATGCACCTCTCTTTGCGTGCACATTAATTGCATGTTAGTGCAGTTGTCTGTAGTGGTTTTGGAGGCATTGCTATAACTGTGCCTAAGAGCAAGTTACTGAAATCACTACTGGGCTGTTGCAGTGGAGTGGGGTCAGTACCAAACAGGAGCCTTTCCAGCATCCCAGCAAAATTCTCTGCATCTTGTTGATCGTTTAAAGACGTTTCGTTTTTTCTATGTTTAGGACACTAGTGAAATTTAAACTAAACTAGGAAATTAATAGAAATATTTACAGTGCAGTTGAAATAATTTGTGGTGTTAATACAAAAGTAAACATTCCCAAGAAAGGATCAGAAAGCAGGATTATATTTTAAAAAGAGTAGCCAGCATATTCTTTTTGTCCCATCTCCCAACCCGTCTCTTGTGTTTGTCTCTCCCAAATGCCTCAGACTCTTTGCACGTTTATTTAGATTAAATAAAACATACAGCTCTATATCTTTTTCAGATTGGGTCAGAGAGCATAACTGGCTCAATCTGTAAAGCATAAATGAAAAATATAAATATTTTAACAAGTAAGCAGCTGCTCCATTTTCACTTCTTACTGCGTGTGCTATTCTTGAAGGGAATGGGAAGGGAAATTGGGCTGGAGGGGAAGGAGGGAGGAGAGATGGTATGTAAAGAGAGACTGAGAAAATGCGTTAAAATGACATGTCTTGAGAGAATCTGTTTGAACAGTGGAGATTTACAAAGTTTTGTCCTACTCCATGGCAACTTGGGTACACAGATCAAACATGTCATCGGAGTAACATCAGGCAGGTAAGCCCTGTGCCAAAATATGAGGGAGGGAGTGATGTGAGGGGGCGGGTGAAGCTGAAAGACTTCTGCGACCTTTGCTTGCTGAACATCAGC
This sequence comes from Phoenicopterus ruber ruber, assembly GCA_009819775.1. Taxonomy (NCBI): domain Eukaryota; kingdom Metazoa; phylum Chordata; class Aves; order Phoenicopteriformes; family Phoenicopteridae; genus Phoenicopterus; species Phoenicopterus ruber. Next base: position 59,935,217 of record CM020216.1, on the reverse strand, counting down.
AGCAGGCCTGATGGAGGAGGCAAGAGGAGTTTGATGCCCATCATGGGCTGCCATTAGCTGCAGCTGGAGACTTCACTTCGTTTTTAGAAGAGTAGACGGTTACTGGTTCTTTGGGTTTTTTGACAAAACCTTTATTTACCAATCCTGTAACACTGGATTAATTTATTTGCTTTGCTTTGCTTTAGAGATGGGGCTTTCTCCTCACTTTCCCATGGTCTGCCATGTATGACCAGAACACATTACTGCATATTGACTTGCTGCTCATTTTCCAAAATGTTCTAAGATTTGCCTTTCAATTTAGGGGCAGCTTTTCATTTATTTTTGCTTATGTATGTGTCTTGTTTGCGCTGTGATAGCACTGAACACCCCACCATTGATGTAGTCTCTGTGGTGTCAGAAACTAAAACCGAAGCGTTCACGTAAATTTGGTGCTTTAAGACCTTTTTGAGCGACACCAGAAGTCTTAGATCATTTATAATATGTCTTGATTGACAGGGCCTCCCTTGAATGGAAATTACAGTGTGAGATCACACTGAGACACCATAGATTTCTCATGGCAGCTTAGCGCATTCTCAGCTTAGCGTAATTCTTGAGCTTGTACCACTCAATATATGCCATTATCTTAGCTCAGTGGGTCTATCTCAATTGACAGATTAATGACAAATTGTCTGGTTTTGTTCAATTTCATAGCTGAGTTTGGGAATTAAAAAAAAAAAAAAAAAGATGAGCCGACTTCTTAAAAGAGTCTTTATTGAAGCTTAATGTCCCCTGCAGCTAGAGAATGCTCATGAACTGAAATGGGAAAGCACGCCTCTCCATGACTTTATTGGAGTTAGTGGATTAGTGCAGCTGAAACAAGAATTTGATGCGTGAAATTATGCCTGTGTAAAACTGGGTCTTCACTGTCTGCGAGTGAGACAGTCAAGAGGCGAGCTCCTGTTACGTTGATTTCTGGGGGTGGGTTATCAGCGGTACCAGGCATGATCGGGGTCCCCTTAGAAAAGGTATTGTATAGGCAGATAATGAAGTACGTATGCAGCCCTGAAGATCCTGTTCTAGGTCAACCCATGGAAATGCTTGTAAAGACAGTAGGGACGAGACACACTTTATTCCAGCATGGACCATAGTCCTAGGACAAGTGAAGGAGCTGCGTTTTAGTTTCAGAGTCAACTTCCCAGGATGCACGTTGGAAGCATGTATCCCTCTCCCCTCTTCTCTTCTGGCCCATTGCATGTTGTTCAGATTGACTTGGTTTGAAGGGACCCAAGCTAGGTCTGCCCTGTTTTATGTGAGGATTTTGTTTCTGATGGGAGATGGCTGCCTATATTGTATTGGAGCCCCAGTGGTCTGGGAAAGAAGCAAATCAGAAATAGGAGTGTGAGTTCTCCCTATGCCATCCAACAAGGAGGGCAGAAGGGGACAATATGGGAAAGTTACAGGGCAGAAGGAAATGCCCTCCTCCCATTACTTTAACTTCTGATGATACTCCTGAAAAACGGGTGCTTTTAACTATACCCTTCCACTTATTTTCCTTGCTGCATTTGTGTGTGCAGTTCTGTCCTTTACCAAAACATGTTTGAAAATGATAGCTGGTCATGAGCTCCTCAAAGCTTTTCATTAGGTGCCATCAGTACCTGACCCTAGCTAAACTCCAATAGGAAAAATACCCAAAGCAGCATTACTAGTTTAAAATATTAAGTAATAAATTACCAGTAACAGCTCACTGTTTGCCTTAACAGAAGGCAGAGCAGCAGCAAGCTGGGCACCATGAGGACATCACAATTATTTTACCAGCCTCTCCTGCCTCTTCATCTGGGCAGTGCTAGCACTATGAGAGAGAATATTTGTCTGCTCAGAGAGGGCCAATTCAAGTGGAAGTTGTCTTCATTTGTTCAGTTTGTTTTGTGGGTTTCTTTTCTTTCTTTCTGGAAAGCATCTTTAATTCAAACAAATTATGAGAAAGAGCAAAAGATGGCTCCATCCTTCTCTGAGATAAACTGAGGTTTTTGGTTTGTGAGAGACACAACATTCTTGCAACTCCAGAGACTCAGGCGGTTTTTAGGCAGTAAGCAGTAAACAGGTAGCAGATGTTAAATACAGAGAGCAAGGACGGGAGCCTGTGGTTAAAGAAGGATGGGGTGAGGCTGGGACACTTCTGCCAGGTTCTGAAAGTGGGCTATCATTGTTTAGTCTATGCTGTGTCCAAGAGGCTGGGTCATTCTTGTGTGACAGACCAGCTGCTCAGCTCCTTCAAGTAGCAAAGTTAGCAACACAAATCCAGAATATTAAGGTTTGTAAGAACAGTGCCTTGTTTATGTAAGTTTTTGTACTCTTTTTCATACACTTTGAACAAAGTTCTTTTGGGCAGTGGATCAGCGGGGTGTTTGCTGCTGCTTTCCTAGCAGGCTTGCTTCTCATGAGTGAGTGGCATCATCTTTTCATAGCTATGCTGCGCTTCCGAGCAGTTAATTTTTACCCGAACGATTCTAAGAGGAAGCAAGAAAGCATCAGAAATTGATACAGCTTCCAAAATGAGGCAGTTCCCTTACTACGTGGTTCACTGGAAAAACTTCGCCTTTTTTTCCAAGACCTTTTTCAATAGTTTATCTAGCCAAGAAATGAAACCAATCCTTTATTTTTTTTAATCTAAGACAGCATCTTTTGAATTCTCTTGAGCTTTGGTTAGTTTCCCTGGGATTTATGGTGGCTTGAGTATTGTAAATGGTAGGAACATTTCAAAAGAATGGGTGATTTGATCCCCTTTAATACCTGACCAGGGAGGACACCTTACTGTCCATGCCAGTGTTGACTCCACCTTGCTGCGTTGATGGGGAACTGTCCAGCATCTCCCTGCAGCTGGAGAAGTATCAGGGCCAACCTAGGGATGGGGGAAAAATCAACAGTCCTCTTAACCGTGACTGTGGAAACCAATCATTATGTCTGCTTCTTCCTGGTCTTGAGAATGAGTGGGTTGGGAGACAGCACACATGAGCTCATCTCCACAAGAAAACTTTCTGAGCCGGTGCCAGCTGCTGTTTCCACCGGTGCCCATTGAAATTGCAGCCGGGGCAGGCTCATCCCCACAAATGAAAACTCGAGGATGACTCAGGTTTGGGGAGGAAAGTGAGAGGCGTGGAGGTGACTCAGTGGGATGGCTAGTATCGGTGTAGTGGACAGAGATACCTATCGGCTGCTCCACAGCCTGGTATGACTGAGTGGGAACATTGGAGGTTGATGGAGGAAAATGTGATCCATCATTGCTTGGGTCCTTCATGGGAATTGTACTTACTGCTAAAAGCAATTCATGGGACTGTGGATATATAGATTAGCTTTGAATTACTCTCTGTGCTCTGCACACTATATTGTTGTCCTGCATTGTAACGTGTTACCGAAGTCTGTCCTTCTTGTGCTTCCTTCAGTGAATGCAGAAAACTTTTAAGCTTTTAATACCAGTACTTGCAACAAAAGACAGCAAGCAAATCCATTTGCATGTGTATTTAAGTGTGTTTTCTGAAACGTGTTTTTTGAGGGTAAACATTGTTTACTAGTTAGTACTGGTCAAAGCCAAATAGAAGATTCTGTATGTACTTGCAAACCCTTTTTATTTTCCATTGTCAGCACTGTCAACTGATAACACCTGACATTTTCTTTAAAGCCCAGTGTCCTGGAAGCAAATGATTAAATGACAAAATGGTTTAAAAAAAAAAAACCTCGCAGACCCAAACAAGCCCACCCAAAATGCTGGGTTTAGTCTTCCTGTTTGTAGAGAATGTTTTGAAATAAGACATCAATGCTTCCTAGGGCTTAAAATGTAAATAAATACAGATAGCTCCACATTTATTATCATGCATTTATTTTTATAGAACTCCTTTCTGGAAGCATGTTTACTATATGATTTCTGAAAAGATCTAGGTGATTGTAGTAGTCTATTCAAAGACATAGGAGGTTTCTTCTGATTAAGTCTAACTTGTGTTAATAATACATGTATGTATAATTCAAAAATGTTTCTTAATCCATGTAATAGCTGCAGGTTTCTTCTTAACAGGTTTGAAATTTCCCCATTTGAAAATAGGTTTATTTAATTATAGTTGGATTAGGCACAGGAGTGTGTATTGTGGAGCAGCCTTGAAGGCAAGATTTTTGTCATACTTGGTGGTGGTATTGAGCAGGATGGTGAACGAAGCCCAAGCACAATCTCCAGAACTGGTTATTTCAACATTATAGGGTGTGCAAGCTCCTCTGTAGACTCGCTTTTGTGTTGTGTTGCCTGACTCCTGATTTCTCCCAGATTGCTCATGGCTTGATGTTTCTGTCAGCTCTGAATATAAGCTCCAATTCCCTGTTACACTCAGAAGAAGGTAAGCACACCGAGACGGCTGCGAAGGGGGATTGTTACTGAGGGAGTCCAGCCTGGTGTTGGACTTTTTTTCCCCCCTATTTTTTGGCCAGCTCCAGCACAGCATAGATGAGAGCAGGACTTGGCAGCTGTTCAGGGCTAATGTGCCAGACTGTATTTTCCGTTCCCAAATTAAGCATGCTGGTAGCGTGTCTGCAAGAGGTAGTGGCTCCTGGCTCCTAGCTCTTGCTGAGTTTGGAAATCGCTGGAAGCCAGGAGCTGTTGCATGCCAGTCAAAACTGGCCTTCGTACCGCAGCATGCCAGCTTGGTTTAGAGCATCCTGGAAATGATGGAGAGCCTTGTGTGAAGGCTCATTTTTAGGATGTTTTACCTTGCCTGTGCTCAGGCTTATGCTCCTCCATTCCCTGTGAACTTTTAAATCATTCCTGTATTTGCTCACTTAATGGTAGCATACTTTTTTTCTGTCCAGATTTTTCCCTCTGAAATGAGGGTGCAGACATGATGTTATCTGTCTCTTAACCGCCCGGCTGGCTAGTCAATGAGCAAGAACCACAGCTTCTGCTAGGTCTGATTGCAGGCTGGCTCGCTTTCTGCAGGCTGCTGAAGAGATGCTTTACTCCCAGCCATTTCCAAATCCAGGTCCTGGGTCTTTCTAAGTCTTATGTGCTTATACTTTCCAGCCTTTTTAAAACTTGTGGTCTCCAAAAAAGCTTTTTCGTAGCAGAGGTGCAAGCTTCAGAAGTATTCTCCAGACTGCTGAGGCTTCATCTATCTGTCTGTTCCTCCCATCCCTGCGGAGTGATACTTGCAGGCCGTGATGCACAAATCCTTGCTGAACCTGGGGTAGCAGCTCAGCAACTCGTGCAGCTGCTCCTGGGATTCCTGGGTGCTTACGGATAAACAGTAGTGCTGGTATCTTAATCCCAGTCATCAGCCCAAACCTTTAATTACTTTGGCTCTGAGCTATACCCCTTCACTTCTTCTATCCCTGTTAAACCCGTGGCAACTAGAAGCCTCTTGGCAAATGCTAATGCTCTCCTGTTATAATAAAGGGCGCACGTTCGGATCTATGTTGCTGTGTTGCTTGCGATGCTCGGGCCTGTAGCGAACGCTGTGCCTGGTTGATGAAACATGTTTCAGTCTCTGCTGCCTTGCCAGATACATGGTGTAGCGAAAAATCTTTTCTGGGTTTTTCTTTGCCTTTTGCTTTCGATTTACCGCTGCTGTGGTATTGGTGTATGCCATTAATCTGCAGCTGTTTTCCTTTTATTCAAATTAGGTGTATAAATGAAAAGCGGTAGAAAGCGTAATAGTGAGATCACGTGAATTGTCCCAGCATGGGAGCTCCCTGAGCACTTTTCAGGTTAACACAGCGAAGTTGCTAAGTCCGGTTGCTATTTTTGTAAGGATTCATCCATCCGTTCCCATGTTCTGTCCTCAAACCCTCTGAAGTTTAGTCCAAGCAGAAGCTACCTCTGATGTTCTGGGTTATCTTTTTCCACGCAGAGTTGGTCAGCCTCTTCCGTAGCCATCCACAAATAAACACAGGAGTCAAATTCTGCTCGATTTACAAGTAGGTCAACCTCATTGATTTCAGTGGGACTGCAAGCAGACATAAGTCAGCGGAATATTTGCTCCGTGTTTTGCTAAGTTGTTGGCAGAAGGCGGGTTTGTATAAGCTCACCAGAGCAGAGATTGTCCTTACATGAGAAAAATAACATTTAGAACAACGATCCCTAATGCAGTTTTCTCAGAGGTGCAGCAATAACAAATATACTAGCCCTGGTTACCAGCACTTAAAAGGATAACCTCATCCCTGTTTCTTCACCCAGATGTAAGGAGGAGATATATTTAGAGTAAAGCCATTTCCCCCACTATCACCACATGCAAACAAAGCGCTGCAGTTGTAGAAATACTTGAGGTAACATGTGCAACTCATTCCCACCGGGTTTGGTAACTGAGGAGAAGCACGGTGGGAACAGCTTGGAAGAAAATCTTCAAAGACGACTTAAGGACAGTAGGGCCTTTGCAGTGGGAGTCCTACCGCAAACCTTGGCTTTTATAAAACCATTCTGACACTTGCGATCTGAAGGAGAGAGAATCAGCAGGTAGAAAGGAAAAAAATATGAAAGACTTCCCTTACTTTTCATTCCCCTGTGTGCCCAAGTTTCCATGCTATCCTCCACACCAAAAAAATGAACGGGCTGTGGAAATTCACAAGGTGAAATTCACAGTACTTCAGTTTTTCCCCTCTGCTTAGCCACGTGAGAGAGCCTTAGAGATGCCCCCTGTGAGCTTGATAGCGGCGGAATATGCTTTGGGAGCCTGTAACAGTGATGTACGCTCTGAACCAGCCCTTTCTCATCCCTGAGACATCCTTCCAGCAAGGGCAGCACAACTGTCGGAGATGCCAGTGGATGCCCTCCTCTTGCAAGCAGGCTGCAGATATTTGCACCATCGCCTCTTAAACAACTTAGGCAGTACCAAAATGTTGGTACAAGCCAGAAATATTCCTGTGAGCGGAGGATAAACCACCAAGGGCTACTTGATTTCTTCCCATACCTCTTCCCAAAACACAAGTTGAGGGTAGTCATTGGTTATTTTTTCCCCTATTTATGCGTCCCCTGGAAGAACTATGCACGGAAAGCATATAGATGACACCTGCTCTCCAAGTAGCATCCAGGTAGGTGCATTGTACCACCCACCCACCATCATGTTGGCAACCCTCTAAATCTGTCTTTATGCTGCGATTTTCTTCAAGGCCAGCGCTCCCTGGTATTACATGTAGTATCTCTGTGTGTGAGGAGCTAAGTATGCAAGAGGAGATTAGGTTGTGGGTTTTCAGAAATACCCTCACATGCTTCAGCTTCCCTTCCCCAAAACTGCAAAATGTACTTTAGCATTGGAGTCTACTCTCCCCGGCACAGTTCAGCTTCGAGCAGTAGTGCTGGGTTAAACTCCCTGCAAATGAACCCACTGTCGAAAGCAGCTTTTGCCAGCTGAAAAGACCATTAAATGAGGTGCTTGGGGCTTCCAAATGCCTATGTTCTCAATACGCCGCTGCATAGCCTCTCTTCAAAAGGCTGTAAGCGTATTACATGCTAATCCCAATTAAATTCAAAATATCCCTGGGTGTTTACCGCTGTTACCCTCTCTTTTTCATTCTTAATTGCATTGTAGCTGAATAACTCTGTATCCACATTGGATTATTCATGAATAGCATATTGAGTTGTACTCTTTTTAGTTTCACAACAGGAATCTGCTGTTATAGGATTGGTGTAGTCTGAAGCAAGAAACTAATCTATGCATTTCAAGTCGTTAATCTTGTCATGAACCAAATAAGAGTTGTTTGGGGGTTTTTTTTGTACGGGTATGTGGTTTCCCAGTGAGGTTTACAGCTTGTAGAATAAAAACATGGTAAACAAGATCTGTGACCGATCAATATTGATTTTGGAGATTATTTGAACATCTACTTATGTGCATTATATACTTACATACGCTGACGCTTTTGGAGGGAAACAGTGAGGCTATGTAAAACGGCACCAAGTTCTTTGGCTGCAGTAACACTGATGTATGGTGTGGAGGGGGGGCGGGGGGAGAAACCCACCTAATTTTGCTTGTTTTGTTAAACCTCTGGACCACAAGTTCATCCCTGTGCCACGTTACCACTGGCTGTTGGGCCTCTACAAAATGAATGGTGGCTGCCCTTGGGATGGTGGTTGGCACTGCTCACTACAGCCGCCGCGCAGAGGCAGAGGAGTGGTCCTCGTTGCCGAAGGCAGGTCCTCCTGGGGTAGCTAGCTGGGGTAGCTTCTGCTACATCCCTTCCTTGCAGTTCTTCCGGAGATAAACCGAATTTCAGTTTCTGCAGCTATTGCAATCTGTCAGGTGCTACATGGGTGTTTTCCTTTTTTCTTTTTTTTTTTTTTTTTTAAGAAAAAAGCCAGCTTGCTCATATGTTCTTTTAAGTTTTAAGGAAATATTTTAGTCTGTTTTATCATCTTTTTACCCTATGCGATGGGGAGGAGGTGTGAATACCGCCAGTATTGAAAATAAATACTGCATGTATTTTTGTCAGGTGGTTCACGTGGACATGTCTCCCAGAGATTTTAATGAGCGGCACATGTTGGACAAGGAGAATAAGCATGTACACAAGTGGGGGGGAAGGCTTTGAGGAATAGAAAGAGCTGTTCTTGGGGTTATTAATATTAAAACTGATCAGCTTTGCTTTTCGTTTGTGGGTAAGAATAACCATTTCTCGTAAACAGGATGGAAATTGAAACTCCAAGAACCTCGCAAGTCACAGTGCATTTTGGGGTTTGAGGGGGATTTTAGAGGAGGAGGATGGTGGTGTTTATTCTTGACTTTTAAGTCCTCAGAGAGGTGAGGTCTCGCATGCAGCAAAGCCTGCAGGACGGATCTGCTTTCTGACCCGGGCACTTTCCCATACTGTCATGGGATCTCCTTGAGCTGCTGGCAGATAGTGCTATGGAGCAGCTCTCAAGACAGGTTTTGCTCCTTTTCCCCTTTGGTTTGAGGGGCAGGGGGATGTTCCTCCTGACCTGCTCCAAAGTAAATACAGTACAATTAAAAGGACAAGGCCACGCGTGCTGGCTCACGCTGTTGTGCGTAACCGCGTACCTGGGATGCCCAAGCTGCTCGGCTCTTAGGGATATGGGTCACTTGGTGGAGGATGGAGGGACTGTGGGAGTCAAAGCTGCTTCAGCCGAGACTGGGGATTGGAAGAAAGGTATTGAGCAGGTTTGCCAGGTTAAGGTACGCTGACTGTGTGCACAGATAGAAAATAAAAAGTTCATGTCAGTGGTTTATTTGGATTCTTTTGACTTTTTTTGCTGAATGTTTAGCACTTCATCTGGATTTTTCTGTTTTTTTCCTCTCTTCATCATCTCTATTAGCTAAGCCCCTTTCTGAAATGTTTCTTGCTGCTTTTCATTTTAAAAGCACTTTGAATTGAATGGAAGTTGTTTTCTCTTTCCCTTTTTGCCAACCGTGGCTATGTTCCCCCTAACTGGCTGGAGGAAACCTTTGCTTCCTACCCAAGCCGACCCTGGGTAACCCTGCCGCAGCTGCTCACACGAAAAGCCTGGGATTTTCTCAGTACAAACTGAAAGGCACATGCAGGAAAACTTACTCCCCCCCCCCGACTAACAAAAACCCGCTGGGGAACTGGGGAACTGGAAGATTTCCCATTTGGTTTAATTATGGAGGTCTAATGAATTGCAAAAGTTAAAGAGGAGGAAGAGTTCTTTAAACGGATCTCAACTCTGATTTTTTCAATTGGGGAGTTTCTGTAGCCTAAGCTGGCAGGAGGAGAGGAGACTCTCCAGTGAGAAACGTAGAAAAGCATATCAATGTGTATTACTCTATTAAGCTTTAACCAAAATTAATCAGAAGCACCCAGGGGAGAGCGTTTTATACGGAACAGAGCCTTCGTTAAATAACCTCCATTACTTTATTTAAAACGTTTGTAAGTACAGTGTATGAGAAGTTGACATAGACAGGAGAGTAGAAGATACAGGCAGTGAGCAAAATGCCAATATAATTTATTGTATACATGTATTTAGGAAACTGCTTCCAAGGCTCTTCCTCATCCACAAAGCTGGCTTAGGGAATACTTGCTCTGCCCCCTCATTCGTAGCCACCTACTGTAGTTTCCTACCTCCACCCCGTGCCTGTACAACTGTTCGTAGAGCTGTGCTGGAAATCAGGCTCCAGTCATTTGTTCAGAGTAGTTAATTTGTGTTTAAAGTAACAATAAGAAGAATAATAAGAATATTTTTCTTTTGAGAGTTCGGGGAGAGGCTAGAGGATGGCCCAGTGCATTTTTGTTACCTGCTAGGGAAAATGATTGTAGAACTACAACCAAAGTGGGAAATCCTGCCATGTCATGGGTGACGCATGGGATGTTAAAACTTACCAGCTGCCCCCAAAATAAGCAAGAACTGAAAGCCTTTGATACCTTGCAGAATCCAACAATGAGATGGTAGGGTATGGGTTGGAATTGGGGGAAGGTTTGCTGGTAGTAGCCAAGTGTTTTAGCTCCCCTAGGAGCTCAGCACGGCTCCTTTCTCCCTGCTTCATGCTCCCCTGCGCTCCTCGTGTATACAAACGAAGGCATATAACCTGCACTCCCTCTTTCTCTCCATGTGCAAAGACTATCAAGATGAGCATACCAAGAAAACAAGGACAGCCAGATGAAATATAGATTTATTTATTTATTTTTATTTTTTTTTTTAACCTTCTTTGGTGTAGTTGCTGCATATACTGCTCCTGGATGGAAGGATTTGAATGTCCCAGTATCCTGTGATGTACTTAGAGAACTGGAGTAGCTTATGGTTGCAGTTCATTAGAGCAAGGGATTTTAATGTCTAGAAGAACATGATGACTAATACAATGGAGTTTATATAGTAGCAGTCGTATATATTTGCAATACATCACTCTTGTCTGTACACCGGTGTTTCTGCGAAAGCCTGTAGTATGTCCTGCTCTCAATTTTGAGTAACCTTTGACAGCACTTAGTGTTTGTCCAATATCTTCTGCTTTCTGAGGACATACAGCTCCATTTATGCATTGATACCTCTTTTTAGAAACACAGCCAGCAGCCTTTGATGTTAAGTGTATGATGCCTATGGAGAAAACTCATCTCTAATTGAGTTAGTTTTGTAAAAAGAGCTGCAGTTCAAGTGGCTGCTCTTAAAACATGCCATTTGCCCTCGATAATTTCATGATTACTGTGGTATCCATAGCAGTTCCTGTAAAGAGCATTGAGTATAGCTAGATGATATGACAGTAAAATTAATTAAAGGCAAACTGCAGAGTTTTCAGAAGGGCTGACTATATATATTGCATTTCTGGCAGAGTTTGCCATAAACTCTGCAGGTCTGCTTTGCCGTGCAGACTGCCAGCTAATGCCTACTCTTGCTGAGAGCATGTTCGATCCAAATTTTCCCCTGTTTTTACTTTGCTTCGTTGCTAGCAACAATTTCAGCAGCGTTGAAAGAAGAAAGTGCTTAGAGAGGAGTTTCTTACAACAAAGCCAAGTAATCCCTCTTAGGCTTTGACCGTCATGAGTTTAGCCCTTGTGCCACTTGTCCGCATTGCACCCTCAGTGGGATTGTTCTGATGCAAATCCTTTGAGTGTTATTTTTGGCATCTTTGTGGCATTTTTATTTAAAACAAACAAACAAAAGCCTCCACTACACACCGGAATAGCCTCATCTTTGATCTTGGTTGTAGTTGAGAAGTGCAAGGGGGAAGGAAACACAGAATTGATGAGAATGATGCATGTTTTCCTTGCGTGTATTATTTGATATTATTCATGTCTCTGGTATGAAGGAATGCTGGTTTAGGCTGCAGCAGCTTTCTGTCTTCCAGGCAGTACCTCATGTACGCCAACACCTGCTTTTGTTTCAGATCATTTCAGCTCGACCATTCTCGCTTTCCTTCCCCCTCCTTTGGAAGAGGCAAAGGTCAGACAGAATCGCCCTTCCCCTTCACTCGGATTAAAATCTCGCGGCCTATTAGTTCATGGGGACTCTTTCCAAATCCTTAAAAGGGTTATTGGCAGAGCCTCAGTCAGTGTAAATCAGCACAGTACCATTGCTTCTCGGTGGCCCTCTGCCAGGCTCTGCCAGCTGAAGGGCTGGCTGAGGAGCCCGAGTGATTTCTTATACCTCATTTCACCTTACTGTTGTATCTGAAAAGGGGTTTAATTTGCAATGGAAAACCTCCTGGAAGAAGAGGGGGTCCTAAGAATGGGTCTGTTCCAGGCTGTACGTAACTCACGGCCTTTTCTTAATGAGAGCTAGCCTGGAGGCGTTGCTGCAGGGAAAGCTAAGTGAGGCAGCAGCAAGCAACAGCAACTCATCTGCCAGGCTTCTGGCTCTTTGGCCCTGTGTGGGGGACCAAGCATTTTGCTGCTAACTTGCTCTAGTCCTGTTAGACACATTAAAAAGGAAAAAAAAAATAAAGCTAACAAAAAAAAAAATCTTCTTACCCTGGGTTTAGATACACTGAGGGAATGATTTATACTCTCGTCCAAATTGAGCTGGGGTTACCTTCTGCCGTTGATGCCCTGGCTGCCCTTGGGGCTTTGTTGTCCCTGTCCCCGGGGGTGTCAGAGGCGGTGGGCGCTGGGTCTCCAGCCCCTACGGCTGGCCTGATCCATTACGGGCTACTCATCAGTCAGCAGGCTACAGCCAGGCATCAGCCAGCCCGGCTGGCTCCGCTGCGAGGCAGGCTCACAGGGAGGAAGGGCAAGGAGACCGGCGGGGCTTTAGTATAATAAACCATCCCAGCAAAGCCTTCCAGAGGATGGTGAGTGAGAGCCTGTCGCGGCTGTCTTTCCCACAGGAAAGGAGAAGGGAGGATACTAACCACCTTCGAGGAATGTGTTTAACAGATCGCAGGAGCCCGTGCTGCTGACAACTGCAATTGCAGTTCTGGAATCAATACAGTCCCAGAAGTTCAGAGTCGCATGACAAATCGCTTGTGAATGAAAATCTCTCCTAGATAAAGTGATACATTTTCAAGCGAGCACTGGGTTTAGGAAGAAAAATAGCGGTGAACAAAATCCCCCTGTGCTGCGTTGATAGCCTCGTCCTGTTCCCAGCAAATTACAACCTGGTCGACGTTTTGAAAGCATTGAGTGAAAGTCTAGCTGTTCTCTGCTATTATCTTAACAGAACCAAGGTTTTAGGGTTGTTTGGAGCTGAAGGTGCTATGAGCCTCCACCAGCATCTGGTGCCTGGTACATAGATGTCAAAAGCAGGCTGGAGGGTCCAGGTTGCTATTAAATTCTGCGCTGTTCATAAGCAAAAGTGAACCAAGCACACGGAAGTGAAATGTTATTTTAATTACTCCAGCTCTGGTAGTTGGATCAATAGCCCATCTTTCTGGATTTTCTTGTGAACAGGCTCATTTTGCATCACAAAATAATTCTGCTCCCTCAAAGTCTTCTGTTGCTATTTACGTTTATCATCTTCCTGGCATTATTCACTTCCAGGTTGTTTGGAGAAAACCTCTGTGACTGTGAGTCATAGTATAACATGCTTTCACTTTACTCTATGCCTACAAGTTGACTGCAAGCAGCGGCAGAACAGCTGAAGGAAGAACTCGTAACTGTCTCCCGTGTTTGCAGAGCACCCTCCTCCCCCTTTGTATGTATAAAAACTAACAAGGGGGGGGGGGAGGGGCGGAAAACACAGTGGCACCAAATAAACTTCTTTAATTGACTCGGAATTTCCATGCTACTCAACATAAACACAGTGGAAGCAGAGATTTGCTGGCCCTTAAGTTCAACCACACTGCGTGGTGGGGAAATCCCACAAGGTGCGGGGATTTTTCCTTTGGGGAGTCAAAGTTTACGGAGCTGTGAGTACCTGCCGATGCCACAGGAAGAGCTCCAGACGAGGGAGGGTGAGGAAAACAAAACTCATTGGTCAAGCCATGTGGCTCCATACTTCGGTTGACATGACATAGGTTTTGGAAACCAGTTTTACTTTAAGCGTAGCAGGCAGTCACGTTTGCAAAGTCTGGGTTTAAATTTTTGCCTCACCAAATTTTACAGTTGAATAGGACTGGGTTATCATTCTTTGAATCAAATATCAAAATCTTTAGCCGAAGAATATTTTTAAATGCTTCCATGAGGACTTTCCCAGGAAGAGTAAAAGCTGAATGGGGACCCCTTTTTGTTATTCCAAGTTTTACATTGGCATAAGCTACTGGAAGACTTTATAGTGGCATTGAATATATTGTTGGGGATATATGAATCAAGTAGGGACCCATATTTTAAAACAATAACCTTTAGTCCTGAAGCACAAACCGTCGCTGCATTAGAATTCAGTGTGTTACAGCACAAGAGCTTTAAATGGGAAAAATATTTCTAATCTAGGCTTCGCATGAGGACATGTTCTGACCTTTATATTGATGGGAGGAATTTTTTGTTCTGAGCTCCATTTCAGGGTTGCTGGTTGACATTCAGATGGCATCCAGAGCACATGCAGGTGGCTGCTGCCTGTATGTTTAATAGTAAATGTATATAGCATCCCACCTGCATCACCAGAAACCCATCTGTAAAAGAGGAGGTATTTTAAATATCCATTCTGATCTCTAACAGTAAATGCTCGGCAGCTCATCTACCATGATGCATAGCAAAGATGATAAATTACATTAGCAAAAAAAACCTTAGTGAGACAACCCCCAATTTTTTCCTTCATGGATTTTGAAAATCGTTTCTGCTTCCAGAAAGCCTCCAAAGCTTCATATACAAAGGATTTAAGTGATAGCTGCTTTGTTTCTCCACCTAAAACTGCTTCCAGCAATGGTAGTGCTAGCTCATTCGCCTGTGTCTTTACTCTGTCTGTGCTTTGTCAAATGCAGTGTCTTTTCCCAGGTACTTTCAGACAATTCAATAATACAAGTGGTGGTCATTCAAGGCCTAACTAGTATTTGATGTAAGTTGTGCACCCTGGTATAAATCCCTACCAAAGAACACTTGAAAATTCTGGGTCTAGTTGGCTTTCTTCCAAGAGTTGGTAGATTTGTTTAAATGTTTTTATAAGTCAAAATGTAGAAGTTTGAAGAAATTAGTAGTCATTTAAAATGTCTGTGCTAGCACACAGGCTAATATGACTGTAAAATCAGGCCATCCTAAAAATAATGACGGGCAAAGCAGCCATCATGAACTCTAATGGAGGAGAAAGTGAGGCCATACATTTCATTTGACAAAACCTTTCCTGATGTTACCCGCTAAGAGCATCCTCATTCTCTACCTGCCCTTACCTTGTGCTAGTAAGTGCCACCCCCTCACTTGTACCTGCCATGTTGTGTAACACTGGAGAATTTAAAAATAGCCTGGCAATTAAAATGGTTTGGGTTTTTTGGGGGGGAGCCAGACCTGTTAATCTGGTTCACGGAACGTGGCTGCTGAAACAGTTGTGCTGGTGCAATGGAGGAGGTGGCAGACAGACAGCGTTGTGGGGACAGGCAGGGACGGAGGAGCAGCAGGGCGGCAGTGAGCCGGGACATACGGCTGGTGAAGGATTCACTGGAAAGCCACAGCCTTAGTGCATCCTCATTTTCTGCCTCTGCTCCTTCTCCGCGGTGGTCCTCAGTTCTCTTTATGAAGACCTCTCACCATCCCGTCTGGGGCTACACCTCTAAGCATTTGTGTCTTTGCTAGACCGTGCAGGCTGATCTTGGGGGGTGATCTCTTTTCAAATCCTCCCCAGGCCACTTACCTACAGAGCATCTGAGGAGAGCTATTTACAGGAACCACCATTACCCATTTTCATACAAATTAGCCATCACCTGGGACTTGTGATGAATCTCAAACAGACTTCTCTTTGTCCTGTTGGATGTGTTTGAAAAGAAAATTTATGGTTTTTTGAAGTTAGTGCAGCGAATTAACAGCCGCTTGTCCAGTTTCTGGTGCATAATGTTGTCATGTTGCAACAGGTTTGCACTGGAGTCAAGAGGCACTGGTACACAACCAGGCTTCGGCGATGTACAAATCCTTCCCAGGCACTGGTTCATCTGTAAGTGCGCTTATCGTGATGAGTGAAAACTCCCTTTCTTCCCTCCCCTTCCCGAGCCCCCTCCTTTGTGGCTCGAATGCCCCCAAAGCATGTTGAATTAGCATTGAATTTCTGGTATGCAAGCAGAAAGTTCTGAGCAAAATACAACCCTACCATAGGTAGCCTCTGCTCACTTTGTTGCCTGTGTTGACGGAGTGTGGGAAAACAGATGGACCGAGCTTTACCAAATGCAATTTGAAAAGCATGTAAGCATGTAGGAACGAGCGACACAGGCAGCTATTAAGACTTTAAACACTGGAGTTGTAGTTAAATAAGACTTTTTTTAAAAAAAAAAAACCAAATGTCAAGGTTTTTTTCATGATACCACTAATTGTTAGAACACACTTAAAAGGTGTTTAACTCGCTCCAGCCACTTCATAATGGCATCTTTCCTACAACAAAAACCGGAGGGAATGAGGCAGACTTGCCCACACAAGCTCTTTTTAATTTACTAGTCTGTAGTTTGTTTTTTTGCTTCAAGATCTCATCAGTCTTTCACATGGCTCGCAGTTTGTGTGCTCTGTTGCAGTCATGCGCCACCACCGTGCTGATAAGGTTTTGCACGGTTCTCTAGCAATTTGTTAACTTTTTGTAGCTGAGCCTGTTTAACAAGATGAAATGAGATTTCTATTCCATAGTCGTGTGTGTGTGTGTGTGTGTCCCCAGCATGGCAGCGCTAGAGCAGGTCTCACGGGAGGTCGATGAGGATTTTAGGTCAGATGGTTATTTCACAAACCCTCAGCCGTGGAGGAGAGGAGGTATGTCTCTGCAGTGAAGCCAGTCATCTCTGTAGTAAAGTATTAATAACACTTCCCAGCTGTGATCAATGAATGCTTCGCAAATATTAGCGAATCCGATTTTGATTTGACTCTTCCGTGCCTGGCTCAGCAAAGATGGAGGGAGAGCGATTTACTTACCCAATGCCATGCAGGAGATGTGTGATGGGGCCCAAGCTGGAGCACAGAGGTAATGTTTCCTCATCTAGCTCATTAACTGTAGCATTTTAGCTACTTTTCTCCTGAGGTTGCTTAGAAAGAGGTGTTTCTCAGCTGTGAGAACAGTAAGAGGTCCCATTGGCACAGGATGAAAGCAGTGTTTGAGGAGATTAAAGTGTTGGGCATGGAAAAAAAGCAATGCTATGAGTTGGGCTAGGGATAAGAACAGGCTTGGAGACAGAAGTGGAGAAGACAGGGTCCTCTAAGAGCTGGAGATAACCATGCTCTGGCAGGCTAAAAAAAAAAAAAAAAAAAAAAAAGTCCTGCTTTTTATATTGTGCAACATCCTTCTGTTGCAGAATTGGAAATGCTGGATGGGGCTATGGCTTTACCACGTTTTAGACTTCAAGTGTCTTGTTTAACATTCTGGTTGACACCAAGTGGCTTCAGTAGAAGAGAATTACACTGGGGAAAATAAATAAACCCCATAATCTTAACCCAGCAACACCAGAGTCCTCATGTGGGGTAGTGGTAGGAAAACAGTGGAAGAGCATAAGAACTGATGTCTGATGGAGAACAGATCAGGCCTTGAAGACAGTGGGCATTCAATGTGCCACATTACCACCATGCTGAACAGGCAGCCAGTAGATGTATAGACCGTCTCTTTGCCAAAGCCAGGGCTCTTATGTTGTTATAGCTGACAAACCGTTATGTTCAGTGTGGTTTGTGAAAGAAGTCTTCTCCTATGGAAACAGCAGCTGGAAGAGTTTCATACCAGGAAAGCTTTAGATGGAGGGTGAGCTCCACCCACAATCCTCAAAATATTTGGGGGTGTTAGGAGCCCACTGTGCCCTGGTGGCTGCCTCCTTGTTCTGGAGGAGAAGAGAGAGGCTGAGGTTTCCCATGCTACTAACAGTGATGGAAACGGTGAGGGTTTTTTGACATGGGCAGGCATCAAAAGAGAAACAGCCTTGCAAATCGCTCCTACCTTGTATTCTTGCTATTTCATCAGGCATCCTTATCGTTTAACCTCAATAACCTGGAAAATGTATTTTATTCGGCTTTACAAGGTATGAACTGTGTCCCAAGGGATTCTGGGCACTTATATCTCTCATTGAAACTTTCAGATGTATTAGTGTACAGTATTTATCATTAACTGGGTCTGTGGTTTTTTGTTGTTTTGTTGGTTGGTTTTTGGTTGGTGGTTTGGGTTTTTTTAAATGCTGTTTCCTAGAAGTAGATGTGCAAGGCACAATGGTTGAAGCTTTTCTTAGCAGCTATCTCAGTTTGATGCTAAGAAGCAGAAGCGTTTCAGACTTGTGCTCTCAACAATTTACAGGCATCAGTCTGTGCTCCCAAGAAGCCCCAGTGCAGAGTGAATAGAAGGAATATGGTGACCTTCTACAGCCCTTCCCCTTGTGGTTTCATATTCAGAGACTTATTTCACATTTTACGTTTCTACCCTGTTTCTTATATTTCCTTTTTCATCATCCTGGTAATAGGATCACTTGGTGAAAGACTGGGATTGGGATTCAGCTTCATTTGGTAGAATTATCCAGGTAAAGCGACGATGATCCCCATGAAAGAGGATACCTTGCCACTGCTTCAGGGGGCTGAGGACAGGAAAAGGAAATGTGCTGATCAGATAGCTTGAAACAAGAAACTAGAGTAAAACTTAGGATTTATTTATTTCATTCATTCGTTTTTGGCCAAGTTCCTTAGTTATACAGACTAATAGGACTTGATAGAGTACATTCTTTTCATTTAAATGAGCGTAGAGGTAAATGCATTCAACCAGAAAAATTTTATTATTAGCCAGTTCAAACCTGTTTTTGTACTTTTTTCCTTTTTAAAGTTACTTAACTTTAACAGTGTATTGTCAAGAGTACTCCTCTTAGTGCACTTCAAAGAAATTTCGTTCTAAGTCATATGGATGCAAAGCTGCACAAAAAAAAGCCACCTTACTGATGTGCTGCTCCAACAAGCCTGGAGCGAGCGTCCCTTGCTTGGGGAGATCTAATAGAAATAGAACATGGAAAGTCTGTGTCTTCTTTTATTTTTCTTACATTGAAATGCTTGCATCAAGAAGGTATGAGTCTTGCTGTAAAGAACATTTCTTTCTGAGGTTATTTCTTCCAGATTTGCTTATGCCTTCTCTTTGTGGTGACATTCTCAATTCAAAACATCTAGTGCAGTCATGATGGGAATATTCCTTCCAGGCTTGAATAAATGGACAACCACCATCAAGGTAACCCTTTCTGATAATCATTTACCATGTGATAACAGACACCGACCCTTGCACTGCACTCGGTCATGGTAAATGATTTCATCTTTATGGAGGATTTCCAACAGGTCCTTGTTCAGAGAAGAGAGGCAGATGTGATACTGGGTACTGGCACAGGCAAAAGTCAAAGTTAGCACTTAGGCAGATTTGGTATTTAATTGCAACTTCTGAGCCAAGAGTGTGACAACTGATTTCTAGTATGTTTACTGGTCTGCACCCATCATTTTTAGGGCAGTTGCTTTCTCAGAGCAGCCCTGATGAGCTCTGAGTAGCCATGAAGGCTTCAATAGCAGCACCGGTCCTTGCTTTTCAGTATGCTGCTGGAGCCCATAGACGAGGCTTTGCCAACGTCAGGTGCGCACAGGAGTTGGTAGAACAATCTTGTTTCTTAGAAGACTTTACCAGTCAGCTCCTGGGGAGAAACTCACCGCAGGCCAAAGACCAAAGCTGATGTGCTGTATTGGCTTGGTGCTATTCACCTTCACGGGGATGGGTCTCATTCCCTCCTGAGGACCCCATGAATGTGCTTGCAGGGTCCGGTCCTGCCTGTACCACTGAGATATCACAAGAGGAGCCGTTTAACAACTGTTGTAGCAGGTTAACACTGCAACACGTGCTAGCCAAGCACTAGATGCTAGTCGGTGTCCTGCAGCTCACACAAGCACTGCTCGCTCCTCTGTTTTGCCCCCACCATAGGTCTGCGGCGTATCAATCAACTGCCTCATCGTAGGTACCCTACGAGGTCTTCCAAATCACAGGCCACGTTGAGGCATGATTCAAGCCTGTGGGATGCAGTGACAGGGCTGCTCACCAGCAAGCCTCGGCTTCCTTTCTTTCCTCACCTATTTTGCGTGTAACGGCTTTGTTTTCTCTGGAAAGGTTTATTTTCCCCGTTGAGCGCCCCGTCGAGGTCAGTCATTAGGGCTTGGAGGAGTGTGTCAGGCCTTGAGTCATATCCGACACCGTCCTCGTCTCATGTTCGGTTGCTCATTTTAGGAGCTTTTGGAATTTCTTTCTCTTTGTTCAGGCTTGAAAGATATCTGTCTTTTTGTACGTGAACCCTGTTGTTTATTTAATGACAGCCTTTCTGGGAACAAAAAAATTAAACAGCCACTAACCAGAAAAAAAATTGTTTACGATCGCAAGGGCTCCTGAATTGACTCTTTGGCATTCCTAGGAGGATGCTGAAACTGGAGGAAATAAGCTTAGACTTTTCTTTAAGTCACGTAAAAGTAAACTAACATCACTTTTTCCAGTCCTGCAGAATGACTTTTCTACCTCTTAAGGTTTTGGATGAGCTCACAGCTGCTGAATGTTTTATGTTGGAGGCTTACTAAAATACAAGTGCAAAATTTGCTTTCACTCCATTTTTTCTTTTTTTTTCCCTCTGGGTGTTCATTTTCCCATGCAGGGGCAGGTATTTTAGGAGGAACAATTTGGAGGAGTATCAGAAAGTAGTTATGAAAAATTAAATAATGATTATTTGCACCAGAAATCTGTTTAGGCATTATTTTCATCTCATCAGCCACAAGCTCAGTTTTACATTTCAGCAGCCTGCTCTCCCCCCCTTCCCAGTGCCTTCATGTAGTCTCCTGGGTCTGGAGCTTCTTTCCCTTCCTCTACGGTTCTGGTTTTTAAACATACTCCCTGCTCAAGTGAGAAGCAATGTATTAGGGCCACTAGACCATATTTTCTGTTCAGTTCTGAGCACCGGAGATCGGAGGTCTCTGTCCATAGAGGCTGTCCCCTTAGCTCCAGTTACAGACCAGTACTTTCCAGTTTGACATTCCTGCCCAGCGGTCGGCACCAGTCAACCCAGCGGCCACCCTGATGCTGCTCAAAACGGAGGAGCAGGTGTTAGGGTGTGAGGAGTCCTGCACAGATCCAGCCCACCCTTCCTCCGCTGAAGAGATGGTTGCTCTCAGTGGGATTTTATGTTGAATGCTGCAAGAAGAAAGGCTTTAAAGTGGATTAGTGAGGAAGGAATGGGAAATGCATGTAAAGAAAGTACGGAGCAGTGAGGAGCTGGGGAAGAACGAAAAGCTTCTACGTAAGTGGGTGGTTAAGACAAGAGCATGAACACAAGAAGGAGTGTGGAAATAAGTGGAAAATACAGACATGGTCTGACTGCAGTAGCAGAGAGCGACAGGTAAAAAGTTCCCATTTGGTACAAAAGCTGGTGAGCAGGTTTAGGGAGGTCAGTGGCGTCGCCTGAGAGGCAGCGCAGTGAGGTGGTCTTAGTTGCTGCGTGTTGTAGTAACGTTTGTGTAGATGGAGCAGGCTGAGCAGCCAGAGCCGGCGCTCACAGCAGATGGGGAGTGCTTGGTGGACCAGGAGGAGGTGGAGAGGAAAGGAGAAGTTTGTAACGGTTTGGGAGAGGAAGATCAGCTGGGACTCCAAATCTAAGACACACCATCTTCCAAATGTGGTGTTGAGTGATCTACTTCTCACTGCTTTCACCTTAAAAGAGAACACTGAATATAAACAACACGAGTTAGTGTTTTCATGACAGTCTGGAGCATGTGGTTTGAGCCTGAGCAATTGTAATTATACATCACTGGTGTAGATGCTTTCCTAATGAGTCTAACAGCTTTAGCACACCAACAATATCATATATGCCAGCAAAAAGATGAACAACAGTGAATATCCTTCACTGAGGTGACTTAAGTGAGCAAAAGCCTTTTTGAAGTTCTGAAAGAATGAAATGTCTTTGTGCAGAGAGGTGATGTATTGGAGGGAAAAGGAAAGGTATGGGAGGGGGTAGAGGTTTTGCACTTGCCAACCAGTTGTTTCAGCGTAAAATATGGGGGGAAAAAACTAACCCTTCATAAAAGCATGCATATTTTTAATTGCCTACTGTAGAAATTATTATATTTTCTCAAAAAGCCATTTTCTGTCCTCCTATTTTTACCTTGTAGTTATTTTAATTACCAGGGATGCTCCTGTCTTTGCTCTGTTTGCTCTTGCCACTGCTACCCAGGTGCAGAGATGCTGCTGGGGAGCTGCGGCTGTTCCCTGCCGGCGCTGCCGGGGTGCCGCCCGCAACGTGGCGGGATGGATGGCCTTGCAGCCCGAGCAGCTTGGCAGCCTGCACCTGGTGCCTGTGTGCAATGTGTGGGTTTCGCATCCCGCAATAGAAACTTAAACGCTTTTTTTTTTTTTTTTTTTTCATGAAAAGAGGGTCCTCCTGGCTTTGGCTAAGTATACAGCATGGTTTTAAGTAGGGGGAAAAAAAAAGAACAAAAAAAAAAAAAGAGAGAAAGAAGGAAGGAAAGAAAGAAAGGACCAGAGTTTTCAATCGACATACTGAGCACTCATCCTTGTGTTTCCTTTCCTTCAGGCAGGAACAAGAACTGTCTCTGTTTTTTCTAGGCCATTCAGGAAGTCTTACAGAGCAATAATAGCCCTGTTATCTAATGGTCAAAGTTTATTTAGGCTTTCACTGCTTCCCCTGCCCACTTGAACCCTCACCCTCACCCCCCCCATGCAGTTTGCTGGGCTGCTCTAGCCTGAGCTCAATTTGACAGCCAAATGGGGGAGGGAAGCTGTTGCCTGCATGTCATTTCCATTACACTTACGCATATTTTCATCTGGAAACTTTTTTTTTTTTTCCCTAAAGACAACAATAACAGCAGGAAAAAAAACTATGGCAATAAAGCATCCCGTTTATCTTCTCGGCAGAGCTTTGGGGACTCACCCGCATGAGAGACCCCCGAAGCGTTACATGCATGCTTTAATCCAGCAGCACTGATAATTTTATACGATGTTGATTGCAGAAGTCTTCACCATTGGGGCTGCCCAGAAGTTATAGATACTAAACGCTTATTTTACTCGAATATATTCCATGAACAGTAGAATCAGATAAGAACACTTCTTTATTAATCATTGCAGAAACCCTTATCTTTTCCTTGCTTTCCTCTACTTTGAAGCATGCTGGCAATATCGTGATAAATTTAGATTAGGCAGTGGATGATAAACACCCCAAAGGGTGTTTTGGTTGTTATATTTGCTTAGAGGTTGTCATTCAAGTGTTTCTGATGCTTGGAAGTAATAGTATATTGGGAAAATACCTGATGTGGACTATGCCATACAGTAATATATGCAGCGACACTGCACTGAGGGGAAAAAGCAAACATTAATTATTTGCCAACTTCTCTTCAGACTCCACTTATTGAACTGGCAGGATACATGGATCTGAGACAGCAAAGACCAAGTCAGAAGTGATTTGAAGCTGGTTAGCCCTCAGCCCTTCCTTCTTCCAAACAACACAGCAGGCAGGTTTGGCTCTGAAGATCGAGGGGATATTGTATGCAATATCGTATACAATATCATATATAATACTGAGAAGAGCCTCTAGGTTTCTTTTTCAGGAGTGGGACTGAAAACCTGACGTAACTAATCTGATTTTGATCATTTTCTCATCATCCATTTGATATCTTCACACACTGCGAAGGTGGGCCCTAGCCGCCGGATGATGCTCGCCTTCCAGTGGGCAGCTCTCGGACAAGGTTATTCCCTTCCCAAGGTAATCCCCTCATTTTCAGGCAGCGAGCAGCTCAAACACATGGGTGGCTAGTCACATCAAATGCAGAAAATTTCAGTGCAATTTCTAAGTGAATTGCCAGGTCTTTTTAACTTTAAAAATAAAATCCAAGGGTGTTATTTTGTTAAGGTAATACTACATTGTAGAGCAAATTATAGTACAGTGGAACACCTATGGGCATGTGGCATTTACAGTAAAGTCAAGTAAGTGCATTATAGTGTGAGCTACCCCTGTAATTACCACATCGATTGGCACTTGAAAGAAATCTTCCCTTATGTGACATATGTGAAAGAAAAGATCCAGTCCACTCCTTTATGCTAAATCAGAGTCTTTGCAGAGCTACAGTTTCAACTCCTCTTCTGAAATGTTGATGTTTATTGCTGTATTTGATTTATCCTATGAAAGGACTATTCGGCAAGTCAAATATTTAAAGGCTTCTAGTTCTTCTTTCTCTTTCTATAGAGCCAGTGAGTTGTTTGGAAGTTTAAATTGCATTTCTGAGCTCTTGGGGGTTTTTTTGAAAAAAATAGGCATGGGATTGTAGCATTGCTCCCGGGGTGGACAGTCCCCTCATCATTGCTGTGCCCAAAACCTAAGTGAATTGCTGGGCTCTTGGGCATGTGGGAGGAGATTTTGTTCATCTTAAGGCAGCTTTAATGGTCTTAAAAAGATATGCATAAGCCATCTGTTAACTAAACTCGTAGTGAAAACATTTTGGAGGCTAGGATGGATGTGAGGGCATGCAGAAAGAGCCTTCCTGGATTTGCAGGATGTGAGAAACGGTTCTTGAATCTCCTCTTTCTCCTCTATAGCTTCCAAAAACCATCTGAAGCACCAGTAGTAGTACCACTACAGTCACAGTTGCCAGTATGTTACTCTTAGGGCTGGTCTTGGCTTTTCTTAAGTGCATCCAGTTGTCGTAGTGAATCCTCTTGTGTTCATAAGTCATGCCTTAGGACTCTAATAGACATCCTCTATGCGTACCCGAGGAGAATAAGGTGAGAGGCGTAGTTTAGCAATCAAATGCAAACCCTGTCATTTATTAAATATGTTTCTCAAGTTAATGAGAGAACATGCTGTCCACGATGCTCCCAGAGATGCCGCACACTGAACAACTTTCCACATTGCAAGAGGAAAACATAATTCCTGAGGCTGCATCCCAGGGGATGACGTCTGGTGATAACATTTATTCCTTTGGAACTTTTATTTCTCTGCAGATGGCAGTTGCCATTGATGGAAAAAAATATATTGGTATGGTATCAAACTGCACACCCACTTAGGACATAACTCATCCCGTCTATTACACAAGAATATTGTTAAGTTTCAGATGTCTTCTGGAAATGGCAAGCTTTAGACTTCAGGGAAGGCTTGGATTAATTTTGCTGAACCAGATGCTATGATGAAATGATATAAAATCCATGTAGTCTTTTCACTGTGGTCAAGTGATATTAACCACAGCCATCTCCCAAGCATGAATTCTCCACTTATTGTTTAGAGAACATAATTAAATTTTTTAAATGAATTAAGACTTCTAATGTGAGTAGTGTTGAGCTGCATGCAAGAAGTTCTAGTCCAGGGTAATGACCCTGGGATATAACCAGTGTAGTGCTGTGTGCGTGCTATATTGAGCTCTCTAAGAAAGACATCCAGCACAATATTAACCAGGTAGGTTAAGTAAAATGTGTGCTGCTGCTCTTTAATAGAATGCTTGCCCTGTGCATTTGTTTCATAGCTGATAAAGTTAGAAGAGCGTTGACAAATGTTTACTTTTGTCCATCTGCTCAGAGCATTTAAAAAAACCCTAAACCTAAAATTTTCATGGAAATGTTATGTGGAAATAACTCATCAGATAGAAACTCTAGATTATCTAATGTTTGCTTAATACAAATAAAACCACTTTATTTACAAGGTGGCCTGGGTGACATTTGCCAGCACAGACCCCTTTCTGATGAACTGGATATTATTCCACTTTCCATATGAGTCTTTTATTTTCATTTCATGGGCATCGGATTCTCATCTCACAGCAATTGCATCTAAGCTGCAGTCCAAGAATCCAAGACATCTGATATACAGAGCAGAAAATGGTCCTGTGCTTTAACAAACCTATGAGAATTTAATTGTTGAGTCTAATCTTGTCCTTGGTTTAAGCCAACAGGAGATAAATCTGCAAAGCAAGGGCACAAATGGACACTTAAAAGTTTCTAAGGTGATAAACACTCTCTACTTTCTCTGATATCAGAGAGAGCTCTGAGGCCAGAGCTTGCAAACCTTATCATCTATACTTCATTTCATTTACTCACTGATGCTCAGAGGACTATTTAAAGCTTCCAAGTCAGGTGAATAAGAGCTTTCACAGCTGAGAAGTAGAACGTGAATTGCTTGAACAGTCCCTGAAAATTTCTTCAACATAATTTCCTTTTCTTTCTGTAACCTGGTTCTCTTTTCTCATCTGTAAGCCAATTACGAGTTTCTCCAAATTGTTTGGATGTTGGGGATTTTTCTTCACTTCCTTAACAAAAGATCAGCCTTACATGTTGAAATAAGATCTGAGATCGGTTATTCGTATTGTTTCTGTTGTCTTCTTTGATTGCATATGTAAGCAGCCAGCATAACACAAATTGCAACCCTTATGACCATGCAATTACCCGAACAATCATATATTTAAATGTTACAGTGGTGTTCCTTTCATTCTCTCGGCTGTGAGCAGGATTGTCGTCACTTGCCATAGTTGCACTATCTTTTCTTAATGTATTTATTATCTATCACGTGCCTGTATAATGTGCTTTGGCATGTGCCTCGCAAAAATACTCCTTTTTTAGAAATCCCACTGCATGTGTAACTGTGCAAGGACCATCACACGGATGCTGTACTTTGGATGATTTTGCTGATATAATGCATTAAGTTACTTATTATTCATATGCATGCTTGCCTTGGCTTTGCTGGTGCTTAGTACAAGGGTAGTGACAGGAGCGTGATGTTATCCCCTCCCGGACAATAAACCCCTCACTGACCAAATGTTCCTGAAGAGCAGGATGGACAGACAGACCAGTGGAAGAGCACTGCACGTGCCAGGCGTAGGGAAATTCTTCTCATGCCCCTAGAAAAGAAGGCTTTCATCTTAGTGGGTTTTCCCCTACACGGTTGATAATGAGATTAACATTTTTTCCCTTTGTTTAATTAAAATTCCACCTACTTACATGGGGGCCTGGTACTAAAGCGCTACTGAAGTGAATGGACGGGCTCCTGCTGATGCCCAGGGGATCTGATGGAGCCCGTCAGCAGAGCCAGCAGCAGGAGAGGGTCCAGTGCCGGACATGCTTCTTGGCGTTCGGGGGACAGCGGTATGTGAGGGAGGGCTCCCACCCAGGCGTCTGGCCTTCTGACAGCTCTTAACTTTGTGTGTCCTCTCCTCCCCCTCCGCGTATCAAACCGTCAAGGACAACACTGGACTCTTCCAGCCCCTGAAGGAGTGGATGGGGAGTAACGCCTTCTGTCTCCCTCCAGCTGGGCCGTGCAGCTGGAGTGACTTTGAAGCCAGTGGAGTTTCTTTTGGTTTAAGTTAGTCTATCTGGGAAAGGGCTGGAATTTTAGAAAAGTTAAATGCATCTCATTAAGCATGAGATTAAAATTGTTTTTGAAAACATTAAAAGAATCTTTTGGTGTCTGATCTTTATTATAAATGCTTTGTTTGAGCCCATGTTTTATTAAAAAAAATTATATTAGTGTGTGCAGTATCTTGGAATTACATGCGTACTTTTATTTGAGGAGTTGTATTCATTTGCCTCCAAAATTTCATGGATATGTTCATGCAGAAAGAGAAGCATCAAGGAAAGAGCACCTTCTCTTCCTAGAGTGCTACCCTTAGCTAAGGCTCACCAGATGCACACGGTTAGTAGGGGAACTAATAGAGACAGAAACTGTTGCTCTGACAGCCACCCAAATAGGGTGTTTAGGTTTGTCTTTTAATTAAAATTGAAAGGCTTTTTCTTTTTTGCTGCCTTTGGTATTTCTGCTGCTACACTTCTTTGCTGATGAGGTTAGGGGGATTTGTTGTTTGTGTGGTTTGGGTTTTTTACCTGTAAACCATCAGCAGAACTTGATAAATACCCTCGTAGATTTTTCAGGCTAAAAGTGACTCTTAACATCATCCAGAATAACATAGACCACTTAATTGCATCCAGTTACTCCTGAAAGTGTTACGACTTGGATTTCATCTTTCCCTTCTTAATGTTACTTTTGAGCACCAAGGACTCTGTGAGTGGTGGAATTAAAGGAGCTGCTTCTCTGTTGATGTTCTCTGTGTTTCCTGCATATGATACCTCATCATGGTAACCCCAGTTTATCTCCCTGTTGGGTTCTCGTGACCTCCTTTTCCACCACTGCTGGCCTCCCTTTCTATGAATTGTAGCTCATAGCTGGGAAGGAGATGGTTCATTCAACTTGGCCAGGGATGGAGGAATGGAAGAGCCAACTTTATGCTGGTGCCCAGGGAGAGAGAGGTTAAAGTTTTGACCCACAGGGCACCAAGGTCCATGGAAGGTTTTTCTATTTTGGCTCCCTAGAGCCTTTATTCTCTAGAGAAGGGGGCTGCGGAGGAGAACTGAAAGACTGTTATGTGAAGCTGTGCTTTTTTTTAAGCCCATAAGTTTAGATGTTTTGTTATTACAGTAATAGAAGAAGCTGTATATGAGGTCACATGCAGCAAGGCTTGCACTCGTGTTTGGTCTGCATGAGTGACTTCAAGTGGAGTCTGGTTTATCCGTTGTCTTCACTGTTTTTTTGCTTGTTCTGGGCAAGATACAGACAAGTAAACAAAAGCATCCCATTGTCAAGTGCTCTGTGGTTTTGAGCACCTTATTGGCCAAGTGCTCAGATGGAGATGCCGAGGGCTGTGGCTTTCAGGTGCTCTTTTGCATCCCTCGGACTCTGTGACTGACGTTTTTGGAAACATGCAGCTTGGAAAATTGAAATAAAGTTGCTTCAGGTTGGGTGCCTAAAAAAGGAAGCCTCCCAGATGGTGACTGCAGTTGAAAATTTAAGCTGTATCATTTATAAATAGAGGAGACAGAAGCAGGGAACTTACAGGCAAGTATCTAGGAAAGAGCTCCAGGCTTGATTGTTTTTGGCTTTTCCAAACCCATGTGAATCAAAGCATGTGTGTTTATCCGTGTTCCTGGAAAGAAAACTTTGCCACAGCTAAAAACATGGTCTCTTGGTTTTATTTTTCTTCTGAACAATTCTGTTAAAAACAAATAAACAAAAACTTCAGCTACTCAGGTTTTTACATTAATATCAGGTCTTCTTTATTTAAGATTATTCTCTAAATGCCATTATTTGATACACTGGAAATCTGAAACAGCAAGAAAATCCATGGGCAAATAACTAGCTTTTTCATATTTATCTAGCAACTTCGATTTTTTTTTAGCCTTTTGAGCCCTTTGATGGGTTTGTATTTGTAGAGGACAGTGCAAAGAACAGTCAATATTTATTCTAGTCAACTGATAAATAACTGGGTGATTCAGGGAAACTTAGTCAGAATACCCTTGTCATGGTCATTGCTGACGTCTGAGACAATGACAAGTTTATTGCTCATTAGGTTTTTGCAGGAGTCTGTAATAGAAACCCTAAACATAGTGAGAGCTCCTAATGTAGGGGCTGGGCGCATAGTACATGTGGCGAGAGTTTGCGATAGCAGAAACGGAGGGAAGGGATCAGAGGTTCGCAATTAAGCTTAACCCCCAGCACTTCCACTCGCTGGAAAGGATTTGTTGTTTATCAGCTCCTCTGCTTTACAAGGACTGGGCACATAATTAACATCCTAGCTTTTTAATTCTTCATCAAAAAGGCTCCCCCTCCCTTTTGTACGGGCTATTTTCTGTGCAGTCACGCAAGCAGAAGAGGTGGCGTATTTCATATTTGCACTTAGTACACCCTTTGCCAAAGGAAGTTTGGGAAATATTAGCGGAGCTTTTCTTTTTAACTAGCTGAAGGTCTTCAGCCAAGCTTTAACTGTTCCCTTGCCACCACCGCAATCTCTTCCAGCCCTTTCCAGTTATCACCAACAGCCAGTACAGTACGGTCTGCTAGAGAAGCTGTTGCTATCTGAAAAGTCTCCTGCTCTGAAACTGCTTTGATTTCAGCCAGCTGAGCTTTTAGCCTTTGAAGACTAAATGTTAGAAAGCCAAACGGCTCTGAAAATGCAGAAAAATTAATTATAATGGTAGCTTCTTAGCTGTGTATTGAAACAATATAATACAGTGCTAGAAGCTGGAATGTCCTCATTAGAATATATCCATATTTGAAATAAAGCTGATAACAACTTTGGTGTGCGAGCTAAAGATGTGTGCCAGATGGTGTATGTTCAGTGTTTCTCTTCTCTAACAATATTTATAGTTCATACATTGAAAAAAGTAAATCTGTGGCTTTTTAGTACAAAGAGCTCTGGTTAATATTTCTATTTGTGGTATATTGCTTAGCTTCTAAATAGCTCTGTGTTTGGCAGAGGGAAACATGATCCTGTTATTAAAGAGTGGTTCTGGTCCACTCAGATTGATAGGCACCTATTTGTAAAAATCTCGTTGAAATGCTCTCGTGATATTTTTTGAAAGTTTTTCCGTATCTGCAGTAGAGGAGAAAATTGTGATATGCAAAATGACATCTCATTGCCTTCATGAGAGCAAACAATTATTCTGGTGGCCAATAAGGATTCTCTGTTGTATTTATTACCTTTGCATGTTCTTGATAAATGTAAAGCTTGAGTTCTGGCGTGGGTTGTGTGTGGGGGTGTTTTGTTTTTAATAAAACTCTGCAGGGCTCCTAATTGCTGTTAACAGAGCTTGTATCTCACCTTGCCTCACGGACAAGGGCCATCCAGATGGCATCCCGCACTCAGATCCAGTCTACTCTCAGTTTCCGTTCTGCTTGTGAATGATTTTGGAGACGTCCATGTGCTCTAGGGCACTGGGGTCTGTCTGCTCCCGTTAGGTTTGAACGCTACCATACAAAATGGTGAATGTCCTCAGAGTTGGTGCAGAGGCACAGCTATGTCCTTCCACCGAAAGGTTCGACATCTTAAATCTGTCAGCCATAACGTGCCTCCCTTTAAAACAGATTGAGTTTAAATAAATAAATAAGTTTAAATAAGAGCAGTTTCTTCACCAAAAGAGAGAGCAGCGATCCTATCTGGAGAGGATTTATAGTCAGAGGAGTAGGTTGTGAAGGCTTTTGCCCACATGCAGCTCAGTCAAGGGGAAGTGTTGCTGCGGGGTTAAAATCGGCGGCTTCCCAATAGAGGCCGTTACGGGGTGGCAGGAGGCTGATGCGGAGAGGCTGTCTAGGGAGTTGGGGATGGCGGTTTTCAAGAGGGAAGCCTGTGGTATAGGGAGAAGATCCCCCAGGGAAGGAGAGAAATGGGAATAGTTTTCTGTCTTGGTTTGGTCTCTTTATGCTTTAATTCTAAATGAAAACTTAATGATTTAAAAGGTTTGGCCTCAGACTTTTAGGGAATAATAGACTAGGGCTGTTAGAAAAGCAAAACATATGTATTTCGTAATGTATGCCAGAGCTTCTCATCTGTGGTCCTTCAGAGGAAACATTACTTTCTGCAGCGGATGGGGAGACTGGTGCCGCTTGTTTCCCATTCCTCATCACCCGAGCGCGCTCATTTCTGCTTCCAGCTCTAAGCCTTAGGAACAACACTGAAATTTTATCCAAATATATTACTAACAAGTACAGAAACGTTCCTGGAAAATCACTCGCTGCCTATAAAATGTCACCTGACTTAATTCATCTGGTGAGGCATTTGCGTAAAGGTTAATGAATACACTCGCTCCTAAAGATGGGTTTGGCAGTGGATTCAAAACTCCCAAGAGGTGTCGAGAAGGAAGAGAATCCCCGACTGCCTTTCTCAGCAATCCCTTCAATGTTGCTGTTGCACCAGCTCTCCAGCATGATCACGGGGACCATGGTTGCGAGCGACGGCTGAAAGAAGTTATTAGAGCACAACGGGTGCTTTCTCTTTCCTGCTTTTCTTCCACTTTCACGATGATGCGTCGGGCACGCGTGAAGGTTGGTTTTGTGCCAGGGGACAGGTTCGTGTTCCCCCTGTAAACTGTGGAAAGTTATTTTGTGGTTGGACCAATGATTTGCATGGGGATTTGGAGGGGTTGCTCAACTCCGAGCCTAAAACATAATGCGAGGTGCTCAGCCACTAGGTCGTCGCTCTGTTTTCTTCAAAGCTAAAACTCACTGTGTAGCTTGCACAAGGCTCTGCAGCCTTTAAGTGCTATTGAAACCCTCAGGTTAGGCTTCTAGCATGCCTTATACAAGGCTGGCTTGTGGCTTATCCTACAAACAGAGTAGGGGGAAGGAGTTCAGTTAGATTTTAGGGTAGGTTGCATGTGTGTTCTGTCCCTTAAACGCTCTTCTTCCCTCTGGGTGGCCAGGAGAAGCTACCCTGGAGGCCTTTTGCCAGCCTCTTTGCTATTCATTCCCCATCATTATGCAGCTGAGCTACAAAGCCTGCATCATTTTCCTAGACAAATATTTGGCTAATTATATTATCTCAATTGTAGTGTCTAAGCCAAAGCCTTACGCTATCCTTTTTTTCATAGTTGCAGAATAACAGCAAGAAAAAACAATCCTCCCCATCCAGAAGCTGATTAGTGGAGACTGAGCCATCAGAGGTAAAATAAGAGGATGCGTTCACTTTGGTTTCCTGGAAATACACCAATGAACGTACTTTTTTCTTGGTATCCAGCAGTCTTTGTACTCACACAGTCTCCCTTTTTGTATTTATAGGCATCTCTCTCCTTCCCTCTTGAGAGAACTGCTCATGATGTTTCTCTTTGCCACATTTTTTTTGACTTGTGTGACAAGGAAGAAGGAAAAATTGCAATATAAGAGTTTTTTCCAGAGAAAGGCAATAACACGCACATCTGGTTTATTATGGTACTGTTTAGAAGGAGGAAATCAGGGGGCGTGGGGTGAGGTTTTGTTTGTGTTGCTTTTTCCTTTGGTTTCTCCTACCACACGCAGGCTCAACCCCTGCCACTTGAATTGACCAGGCGCCTTCACATTGTCCTTACGCTGCTAATGCGTTGGGTGTTCAGCAGCTGCATTACTGGCTACTGCAACAGGGGAAAGCCTGGAGCCTTTTTTGTCCCTGAATTGTTGTGGAGGGAAGCCTTACAAGCAGGATCTCCCCATGTTCCAACATGGTACCAAGGTGCAAAATTAATGAGGTATCGATATGCCTAATTTCTGGGGACTGGCAGGAAATACAATGAGACTGGGGCTTCTGCCTGAGCAGCGTGTGCCCTGTGGAGTTGGTGCCAGGATCCATCATCCGTGCTGCACTTATAAAGCCCAAAGGAGCGTAGGGGAGCGGAGGGTGTCCGGGTGTCCGTGAACCGAAGAGACTTCTTCCCTTACCAGCGCATGCCTTGCCTGACCTGAGACATTAACATGGGCGCGCTCTTCAGAGGGAGACCTGTCCCTCCCTGGCTGCTGCAGGGATTTGTAGATGTCTCGGTGGCTTATAAGGTCACAGAATGTGATCTGTGACTTTTCTATTAAAAAAGAAATTTTATAGACTTTTTGGTCGGTTGGGGCCACACTGGTGGCCCATGAGGTACACTGAGTGCCTTCCACTCCTGAAGCCTGACCTTCCCTTGGGAAGAGGATTTTCTCCTTTATCCCTCCATAACGCTGAGTATTTTGTTGGTGTTTGTTGTCTAATACCATTGGCTTGTTTTTAAAGGTCAGGCTTTATGAAAAGCCACTGTACACATGTTAAGTTTAATGGTGTGATGTTCAAATAAGGAGGGGTTGGTCCAGAGGCTTCTACATGGACTTAAACGTAGGTCTCACTTTTTCCAGTAAAGTTACCATGTCACTCCACAAGATACTGCTCCTTACGCTTAAAGCTCTGCAGGTGCTTCAGCCCTTTCTGTAAGCAACAGGCACGCTATTGCCGCTGTTATTGAAGCCTAATGCATTAATATAGCAATCGTTTCCCTAGCTCAGTCACGCCTGGTTAAGAACTGTGTGTACTGACCTTCTCCTCTATTTTTGGGGGAGTGTCGGACCTCACAGCTTATGGTGCTGGTGGTGGTTTGGTTGGAGAGCCCTGTTTGCTCTACCTGTAGTGCATGCAATTAAGCAGAAGTTCTCCCAAGTTGAAGGTCCCAGGCAGCAAAGAAACCTTCTTGCCTAATAAATCCTGGAGACCAATCTGGCCAGAAAATTTCTCTTTTATGTCTCCTTCAGTTGTAATTTGAATTTTGATTACTTCAAGAACTTTGTATAGATGTACATTTCCATTTGTGAATCATGACATCATGGTCATAAGACTATGCAATCTCAGCTGGGTTTTGCACACAGAGACTGTATTTGGTTGTACAGATGTTTTCAGCAAACAGTTATATCAGAGATATCTTGTAAGAACACTTGTTGTAATTTGTCTGTCTGGGTGTTGGGGTTTTTTTTTTTTTGCTTCCCAGCAAGATAAAAGAACTGATTTGATGCATAAAAGGAATGTTGGTCCTAAAGCAATTGTTTATTATTTTCTCCAGGCCAGTATGAGAGAGAAAATGCATTGGGTTAACAGCAGTTGACTCATCTGCAGTCTGTTTTTCTTCAGCATCGTCAGAGTCTCTGAACTTTGATCCAGTTCTTCTTATTGAAAAAAAGGATAACACCTGTCTCATAGAATTAAGCTTTTTGGCTCTTCCAGTGAAAGGCTGAAGAAGAACGGGACATTTTTGTTTATAGTTAACATTTTGTTGCTCTCATGCTTTATGAGTACTACTGAGTGAGTATGAAGTATCTTGAAAGAGTGTAAGGGATTTGCTGCAGCAATAGACATATTTAAATAGAAAATAGGGAAGAAATCAGCTGTGTGTGCAGATTTCATGGATGTTCTTTAAAATTACTATTTTAAATTTATTTTCTGTTTGTAACCCATTTTTAGGATAACTGCTTTAAGAACAGAAGTGTAAGTACGTGAGTTTTATGCTAAGTCATTATGAAGAAGGCAACTTAGGAAAACAATTTGAAGCTGAAACTCATAACAGAGGTACATAGTAGATGTACTTCTTACAACCACCTACTTTATAAGCAGAATTATTGGCCTCTCTATGAATGCATTTTTCCAGATTAATAGTATTAGAAGCTCGGAAAAGATGCTTAGCTTTTGTATATGGGTGTAACTTTGTTGCTCAGCATATATTAAGTGCCTAATTCTGCTCTTCTGAAGTCATTGGGAACTTGACTGTGTATAAGATTAAGTGCAGCTATGAAGCTGTTGTGTGTATATTTAAATATGTGTCTGATGAGACTCTTGGAAGTTAATTCTACCCTTGTTATTTGGCATGAAAGAACCAGTTGTGCTCAGGGTCGCATCACAATGAAAGAGCCAAAATGACATGCCACTATCTAGAGCCCTCACCTTAAGGGAGCTCACACTTACTGTTTTCTTTTGCTGGGTGCTAAGTCATGACAAACTCCAACAAGCATGTAGCATATAATATCAGCTCAGTCTAGTCTGCAAATGACATTAACAGGGCTGGAAAAAATTGTTTTCTTTGATGGCTGTTTTGGTTGTAGTTCTCGCATGGGCATAGTGGCTTTTGTAGCTTAAGAGCCCTTTTACATGATGACATCTCTATAGCTCAAACTTTGAGACAGGATGGCAGAAATTGAACAACCTTTGAAAATTCTTTTGTGCGTGCTGATTTTCAAAATATTTTAATATTAAAGCCTTTTCTCCTTCTTCTGCAATTGTATTTTTTATTAAGAAATAAGATGATCGTATACTTTTGGCAAGATTTTCTGGGAGAAGCTGCCTGCAACTGATATATAAGCAGATCTTCAACCCCAAAATTGGCACTAGACTGTCTGGGATCCAAATGAGGTGCAGATCTCGTTCAGGGCCGATTCTGCTCTTCAGGATAATTGTGTTGACAAAAGCAGTCTCATTGATTAGGGATTTTAACAGAAGCTTTAGGTGATTTTTAGGCAGCAATAAAAATGTGCAACAGCTGGAAGTGCACCATAGGTCCTTTTTAACTTATGTGGTCCCAAACCACAAAGTGTAGTTGGATAGCACAAAGGCACGCTCTGTCCTCATACTGCATCTTGCCCTTTTGCTATCCCTGTTCTTATATGCTTTTTCTTGTTTCTTGTCTTTATATTAAATCCATGCAGGTTTAATATAAAGAGTATTAACATAAAAGTCCTATCCAGTCTAGGAAACCAAACATATTAGAAAGCCTGGTGTATTCATTATCACTTTCATTGCCGTCCAAAAAGTTATTTGATGGGGGGGGGGAGAAAGGATTTTTATCATCCTGTATTTTTCAGTAAATTTAAGCAGAAAATACTGCAGCTGAACTTCTAATATACAGGACAGAGGAGAATACTGTGAAGATCCTCTGGGTACCGCAGAGAGAAGTAAAAGGCAGGAGAGTGGTAGAGGCAACTTCTGGTTTTCCTTGCAAACGAAAGGTCACGTTTACCAACTTGGAAATGCTTTGGAAAAGTAAATGATTGCCTGTTCATAAATTCTAGGGCCATTTTGGGAGCTTTTTAATAGGCTATGTAGTGTACTGCCTACAAGTCATTTTTGCATTCCAACAGGATGTGAACTTTCTTTTCAAATATGTATTTTAAATGGTGCCAGAAATGTACTTTTGTGTGTAGTAGTATGAGTGATGGGAAAGAGCCTGTGTTTCTGGTTTGGAAGGTAACCATTGCAACCCTGCTAGAAATACTGTGTCTGGGAGCATACATTTCAGCAAAGTTGCTCCTCTGCCCAAACTCTGGAATTTCAAGCAGATTTTCCCACAAGTTACGGTTTGATCATCTCGCTTGGACATTAGGCAGATGTGGCCATTTTGATGCTGTGCCCCCTTCCAGAAGCAGAGATCTGCCAGAACCCTGGTTCAGGTAGGTCAGACCCGCGGAGCCTGGGAGAGGATGCTCAGCTGGCAGGTCTGGAAAGGGCTTCTCTTCTTGGTCTAGCGGAAACTGGGGCCTGTTGACCTTCGGGCTACGGTCTGAGCCTGTCCAGTAGCAGAGCGGATGCTATGAAGAGACTTGAGTATCATGATTGGGGGAGGGATTTGAATCATTCAGCTTGTTGCTAATTTTCTAGATTTATGATGCTGTTCTTGTATAGTTGATGATACAAACTAAGCAACGACTGTAAACAGATGACAGCAATGTTAGTTTGACAATCAGTTTGACAGCATTTCAGGATTTTTTTCAGTTGTTAGGCACTGAAGCCTCACTGACACAAGGCAACGCACCATATTTACTCACGTAATGGCTGCCAGCATATACAGGCTGTCTAGAAGGTGACCTGTTCCTCAAAACCAGGAGAAATGGATGTGTTTGGCTTTATCTCGGCTTGAGATGAGATGCCTGCAATGGCTGCTTCCCAGAGTTTGGGAAGAGGGGGGAAAGGAACGGATCGTAGGAGTTGCAGCCATGGTATGAAGAGGTGCAGTGGTCTCAAGGTATCTCCTCCCAAGCTCTGTGCAGAAGCGTGTCTCCTTCCAACTCATCTGAGCCCTGGGGCATGTCCCTGGCTCTAAGTCGAGGACTTGGTAGGTTACTAAAACAGTCCAGATCCTTTCTGGTTGAGCAGTTTAACTGGATTAACAATAGCTGTATGGAGGATAGCTCCAGCAGCTGTACTTTAAAGAAATTCGGGATCCTATAGCCCAAGCTCTTTAATGCAGACCATGTTTGTATTTTTTGTTTAGATACCTTGATAAAGGGGTTCTGGTTTTTATTTGTGCTGTTCTGAGGACTCCAGGATGAAAAGCTGGAAGTATAAACACATCTGGAACTGGAATTCCTTGGGGTCCTTGAGTCAACCTGTTAGAAAACAGGAGGAAAAAAGATCTTGTCTTGACTGATGACTTACAAGAAGATTTAGAGCCTGCAGTGCAATGCCTCCACACTTTTCTGGTACCCGACCATGTTCAATTCATTTCATTAGGATTTTAATTTTTTCAGCAGTAGCCAGTATTCAGCTCTTCGTTTTTCTAGGCAGAGAATAAAATCAGATGCTTGACTTCAGTACTGAAACCCAATTTCTATATTCACTTTCATCATCTGACAGATAATTTGAGCTTGGCCATGAACATTTTGCATCTACATTGGCGTTTTACAAAGACAGACAACACAATTACCCACAATCATTTTTTCTTATTAAGACAGAGGAGAGGGCAAGTTCATTTCTCACTAGTGTAATTCTGAGATTTTCTTTTAACAATCAGAGGAGCCAGGAGGAAAGCACAGGAATGTTTACCTCAGAAAATGAAATTTATATCACCTTAGTGGGAAATTGAACTTTGATTCATGAAAGAGGAAAAGAATCATGTAGATGTTTGCTTCTTTGGAAGTCATACAGGGCTGTGTTGGATTTTTTTTTTTCTATTGGCTAATTAATGGCAATCTCTTAATAACACACTGAACACTGATTTCTCTCTAACGAGGTGAAAGACTGTAAGATGGTCTCGTAGTTGTCTCAAAGTCCAGCATGTTGCCATTGGAAATTATCATTGCAAATACGAAGTACAGAGCTCCTGTTGGGCTGATCCCCACTCTGTTAGCCCTTCTGAGCAAGCCACAGCCAAAACCTCGCTCACTTTAACCCATGCTCAGAGGTGGGATGTGAGCAGGCTTCGTCAGGGACAGAAAGCAGTATCAGCAGGAATAAAAGCAACTTTATAGCCTGGTTCTCTCCATGTTTGTGCCACTTGAGAAGGTAGTATTGTTTAATGCTCTGCCCAGCGGTGTCCAAACAGTATTTTATTGTACCAAATGGACCTTGGCCAGGATTTAGAAAACAACTAAGAAAATATGATCAACCATATCCAACATCTTCATATAGTAAGGACAGTTTGTGTAGGAGAGAGGGGACAGGCACGATAGAAGATAGAGCCTTGCATTTAAAGCTTTGGCTATTAAGACATGAGTGTGAAAAACTGGATTATACCTCTCTGCCTAAATAGTGCAGATCAGCTGGAAGAAGTAAAAAGGTAGAAGGTGGACCTGTGCCACCAGCAATAAAAGTCCATCAGTCTGTTTGGTGGAAGAATCTCTTCTCTGCCATAACTGTCCTCCGTTATGGGGAGGTTTGGGGTTGTTTTTTCTGAAACATCTGGTTCACTCAAGGCAAGGGAAGATCTCATTGTTTACACAGAGCGGTTCATATTGCGAACATAGACACTTTAAAATAGTAGCTCTCTCTTTTGGTATGTTGTTCATGGAAAGGCTTGCTTTCTGGCATGAAATAAAAGGGGAAACTGTGAGAAGCAGCTAATTATTGAAGGAATATTAATAGAGGAATGACAGCTTGGACACCCCCTTTCTCCCTGCTAGGCTAGGTTGCTAGACTGAAAAAATGGAGCTGACTGTCTTTATTTGAAGTGTATTATCATTGCTAGTGAGTCACGAACTCCTATAGAGTTAAAACAGTACAAATCCTGTTATTTCAGGTGGTTGTGTAAACTGCTTAGTTTCTGTGTGATTCTGCCACTCCTGGTAAACACAAGGCAGAGAGGGGAAAGGGAATAACCACCCCTTGTACTCAAACCTTCCCCGGTGAAATTCTACTTTTTTTTTGAGGAGAAAAAACCCCACTCATCTAAGCATGAGTGGTTTTGTTAGAAAAAAAACCCATACAAAATAAAGTCACCTTTTTTCCCCCTTACGTCCACCAGAGAGATCTGTGAGGCCCTGAAGCAAGTCACCGGCAGGCAGGATGGACTGTTTGCGAGCTAAGAAAAATATTTAAAGGCTGTGTAAATATACAGAGCATCAGTGCATAAACCCCTCCCGGTAACTAGATGCTGACTTTCTGTTCACTCCACAAAAGACTGAAAATGAGGCATCTGCCTGCAACAGAAAAAGAAGAAGAGGTGGAGACAGCTTGCTGTCCCCATCCCTGCAATACTTTCCCATATGAATCTAAAATGCTCTCACTAGGTTGCCGTCACAGCTTCGACTGCCACCAAGTTCCCATCCCGTGTCGCTGTGGGCAGCTGTGTTGGATCTAAGCTGAAAGGCCGGGCTCTGCGAGGTCTGGCAGGGGCAATATGTGCTGCAGAGAGCTGCAGGTGCTGCACGGAGGTGTGCCCTTTGCAATTAGTGGGTCATGAATAATTTGCATTTTTAAAGGTATTTTCATTAATATGACACGTGTCAGTGCAGATGTCTTCATGTGTTGGTGCCATCAGTGAGCTCTGATAATTTGCCAAAAGGAAACGAAAAGTTGCTAAAAATCTGTAACTTTTCAGAAGCAAGGTTTTTTTCCCCCCCCAAATTCCAAGAACAGACTTCTCAGTTTTTGCTTTCAATAACTTTTCATCCATAAAATAACTTTTTCAAAAGCAAAAAGGGTGGTGAAGCAGACAAGCTTATGCCGATGCTGGGAAGGAAAGAAGATCAGTCTTGCCACAGCTCCTGCAAAGCCCCTTCTGTGTGCAGAGATGGGCTCAGCTGTGTATCTCTTTGCGGGGGGGGGGGGGGGGGGGCGGGGGGGGGGGGAGCAGGTGATCTCAGATCACTTTTAAAAGGAAGGTGGGGTAATACGCGCACATTATCTATTGGTTAATAGTTGTTCTCTTCTTTACAAGTAATAAGCTGCAAAGCAAGAAGGGACAGGTATGAGAAAAATAATTGGGAGCTCTTGCTTTTTCCCAGATGAGTCAGTCTTCCTGAGATATCACCTTTGCCATTTATGCAGATGATCAAGAAAAAGAGCAGAGATTTAAAGAAATACTCTCAAGTTCATATGTAGATCAACCATACTTTGAAACCTGCTTCACACTGCCCTTGCTCGTGTTCCCCAATGCAGCTTTCGCGCTGCAAAAAAGCTTAAGTTACTTATTTTTTTTTTAAGGCAGTTCTGGAATTGGGCCACAAAAAGTGGGTCTGGATAAGCACTGCCTTGCATGTTTTAGGCTATGTCAAGGCCCTGTCACCAGGAATGCTTAAGCATCCGTAGGGAAAACACCTACGGTGTTTGTGCCAGCGCTGCAGGCAAGAACACGATGTGAAACGC
The DNA here is from genome assembly GCA_009819775.1 of Phoenicopterus ruber ruber. Classification (NCBI taxonomy): domain Eukaryota; kingdom Metazoa; phylum Chordata; class Aves; order Phoenicopteriformes; family Phoenicopteridae; genus Phoenicopterus; species Phoenicopterus ruber. The sequence goes on along the minus strand of CM020216.1, from coordinate 59,894,420 downwards.
TGGGCTGAATTGCTGATGGTTTGAACGGGGTAGTTTCCCATGGCAGGCAGTTCAGGGAGATGTGTTTGCTTTGGGGCACGGGTAACTGCATGTATTGTTCCTGTTCCTCACCGTGTGCTGTGGACTGTCTTCTGCCCCGCGACTTTTTCTCTGCAAGTCAGAGGATAGTGTTAAGTGAGGGCAGAATTTGGTTTAATAACCCCAAGTGCATGGCCTGTGGCACGCCCCTCATGCTGTCATTCAGAGGGAGTATTCAGAAAATCATTGTGTATGGAGCAGTTTGCAAAGTACTTCAACTTTCTTTGTTGTAGCGCTGGAAGTTAGAAAGGGAACCGTACGGTACTCCGCAGGAAAATTCACATTATTCATGGTGTAATGTCAGCAACGCGTGCATATATTGGAGCCCCTTTGACAATTAGCAGCCTTGATCAGCTATGCAAATCAGCCCCACATGCTATAATTTGGTTTGTTTCTGAGGGAGAACAGAGACCAGTGGTGAGTCTGTGCAAGAATTCTGTAGGATTTCTACATTATTATTCTCTTCTCACCCTGCTTGGTCCATCTGCATCCTGGCTGGTACCACCCCGGTGAGGAGGGAGGTGAGGGTGGTGGAGACGGAGGTGACAGAGGTGGCGGTGTCCCCAGGGACACTTAAACGGCTCTACCGTGTATTTTGGAGAGGCTCAAAGAAGCCATAATTTGCACTGACTTCAGACTTCCTAATTCCCATTGGGCCTCGCATGGGCTGCCTGTGAGCCGTATGTGAACGGTACCAGCAGCAATAAAATCTTGGGTAATACCTGACATACAGCTCCCTTGGCCCTCGCTGGGCGTAATTCTGATTCGTAATGAGAGGCAACGTATTTATTGAGGATGGTTTTTGTCCTATCAAATTCCCAGTGCTGCCCTGGGTAGCAGCCAGCGATGGCAGAGGAGGACTGTGCCTGTGGGTGGGAAAGCCAACGCTTTCCTGTGTCCCAGCTGGTTTTGTTACCCTGCTTTCCTCTCATCCCCCAAAATGTAAAAAGCAGACTTGAGCGGGTGACGGATCCTGGTGAAAAGTCCATCCCCCGAGTGGGTGGCTGGACGTTCCCCCTGCGTGTAATGTTTTGCTGCTTGTGGTTTGGATTTTTCTGTTTACAGCCCAGAAGCTGACGCAGTGGCCGTGCAAACCCGGGCCCGAGTTAGCACGTGCCGGAGAGCAGCTGACTGCACCTACTCCGGCTGTTCGCCGCCCCCTCCCCTTCCCAAATCCTGTGTACGTAACTCAGTATGTGAATTTAATTTTTTTTTTAGTATTATTTTTGATTTAACACATCTGGGGGATGCACTGTATTGCAGCAGAATGCTAGCGTCTCTGCTCAGCCAGTGCGTGGCTTGGGATGGCAGGGCAAGAGCTCCTACAGCCCGTGGTAACCTTGACTTCAGCCAGCCATCACATTCGGGCAAGTTTCATCTTGGTCCGTGAGGCTTACCTGGCCTTGCGTCACGGCGGCTGAGGCCCAGCCCTGCCTGTCAGGAGCCTGACTACACGATGAACCGCCAGACGGCTCTCGGCACCCTGCGGCGGCCGAGAAATCTCCCACCATGGCCTTTTGGGGCTGGAACTGGGAATCTAGCGGAGTGGAGTGAGTTGGGTTCGCTTGGCTTGCCGCAGAGGGTCTTCAGTGGCCCCAAATAAATGTGAGCTATTATAAGAAAGCCAGGGCTGTGATGAAGGATAAAACCCAAGCATTTTAGTAATTGGAAAAGTACTTGCAGCAATTCTTTAATTCTTTTTTTAACAATACCCGCTCAGCATGACCGGTGTTGTTCTTTAGAAAACAGCGGCCCCGCTTTGCTGTGGGGACCGCCCTTGCTGCCTGACGCTCAGCCAGCTCCGGGGGCTGATCCGGGGGCAGCCCCGGCAGCACTGCCGGAGGCACCGGCAGCTTGGGAGCTGATAGAGGCGTCACGGTGCAATTTGGATCCTTTGGGGTCTGGCTCCTGGTTGCGCTCCCCGAGCAGAAGTGTCACCTGTCCCCTCTGCGACTCACTTGGTGTCCACGCGTTTGGAGGCTGGGGGGCTACTTCTCACCTCCTTGCCATCACATATGACCCCAGCACCTAATTTTCCTTATAGCTGCCATTAGGAGAACCATTGACCACTAAATGTAAAACACATCCTAAAATATGTCTGTCTTAATTTTTTTGCGTATTTTTTCTGTTTTATTTGTGGTGGGGTTTGTTTTTTTTTTTTTTAATTTGGCTCGGAGAACCAAATAATTCATCATTTTTTTTTTTTGTCTGATCACGAGGGAGTTTTTACTTGTGGCTCCTGGAAATTGGCACTTCACTAATGCCTAGCACTTTGCAATTTTAAATATTGGCAGGGATTCACTATTAGTGGTCACAGAGGAGATTAAACACCTCCTGAAAGTGGATAAATACATGTAGACATTTTAATAAAGCGATAAGGCACAAGGCCCCACACATTAACAAACAATAACTGCACTGTTAGTTATTAAATTTACTCTGGGTAAATTTACTCTGAGCGTGTCACAGCCCTGATTTTCAGCTTGCAAGTGGTTTTGGATGGTGCAGATAACAAGGCAAAAGGATTTTGCTTTTGAGGGTTTCTGGATGATGACGTCAAGCAGTGGGAAAGGAAACACTGTTGGCTCTGGGACGGGCACAAAGACGCAGGAGCGATGCCCCCCGGCCCATGCCAACCTACCCGGGCTGCAGCCCTCAGGCGCACATCTCACTGCACAGTAAGCTCCTTCCTTCTTCGCTCCTGGGCTTTGCTTTCCTAAAACAAGACCCTTCTTCTTTTCGCCTTTTTCTCTTTGCTATATTGAGAGAGGCTGGGGGAGAACAGCCTTCTAGGTCACTGCTTTCTGGCTGCTTGTTTGGAAGAAAGCAGACTGCAGAGGGTGGGCGTTTAAAAGAAAAGGAAAAGCTGAATCTCAGTGGTAAAATGCCAAGTGAAAAGATGAAATCAAGTAGAGCCCAGGATGAAGAAACACGTAGACAAAGCCTTGGAGGTGTTAGCAACAGACTGATGGAGACTGATCAGAAGGGGAATGGCCCTACTATTGATGACAGGGACTTTTGTCTTTGCAGAGTTTTGGCTCTTCAATACTGTGTCCTAGTTTAGGTAGTGGTGGGTGCATCTCAAAACAAATGATGAGACAAGATTTGCAAGATTGTCATTTCTCCCTCTTGCTTTTGAGATGTTGATGCTCATTCGGCCTTCAGAGTAGCACGTGCTAGGAAGAGCTTATCCTTTCTGACGTGCTTCTTTTCCCCACACGGCGCTGCCCAGCTTTGAGTGGTACCCGAGTGCATGATAAACTACAGGATAGTTTACATTATGGGCAGTTTCATCACTTTTTTGACTCATTTGAGCATCCATTTTAAGAAGGAAAGCAAAGATTAGAAAGCACATTCTGGTCATGTGGTTCTTTTAAACAGTGCCGGCTGCTGTAAACCCGGGTGCGCATTTTTGGAGCAGGGAGTGGGAAGCACCGGGGCAAGGCGCGGATGCTGGGCCAGGTAGCTGGCCGCACTCCTCTCCCTCCCCTGCCCCCATCGTGTACCGTGGATGCACGTCCTGATAATTGCATAAGCAGCCCTGTGTAACATCCTCCCTTTCTCCCAGCACTTAAAACCAGGACCCTGAGAGCTCTGCAAAAATAAGAAGGATTTCATTTCGATGGTGAAGACAGATGCTCTCGCTTTCATCCAGGAGAGAACGTAGTCCCAGATGCCTTCGGTGGGGATAAGAGTGGTCACACAGGCTGCCGAGTGCAGGAAGATACGACTGCCAAAGAAGTTGTTTTGACTGTAGCAGAGAAAATAAAATGTGAAAGCCATTAAGGAAATACAAGGGGGAATTCAGGGCTGCTGCCCTCTTAGAGGATAATTTCTTACTGGAAGGACCGTTTAATCAAAACTCCAGACCCACCAATTATCTTAAGTTAGGAAAGTTATTCATTCTCCGTTCTGCTGTAGCTTCACTGGTACAACGTATGAGCACGCTTATCTTGAATTTAAGGAGTTTTTATAATGCTTCGTGGCAATGAGACTAATACTAATTTTTCTTCTTGCTCATAACTTTTAAAAGTATGATGAATTTGGATTTAATTAACGGGATTGTCTTTAAACTGTTCTTACTCTTACTTATCTATGTGAGAGATGGAAAACTGGAATAATTTTGCCCCGGTCAGTGGCATTGTTTCTGTTTTGACGTGGATGTAACTGAGAGCAAAATCTGATCATCCCTGAGAAAGCCATCATCTGCTAGTTTAAAAGGAAGGCTGGAAGCTCAGTGGGTTATGGGGAATATTAATAATAATATTTGATCTGTCGTGCAAATCTCACAGATATGCTTTATTAAGAGATAAGACAGGGTTAATTCAATTAACAAAAAGGACTTTTTATTTTGTAATTTTTTTTCAATTCATTGAATTTGACATGGGTTTTCAGAAAGCATAAAAAGAAAAGCTCTAATTCTGTAAGTCTGGGGCATGTGGTTCATTTTATACATGTATATGAGCTTTCCTTCTCCCTCAGGGGAGAGAATGTCTTCAAATGCACATTTTTTCACATTCCCCTTTTAACGCAGCTTGATCCTACAGATAAATCACTATTCACTGTTTACATTATCATTGTGGAAAAGTTTGTGAAATTACAGATTTGGCAGCATGGTTTCACAAACACCCTCGAATAGGAGAGCACCGTCTGGGAAAAGTGAAACGTTTTATTATGAGTTGGGCTCTCAGCTTAGATGTCTGCAGTATCTGCTGAAACACCTCCACCCCCTGAGAAAGACAGGAGTAAGACCAATCTGCCAGCACTTATGGTATCATCTTAAAGTCTCTTTTACATTTTTTATTTCAGTCGTAGCCTGGGCTACTTTTGGCACCGTTAGTATAAGAGTTGGATTTACCTCCTTTAATTTCTGGCGATTTTTAGACGTGGGGAGATGAGAGTATTAACCGCGCGTGAGAGTGGTGTCTCAGAGCAATCAGGCTGTGTCGCAGGTGTAGCCCTGCGGGTCTGTCCTGGGGGCACCGCGAAGGGGACAGACGCCACCACCCCTGTTGTTAGAGCAAGCGGCGGTGCCAGCGAGAGGTTAGTAAAGGATGCAGAAGTCGTTGGTAGGATGCGACATCGGTTGCACTCCAGAAATATTTTGTTGCTTGCTGCTCAGAAGCAGCCGGTAGGAAAGAAAAAAACCAAAATTGGTCAGTAACATCGCAGTGAATTTTAAAATGTTTTCATCAACTGGTATTGAAAACAGGTTTTTTCCTCCCTGAAACATGGAGAAAAATTCTTTTCACATAACACCCTGCAAATAATACAAATAAGAAAATTATGATTCTGATCTTCCACTTATCTCCCTCTAATTTGCAACCAGCAATAATGAACAGCCTACTGCATGTGGAAATAGCGCCTTATTGCTCCCCCTGACCTCTCTGACCTTGCCTGAGACAACATTTGCATTTGGCTTACTGAATACGTTTTGTTTTTCCGATAAATATTTGGTTTGTTTGGAAAAAAAAGCCCATCAGGTTAATTGTGGTTAATAGTTAGCCAAACAGTGACAGGTAAGTAAACAGAGCTTTTACAAACAAGGTGTACGGGAGGTAGCACTGAGTATTTTCTGAGGCATTGCAGACAGGTAATTTATCAAGTACAGCTCATAGAGCCTCAGTGACACAGATGTGACTGGTTGTTTTTTTTTTTTTAATCATATTTGCCCTTAAAAATTAACTTGGATTTAAAAGACCAACCTTCCTTACTTCTCTGCAAAGGGTGTGAGTGCCAGAAACTTGCATTGATTAAGAAGGAAATGAATCAGAGGTTAACTCCAAATTGTGTCAGGTTGGATTTTGCCAAATGTGTTACATGATACTGGAGACACACAAGATGTTTAAGTGTATGTTAAAAGGAGCATGGGCAGGAGAGTGTCTGTAGGAAATTAATTCTTGATGGAATTTCACAAGCTTAAATCTTCACTGAGAGAAACATATCATCTCCACTTTTCCTATCACTTCCCCATCACAGCATACCCAGGTCAAGCTCGTATGACATATAGTTTAGAAGGAGTAATAAATAGTTCATTTAAAAAGCAAGCAATTTATTCTGTCATCAGGCAATCATGACTCTACAGGCCTATGCAATAAAATGAGGTCCCCATATTTTCAAAGAATGAAGCAAGCCACACAGCAATAGAACCTTTTTTCTGCCCTTGAGACCACGCTTAGCTTCAGAAAGTGTTTTGAAGGAGAGGAAAATTAAAGTTAATAAAGTAAATAGAAAATAGTCAAAAGCTTTAGTTGCGTTAGCAAAGATCAGCCCTACCAGATTGTCTTTCCTGTTGAGATGGTTGGGGTTTTGCTTTTGTTCTATTTTAGGGAGATAATTACTTACTTGGACTTCAGTAACCCAAGTAAAATAGTGAAACGGTGGAAGTTACTATGTATCTTGAAGGAGCTGAAGTGTAGTAGAAGAGTTTAAATTTGCATGAAGAGCTGATTAAAGAGGACACAACAGATCGTTGTGGATGTAAGTTTGACCCAGTGACATTTCACGATGGAGAGCTGAGAGATACTGAGAAGGAAGGGGAAGGCCTGGATGGCATTTAAGTAGAATTGGAGAATGCTAAAAAATGGAATAAAAGTTAGATAAAGTTGCACAGAATGCAAAAGTACATACTGACTCTGTTTTAAGCTGGAAGAACAGTGGAGCCCTTGTGTATATGCAGAAAATAAGGATACACTGTGCAGAAGGTTCCAGTAGGGATAAAGCATTATTACCATTTACAATGCATTGCTAAGTCCTCTCCAGGAATACTGTGTACAGTTCTGGTCCCTGGCTTAATGGAAGATGGATAGTAATGGGAAGAGATATAATAAAAGGAAAATACACTGATTTATGAGACAGGGCTGAAGAAGTCTGGCTAGCTGAATAAACCGAATTAATCTGGGACTTGGTATATGCATTGGAAAAGATAATACCAGACTGGGGAACAAGCTACTTTAACGTAAAGAACAATGCTGGCACAATTTATACAAATGGTGTGAAAGGTAAAGCCTGAGTTTAGGCTGACCTAATTTGCTGAAGCAAATTTCATAAATGTCAGAGGGGTGAAGGTCTGGAGTAACCTCCCAAGAGGCACGAAGAGCCCCGCTGCCTCGCTGGAGCTCTGTGTGTCTCTGGAGGGTGGTGGCATGGCACTGCTAAGCATTGCATGGGGAACCTATAGGAATGTTATATGTCCCTATAGGTTCCAATGGATAAGTAATTTGCTTATTAGCTATCACTGGTGTCATTCATTCCTATTAATCTACTACTTGTTTCTAAATTAATAAATCACAGGCAAGTTAGGTCTCATTATAACCCAGATGTTCGTAGTGAAATATGATTTATGTTGTGTCTCTATGGAAATCTTTAGCTTTCTGCAAAAAAGGGACGCAGTATCCTATGCAGAGGGGAGGAATAATTCTCTGGGTTTGCTTCTCTCTCCCCGTTGACTGCAAAGGGTCTAGCGACAGCTCGTGTCGACGAGTCCTTTGAAAGCAACTGTGTCTGCTGCTTCCTTTTCCCCGGCACAGGTGATCCAGCAGCACCCAGTCAGGAGGAGCAGTAAGCTTGGGGCGTGACGTGGGGTTTCTGCCCTTGCAGAGGCAGGGATTGAGCCCTGCCGGCAGGGAATTGGTGGAGCTTGTGTATATTTGCAGTACAGTCGGACTTGATGTTTATTTGTCGAACGGCTGGCATAACCATAGGTGATCTCTTCCTCTGTCTGCAGCGCTTTGCATGTAATATCACAGCTACGGTCCTGTTGGCCCTTCCAAGAGGGGAAATACCTCATTTGCTGTCCATGGCCACTTAGAGTACACATTCATTAAGGCACTCTGTGCTCCTGGAAGGTGGTCAGAGGAAGTGTCCATTTTTAACATGCCATGTGAGTGAATCACTTTGAGAAATACCTCAGTCTTCAGGAATATTTGTAAGATTGCGAAATCGAGACGTTTCCTGCAATTAGAAGGCTCTCAGAAAGCATATGTTACATGTCAAAGCCATATCATAAGCTTACATTGTAACTTTTGACCTCTTAGCCCTCTTGAGCAAGAGATTCCCAGGCTATTAAATTGTCTTTATTGCTCTGTCATATATTTGTAGCATGTGTTCAGTAGTAAATACCTCATCTCATAACAGAACTAAAGAAAATCCTGTGCTTTCCTCAAAAAAAACCCCAAACAAACAAACAAACCCCTTTTCTTTTTTTCTTAATCAAGACAGGAGCATGACCCTAGAGGGAAAAACACTGGCTGAAGAATTCACAGTTTGTTTTGAGTCATGGTATTGTGCCATAGAGGATAAAGTACATTTTTAAGTCACTGATAAATATGCTGACTACTTTTATTTGGGAACACACTGTTACATAGTAGTGGTAAGAAGTAATTATTGCACTTTCTAACTCGAGCATTTGTCATAGAGGACCATAAAAAAACCCCCTGTAATTTCCCCCTTCCTTTTCTTCCAATAAGGAAAGAAGCTTTTCATGTCATAGCAAGGAAATAGTTACAGCATCTGGGTTATGTGATGATAAACTCCTGTGGAAATCGAGACAGCGTTGGTTTTCACTCGCAGCCGTGTGTGTGTTAGTATCATATATAGCTGTAAAATATATTGAGTCTCTGTTCTTCTTTCTGAAACTGTTCCAGAGCACTTCCTAGCACACTGTGTATTCAGCATCGGGATTTTTGTTATACAATTGGAGGAGTGTTTATGCATCTAATCTGGAACTTTAATTGCTCTGTATAAATTAAAGCTGATGACATGCATTCGTTGAAAATAAAAGAGGAAGAACTGACGGCGGCTCCATGGGGAGACTCGTGTAAGCGCGTGCACGATTGGGAGTTTTTGCTTGTTACGGGGTCTGCGCATTAGCACCCGAGACTTTATGGGAGAGCGGTAGGCACTGTGCACGCACAGAGCACGGGGAGAGCTCGGAAATCAGTGCACGGTGCTTATACTGCCTGCGTGCCCCGGGGCGGCCCTGAGGAACATCTGCCCAGGCTGCTGGAGCACGGCTTTGGGTGAGCAGCACCGTGCTGAGAGCTGTACGCGCTTCCCGAGCCTGGGCTGGGGTGGGACCCTCCGGGAAAGGGGCACAGCCCTTTGGGGTGTGCTGCCTGCCTCCCAAAACCAGGCTGTTGGTGGCTGTGAGTTGTTAGCGCTGGGGTCAAGCTGGGGTTTTGCGCGTTTGGAAGATGTCGGCTTCTTTATGTGGGTCAGGACATGAGGCTTCATGTTAGGAATGGAAGGCAGGATTAGGATATAGTTATTGCACTATTTCCTTTTTGGCACTGGGCTGTTAGGGTGAGACAGAAACTTTTTTCTCCTTTAAGAACTGCAGTCCTTAAGAGAAAAAAAAAAAAAAAAATATATGTATCAGCTCAACAGGATATAAATAATAGCCTATTGCTGATTTCCATTGTTGCAAATTTAAGTCTGACCTTGCCTCTGCAGTCTGCTCATGCATGTGTTCCCTGAAAAAGAGATGTATTAAAATGGGATAAAGAGCATTTAGCACTATCTGGCAAAGATAACGTGCCTAGCAATGTCTTTTTGACAATAAAACACGCTTTCTCTCTGGCCAACCAAACTCCATGGGAGTGGAGGTACCGTGGTGGGAGTAGGACTGTCGCGGTGTGGCAGTGGTAGCTCTGCAGCCACGTGCCTTCATGGGGAGTATTGATGGGGTCAGTGAGCAGGGACGCCAGGGGCTTGTGATGGTTAAACAGTGCAGAGCTGACGTTGTAGCAATTAAGCTGTTTATTCCCCACATTCACTTTTCTATTTTTAATCATAATCAGGTGTGTGTATTCTCTTTGTCTATGAAATGAGAATTTATACTTATCTTCTAAGCCTGGGAATTGCAAGTTTAGTCTCACTTTTAAATACTTCAGGTAGACTTATAATGTCTTCAAGAGGCCACTTAATATATTATATATAAAAAAATATATGTCTGTGTGTATGCAATGCCGTGGGGGGAAAAGGCAAGTGGAAGGAGTTGCTTTGAAGGAGTTCACAGTACATTTGGCGTGGGATTATGCATGTCAGTGGCTTCCAGTCTTGCTCAATATGCAGGCACCTACAGTATTTCTAAGGGAGATGGGGCACAGACCTGTGTCTAGCAATGTAAGCCTGCTTTTCATTGTTTACCTTTCATGGGCATGAAAATAGTGCAGGGACTCCCAGGGACATGCAGAGCACAGGTTGAAAATCACTGGTGAGGAAGCACTTTAAATGATGCCTTGGAATGAATGAGATAATACACTTTTGCAGTAATAACCACAGAGACCTAATAACACGCCTCTACTAAAATACAGGCAAAAAAAAAAGTTTCCAGTGCTCTGTCTGAGAGATGTGCATATTTATTCACTGCTTTTGAAATCCTGTTACTTCTCCATAAGTTTTCACATAATGCCCATGATGAAAAGCTTTCCATCAAGAGATGGCCTTCCAGTTCTGTGGTATAGGGTGTGATTACTTATAGCCAAGGTTGGGTCTAAAAAAGAGCTTAAAACCAAAAAGAATGGAGTAAGGCAGAAGTTTCAAAAGCAGCAGTATTGCCATCAATGCTTTAGCAACTTCATCTTTACATGGTCATTGATCTAGGTCAACACAGATTTTCCACCATATGAGTTTTTTATTTTTGAAGCATAAAATGTGTTTTACCTTGCTGATGGAAAGCCAAATTTTGAGATAAACACAGTTAAATGGAAAAAGGAGAGCAGACAATTTTGCATGCTTGAAGGCCCGTGTTATTAGGAGCAGGTAAGACTGTGTTTGCTGTTTATGAGCATCCCCACAGTTCTGGGTAGGATTGCTTCCTCCCGACAACGCGAGCTCAATCCTGAGGTTTCAGAAAGCCAGTGTTTCGCTGTGTCCCAACATCCTGGAGCACATCAGTCACATCATGCGAAGTGCAGTTGCAAGGATTGTGGGACTCCTTCTTGGAACCGTCAGCTCCAACATGCGGAGAGAAAAGCAACACCCTAAAAAACACATTGGAGTTACTGTTGGACCCACATTTTCTTTTCTGCATTGTGTTAGTAGCGCATTATCTGGAATAGATGCACACTGGCAGAGCTTCTTCCCGCAAGGATAAACTGTATTGCCGTTTATTGGGAGAGTTCAGCAGAGTGTAGCAGAAACTTTCCATAGACTGTTTTGAGACTTTTAATGGAAACTTATTTTGACAAAGCTCTGAAAGCACTCAATAATTTTTGTTATGAGATCTGAGAGATAAAACACAAAGCCCTTCTATTGGAGGCTGCCTCGTAAAAGCAAACCTGGTGACAGCAGAGACATCCCATAGCTGTATAACATATTCAGATCACAAGCTCGATTTTCCCATGGCTTTTCTCAACTCCTGTACTAGAACCTTTTGGGAGCTTGTAAGCTGAGTGAGGATGTGATGCATCTACCAGCAGCTGGTTTCTATCTCTTCTAAGCCCATCTTTCTTTTTTTTTTCTTTTACCACTATTATTTTTAAGGCTGTGTTGCATTCTGCTTAATAATGAGGAGACTGCTTCAAGGTACTGCAGAAGTCATTTTGGAGTGAGATAAGCTCTTGGCATGCTCTCATGCAGCACCGATATCAACACAGTAATTTGGTGTTTGGGGCAAAATTTGTGCTCTTGTTCCTTCAGAAAGTTCCTTTATGAAGGCATAGTAGGTTTGAAAACTTAACTTTTCATAGCAGAACTTCCATCCATGTTTGAGCAGTACTGATGTGTCTTAAAGAGAAGACTTTCAAAAGCCAGTTCTGATGTCTACCTCCCACTGCGTGCCGTATAACTTGGGTGCCAAACTCCTATTCCTGCTATTGAAAACCTCTGCCTAAATTTTGTAACGCAGACCTTTATTTCTAGTCTTGGGAAGAGGGCTGTTTTGCTTTATTTTCCTGAAACTGGACATCCAATCCAATGTAGCACCATGGTCTCACATTCAGCACTACATCTATTTCCTAGCCTGTGGAAGAAATAGCTTGATTTGTTCAAGATGGGTATTTGTTTCCAAGTTTTGGGGGGTGAAGGCAAGGGCAACACAAAGCTGCTAAAACACAAAGCCACTCTGTTCTCTGGAGCTGGTAGCATTTCATCGCTTGCAGCTAGGTGATTTACTGGGCTCCCAAGAGCTGCTGCAGCTCCTCCATGAAGCGACAGATAGCGATGGGAGACTGGCAAATGCATCAAAGGCAGCCAAACAGACTTACGGCTTTAAAAACTTGCTAGGTGTCATTTTTCCCAGATAAGGTGGCTCTGGTTTTAGTAGGGCTTATCAGAAGTTACTTAACACAGGAGCAGCTTCGCAATGGAGTGGGAGAGTTGGCGGTATGACGTGCGTATTTGCTCAGAAGGCAACTGTTTTGCAATTTTGGAAACTTTCTGGGATGCAGTGGCCAAAGCCAGATCCTCCCGAAGTTAATGTCACGTTGCAGAAAACTAAGTGTGATTTCTTTTTTTTTTTCATCTGAGGTTCATAAGTGCATCATTTTTTTCTCTGATATTTTTAGTACTCAGTAAAAGTCCTTGAAAGCTTAAAGATTCAAGCATGCAAATTCTTAGAGTGGTGGATCTCAAATCGTAACATTGCTTGCTTTTAATATCTTCCCAGCTTGTTACTCCAACAATTCTTTCTTTCTTTGAATTCCCACGTAAGAAACAGGCTAGAGAAAAATGTGGCACCTCCACCTGGTGTACCAGAAATATGCCAGAATCTTTAGTGGGAGAATTAAAATCACAAACTTCTCACAACAAAAAACTGAAGGCATGGAAATGCCAGGGACACGAAGTGCAGTGGGTTTCTTAGGCAGGTGCAGTTCTATTTTGGAAGGTGGGAGGCATCCTAACAGCGTTGGAGCGATTAGTGTGTACGTGGTGTACGCACTTGCAGATGAGCAAGGGCCATCCTCCTGCAACAGTGCCGAGGTGCCTGCAGCAGTTATCCCGGTGCTGGAGCTTACGCTGGGGTGTTCCTGGCTCTGGGCCCCTCCATTTTCTTCTAGAAAACAAAAAAACCCGCCTCTGGCTTTGTGGAGGATGGGACTAAGAGCCGGTCTGCTGCTCCCCAGCACGCTGTTGATGCACGCAGGGAAAAGACGGGCGTTCGGCGGGACTTGCACGCCCGCTCTTACCCGCCCCTTGCCTGTGGGTAGGCGATCGCTTCACTGCCCCGGGACCCAAACTTGTGTATGACAGCAAGTTTCCAAAATGCTGTAATATAGTAAAAGACAAAAATCAATTCTTTCTAGTGAGAGAGTGTTAAAATGAAGAAAAAAAAAAAACAAAAGCCAGCAGATTAGGAAAAAACCTCTGGCTGTTAAAATACTTGAGTGCAATCTTTTGCAGCAGAAACGTTGTGGGGATGGGGGAGCAGATGGGAACAGGGGTGAATGAGATCAGTTTTACAGTCAGGCTTTCAAGTCTCTACATGAATTCTGCTGCGCTAGTAAAAAGTTTCTTTTTTTTTGTCCCCCCTCAGGACATCTTTGGCAAAGATAAGCACAGTCCAACCGACTGCTACTGATAACATTTTTACATTCTGTGCTGTAGTTTAGGTTGTAGCTAATTTACCAGCTTTTTGTATTAAAGGGGATGTTTATTCCCTCCTTTGCTGAACTGATGGAGCAGTTTCTTTCTGGCAACTTTTTCTGCAGGGAGTGGAATGCGTTAAAGCAGGTTTGTGGCGTTTATGTAAGGGTGGATTTTTTTTAATCCTTATCTGCATGTCGTCTTCTGGATTTTCATATTTGCATGTAGGGTTTTTTTTGTGTTTGAAAAAGCTGCGCGGCGTTTTGCCTGCCTCGTTGCTTAGGACAGGTCCACGAGGAAGACAAAACCAGTACCGTCCCTCAAACTTTGGGGACAAAAGAGTTGCAGAATCAAATTTAGCAGCTGCAGTCATCCTTATCATGATTTTAAACTGCTCACAACTAAACAGCTGCAAATTCTGAGTATATATGAAATAATAATTTGACCTGAAAAGACTGGTACAGGATGATGCATCAGTTTTTGACAAATCTGTATTTTCATTCTTTTCAGGAAAGAAAATAATTTCATTTACCCATCTGTTAACATTTCTTTTATTAGAGTTTTCAAAGAGAAGAAATAAATAAGGGATCCTCAAAAGTCTGCCACAGTAACAGTTGCTTTGTAGGCTTTTGTGCAGCCCATCATATGTATGGACCTCAAATACTTTACACAGAAGCACAAATGTTTCTTTCAAAGAACTGGAGAAAAAGAAGCACAGAAAGTGGAAGGGCTATTTTGGCAAGGTCAGAGAGAAATAAAACCTGTGCCGAGGCCCTATTCTATAACCCATCAAAACACAAGATAAACCCCATCATCACATTTTCTGTGACCTGTGCGAATGGGTATTATGAAGATACAACTCTGAGAGCATTAGCAGAGGTTTATCCAGGATAACGTTATATTTCTGGAGTTCAGATTGCAGAATTTCTGGGCTCAGTACGAAGCCATGGAGCAGTTTCTTTGCAGACGAGGGTGAAAGAGCGTGAGGAAGGCTGCCTGCCTTCCAGCTCGGGTTGCATGGCAGAGGTTAACCGTGCAAGTGAAGAGATGGAGAGGAAACTTTTTCAGAGTTTGAACAGCATGTAACATACCATAATCGTGCATTTCAAGTACCTTTTAAAATGTTCAAACTTGTTTACATTTCTTCACAGAACTAAAATCTGGCATTAAATGTGCCTGAGATTCCCTATTGCTAAATAAGACCAACTCTAAAAGCAGTCCACTTGCTGTAACATGCAACGTTTATAGTACCAACGACTAAATTCATTTTTTCTTCCCAGACTTTTGAAGATAAATTGGTCTCCATCTTCAAAACTTACCCAGGTGCTGTTAAATCACTTTGTGGCTTTTTAGCTGTGCTTTCAAAACGTAATTGTAGCTCTTCTCCTTCCAGAAAAAAGGGAGGTAGAAAGTCTATTTACCTCATTTATTGAATTTCACACAGTTAAATTAAGTGAAATAAGAGCTTGATTCAGATCCCATTGGTTTCAACAGCAGTCTTTCAATTGACTTTTAGTTAAGGCTTAAATGAAGATCAGAAGGTGATCCAGAGCTCATTTACATTTAATATGCTCTTCAGCTATTCCTTTTAAACTTAAATATTATTGGAAGCTTTTCAAACCTAGCAGCGTGTATTAACTTGCTTGCTTGTCAACATGTGCGAATATCCAAATTTCTGCTGGAAGCCCTAATGTAAGTGTTAACCGTAGCATTCATTCCCATGAAGCTGGAGACAAGCTTTTAAAGCTTTTTATCAGCTTTTACTTGCTCTTTGTAGTTAGTTGACGGGACGTTTGCTACGTTAGTACAGATAACTTAACAGTACCTTTATTGTTTGAAGCAGCAAATATTGTTTATCTTAGTTCTGTTTGCATTTTTTGTCTTGTTTTAGCCTCGCTCGAGCAGACGATCTCATTCCTAAGGGACAAAATGTCTCCTGGGGAATTTTGGGGTACAAATCCTTCTTTCTGTAGCTTTCCAACTTGAATCTGTATGAGGCGGGAACTTGCTATAGTTCCTGGCTTATGGACCAACTTGGGAGCAAGCATCATGCAGTGATGCAGCTATACGGGCCCAGAGGCTCGATGCAGCATCTGCTGTGGTTGCTGGCAACGCTTGCCGTGACTTGAGTGGGCAGAACCGCGCGCAGAAGTAGATGTGGTTATCGTGGAGGTCGGCACGCGTAGTTCAAGGCACTGAACAAAACTGGCACGGTTGCTGTTGTGTTTTCAGCAGTTCTCCAGATATATTGCAGTCTCTAGAGATGTCAGTCTAGTCATCCCAGAGAGCTACGTATATATGTGTATGTGTACATATATATTTATTGGTAAAAAAAAAAAGAATGTGTTGCATTTGTAATAGCAAGCTTTTAGTCTTCTACTTGGAATCAGATGTAAGTGGTTTCTCTTGCCCTTTTTGAATCAGTGTGTGACTCCTCACATAGAATTTACACCTCAAGGGATTCAGAAGTACGTATATGAGCACCACGGCTTAGTTTAACATAAAACTTGATTTAATATAAATAAAGAAAAACATGTGATTTCTTTTCATTGGAAGGCACAAATGCAAATACGCAATTGCAGTGTCTTAAGAAATCCCACGTGGTAAAATGTTCACAGCATAGTTTAATGCTTTTAAATCTCATTTCTCAAATTAACTCATTCTGAAACAATTTTAAACAATTCGGTGCTGATGTAACTAGAAACCAGTCCCACATTTTCATGGGCACACATCTTCAGTTTCTTTTTATTGTGCTATAAAATCCTGCTGCTTCATAGATGTTGCCAGAACAAGCAACAATGAAGAATGTAATTTCTGTAGATCACAGAGCACAAGCTCACGTATCTCTTGTCATCCACTTGTTTTTCCCAAATATCCTGACGTAAATCTTGAGGTAGCACGCTCCTGCCACGCATGTCTCCCCAGATTAAAGGCTCGGTGAGCCATGCCCGTTGTCGGAGGTCTCTCGGCCGCTTGCTGCTGCACTCTGGGCAGGCTTTTTTCACCACTTGCAGCAACACGGTAATACAAATTTCACCGTGGATGCCAAGAACCGTTACGTTTCTCCAGGCCATTTCCCAAGGCCTGAACCTTGTGTGGATGGGGCTGCGTGACGACCCTTCTTCCGCTCCAGAGCTCTGCCCGGCGGATGCATACAGCTTTTTTGTGATGGGTGTAGTAGCTGTGCCGGTGCGTGAAGCTGGAGGGCAGGAGGGCTGCAGCCACGGACTGTTAGCCAGAGGCTGTGCTACGTGGTGGGCCCATCCTTGGGGGAAACCATTGCAGGGCACGGACCCTGCTGGGATTGACACCGGGGTCTTTTGCACCTTGCGTGGTCTTGTTTGGGGTTGTCTTCCACAGTACAAGACAAACTTACTTTGGACAATCTGTGGGTTTCACACAGTATAAAGATTTCACACGGGCAATGCTTTCTCTTGAAGGACCCAGCATAAGAGGGATGGCAGTATACCACCAACTCTGCCTTTTCTCCCTTCCCTAATTTCCTCCACAGCAGTTTCCAAAGTCTCGTTCCTCTCTGTAGCGCTCAATGGTGTTTCCCTGTGCTGTATGCCGCTTGGATGTCTAAGCTGCAGCAGTTTTACACCTTAGAGCATCCACCTTCAGTCGCTCTGCTGTACATAGGGAACTGCGGGCCTAAAAATGGCAAGCTATGGCATGAACTCATCACTTTGCCCATCTGGTCTTGATAGATTTGTAGGGCCAAGCTCATCACCCTACTCTGTCAGGCTCACATAGAGAAACTTGGGGGGGGGGGACGGGACGGGACGGGACCTCAAAGTTGATGTTGACTTCAAATAACACAGTCAGTGTGGCCTGAGTTTCTATAAAGATGGTTAAAAAGCAGGGGAAGGTGCCTGTGTGGTTTTCTGTACAAAATTTATTAAGTGGTGTGTATAAAATTTATAAACTGTTGGTTAGCATTTGTGTATATATGTGTGTATATGTTTGCATAGCAGTTGATAGATACGGAGTTTCCTTATTCTTGGGTTTTCCTCACTAATAAATCATGGGAGCAGCTCATTATTTGAGTTCATTGGTGATTGCGCTTGCAATAGACCTAGCCATTAACCTTCAGCAACAACTCAACAGAGAAAGCCCCACGCAAGCTCTTGGTTTCATTTCTAGCAGCCTCCCCAAAGGGTGCCAGCATGAAGAACAACTCGGCAGCAGCTCCCCAGCTGCTGGTGAGGACATCTTGGGGACCTTGACTTTCCAGCCAATGCTCTCAATAACTAGCCTGCAAAACTCCACGCAAAGTCATACTGCACCTAGCCGTTGGCCATGGGGTGGGGACACAGGCCAAAACGCAGCTTGGAGAAGAGTTGAAGCCCGGGTGGAGCATCCTGGTGCAGCTGAGAGCGGAGCTGCGCCCCACGGCACCCGCTTTGCCGGGAGAGGGGAGCCCTCTAGTGCAGAGGCCGCCGCTCTCGGGCGTGCCGGGGCACCGCCGGCAATTAGTGCCGGCTCCTGCCTCCCCTCGCCCGGCATTTTCCCGCTGATGCACCCGGCGGCTGCGGTTTTCTGTTGCGTCAAGCGATGCGCTGGTCACCTCTTATTATCCCCAAGTCCTTTTCAGGGTGATCGCATCCCAGCTCCCTGTTTTCTGTCTAGTACGTGTTCTGCAGTCTTTGATGTAAGACCTTCCCTTTGGCTATATTTCAAATAAATGTTGTTCAGAGGGCTTGTTTTCCTAAATTATACAGACCAGCCTGTGCAGGTCACCGGTCCCTCTTCATTATTTAGAACCCCAGGAATGTTTGTGTCATCTGCCCGCTTCCTCAGCAGTGATTTTATGTCTTCTTACAGACCACTGGCAAAGCCATCAGAAGAAAACTGATCTAAAACTGGGTTATCTTTCAGTACCCCACCAGAAACACCCCCTCTATTGTTTACCTTTAGAAATCGACCTTTTCCCAAATTGTAGAAAATTGCAAGGTGACAATTTCCATGTCTTTGAAATTCTGCTGGTATTTACAGAAAATATCAGTATACCCCCCACAGTTGCATCCTAAGGCATTTGGAGGGGAAAGCTCAAACTCTGGGCTAGCCCACCATATCGCTGTAGTTGCTCCAAATTTACACTGGCATCCGTGAGAGAAGAATTTAATCCCTCATCCAGTTCACATTGAAGCCAGGGGAAAGACTGACTTCAGCACATCCCGGTCTGGCCTTAATCTGGAGGATTAATGAAGATACATGCTGAATTAAATAATGGCAACAGAGAAGAAAAATAGAAATATTACCAAATTATATTGGGGAGGGGAAAAAAAAACCACAAACGTGGGAATTAATAAGGCTGAATCCTTTGTTGTCAGAAATTCTCTGACTTTGGAGAGGTCTTCATTCAGGAGCAAGATGGTTTGTATATGATTATTTGTTCTTCCAGGTGAAGGCACTCACTAGAAATCAGGCCATCCAAATGTCACACTGCCTCCATCCCTCGCAGTTCAGGACGTGACTTTTGCCACCGGAGAGCTGGTCTCCACTCCTAACCGAAGCAACGGAAACTTAAAATTGGATTTAGCTGGAAAAGTTGCTTTCGTCAAGTAACTAGAAATAAGAAACCATCTGGGAAAGCTTTCCCTTAAGGCATATTCTTTTCCTCCACTATGGCGTTAGTTTTTGGTCACTTTTGCAATTACAGTTTCCATCTAAGTATTTTTAAGAGCTCTGTCATTGTTTGTTCCCAGTGTGTCTAAAAGTTGGAATTAATCTCAGTAACTGCATTACTCTAAACCACACTGTTTGAGCAGGGATTTAGTACAGCCACATGAGGCTGTTTTTCACAATGTTTTAAATTATTTGAATATGTGCAAAAATTATTATCTTCTGTGGCACTGCCCGAATGCTGCTGCTGTTAAGCTGAAACTGGACTTTGTAGGCATCGTATGTGTTTGCAACCACTGTTCTCAAGGGAGAACGTCTGCCCGCGTGTGAGCACTGTTTGTACTCCTCACCTGTTTTCTAGTTTTAACTTTCCTTTTCGTAACTTACCGCAGCAGATTTGGTTTTCTTTTTGTATCACGTGGACTTTCCTTTCTCTTGAAATTCTTACTCAGTATGTAAAACACAGTCAACCCAGAAATACCAAAATTTCTTCATCACATCTCTCTCTCATGTTGAGGAACTGGTGAATATAAGAAGTGTTTCTATTTAAATGGTTAATCACATATAACGTGATGTCGCTTTCTTTTTCCAACCTCTGACATTTCATACCCTGTTTTGTTTAGGGAAAGCATTGCATGGCTCTTTCTATCAGAAATGAGGTTAGTCATGATGACAAATGTCCTGTCTGCTCTAGTACTTCCTTGTAAGCTTAAATGTCATTATTTTGATCATTTGACAGTACTAGCTGCACTTTTCTGATTTCCACAGTAGGTTATGTGGATCAGTTCAATAGCTGTAAGGGAATGCTTTTGAGGTTGGTTAAAAAAAAAAAATACCTGATATACAGGACCTGCCCTTATTGCTGATGTACAGATTTGTGCTTGAATGACACAAGGATCTTCCTTTAATTTCTGAGGCCCCATTAGGTGAAGGTCGGCGGCAGCCCTGGTAAGGGGGAAGCCGTTTTTCTCCTAGGGAGGAGCGTGGAGGCGCAGGGCATGGCCAGCATCCCCCACGTGTTGTGCAGGGCTGACCCGGGGGGTGCGAGGGGCAGGGTGTTGGGATGGTGCGATTGCCCATACAGACCCATGTCGAGCAGTATCTCTCACAAAATAATTCCAGTTCACTTGAAAGTTTTTTTTTCCCCCCACGCTCTGGTTGAGGTGAATTGGTTGTGGGCAGCACTGATGGTAGGACACCGAGCGCTGTTATCTCCCCTGGCCTTCAGAGGCAGCTTTGTATCTGAACTAAGTGCCTGGGAAGGTACTGCTCTTCCATGAAATACCTAAAAAAAAAAAAAAAAATCAAAAGTTAAATTACTGCCAATGAGTGAGGAGAGAGGAATATTTATAAACGTGCTGGCAGATTAAACAAATCTCTCTTGTCTGCAAGTTTTGTGTTATTGTAATAATGGCTGGAAAACATGCAGAAAAAGTATATAAATTTATTATGCCGGGTCACAGAGAGTTATAAGTGATATATGAAGCATGGAAATGGACTTGCGTGTCTCTGAAATTGCCTTTGCGAGTTATTATTTTGATGTGTACGTCAGAGCTGAAGGGAGACTAATACAGGCTAAGCGTGGACGAAAACAGCTGATGATTTGAGGATTGGTGGTAATTTGGTTTCAAAGCATTCTCCGGGGTTTTTCTCAAGTCTGGGACAAATATGCGTGACAGGATTGGTACTTCAGTAATCAGAGATTTTCTGGGGAAGAGATGAAAACAGATTTCACTTATATCAGGGCAATTGCTGCAGGGACCACTTTGTTTAATCTGAGCTTGTATGGATTTGGGAGAATACAGTCGCTTAGTGTTATGGCTGGATGGATGCATTCTGTCTCCCTACCATCACTCATGGAAAATGCCATTTAGGAGATGCGTTGGTTTCACTCCACTTCTTTGGGTTGCACAAGAAAAAAACAGGCCAAGGAGCAGGGCCTTGCAGAGGGTGAACACGTTTGCATCACCTTTAGGGCCAAGTTTGAGGCAGAGAAGGGGAGCACGCATGTCTGGGGACAGAGAGAGGATTTTAGTATCCAGGGCAGCCAACCCTGCACTTTTCATAAGCACTAAAATTCAACGAGTTTGCATCTATCAGTACAGCGTGCCTCTTTCTTCAGCTGTTTGATCGCTGCTGTCTTATACAGCACCTGACATTTTGGCTCATTTCAGCAATATCTGCATTTTTTAGGCTGTCTGTTGATGTAATGCTGTAACTGATTCAAGATCAACATTACTTTGGCATTTAGGAAGCGCAGCATGTGCGCTGAGAGCAACTTCGTAGAGAAATAAAATGCTTCACGGTGGTAATCCCATGCAGCTGCCCTGCAGACTTTTTGGGTTGCCTCCACGTCACAGGGGTGGTGGCTGGGGCTCTGGAGGTCCGGTGGGTCGCCCAGGCTGGGGCAGGAGAGCCCCGTGCTTCCAGCGGGCAGCCCAGCTCTCAGCGCTGCTGCAGACGGCAGCCTCCTGGGACATCCTCTCTGTGTCAAAACTTTCCAGACTAGCTGTATTTTTATTATAGTAATGTAACAGATAAGAGCAAAGCTTGCGTCTTTTAGGGATCAGCCCGTGCCCTGAAGTGCAGATCTGGATCTCAGCTTTTCTACTGGCCAGGGACATTCTCACTCTGGATTTTTGTCAGGAAACTTCTCCAGTTTTTTTTACTCTCCTTTATAACTAAAATGTGCTGCAGCCATGCGTAAGTGTCCACGTGGGACATACATTACATACTACCACGTGCATGTGATACATATTACCACAGCCCCAGCAGTACCACAGAAGACTCCATACCCACCACTGACTCCTAAACCTGGATAGTGCTGGCTTTGCTACACGTTGAAACAAAAGTATATAATGAATGTATGTGGCATCAAAATCTGTCCTTTGGAGGGCAAATAGGTCAAGCTCAACAGAGGTTAAATCATAATATAATTCATCTATCCACTCATGCATGCACAACCCACTTAAAACTCTGCAGAGCGAGGCGAGCACCACATTGTCTGTGCTTTTCCCTCTGGCCAGAATGGCATTCACGCTGTAGTATTATATACAGATAATTATAGCATGTATCTTTTCAGAACACAGTTTTCGTAAGCGAAGAAATTACAGGAATGGTATTATTCATCACATGCAAGCAGGCCATTCTCTTTTCTTTCAAAATACTCTATTTGGAAAATTATTCGGCACCTTTGCCTGAGTTCAGTGACGCTGCTGCAGGCGTTTAGCTTGTTTTGTTTGATTCGGATTTTATTTGCTCAGCATATACTGCTTATGACCCAGGTTCTCATTTGGTAAACACTGCTGTAATGAAGTTCACTTTTTGGATGTACTTAGATCTCTTTGCAGCAAACAAGGATTTGGCCCTGTATCTCTTTGAGCAAACAAAAAATTGTGCATGAAGGGGAAAGCTCCTATAGGGTAGTCTCACTGATGCTAGCCATATACTGTTGAAATCTTAACAGAAGCAACACATTTTCTTTTCCTCTCCAGATCTTAACTAACATCTCACCTACATCTTCTGTTTACTGTGTAGAGGATGTGATGAGCCTGATGGAGGGGACAAGTGGTTTTGCATGTGGCTTAAGACACCTTTGGTAGAGAGCCATCAAAGCTCTCTCTACTCGCAGAACAGGGGAAGAAAGTAGGTCCTGGAGGAACAACCTGAAGCCTCTTCGGAGCTCGTTACGTCTGGGTTTCCCTCTGCAGCTTCACAAGCTGGCGAGCTCCTTCTTCTGGCTGTTTGCTCCTGCCCCGCTGCTGTCCTCAGAGCAGTTTCCAATGCAGCAGTTCATGGGACACCACGGTGAACCAAACTGGCGAGCTTTCCTGAGCTAAAAATACCCTCTGTCCATTTATTTATTTATTGTTCTGCATTATTTGTAGCTTGGATCAACTCTTTGGCCTGGTTCACTGAGTGGCCCCATGGGAGCGCGAGGAGAAACAGAAGAGTAACCATGCCCTCCGTCTGCTATATCAGCCGTGACCTAGTAAGCAGTGAAAAAGTCTGTGTTTCTCAGGACGGCTGAGCCAAGTTCAGAGCTCCAGCGCTTGTCCGATCCCGAGGGAAGCACATTCAAGTGTGTGTAGTTTCTCCTAGGACTTGTTTTAGGGAGCTGGACTGTGCAGTGCAACCAGTGCCAAGCCACGTAGGGTCGATGGTGGGTATGGGTGGCCAGGAGGAAACCACTGCAGAAGGCTCCTCCTTCCACCCTTTCTTCAGTTCAGACGTAGCATAAACACTGCAGCTTTTGCATAGGGCCTGTGTCGAGTACCTGGGCAGATCTTTGCTGTTAACACCGGGGATGCAGCAAGAGCATCAGACCATTTGTGCACCCTGAAGGCCAGAACAGGCTGACTTACATGTCTTCATTTCTGTGAGCAGTCTAAACTGCACCTGCATTGTACTTGAGTGCATTTCAAAATCACACCGTCGTAGAGATCAAATCTGAGATGCCTAAACTGAGCATCCGAGCTGAGGTTTTGAACTGTTGAGAATCTTTTATCATGGGCTTTTTCCTTCGTTGGAGGATAGCATTGTTTAAAATTCAAGATGGCCTCTGGGAGGACTCTGACTTTTCCAATCAGTGCAAAGCCTCTTCACCCTCGTCCCCAACAACAACACATTTTCCAGGGCAGTCGAGCATATGACAGTATTTCTAACTTTCTGCCTTCAAAATGCGACCACTCCACAGAATAAGACCCCTCCTGTGACTGGTTGATAATTTGTGGTCCCCGTACTTGAAGCAGAAGGCGGCAAACGCAGATTATAAGCATGAACAGGTTGGAACAGTGAAGTTGGAAACTGGGACAGAAAATCCTGCTTAGGAATTTCTCATCCGTTGTAGAAATTCAAGTCAAATGTAAAAAGGGTCATTTTCTACACTTGAGGTTCATGTAGTAACAAGCGGCTTAGATGGTGCAATCACAGCCCCTGTTAAACTGTCCCCATTTACTAGCAGTTGCCAGTCTGATCCCAAACACCATAATGTTTATCTAGGTGTATAATGAGAAATAACTGAGGAATGTGAGTGAATAGCCTTGCTTTAAACATAGACAAAGAGTATTTAATCTGTTATCACTGTAGCTCCTTAATGGTGATGACCACACTGAGAAGTAACACGTTGAGCGAATGGTTTTGACGATTGATAAGTGTGTCTTTATCACTGGTTATTGTTATTTTTCCAACTAATAAAACATCAATTGTTTGGTAAATCTTCAAAACATGTCTTCTTATGTTACTAGCTCCGAAACTTATTTCCATCTTTGCCAAGAGTCTTTGTTGTTTGCTTTATAGCACCCCACACAATGGTGTTCCAGTTTGTGACTGGTGTTTCTAGCAATTATGGCTCTACAAAAATATAATTTCATTTATTTTTTTTCTCTGAGTTAACAGAATGCAATTCTTTCAGTGTCTTATGGAAAGCTATGAGGTCAGGCTTGAGTTGCATTACAGCAACGATGAGATAAAGGTCTCCTTTTGCTCCCACTGAAGAGCAAAGTTGGGCTGAAGCTTTCCACCTGGAAGATGTTGTGAAGTCTTTTACCACATTGCCTTCTGTATCTTTCTCCTTTCCTCTGTATTGGCATAACACAGAGATGTTTTAATTTTAGTTATGTAGGGATAGGCCAGGGAGTGACTGGATGAGTATAGAGTTTCTGTGGCGTGTGTGTGGTGTTTTTTTTCTTTAAAGTAATTTGCATTTTGCTCTTTAATTGCAATTGAATATAGTGGTGATAACTTTTGACAGTTCCTCTAGGTTTGGTAAAGCCGAGTAATAGAATTTCAGGTGGGGACTAATTTTTCCATCATGCCATTACGTTTGTAATCTCAGTGGTGCTCTGCGTGGCACCGCTTCCCCCCCCACCAGCAAAGCAGGCTTAGGTGGATTTGTGTGCCAAAGCTGAATATGCCAGGAAATCTCCTGAATCTATTGTACTCCCAATATGTCAGAGTGGCAAGAGATGTGTGAGCCCTGGAGGTTCAGGTTGCTCTTAAAACCCGACTTGTAGCTTGAGAGGTCTTGCAGGAAACCCCCGCTCCCTCCCACTGAGCTTCCAAGGAGACCCAACACCCCCCAAAGTATTCTAAATGGGTCCTCAGGGAAATCACCTCACCTTTGGTGATACTGAGCAGTGGTACCTGGCAGGGTACCAGTTTCAATAGTGTTTGATGGCACAGTATCTAGTGCTACTTACGTATAAAAGCCTCATCTTGGTTTTTTTTTTTATATAACAGAAAATGATGGAGGGTTATTCCAGCTCTTAGTTCTGGTAAATGTCTGTGCCTGGGAAATGTTGCGTGCTCCCTACGCTATTGACATTATGATCAAGCAAGATAACGTTCTTGTTTCTTACAAATGTGTGCTGATTCTTCACTTACGGTGGTTCTTGTAAAGATGGGTGGGCGACAAGTCTTTACCTTGTACTTATTCTTGCTTTCCTTCATGGAGCTTTCTTCTTTCTTCCACAGTTTGTCAAGGGACAAATAACAAGCTGACCCAGCTGGGACACGTGGAAGACCACTTCACCAGCCTGCAGAGGATGTACAACAACTGTGAGGTGGTACTGAGCAACCTGGAGATTACATACGTGGAACACAATCGTGATCTCTCTTTCCTGAAGGTCAGTCTTTCTTGGCCAGTGTGGCCTTCCCTGCTAAAGGAATCTTACTGCATTTTTTAAGTGCAAAGGATCAACTACCTGTAAAATTCTGTTGTGATCCAAAAACATAGCTAGCTAATGTCAGAGAAATTGCGGATCACAGCCTCGGCATACCTGTAGGCTGCAGGATACGCTCAACCCTACTATACTAAATCAGGTACTTTTGAGAAATAGCTTTTCAAGCACCTGCCAACCTATGCTGGCTGCCATGCAGATGGGTTTCTTATTTATAAATATTATTACATCCTTACCCATTGCCTCACTCCTCAGAGGTTCCCCACCAGCAGAGACCAGGCGAGGGGTACGGCTCTGCTCCCCCGCTGCCAGACTGCCACCAGCAGCAATAGCATTGCACTTTAGGTTATATTTTTTAAAGAAGGTGTTTTACATGCATTAGTTTTGGCATGCCCGGTTATCAGATTATTAGGAGGTTTTCAAAGAAAGAGGCAGGAGAGGAAGTTTTTTTGACATAAGTGTATGTCTGATATCAAGAGCTCTTGTATGGTAGATTTAAATAAACAGGTCAGTCCTCTGGAATTAGAGGAGTAATCTCTTTGTGTGAGCTTTCCTCCTTGGGGAACAAAGAAAGGGAAAAAAAGCATTTAATTATAGTAACAAGCGAGAACATCAGAAAAGAGATGTTTCAGACATATGGGTTACAAATATGATGGTATTGCTGTTTTTCTTTCCCAAGCACAACTTGACCATGGAGCTCCGTGTCCCCAGGAACATAACGGGTCTCCCGAAAAGTCACTAGTGGTCTTCACAGAATAGAAAAATATCCTGAGTGGTAGTCTGAGGGTTTTTCATTTACAGTGATTTTTGTAGGAGATAGAAATGCACGCATTTCACAGTACAAGGCAGGAATTAACCTACATCCAGGGACAGTGCTTCACTTGTCTTGTCCTGTAACTGTTTAGTGCTTAAGATAGAGACAGTTACATGCTCTTCTCCTCTGCTGAGCATTGGAGGATCCACTAAGAAAGAGGCACAGAAGAGAAGAGTGTAAAAGCCTCAATCAGCTGGCATCTCTGTGCTGCCAATGGTTGGAGGCTGGGCAAGTATTCAGGGGAAGCATCACACTTCGTTGCCATATCATACATGCTTGCCCTGTTCTCTTGCATCCCCTAGGCAGCCCCACTTGCCCTTGCTTGGAGACAGAACAGGGGTAAGCTGGACTTTTGGAATGACCCTCTGGTAGCTAGTCTAAGGGTTAGTTTATACCTGCTTAGACAACAAAGTTTTCTATATAGTCCCTTCTTGTTCTTGGATTTATTTATTTTTTAATGAGATTAAGTGGTTTGTCGTTCCTTAAAATTGAAAGATGGTGGGTTGGAGGGGTGGGAGGAGGAAAGCAACTCTGTGAAGAGTAGAAGAGTGCTATGGATTAAGCACCTTGTTTCTTCTGTTGTTCTCCCAGACGATACAGGAAGTTGCAGGCTACGTGCTCATCGCGCTTAACATGGTGGATGTCATTCCCCTAGAAAACCTCCAGATCATCCGAGGCAACGTGCTGTATGACAACTCTTATGCCCTGGCAGTTTTATCCAATTACCACATGAACAAAACCCAGGGACTCCGACAGCTGCCAATGAAACGGCTATCAGGTGAGACGAGGGCAAGAGGTGGAGGCACCTGTGAAGCAAACATCAACTGTTAAGTTATTGGTATCAAGATCCGATTGAAGATCTCCTCTCAAAGTCATATGCCATCAAATCCTGCTTTAAAAACAAGGGTTTGAATGTAGTTTCCCAGTTTCCTACTTGCTTTCCTGCTAGCCAGCCTTCTTCAAAAGATGAAGAAAGTTCGTAATTTCCCATTGCAGAAAGATCCAGAAAATCCTAAGCAGTAACAGTGTGGTGAGATTTATTTGTGTCCCCCAAAATGGCAAAGAAGTATCCACTCATTATTTTGCATTATTTGATTCCAGCTCATACATGTCAGTATTTTCTGTTAAATTCCAGTGGGAGCCGGTGGTATTTGAGTTAGGGTCGTACATGGTCTCTGGCTGACGGTCTCTGGCTGTGCACACCAGCAGTGCCATCTCTGCTGAGTGCAGAGGCCTCTGGAGGTGGCACCAGGCAGAAAGCCACATGTAGTGGCATCTTAGTGGCATCCAACAGCAGCCGACCCTCCAGAACCCGTCAGTCTGAGCCTGGTGTTAGTTGCACCATCAGGAGTGCTGGTGCTGTGCAGATTGTCCTTTTCTGTCAGCGTAGTGTGACTGAGGTGAAGAAATATGTGTTTTATTTCCCTTTCTTTAGATCAGAGACAGAAGACTTAGGCAGTTTGCTTCACTTACCAATTTTTTTCCTTCCATGGCAGAAATTCTTAACGGAGGTGTTAAAATCAGCAACAACCCCAAACTGTGCAACATGGACACTGTTCTCTGGAATGACATCATTGACACGAGCAAGAAGCCTCTCACGGTGCTTGAATTTGCAAGCAACCTGTCTTCTTGTGAGTATTAATTTACCAAAAATGCTATGCGCTCCCCCACGTCAGAGAGAAGAACGAACATCCCATCTTTCGTGCGGTGGGTTTCAGGTCCACCAACGCCTGCATGCAGGGCCACCGAGCCCTGTTCCAGGGGAAGCCCTTTCATTTCTTCACCACTGGCCTAAGATGTAGTTTTTCATGGTGGTTAGGTCCTTAACTCATAGCTCGGTGACCTTCCAAGGAAAGTTTCTCTTGGTTTTAGACAGTACCCTACATATGTGTTTCTTCAAAGACAGCTCAGAATAACGTGCGCTCATTTGCTTTCCAGCAACCTTCTGTTTGCAATATAAGGATCTGGTCTAGAAAACCCATATGGGTACCTTGATAGAGTTACTGTGGGACTTGAAGACTTTTTAGCATGAAGGCCTAAGTTGAGTGCTGTAAAACTCTGGTGTTTTGGACTGCACAGATTATCCTTGCAAAATTAATGATAAACATTAGGCAGATAAATCTGATGCTTTAGATCAGCAGGGAGATGAGCGTATATTTAAAAGTTTGTGTAGCATATGCTTTGAGTAGGCTCAAGCTAGTCTTTCAGCCTTACAAGGGCCTTGTAAAATCCCCAGTCATTTCACGGAAAGGAGAGTTTATTTTCATTTCTGAGCATTTCATTTCTAGCACTGTAAATTGGCGGAAAAACATATTTTCTTTATCTTCTTCCAGTTGCATAACTGCCTGAGAGCTAATAGCCAACTTCTGTGTTGACATATTTTTCTGCAGAGCCCTAGCGTTATCAAGGGGTTGCAAATTATACAAGTCAACACAGGAGTTTGGCTCTAAACACCACAGAAATGTTAACCTTTAACTTTTCAACTTTGGGAAAAAAAAAAAAGTTCTTTGGTCCCGCACCACATCAATCAACTCTTGGACAAGTATTGGCGTTTGTGCAGCTATTTGATGGGCAGAGAGGGGGAGGAAGAATCACGTGTTGTTAGCAGGAAGAATCACTCTAGTAGGAAATGCCTCTTAGATGTAGTGAATTCCAGATTAATTTGCTTAGACAGCCATTTATGGTTTTAATAATGATCCCATAATCTAAAATAAGTTGTTTCTCTGGGACTTTGCTTGTCATTAAGGGAAAGAAAAAGAAAGAAAAGAGTAAGGAGGAAGGGATGGGAAAGAGCCCAGCACTGAACCTTCAAGGTCAGGCAGGGTGTCCGTCCATCCTGCCGTCTCTCCATCGATTGTCCATCTGCTGCATAGTCCTACGCCGAGGAGTATTTTTGGTAGAGAGCGGGAGGAGGCTGCAAAGCAGACAAGTCGAATTACTTTGTGGTCGGAGTAGCTGGCAGTTGCCTGTGAATCCAGTTGGGTTTGTTTTCTTTTTAGAACCATGCAGTTCAGAAACACTGATTTACATGTGGCCTGCAGTGAGCAGCTGGCACATGCTCGGCCGCAAGCCGGCAGTGACTTGCTGTTGCATGCAAACTCCAGCAGAAGGGCCAGCCGAGCTGTAGCTGAGATTCCTGTTCCTGGGAAAAAAATGCCTCTTTCGTAAGCTAGACTGGCTGGGTATTGTGCTCGCTTGCTCAAAGGTGTGGAGAACTGCACGTAGGAAACCAGAGACGAGCAAAGAATAAGGATTTAAGGTCCAGCTCTCAAAATTTTTGAGCACTGGTATATAGGTGCTTCCTCCCCTGATTTATCGAGAAGCAAAGCTCAAGTCTTTGTTTTCTGTGTCTCACGTGATGTTGTTGTCCACGTTTATAGAATGTAATACTCTGCTCTCGTGTTTTAGGTCCCAAATGCCATCCAAACTGCACAGAAGACCATTGCTGGGGCCCTGGCGAACAGAACTGCCAGACATGTAAGCCTGCAGATTAATTAAGAAATAGCTTGTGTGCTCTGACATACTACATTTCTATCTACCGAAGAACTAACCTGTCAAGCGCAAATTAGTGACACATTTCACACTTGTTCTTCTCTGCATCCTGCTACGCTGGGGCTCCTTGAAGCACACCACAGACAGACGTGGCCCGCTTCCCACTCTGCAGAAGCGCAGTCGCGGGGAGAGCAGCCATGCCCGCTCCCCCCGAGTTGCTCCATTTCTGGAAGGGAAACCTCGAGGTGGTTTGACTTGGGTCTGGATTTCCCTGCAGATGTGCTGTTCCTCGGGAGGGAAAAGACTGCAGCTGTGTCCCATGTTGAAAGCTTTTGTCTGTCACCCACAACTTTCTCCCGTTTGCACTTGAGAGCATTTATTCTTTAAGTTATTTTACCATATAAGAAAGAACACAGTAGCTGTATGGTGAATTGTTTGCCTTCCTACTGTTTCCCGCAGAGAGCCATTCTGCAGGCCAGTTAACGATATTTTGGATTAATTTCTACCATTAGAAGCAGCAACATAACCCAGTTTTTGCTGGCTTTACTTCCTCTTTTTGGAATCCCCGTAGGTTTCTTTTGTAAACACAAAAGATGTCACCTTCATGTGGGTAATCACACTACCTGCTGTACTTGGAGGACCTTTGGAAGGCTCTCAGAAAATGCATAGCCATTTTTAATTTGTAAATGGAGATATTTGGCATTGTGAGGTTCTTCAGTTTGGCTGCCTGTGCTTTACTGTAAAATTTTGCAGGTGGGATGCTTGCTTGATATTAAGAGAGCGACAGAAACATCCATTTAGAAGTGCTTGAGATTTTGCAAGGCTTTATTTTTCCTAAAGTAAAGGTTGAGGAGGAAGACCATCTCAATTTGTTTTGCTACTTCACTATTTTCTTTTGCTGTAATAAGTGGGGAAATGCACTGTTACTGATTCTTTGTTTTGTGTAAAGTTCAGTGTAAAGGCTGCTGATGTAAGCATAACACGAATGAAAGCAACGTCCTGTCTTTGGTTTTCCATTGCAAATAATCACCTAAACCTAAGTTTCTTGCTTGCAACTATCAGGCCAAACCTGTACGGCTTCTAGAGCTCAAGGAAAAAGGAACATACAGCTTTTCTCTCTTCATTTAGTACAACGTTTAGGTTTTTCAGTCAGCTCTGCAGTTTGGCTCTTGAGGTGGAGAGTGGCTGCACACACAAAGCTCTTCGCGGGTCGGTCCCTGCAGTTGAGGCTGCGCAGCTGTCCCAGGGGCTTGCGAAACCTCAGGTCTCAGCCCTGCGAGCTTCCAGCATTTACAAACTCTTGCTGGCTTCGGGAGGATGACTAGGAGTGCATAAAACGAAACCGTTTGCAGGCTTTGGCTCTCCTCTTCACGCATTTGAGGATCTGGCCAACCGAAAATGTATCCCACGTTTCCATATGTGGGAAAGTTTGGGTTGATACATATCTTTCTCCTTCAACGAACGTGGGATATTCTGTATGAAATATAAACGCTTGCCATGATATATGTTTCCAGCAGGAAGCTCTAGTCAATAGCTATCAAAGTGACGAGCTGTTTTACTCCCCTGCTGATGCTTATGAAAAGAATGATATCAAAATGCTGTTCGTGTAGAACAATGTGCCTTTTATTCCCCTGTTTCTAGTTGAACGGAGGAGTTGCTATCAGAGAAGCTAATGCGTATTGTGGAAATAATCCGTTTCCTTGAAAATATAATATCTTGCTTACAGGCCTACAAGAAAAATGAAATAATACAGTCTGGATACAAAAGTGTGTAATGGAAAAAGATAGGAAATATGATTTTTAAAAAATCACTGTTATATACCCCATAGTGGGCTACATTTTCCAATAAATTTCTGTTAATTAACAACCATCCGTTTCAGACTTACAGGAATTCCTGATGATATTGCAACTCATTTGTGCCAATTGCAGAGTTGATAACAGTTACTGTAGCGCACAGCCAAAATGCTCAGGGTGCTGTAATGCAGCGGATTAGCCATCAGGTTTCTCTGACGTCTAGTGCCAGGGTCTGGGGATCAGTAATTTTTTTGGAGAGAACAAACAATCCCATTTTGAGTCTCTGGTACAAACACGTGCTAGCCATTAATTTCTGGAGTTTTTTAATTGTTCTGATTATCGTTTTCTCTGCTTTGATATTCAAATAGAGACGATTTCCCAATGCTCAACAAAATGTTGCAGGCAGTTTTTGCTTCCCTGCAAAAAGCTGAATCAGGGCCAGTTCTTTCTCCGGGTTGCTGCACTGGTGCAAACCCTGTGGGAGTTGAGTAATGAAGATAAAATTTGGCCAAGGAATTGAAGCCTAAAGAAAAATAATACAATATGCATGTGAAATCAGTTTGCTGAGTGGGTCCCTCCTCTCTCTGCAAATTTCAGAAATATTTTTAGTGTATTGAAGGGATCCTAACACCACACCAACAATGTACAGTTTCCCATTATAGTAGAGAGTCCTGGCAGTTCTCCTGTTGTGTTGTTTTTCCCAAAGCTAGCACCAATAACAGCAGATTTTCTCAACAAAATGGAACCAGATCCTGCTCTATTGCCCAGCTGTAAGATGCAATGACTCCACGGAGTTTTTCTTGGTTTAGGCATTGATGGCACAGGGACCTGGATGCTCTTTCTAAGCAGGATATCGTTTGCTGGCTGGGACCAGAGTGCTTAGCACCTCACAAGAGCCAAGATAATTACGGGCTGAATACAACCCCTTCTCACCACCACTCACACAAGCTCTCACCCCTCCCAAGCTTTGGCCTTATATAAGGACAGAATACGCATCCCATGGGGAAAATCTAGCACAGATCCTGCACTAGACCTTTTCTCCATATTTCTTGATCTCATTGCAGCAAGTACAGCTTAAACATTCTTCATTCCTGATGTTTTTCCTTTTTTCTTGTGTCTTCCAGTAACGAAAGTCATCTGTGCCCAGCAGTGCTCTGGCCGGTGCAGAGGAAAGGTGCCCAGCGACTGCTGCCACAACCAGTGTGCTGCGGGGTGCACGGGGCCTCGGGAGAGCGACTGCCTGGTAACGATGCTACACCACACCATAATTGCTTAAATCCCTGGCACGGCGAGGCAGGCTTTCAGCTGCATGTCCTCTAGCCTTCTTCCATCCGAGAAGGCCTCTGAGAGATGCTGACCTGGAGGGTGCTCCAGGGTTTCCCTGCACGGGTGGTCAGTGGGAGGGAAGAGGACATGAACTTCACAGCACCCTTAGCTGGTTTTTACTGACTCTGCAGGTGGACCTTCCTAGCGCACACCAAACCAGCGTTAGTGCCTTCGAGAGCCCAGTGAGCTCAAAGTTGTTGCAGAGCAGCTAAGTGTTTGCTGTAGGGCGACTTCCCCACGTAGGCAGGTCCCCAGGTCCTCAGCTGCTGCCACGGTGCAGTGGTTTTCCATGCCAGTACAGCTTTGCCTTGTGCTCCTTAGTGCTAGTCAGTAATAATCTTGGTTTACTAAAGCAAGAACTTGTAAGGGGAATAAGATATGATGGATCTTCACTTTTTTTGCATTCCATTGAACTTCAGACATGAAATTGAGGTTTCCCTTTCTGGTTTTCACTTGCCACAAAAGCACTGTGTTTGAGGGAGCCTGGGACAGTGGAGGGAAAAGGAGCAAATGGAGCTTTTTTTAGGAAAAAAGCCGTCTCATTGCTTTTCTACAAGAGTTTCAGGGGGTTAGTGCACACTGTGGTTTTAACTCTTCCCCATGTTTGCACTACACTTCATTCTGAATTAAGTGACACTTGAGTAATTGCCACAGAAACCATCCGGTCTGGGTTTGGTGTTGTTATCTGTATTCCTGGTCCCCTTATAAATTGTGTGGCTATGATGCCCTTGCTGGCTCACAAAGACGACAGTTATTCTCTCTCATCTGGAAAGCCAGGGAAGAAAAAAGGGGGAAAGAGAGTGATTATTAATTTAATGCAGAATTAGATTGGAAGAACCAACTTGTCCTTCATAAATGCCTGCTAAATTGTTCATTACCTGCAGCCAAATACAATGGCTTCAGTTTAATATTTAGCCAGAAAAGTCAGTAATCGGCAGGAAAGGACTTGATTTGATTTAGGTTAATAAAAAGCGGCCAAGAAAAGTACCGTTTGTCTTGATCTGGTTACTGCTTGTAGGGAAAATTCTTCTGTCTAAGGCATGCAGATTCGCTCCTGTTCCCACGTGAATCCCAGCAGCTCGCCGACAGAGTGCCAAGGTTTCTTGTTCAGAACAAGAAAACCTCATGTTCTCTCTTTTTTCTTTCAAATATTAAACTCGATTGCCCAACCTGAAGCAACCTTTCACCTTCAAAGCGTGAGGGACCATCCCTGTAGCTCCTTGGGGCTTCCCTTAGAGATAAACAGGAAGCAGACGAGCCCATCAGAGTGTTTTTAAAGAGCTAATGTAAAACCATTGTCGCTTTTTAAGGAGAAGGTAGTTTAATGGGTGCTGTTGTTCAATGACAGGCATGCCGCAAGTTTCGGGATGATGCTACATGCAAGGATACATGTCCCCCATTGGTCCTGTATAACCCCACCACTTATCAGATGGATGTCAACCCTGATGGAAAATACAGCTTTGGAGCCACCTGTGTGAGGAAATGTCCACGTAAGTTCATTTCAGGTTGCAGCCGCAGAGGAGGTGGGGCAGTTGGAGAGAGGTGGGAAGGGACCTGTGTCATCCCTCTGTGTTATGGGCCAAGTGAAAGAGCACTTTCTTGTTCTCCTCAGCTTCTGTGGGGATCGGGAACAGGTGAAAAAAATGAGAGAATAGCTGGTAAAGAAGGCAGTCTCTTCAGACTGTCTGCATCCATCACCTTCCCTGATTTTTAACCATTAAATTTTGACTTCTGAAGATTTTTCTCTTGATGGGGAAAAAAAAAATCTTATGAGAATCGTCAAAACAACGGCCACATTGGGATCAATCCTGTGGATTACCAAAGCAGTATCAACTCTTAACTGGTTCTTAATTAGGACTGGTAGAAAGTCATTGGTTTAAACACTCCCTCTCAAGGCCTGTGATCATTGCTTCCTCTACAGATGCTTACTTTTTCTTTCACACTGTTCCATGTCCATGTTTTCTTAACCCATCAAGACTTAAATGTAAGAGAGAGTTTAACATACAGAACTGGTATCTCTTTCTGAGGTTGACCATTGCCCTGCCTGGCCCTTAGCCTGGAAGAGTGAGTGAAGGTGAGGGATCAGAAGTGCCGTGTATTGATCCCGATTATGGCACTGCTGCACAGCCTGACCTTGACAATGTTGTTTTATCCTTCTGTGACTGTTCCCCTCTCTGTAAAGTAGTGATAGCACTGTATGTCCATCTACCTTCAAAGGATGTTTGTGAGAATTCATAATTAATACCTGTACTTTGCTAAGTATACCAAAAGTTCAAAACCCCTTTTTCCTCCTAGTATTGAAGTGCCTGTGCAGCCCCCATGCATTCCTGTTGTATTTCAATGACCTTTGTATCTTTGTTTTTTCCAGACAACTACGTGGTGACAGACCACGGCTCCTGCGTTCGTTCATGCAATACCGATACTTATGAAGTGGAAGAAAACGGTGTTCGGAAGTGTAAAAAGTGTGATGGGCTATGCAGCAAAGGTATAAAAAGCATGGAATAAATCAGTAAGGCTTTGAGATGATAGGTAACTTACTAGAAAAAGTACATGGGGTTCTGACCTTAATTCAGTGCAAATTCAATATAAATATCCAGTGATAGTTTGGAGATCTGACAAGTGGTTTGATCAGGAAACATGGCTGTGGAGCATGCTCTCCAACTGGGATACACCACAAGTACAGTAGATAAACTGTGCGTTGTGTGTCTTGCATATCGGCCTTCTCCTTCGTTTGTCCTTCCCAGTATCTCGTCAAGGGGAATAAAATGAAAATGGGACAAAAAGAGAGAAGGGCATGTGCCAGAGCCTGTGTGCAGAGATGCTCGGACCAGAGCTGCACAGCTGGGCAAGCAGAAAGCGGTTATCCTGTGGTGCTTTCTGAAAAACAAAAGTAGGCAAAAGATCTATGAAACTCGTCTTACAGTGGTAGGTTTGACCATATGGGAGTGCTTTCTGGACTGATGGCATCTCCGTGTTTATTCCCTTCCATGTGATTGGGCTTCCCTCTTCTCCCCCCACCCCCTGACTTTTGTATCGCTCTTTTAACAGTGTGCAACGGCATCGGAATAGGTGAACTTAAAGGGATCCTCTCCATAAACGCCACAAACATCGACTCCTTCAAAAACTGTACCAAGATCAACGGGGATGTCAGCATTCTCCCAGTTGCATTTCTAGGGTGAGTTGCCTGCTGGTCGTTTAGCACTGGAGGAGAAGGGCTAAGGAGAAATTGAGGCTGAGCCATTCTTTTCCCAATTCCTCATTCTGTTTGTTTCAGTGATGCCTTCACGAAGACCCTACCCTTGGACCCCAAGAAGTTGGATGTCTTCAAAACAGTGAAAGAAATATCAGGTTAGCACTAAGTTTTAAGCTGAGGTGTTCTCTGACTGGTACTGCCAAAACACGAAGGGAGAGGAGGGAAATTTTTTAAGCGCGTGAAGAGAAATGCAAGCAAACAGCTTCTGTCTCTGAGCTACCAGGGATCGCTCTTCACAAAGGTGGTCAGCAGCGCCTTGCCAGTGTTACGCCCACGTAACCCATACTGGTCTCCCATCCAAGGTGTGTGGTTTGGCCAGACCATCCCTTCTGCTGAACTGTCAGCCCTAGCGAAGAGTAAAAGCAGAGGAGATCCTCAGCCACCCAAGAAGTATGTGGTGATGCAGAGGCGTGCCACGCTGGCTAAAAAAAGCCAAGTGTGTTTCTATTTGTGGAGAACCTTTCAGCAGCTCCTTAGGGAAGCGTGCTCAGTGGCTTGCATCATCCTTGTGGAGACACCCTCTCCAGCCTGAAGAGCTCGTCCTTGGGGTGAATGTGTCTCCATGAGCACAAAGCGGCCAGCGGAGCACTCAGCCGCCGTCTTGCACCAAGTATCAATTAAGAGTAATTTTGTTCAGCCCATTATAAAAGGAGCGTGACATCAGAGCTGAGTCCACAGACATGACTCCAGTTCCCCTTTTCTTTCTCTCTTTTACCTGTCTGGTTCCCATCAGGGTAGCAATGACTACCCCAGAGCTTCATACAGCAGCCTGCAATTTCTCAAATTCTCCCCCTCCTCCCGAGCGCCTCGGCTGAGCGGGGAAATCTGCTCGCCTTAGCAAACCCACTCCGAGCGGCTGTCTGTTCTGCTCTGTTTCTGCTTTCTCCACAGTTTTCCTCTTCCCCAAGGGCAGCTCACAAATGGGACGGAGCGATGCCTTTCTCCCACAGTGCCAGAGCCCGCAGCCTCTCAGCCAGAGTATCTGCTGGCAAGAGCCGTCATCACTGGCGGCTCAGTGTGGGAGGATGTGCGGCTCACCGACACACTCGTCTCTTACGCTCCTAAGTCCTCGTGGTGGGCTAAGAAGTAAACTGTTTATAAAACGGGGTTTAAAAATATCTCCCCGCTCCCTAAAATGTCATGTTTCGCTTTGAGATTCTCAGATAAGCATAGGGAAAGCACAGGCGCCTTCTTCCGGCACAGGAGGAGCCCGAGGGGGAGGTTCTGCTGCCAATACTGACGGCGGTTTTATTATTATTACTATTTTTTAATCTTCTTTTCTTCATTTCAGGATTTTTGTTGATTCAGGCCTGGCCCGATAATGCTACTGATCTCTATGCTTTCGAAAATCTGGAGATTATACGAGGCAGAACCAAGCAACAGTAAGTAAATCAGAGCGACTGCAAAAGAAACTCTGTTTAGAGCTGTGCTTGTCTGAGCACACCAAGGTAACAAGCATTGTGAGACTCAGGTGTCCAAAAACCGATGCAAAATAGGAAAAACCCTGTGAGGAGTAGAGCACCATCTTGATAGCAGTAGATAATGTGTCCTGGGGGAATGAGACCCTCAGCTCTGCGCTGCGTGTGGAGGGCTGCCCTGAGCCTGCTCTCAGGACCGGGGTCTCCCCCGCCAGCCTGGAAGCGCAAGCAGGACAGAGAGCGCTCTTTGCAGTCTGGGGCAAGTAACGATGTGATCAGAAGCATTTTGGGATTTGAGGTAGCTGGGCAGTTGGGGATGGAGACCGTGGCTGCCAGGCAGTGTGGACACCAGCAATGCATCCAGTGCCCTCCTGGGCTTACCACGAGACGAAGGATGTCTTGGTGGACCAGCACAAAATAATAGCTGCTCTACCTACAGCCGTTGTTGCACATCATTTACTTGACAGAGCGCACATGTCCTGCCAGTTTTAGCTTAAAAAGCCCACGCAAAACCAGATATGAGTATTGCAGTTGTTTTACAATAGATATGTCACGTACCAGGAGTTAAGTTTAGAGGGCTGAGCACCATCTTGCTTGAACAAAATTCAGTTCGCAGGAACACACATTTGAAAACCAAAAGAAAAACCTGCTGAGTAAAACCCTGCTTACGAATTCTTTTTCTTCCATGTGTTTTCTTTTTGTCCATCTCCATTTTAGTGGCCAGTATTCCCTTGCCGTTGTTAACTTGCAAATACAGTCCTTAGGGCTGCGCTCCCTCAAGGAAATAAGTGATGGAGATGTTGCCATTATGAAGAACAAGAACCTCTGCTATGCTGACACCATGGACTGGCGCAGCCTGTTCGCAACTCAGAGCCAGAAAACAAAGATTATACAGAACAGAAATAAAAATGAGTGTGGTAAGTCAGTGCTGCCTTCCTGCTCCCTGCAGAAGCTCGTGCTGAAATGCAAGAGTAATTCAAGCAAGACTTTTTTCTCTCTGTTCCCCTGGCTGCAAAATTCATTAGCGATACTGCCTTAATGAAGGTGGTGAGGGAAAAATGGGATTTTTTCCCACTGAGGATGCGGACTTCATGGTGTCCAGCAGATGGGAAGGAGCTGCTTCACCACTATGGGCATAGTGAAGCCACATAGGTTGAAGGACATGGAGGCTAACTCCAAACATTGGACATTTTTGACAAGGTTGAAGCTGTTGTTCAACCATGCTGCTGTTGACTGCAGTGGTCCCTGGGCCAAAATCTAATTATTTCTCTCTGATCATAGAATCACAGAATGGTTTGAGTTGGAAGGGACCTTCAAAGATCATCTAGTCCACCCCCCCGCCGTGGACAGGGACATCTTTCACTAGACCAGGTTGCTCAAAGCCCCGTCCAACCTGACCTTGAACACTTCCAGGGATGGGGCATCCACAACTTCTCTGGCCAACCTTTTCCAGTGCCTCCCCACCCATCGTAACTATTTCTTCCTTATATCCAATCTAAATCTACCCTCTTTCAGTTTAAAACCATTGCCCCTTGTCCTGTCACTACAGGCCTTGGTAAAAAGTCATTATAAGCTCCCTTTAAGTATTAAAAGGCTGCAATAAGGTCTCCCTAGAGCGTTCTCTTCTCCAGGTTGAACGACCCCAGCTCTCTCAGCCTGGTACTGCTTTAGCTTTATTATACGGCTGTTAAGCTGTCACAGAGGGGCTCGTTCTTATTTCAAAAGGCCAGAAGTCACTCTTACTTTCAGGCTTTGGGAATTAAAAGAAGCAGGGTTATTCCTCTTGCACATTGCCAAGACCATTCACGTCTGCTTTGGAACAGGTTGGAGAAACTGGCTGGTCAGGATGGAGTCACTGGCAGTGCTGTGTTTGCCCTCTCTCCTTCCTGCCTTGACGTTCATGGCTTTTCTTGTCTCTCTTTCTCTCCCAGCTGCTGCCAGGAACATTTGTGACCCCCTGTGCTCGGATGTGGGCTGCTGGGGCCCAGGACCCTTCCACTGCTTCTCCTGCAGGTTTTTCGATCGCCAGAAGGAGTGTGTGAAACAGTGCAACATCCTGCAAGGGTGAGGTGTCTGAGGGGTGCTTGAGGTTTTGGCGATGATTTGGGAGGTTTGGTTTTTAAAACGTATTGTAGCTAGATAGAAAGCAAAAAATAGGGTCTCTGGTTGCATGGGATTTCACCAGCTTTGCAGTGATGTTGTGTGAGCACAGTACCTAGCTGAGGTACCTCTCCTTCCCCATTTGGCATTGCTTAGGAGTTTGCTCCTGCCACAGTGACTGCCAAGAAAACATCCCCTTAAGCCCACGGAGAGACTGTCTGGAGGCCCAAGGAGGCTCAGCCTTACACTTCCTTCCCATAAGAAATAAAGGAGCTTAAAGCCCCAGTGAAAATCTGAGCTATGCTTGTCATGTCAAGCACATCGGGCGAGAGCTGGAGCCATTTGCAGTCACCGGGACCTCAGTCACCCCAAGAGCCACTGCTCAGTAGGCTTCCTTACTGCAAAGGGACTCTTATATTTGCTCAAATGAGTGGCTCAACCCTTGCAATTTGCAAAGTTGCATTCAAGGGAGAATGAACTTCCATCTGAAAAGCACTGGGAGCAGCAATTTCAGGCAAAATTATTGTTTCAGCCTTGCTCAGGCCGAGGAAAACGTATCGCTGCCTGTGTGTCAGGACTGCAGCTGGGTTTTTCGGTCAGTTCAACAGGTGAGGTAGGCGAGAAAGCCACGTCTAGCACCAAAAATCACAGAGATTTTTTAATAAATCTTTCAAAGTTTGACTTTTAAAAATCATGAGTATTAAGCAAGTACTTAACAGGGTGCTGATGCCCCTGGTGTTTGTATTTCTCTAGCAACTTGCAGTTCAGCAGCTGTCTTCTTTGTAAGTGAATTCCCTCCAGGAGCTATTATGACCTGAAGGGTAGATCTGGGCATTTTTTGTGTCAAATGATGGGTAGATTTAGTTTAATTAATAACACCATTACTTGAACTGGAACAGCTTTATTGCTATTGAAACCATCTGTTCCCAACTTTCATATTTTAGTGATTCATTGTGTGTGGTAGGGAGGGCATGAATTTAATTATCAGCGCATTGCTGTTTAACTTTCCTAATTATTATTTGGAGCCTTGGAATCACTTGAACTGTTTTTGCTGATCTCTTTGCATCACTACCATTTAAAAGCCTTTGGAAATCGTTGCAAATATTCTGTGTCGTTAGCTTAAAAGGGAAAGTAAACTAATTTGTAGTGTGCAATCTGGAGTGCCATGTGTTTCATCGTCAACCAAATTTCCCTTACTCTTACCCCCCCTGCTTGCACTGAGAAAGTGCTACTGGCGTAGCCAGGAGGGTCCCCCTGTACCTCCCCCTATCTCAGTACCATCATCCCAATCTATTTAAACTGGAAAAGTCAGGAAAAGGAGAGACGACCACAATTTATCACTCACTAATCAGCCTGGGTTTTAATCATTTCTCTTTGTTTTTTCTTTTTTGTTTTCCAGGGAGCCAAGAGAGTTTGAAAGGGACTCCAAGTGCCTCCCCTGCCACCCCGAGTGCCTGGTGCAAAACTCCACCACGTACCAGGCAACCTGCACTGGACCTGTAAGAGCAGATTCAGCTTAGCAAACTTGTGCCTCAAACTGTGTATTAATACGTATTTCCCATGTTGAGATAATCCTGAGGTCTCCTTTACCCTTCTCCAAGATGGAAGGGGGATGGGGGGCTTAGAAGTCAAGATCTTAGGGCAGGAGAGCAGAAACAGGAGAGGGAACCTCAGGGTGTTATTTTTCTTTCGTGTCACCCATCATATGTGTAATCCACAGTCACAGGCATTGTAGGGCCTTTCTTTTTTGTGTCTTGTTACAGGGGGAAAAAAAAAGCCTGCTTATGTATGTGACGATACGGTAATTTGGCAAACATTTCAGGAACATACAGCTACTGAACTGCCAAGTTGGCGTGAACAAATCAAATTTCCTTATTCAGAGGGAAAAACTGTTTAAAATAGTGGATTAAAACAGTAGCTTTTTGCCTTTTTGAACAGCCATGATAAAATTGTGATCAAAACCAAATGTTGACCAAAAAATATGCAGGAAGCATTTTTTACTTAAAACCATGTTCCCTCCTCTAACTAGGTTACAGTAAATACCTATGTTAAAGTAATTGCAGGTGTAAATTATGTTCAAAGAAAGGCAATCAAAACAAAACAGTTGGATTTTCAAACTTGTTTAAATATTCCTAATTCATACAAAAGCTCCTTCTACAAAAGTCAACACAGTGTAGTCTTGCTAGTCATCCAGAGTATTCCTCAACTTTGTTCTTTAATTTTGAGAACACACTTTTGTGTTATGAAATCTCCAGTTTAGCAACGGTGTAAAGTGATTTCCTTTTAATCGGATCAAACCCATATCTTAAGTATAAAACTCTAATTCTCTTTTCTTTTTGGTAATTGAAATCAAATCTCCTGCTTCCATCACAGATACTCCTCTGTGCTACTTAACCCAACTCTTCAAACACCTCTTGTCATCCCCTGCAGCCACTGAGTGTTCAACCCTTGCCCATCATCAGTCTGAAGAGTCACTGCTCAGTGATGTGAAGCATTTCCATCCTCCCTTCTAGCTTAGACCACCATGGCCTCAGGGATGTTATTAACATTATAAGCTCCTGCAGGCGGTGACCACCCCCTTGTTCCATATTTGCACAGCGTCTGGTAATCAGTCTATTACAGTGGCCCTTAGACATTACAGTAATTAAAATAATCTTCCTATAGCGTGTTTTACTGTAGTCCCACTGAAACTGTGGATCCGGTCTGGTTTTTCTCCATAGTAGAATTTGACCCAGAATTGCTGGTTCCCCTGCTTTAAAATACTTTGAGCATTCCTGGTGCTCTTCTAGTCTGAATAAAAACAGCTCTGCCAAAAATGGCCAAAGGCAATACCTTTAAATGCAAGCTAAGTGCTTTTCAAAGTAATAAAAAAAAACCCCACATGAACTCCTTGGGTTGCCTCCATTATCCCCTGCTTCTCCCTCACAGAGGAAAGAACCCGCGCTGAGAAACCAGGAAAAGAATGATTTGAGGCCAGTACTTCAGGCAGGTGTCAGCAGGTCCACGTCCATCATTTTAAATTGTGTGATGGTAGATTGCACCAGGCAGCAGCCGGGCCCTCTGCTTTTCAGCTTACCCCTTATCAAGGTGTCATTAAATTATTCGCCATTTTAAATGAAAAATGCAAGCTTTCCAACCAGGCAGAAGTCAGAGGAAAAAAAGCAGCAACACTGAAACTCAAGAAAATATTAGCTTTAAACATCAGGTGCTACCTTTTGTATGGTCCATCCTACAAGAGCAGATACTTGCAAGAATATCAGGTAGCCAGGTAATAAAACCAGATGATGCTGAAAACTTCCAGCAGTGGAAGGCATTTAGATTTATCTTCTGAATTTTCTCCTGAATAGGCTGATGTAAGGGCATTATAAACAAACTGTTTCTCTTTGCAGGGCCCTGACAATTGCATGAAGTGTGCCCATTTTATAGATGGCCCCCACTGTGTGAAATCCTGCCCAGCAGGGGTTCTGGGTGAGAATGACACCCTCGTCTGGAAATATGCC
This sequence comes from Phoenicopterus ruber ruber, assembly GCA_009819775.1. Lineage (NCBI taxonomy): Eukaryota > Metazoa > Chordata > Aves > Phoenicopteriformes > Phoenicopteridae > Phoenicopterus > Phoenicopterus ruber. The sequence goes on along the minus strand of CM020216.1, from coordinate 59,850,814 downwards.
GACGGGAATGCTGTTTGCCAGCTCTGCCATCCAAACTGTACCCGGGGGTGAGTAAAACCTCAGGCTGAATGGAGATGGGGGGGGGGGGGGAAGAAATAGGGGAACAGCTCATCTTGAGCTCTTTCTCTTCCTGACGGTCCCATTTCAAACCACTGAGAAGAAGAAATAGCAGGGAGGAAGAGAGGTCAGGAGTACACAGGTAATGTAAGCAGAGCACAGCAGACTTTGTAAATAGGAAAAGTTCAGTGGCACTTCGTCTTTACACAGAAGGAAAAAAAAAAAAAGAAAGGAAAATGTTTTAGGGGGGTTGAAACAGGTTTGTTTGTTGATTTAAATAGGAAACTTCCTGGAATTTTACAGAACTCACCCACCAGTGATGCACTTTTTTTTTTTCCCCACCTGGCTTGGTGCTCTGTCCTCTGGTTTTGGGAGGAACATCAGTGACATCTGGTGGATGCTGGGCTCCTGGGGCCCATTTTTCTCCTCACCTTTCATTTTTTAGGAGGGAAGTCCCTGTGGGGTACCACAGTGATTTTCTTTTTTTCCTTCTTTCCGTATGCTAGCACTTGGTCTGAGTTTAAAGGCTTGCTTGCCTCCTGAGTGTGGCTTTATTAACAGGCATCACAGTAAACCTGGTCTGTATGAACCATTTTTGTCCTCATTTGGGGGCACGCTGAAACTGCCACCCGTAACGAGCTGTGAATTGAACTCTGTTTAGCCTACATGACAATAAGTGACAACTGTCTCCTCTCCTGGTTTCCGACCTGCAAAGGACATGGGATGCGCAGTAAAAGGTTTTAGGGTTTGAGACTTGATTGTTGGACTGTGATGCTTTCAGAGCAAAAAAACAGCCCACATTTGGTGTCTTTTCCTCCACAGGCCCCTGCCCTGTACCCTGCAGGTCTGTCTGATCCAAAATCCTTCTGTAATATGCCTGTAATATGTGTTGCAAGAGAGAAGTTATAACATACTCAGACCAACCATCATCCCATTGTATATTAGCTAATTCAACTGCCAGGTCCTTAAAGAGCAGAGTGCCCCGGCCTCCACCTTCACGGAGAAAAGGAGATGAAGGGTTAAACCAGCAAGTAATGGCCCTTCCTAGTGCTGGTAGTGAATTCAGTGCTCTGGTTTTCAGACGATAGCTGCAACAGCCGTGTGGGTTTGCCATGATTTACAGCGATGCTCCCTGTGTTTTGTTAGAGTTGCAGGCAAGGCCTATCGGGGCTTCCCATCACCCTCCTGAGAACAAATGATCTGAGTTGAAAAGGATCTTAATAACTTTGCTCTTTATTAATGACCTCAGTAGCTGCAACCATTAGTCCCTACTGATACAAACTGGCCACAGGGATCCAATATCCTTCTTCTAACCGGCCACATGAAAATGTGACAGATTACTGGAGCAGCGTAATGGATAACCACATCTGAACAAGGCTTTCAACTGTGTGGCCTCGGTAGCGAGATCAAACACTGGACTCGAATGCAAACTTGCAGAACATAATCTGCCAGACGTGGATGTAGCTCTGAGCCACGCAGTGGCTCTTCGTGCACGAGCAAGTCCCCAGAGCAGAGTTCATCAGAAAAGTCCATTCCTGCCTGGCTTTAGGAGTGGATGGGTGTACCACAGGAGTTTGGCAGGTGACAGGGTAGGGTAAAGAGAAGTTTTTGAAAATTAGGGATACCCAACATATGGCTCAGTGTGTTTGGCCCTGTGTTATTAAGGCAGAACACAAAAGTAGTATCAATTTCATCTCTTATGTGAAAGAACTGGGCGAAGTTTGCCACAGCTATATTGCAGACATGCTCAATGGCCCTGTTCAAGTTGCTGCCAGAATGTGGCAGAAGAAATAGGCTGTATCCCTGAAGGGCTCAAGAGAGCTAGGAGAAGGTAGTGTTACTGTTTTTGCTTTACAGACGGGACACCTGAGGCCAGTGGCATTGATGGGGGGGAGCCAGTGTCAGAGGCGTAATCTGGGAACGTGCAGTCTGGCACAGCGTTGTCCCTGTGAAGGCAATCAATCAGTAATGCCACTTACTTCTCTTCACGCCTTTCCCTCGTTGTGCTGCAGGAATGGGATCTGTTCAGCAGTGGGTGGAAAACATCTGTCTCGCGAAGTTTTTGCATCCTTAAAAACCACAGTCTCAGCAATTTCTGCATGACAAGAAACAACAACTTTATTTCTGTCCCTGTCCAATTTCACGGCTAGAGCCCACAAAATCTTATCAGCATGATTAAGTGTGCTGACTTCAGTAGTCCTGCAAGTAAGGGTTTCCAGAATCTGGCTCTATTTTCCTTATCTGAAGAAGCTGCAAGTAAAGAGGACTTCTCTTCCCAACTGAGCTTTGTCATGAATTTTGGTTTTTAACTTTAGGTGTGCTGGTAGTGCATCGCTTCCTTTGTATCGCTATGAAGAATCCCATCTAGTCTCATTTTCTTTGCTGAGTTGTTTTTTCAGCCTTCATTAGAAAACAGAATGGAGGAAGCTTTCTCCGGCTCAGCCCAAAAGACTCCTCTCTCCCATTTCTCCTGTAACCTCTTGGGGATTTTGTACACAAGCTTCCTTTTGCTCTGCCTCTATCTAGCACAGCTGAGAAAATAAGCTCCAATGAAGACAGCGACGTTCCAAAAGCCCTGGAATTACCCCATTTGTACCTCCAGCACCTAATGACACACACCAGCTTGATTAATCTGCTTGATGTTGAAGGATTTGGTTTTCCCTTGCCGTTCTCCCAGAGCACCGGAATTAAATTCAGCCACAGCCACTGGGGTGGAAGAGCAAGAAGGAGAGAACCCACCACCGTAGTTAATAGCACTGGCTGATGCGTCCTGCCTCCACAGTCACTGCCAACACTAAGTGTCTCACCAGTCTTCATGTTAAATGCCAGGGGATTTTGGGGGGGTGGGGCTAAGAAAGGGGCCAGGGGGTCCGAGAGGGAAGGTTGCAGTAGCACAGTGCAAATGCGATGCCTTTGTCACACTCTGAAGGTTAATGAGAAAGAAAGGGTAGAGGAAAGTACTTGTAAGGCTTTAAAAAGCCCAATGGTTTTCCATTTCTTTTATGACTGTGAAGTAACTTACAGTGTTATAGTGCGAGTTCCCTCTGAAAGGCCATAAATCATAGCAGCCTGGCTGTATTATATCAAATTAGGAACTATGGGTTGAGGAGAAAGTTGTTAAAATCTTGATGGATTTGGGAAATAAATAGCTGTGTCTGCACTGGGACGAGTAATATTTACGTAGACAGATGAAATGCTGAGTTCAGGATGCAATAGTTTTCAGGGACTGTACACGGCACTAATTTTCCAATAAGTAGAGAAATATTTCACAGACTACAACTGGTGCTAGATTCCATCTGAGATATCCATAAGATCTTGAGGCAGTTCATAACACAAGGTCACATTTCTCATTTTGGTTTCTGTAAGAAGAAACACGATTCCAGAATGGAAAAAGTGATTGTTTAGATTCCATAAAACCTGGGTTACGTATGTTGGGTGTCATCATAAAATTCCACATTAAGAAAGATGGTTATATTTAGTTCTGGATGGATATTTGTCATAGGCTTTGTTTCTCCTTTGACTTGTGAAATGAATCAGAAAATCAATTGAGATTTGAAAAGCACAAGCTGATCTGTCATTTTCTCCCCAAACACCTTTTTACTTTATCCCACTAGACTTGATATCGATGGATTTGTGTGGGAAATAACTTTTAAAAAGAAGGGGACAGATGAAAACGTACACTTCTCCTGTGTCTACTTTCTGGTGTAGGAAAATAACCAGTCAGTCATTCCTCAGACTGTAGATACTATCCCCTCAGCCAATTTTCTTTGCTGTTAGGAAGCACATGGAGGATGTGCCATCATAAAGTAGCATGGCAAACCAGAATTTTTAGGAAGACATAATTTGAGGGACCACAGTCACATTCTGAAATAAAGTGAGGTCTTTTAATTTCACATCCTTATCAGGAGAAGCTGCACATGCTTTGTTGCATTAGCCCGTAGAAATTCATATCCAGGTGGTAGAGCGTGATAGGATGAGGTCTTGAATCCTCGATCCGTTTTTTGTTGAGGACCCAAAGAGAGAAGCCCGGTGCAAAGCAAGATATGTCTCCTGTGACCGTAAGCAAGCTGGTGGTTCTGCTCCACACGTGCGGCCTGTCTGTCCTTCGTTACACAACTGAGCAAACAAACCAAGCCGTAGGCAGACAGAGAACACTAACAAAGCTGGGCGCCTGGGATCCGGGAACCGGTATGCACAGCGCTTCCAGCGTGTCCAGGACACCGAGATGCACATTCTTGCATGGGAGCCCAGTGAACTCACAAGACCTTCCAGATGCTGGGCCTTGGAGCACTGTGTTGGCCCAGAAACAAGTCAAATACACAAGGGAAGATCAGAGTAACGAAAACAAACAAACAAACAAAAACCCAATAAGATGAGTAGTTGCTTCACCTCTTCCTCCCCGAGTCCTGGATCAAGTTATGAGATAAGATCTGCAACTCCACCTGCCATTTTGAATTTTTTCTGGTTCCTCCTCTTGGCAAGAGGGAATTCAGAGCAGTTTTCCTGGCACGAGCTCACTCCTTACCCCCTACTTGACCTCCTCTGGAGTTGTTTTGGGATGATGCATTTTCTTTAAGTCAGTGCAGGGAGCGGATACCACAAACTGGACTTTTCTCCTTGCTGTGCTCTGTTTTTCAGAGGTGATGTAACCCTCTCTGTAATGCTCTGCTTCCTCGGTAGACACCACAAAGACCACAATTCCCATGAAGAGCATACATCTTGTAGCCCAGCAGCACTTCGGGAATACACGGTGCCTTTCACGCCCGTTAGACCATCAAGTGAATGCAGTTACTGTGTTTTCATCCGTGTTGGTTTTTGTATCAGGCTGACAAAATGAATTTCAGGCATTTTAAACTCAAATGGAGGGTGGTTGACTTGCTAGTAGAGTTTCTTACTGTCTGGATAACTGTCATACCTGTTCACATTACCAGTAACTTAAGATCTTAGATTCTGAAAGAAAAATATCATGGACACATAGTAACAGACTATAGCCAAAGGGAATGCTGTCAAATCCTATTTTCTGATGGGAGCGTGTATCTGCTACCCAAGTTTTCCATTGCAATAGGAAGTCCGGAAATTGGAATCTTCTCCTTATCAGGAAACAAGGATTATGCAGGAGGGTCTGCAGCAACGCATTTCCATGTGGTTTTCTGCCCTTGTGCAGGGGAGAGGCTACTTCTGTCCTCCTCCATGGTCAGCCCTGAGCTTCTGTGCTAACACAGATGTCCATAGAGCCAGGGAATCCAGGTCTATTTGGATTTTGTGTATCTATGTCCTCCTCCCATTCTACCACATGATAGAAAGTTGTTTTAAAATATTCTTTATACTGAGTATGCAGCATAACTATGCCTCTAGATAAAAGATTTTGGAGCAAGGCCATTGACTGATATTTAATAGAGTGTATGACTATTATAAATTCCTATGTTAATACTTGGACTGCTCTGAAACACAGACTTTTCAATCAGTAGCATTCTGAGTTGGAATTATAGGAGCATGTATGCCAGAGCTAATATGTTTGTAACGTTCTTTTGTTTTTACAGGTGCAAAGGGCCAGGTCTTGAAGGCTGTCCAAACGGGTGAGTATTTCATCTGCTACAATTAACAACAGAGCTGGAAAGAATGCATACGTATTTACATTTCCATGCTGGACGCTGCAAGACTGGGACTAAAGTTAAGTCTTCAGCTCTGTACGGGGAAGTGACAGATTAGAGCAGGCTCTGACCTATAAAAATGATTTAAAGAACTGAGAAATATTCCTGCTGGCACAAGACTCCAAAACCTTGTTCTGCTTAGCTTGTTTGTCAAGGTGAGACCTAGGATCTGTTACTGGAGAACAAAAGGAGGAGCTGGAAAAAGAAAGGATTAAGGAGGAGCTGGAAAAAGAAAGGATTAAGGGCTAGTGGCAGAGAGAGAGATGTTTAGGATTGATATGGTTACCTGCATTACAGGGGATTCATCTCAGAGACCCAGAGGGTCTTTTCCAGCCCTGTGATCTGTACGTCTCCAACCGCTCTGTGCACAGATGGATGTTCATTCTTCACACTGGATCTTAGGTTGCACTGTTTGGCCTCATGACTTGCTCAAGGTCATGCAACAAGCAAACAGGCTTCTCTGACTAAGAGGGAGGGATTTAGCTTCTGGCCACAAGGTTATGCCATGGCAAGACAAATTCAGCCTAGTAGTACTGTTAAACTAAGTTTAACAGTAGTACTGTTAAAAAGTGACTCTAATAGTAATCCCTGGGGCAACTTAGAAAGAGCTGTCATGGATGTCTAAGTACGGACCAAAGAACAACCTTAGAAAACAGGTTTTTCTTTTCAAGTTAAATTTGAAATGACCCAGGCTCTAATAAATAGGCAGCAATCTGTACGTACGATGTGGATGGTTCACACATTACCTGGTCTCAGACATTTTGTGCTTGGGGAGGAGGGCATCGTGACCCTTACAGCATGCCCCCCCCCAACAATGGTGAGATGTCAGCTTCATTGCTGGTATTGCGTCTGCGATGCCTTCTTGATACCATCTTCTCTCCATGTGCTTTGTGTATCTGATCACACGCGCACTGCCCATGGCTGGCATATATAGGCATCGCAGATCTGATGCTCATGTGCTTGGTGGGTCAGCTCCAATTGCGAGTTTGAGAGAAGAGTGAAGACTTTGAGCAGGTTACACCCCAAACATCATTACAGAGTACTGGAATAAAAAAAAATGCAAGTGAGGAAAGGGATATAGGAGAAGGTTGTCAACCTCCTCTCCTTCTGCCTCCCTGGACAGACCATCAACATAACTTCCACTGTGCTTTGAAAAGAAAGTGTACAAAGTTGTCAATACCTCATCTGTATGGAGAGTCTTTTCACTCCTGCTTTATGATGTTAAAATCACCAGTGTATACAAGCAGGCCCATCTCTGCAAGCTTCAGTTCCTGCCACATGCCACAGGAGTAGTTTTAAAAGAGAAATAAAAGTGCTTTGATTTATTAAAGGGGGCTTTGCAAATATGGGACAAAAGTAGAAACCCAGCAAAGCAAGCGGCACAAAAATGGTAGATGCAGAAATGATCAGCAGAAGGAGGAGGAGGTGGCTGAGCAGTGGAGCAGAATCCTTCACTGCCAAGCACAGTAAAAGTCAGGATGGTCTCATATAAGCTCAGTTCTTTCAATCATTCACTTTTTCGTAAAGAAAAAAACCCCAACCAATAAATACAACCACTAGATGAGGAACTTAAAAATACAGATGCCCAAGATATCTGAAGTGTCAAATAGGCTTAAGTGGATGTCCAGAGCGTGTGTTTGATCAAAACCTAAGGCTTCATGCAACCTCTGCAGGGGCTTTTTAAACTCTTACACCTAAGCATTTTTTTCTCTTTCTGCATCCCCTCCTGTCTTGCAGCTCCAAAATCCCGTCCATCGCAGCTGGCGTCGTCGGAGGTCTCCTGTGCCTGGTGGTGGTCGGCTTGGGCATCGGCCTTTATTTGCGGAGGCGCCACATCGTCCGAAAGCGGACCCTGCGCCGGCTGCTGCAGGAGAGGGAGGTGAGAGCCGCTGGCACAGCTGCAACACCGGCTGCTTTGTTTGGGGCAATGGGTGTCGGCCTCCTCCTACCAGAGAATTAAAGCACGGTGCATCTGCCTTGTAACTCAGCAAGCCCTTGGGTTGGCTGACACGGCGTCTGCCACGCTAGTCAGAAAAGAGGCAGTAGGCACATAGCACCTTCTCGCTTAATCTCAAGTCTGATCCCTCTGGATATAATTTTCAAAAGCTTTAGGGGATTTAGATGTCTAAATCCGTATGAAAATCATTGAGATTGTTTACTCAGGGAAAAAACTATGCCTTCAGGGTGAGGTGCAATGTGTTTGCTGATCCATACCACCTTGCCGTGTAGATCCTCAGCCTCGAATCGTTTCTTCCTCCAGACAAGCCTTGAGGCTGCTGTGGCAACTTGGGCACTTCTGAAAATTTTACCCCCTTGATCAAGCATATGTCTGATCCTGAGGAAAAAAATGAGGGAGAAAGAAGAGGAGGGAAAGGAATTGAGGAAGTGTTTGCGCCTTGTCTTTGGTTTGTTTTTAGCACAAAAAACCCACAAAGCCATCAAAGTGAATGGTTCACCCTGTTGGGCATGAACAAGGTTTCTACACTGCTTTTTGTTTTCTGCATGGTTTTGTGTGCGTTACAGCATCACCCTCTGGGTACCTCACATATGAAATGGCAAAATTCATTATCCTGGATTAAAGCCGCTCTTTTATGATTAGCCCACTTCTCTTTCTAGTCCAATCCTAGTAAATAAATAGCAAATTGTATTTAGCATTCTGCTAAAAGCCCAGTTGCAGCTTCCTTCTGTGCTTGCTGGCTTTGCAGAGTCAGGTGCTAAATATCCTTCAAAAAAAAGCCGTCCTGCTTTTTGATACACTACCTAACAATATTTTACATACCACTGTATTCTACAGTTGTGGTAGTAGAGTTCAGTTTGTGCTCAGCTCTTATAGTACCCTCTGGACTCCTCAAAATATGGATATTTCATCACAACAGAAAGGTTGCTGGCCTGCTAAAATCTGATTATATCTAGCTAAATATGATTTCATTCAAAGGAAAGGAAAAAGAAAAATCACTAAGGGAAAAAGCTGACTTATGCATCAAAAAAGTGTTAAATATCTCTGTTTGGAAGGCATTACTGCTGTTTGTAATAAGGCTTAGGTCAAATTTTGAAAACATCAATAGTCAATTCAAGACTGCCTTTTGTATTGATAAAAGAATCAGGCTCAGAGTTTCAGTTGCTGCTTGTAAACCCTGTGATCTGGGAGAGCTGCCTCCAGTACCATGGGAATTTCATCCAGTTAAACAAGAGCAGACCTGAAAGGTTGCAGATGATTCTTGCCCAGTATTTAAAACGTTTTTATAATTTATTCACAAGGTAAAAAAAAAATAATCTTCTTTAGGATCTGTGGTAATTACACTGTTCTTCATGCCATGTTTTAAGGCTTTGAAGTCTTAAGTCTTCATTTGAACAGCAGTATTCCTTCATTCTCTTTCAAAATGGCAGTCGCCACTCTATGATTGATTTTACCTCTGAAATTTGGAGCAACTCTAGATATTTATTGCTGTAAGTCAGAGTGGAGCTGTCCTCCCTTAAAATTCACGTGGAATAAAATGTTCATTATTTTAAAGGAAGGATTTATTTGCTTCCCCAAAGTGTGCTGCTTGCTGTCCTCCTAGACTGTATATCCTAACGTCGTCGTCTTCTCTCCACGCCAGCTTGTCGAACCACTGACACCCAGCGGGGAGGCACCGAACCAGGCTCATCTGAGAATTTTAAAGGAAACAGAATTTAAAAAGGTCAAAGTTTTAGGCTCCGGCGCTTTTGGCACTGTTTATAAGGTAAGATCACCATGTTTCTCTTCATCTTGCTCCCTCATGCAGAAGCCATCCAAACAAAGCATGAACTGCGATCATCGTGTAGATTTTTTTTTTAGTAGATTTTATAGCATGTATATATTGAATGGTAGAGACATGACTCAGTCATCATTAGTTGAATTGGGTAACATGGGAAGTTTTTCATAAGATGTTGCCAAAGGCATACTGCTGAACCTGGAGGACAAAGATCTCTACTTAAAAACTACCACAGCCATATACGCCCTGTTGTGGATATTAGGAAAAAAAGAAATGCACTTTGGTCACCTCAGTGCCATTTTTCTGTGTGGTCTAGGGTCTTGTTTTTATAATTGTCAATCACTTTCATTAGAACTGACTCAGATGTGTGAAAGTGTCTACACACCTTCAGTTGTGTAGGTCCAAAGGGTATTTTTTCTCTTGGTATTTGTTTATTCTCTGCATTTCTTCTTTACCAGGTTCCACCTTTCTGTGCTTCTCCTTTTATTCAGGATATGTGTTTCAGGCTTTGCCAGTAGTACTGAAATATAAACTGTAGATTCATATATCTCTACAAAGAGATATATGAATCTATATATGAAGCTCTATATTCTGAAGCAGGCTTCCAGCTATGGCTAGGATCTTCAGGGGCACAAATCCCATTGACCGCTCCAAATGTGCATCTACATTGCTGGGTACTTCAGCAGAGTGTCCTCGCAGCACCACACTGTTCACCTGCCACCTAAATGGCCTCGTGACACTATAGATGTAGAGCACTGAACCAGTCGGCCATACACCTGCCTGCCACTGCATAGGTTTAGGACTGGATTATTTGTACAGTATAGGTGCCATCTCGTTTTCATGAGAGAATGCCAATTCTTTTCATCCCATGATTTATAAATTGGAAGTGGCAAGGTTTTGCACATGCAGTTGCTGTGATGCACTAATTAATTGGATTTCCATCCGCAAAAGTTGCTCTTTATGCCTCTCTTGGGCTATTTATACAGGGACGGTAATGAACATGGTTTTTCAAAAAAATGCAGTAGAGGTGACTGAAAGAGAAATACCACTCACTCCATTAACAGGATTTTGTTAACGCCTACAAGACACGTTTTTTGCATATTTTTGTTGTCTGCCATGTCTTCCCATTGCTCAGAATATTTAAGTCTACTCAGAAGATGTAAAATGTATATGTAATTGTGAGAATTAACTTGTTAGATATGAGACTGAGTAACTCTTGGTACTTCTTTTCGCTAGGGACTTTGGATCCCAGAAGGGGAGAAGGTTAAAATTCCTGTCGCTATTAAAGAGTTGAGAGAGGCTACATCGCCAAAAGCCAACAAGGAAATACTTGATGTAAGTTTTCATGTTTGTTTTGTCAAGTTGTCAGTGGTCTGCGGATTTTCCTCTGTACCAACTAAAGGGATTTCAGGATTTTGAGTGGGAAGAAATATTTTGCACCCCAAACTGCATTCGCCATATAGAAGTACTGGGCTTTGCAGCCCAGTCTGTGAAGTGCTTTTGTGCCTCCGATGAACCCCTTGCTCACAGTTCAAATACTGATGTTATACTCATGGGGTAGCACCTAAGGAGAGGTCTACAGCTAATTCTGTTTTCTTTATTCTGATGTTTCTGGCCTTAAACTGTGGCATTCATTGCTATCAAGGCAGTAGAACTAAAACCAATAACAACAGATCTAATGATTTTTGAATCTTGACATTGCAGATTGTCATAAGCTAGTTGCTTGGTTACATAGGATTAAATTAACTATAAACCCAAATGAAAAAATAAAATCCCAGCTGTCTGATTTCTCTGCCATGAACAGCAAGAAATTATCTCGCTTCCTGAAAGAGGCATGGGAATTTTATTCTTTTGCTTGGATATAGCTCATCACTTCAGAAAACAGGGGAAAAGGCTATGGGACACTGTTTCAGGAGTTTCTAAATGTGTGAGTTTACAACGGGTGAGCCGGAGTCCTAAATACAAAGTTCCCTGAACTCGGAATAGCTAAAAATCTGAACTCTGTCACTAGATCTGAAGCCATACAACATAAAGCACCAAGGATATATATTTATATACAAGAAAAGGAAAATGCTGAGTGTGGAGAGGAGCACTGAGATGTTCAGCATGCATTCCGTTCAGCTTTCCTGCGCTGTGGTTCCGTCCTCAGCAAGAAGAAACGCGTTGCCTGTACGTGTGTGTGTGTCCTGTTCAGCCCTTCGAGCCCTGAGCTGGAGCCTGCTGGGTCACCCAGGAGGACTGGTCAGCCCAGGGACTCCTCAAGCAACACAGTGTATTTGGTACAGATGAAGTCTTTGAGCTTCTCCTTGCTATACCTGCATGCGTGTGCCTCTAGAAAGCGTAGGTTGGAAGTCTGGATTTGGTAGGGGCTCATCTGTCAAGTGCTTGTTTGCAGGGACAGGGCGCACGTCCCTGGCACGTCCCAAATGGACCTGTGAAGTGCAGGTCCACAGCTTGGGACAGCCTGTTTGTGTGGAAGTGATGGTCCTTCAGCCGTGGGGAAAACTGTGGATTTTTTTTATTTTGCTGGGAACTGAACCACTTTAGCAGGAAATTTATTTAAAAAAAAAAAAAAGATAATCCAGCTTTGGACAGCAAATGACACCTTAGGTAGGAAGGCTCATCTGAAATGGTTCAAGCTGGCAAAGATCTTAACAAAAGGCCAAGTCTCATAGTGAGAAGTGTCGGGATGAATGGCTGTGAACAAACCTACCTGTGCTACTGATGATAATGAAGCACACTGGATTTTTCCAATCACCCTGAATAAACAGTGTTATTCCAATATATGACTTCAACAGATCATGTGTTATATGTAGCATATGATTTCATACGTGTATTGCAGCAATGCAAAAGAACAGGTGGTCCATCTCAGAACCCATACACAAAGCAATATCCTTCCTGATTTTAGTTTAGTTAGACTCCAGGCCAGTCTCAGTCCTTCCCCAGGTCCCCGACGCGCGTGGCCCCGATCCCTGCCCGTCGCCTGCCTGCGGGCAGGCTGCAGCCCCTCCCTCCGCCGGCATTCCCCGCATTGAGGGGCTGGCAAAGATGCTGCTCAGCTGCCTGCCCTGAGCTCTGCCCCTCGTTTCCCTCTTCACAGCGATAAGAAGCACAACACAGTCTTTGCAAAGGATGCTTTGGACTTAACTGCATTAAATCCCTGTATAGTGAAGGAAGGGTTAATGAATAAGCCTACAGTACTGCATCCTGCCTTCAGCAGATCAAGATATTCACACGATGGGGCAGTAGCTGCAGGGACTGTGCCCTCTTCAGTGATACCAAAATACTTTCTCTTTTTCAAAGAAGTTTCTGTAGCATATCCCCACATTATCTTTTCTTTGCCTTTGAACTAGGATGCTTAACAAAAAGCTCTTGCTTTTTTCAGTCCTGTTCATTTTTTAGGTGATTTCGTTGGTGGAATTCATTCTATATTTCAGAGGAAAATTTAGAAAATAAAAAAACAGTGAAAGAAGTCAGAGGGATGACTCCAAAAGCTCCTCTCGAAACAGATTTTTGCTACACAACCAACTTTTCAAGATCACTGAAAGCTTGGAGATAATAATGTCCAATTAAAGATGATTTGTCTTACAGAAACACGCTAGGTATAGAACAAGCGCAGCAGCTTTAGCTCATGTAATCCAGGCGAGCTCTCGCTGGCTTTATTAGGGTAGGGCTAATTCAGAAGATTGTTGTTGAATACCAAGCATACTTGGAGCAGGTCAGAGCGTACCACAGAGATTTCCAAGATAAACAGTTGAAACAAAGGCCCACTTTAATGTCTTGGGCTACTTACGGGGACCCACGACCGCACAATAGCTCCCTTCTGCTCCCTGCAAGGAGGCGGTGGCCTATTTTACTTTGCAGTATCAAATGTAATAGGCGGCGTCAACGCTTGGATGCTCTCCGAAAGCTGTGTGGCCCGTACGCCCACCCCGCTCTTTCAACATCCCCGTTCTCAGCCCCCGGGTCAGCCCCGCGCGGGCTGTGCGGCAGATGGGCAGTGAGAACAGCTCCGACTCTGCGGATTTTTTTTCTCTCCCCCCCGCTGAAATGAATACAATATGGATCTGAATCCGAACAGGAAGCAAGGCAAGGAACAGATGCCCTTCATCGGTACGACATCTCGGTTTGGAAGCCTAGGGAGATGAGCAGTGTTTCGGTCTCTGCTTACATCTGAGCATCGTATAGTGGATTCACAAGGTTCTCAAAAAAACGCTGCCACAAATATCTATGTAATTGCATAGCAGATTGTATTCTTGCTTTATCTTTCCTCGAACTAGCTCACAGAAGCAGTGCTACCCATGACAGAGGGTTGTTTCTCAGCGCCCTGCTCACATTCTGCAGTAGGTTGAGGAGCACTTACCCAGTTCTGCCAGAGATGATCTTTAACCTGGCTGCCTAGGGGCCACTTTCATCCCAGGGGCTCCAAAACAAGGATACCAAATGCAGAATTAGCACCTCATAAGAAATTGCATTACCTCATGTTTTGCTTAGGCTGGCATGTCAAACAACAATACCAAGGACAGAAAGTATTGCTTAAGAATTGGGATTGCTTAGTTCTTGAACGTCATTGCTTTAATAACAGTTCTTTAATAATAGTTCTTAGCAGCTACACAGCTATGTGACATCTGTGGAAAGCTTGTTAGATGATGAGTAAAGTGCTATGGTATTTCATTTCTTAAGCTCTTAGAAAGTGCAGATTTGCTCCTTTCCCTGCCACAATAGTGGCCTGACTATTACTTTAGGCTTTGGGGGGCTGCTAGCCTAATGTTGAATTGCTAAGGAATGATTAATTGGTGTCACTCCAGATGCTGAGTTAAGATGCTGACCTAAAAGCTCACTGCGTGAAAAAAAACCCATTTATTTCCTGTTGTGTTGTTTTTCAATCATATGGCTTTAAAAATGTCTAGAAGTGAAATACTGTAAATCAGACACAAAGCTAATTAAAAAAAAAAAACTTCAGCTCTCATTTTTTCCCCCTATTGGAATCCATTCTTTGAGCTGGCACTTGACGGTGGATATCAGTATAAATATAGATCTCAAATTTAAATCCGTAAGTAGTTTTTGCATGCAAAACCCATGAAGTCAGGGGGTTTTACCCCGTGGCCATGTTAAAGGATGTATTCACCGTGTCTGGAGCATATTGCAGCTGCCTCTGAAGGGGCTTGCAGAAAGAGGAAAGGAAGAGGGGGTACCTTGGGTACCTTAGGTACATAGGGTGAACCCAGGCTTGAAAGAAGAGTTTTTCACATACTTATGAAACTCAAACCCAAAATTCCAGTTGACTAAAGGGTTTATTATGCTTAGGGTCCCACATTATAAGTACCTTCCTTGTATCGTTTACATTGCTATATGAGTCTAAAACAGCTTTTCTAATTGGGGACAATATTTTCACCAGTGTTGCTTAAAGTAAGACACACATTCAGGCTTCTAAAGAGGTGAGCTGATCATTAACCTGTTTGGTTTGACGTGGACTGAAGAACAATATGGTCAAAGAAGCCTTGTCTCTTAAAAAGTCAAACTGTCAGTCCCATCCTATATGACAACTTTGACTTTCTGGGTTAGTATTAACCTTGACAGAGGGGCAGAAGTCTCAAAAATACTGATGTCCAGGCAGTTTTATGAAAAGATTTGTGAAGGAAAAAAAGCCATATGACACGTTCACAAGTTGTGCTGCCCTTGCAATTAGGTGCTCAAGATGATGAAATCCCATCAGCTTCCAGCTGATGTTCAATTTATTAATTCCTCCTAGGTCCATAAGTTTTGTCCCTAGGGTTTTATGTCCAATGCTTGCTTGGTGTGCCAGTACTGGGAGACTGGCTCTTCTGTGGCATCTCAGCAATGCCTCAGTGTTCAAAATTTGGGCCTTCTACCGAGTGGAAAGAACTTGGTCCACAGAGTGGGAAATACAAGTATTTTGTATATGATATGAGGCATAGAGTTTGGATGTCGTATTTTAGCAACCTCTTGAATAACAAACTTATTTTAAGCTGCCTCCAAACATTTCTGTCATGCCAAAGGCAGTGCTTCACGTTGCTTTTTTTCCTTTCTTCTCAGGAAGCTTACGTGATGGCTAGTGTTGACAATCCTCATGTGTGCCGCTTATTAGGAATCTGCCTCACTTCTACTGTTCAGCTCATCACACAGCTGATGCCTTACGGCTGCCTCCTTGATTACATCCGAGAGCACAAGGACAACATTGGCTCTCAGTATCTTCTCAACTGGTGTGTGCAGATTGCAAAGGTAAGCGGACCGGCACGCCGCCAGATCAGCGAAAACTCAGACTCTAACATGGAGATCTGACAGTGCATAATGTATTTATTTACTTACTTGTCTCTGTAAGTCTTTATATTTTACCACATGGTTCCTAGATACCTTATACATGACAGTAAGCGGTTACTTTGTCTTAAAAAATTTACCATTTTCAAGCTGCTGTGCAAACCTTAACTATTCTTCAAAATGCTCCTAGACAGCGTAGTATTACCACCAAGGCATTTATGTCCAGACCAAACACCCTGTAATGAAACAACAATGTGATGCAACGAAGCTGCGGCAGGGGAGGGAGTAGAATTTGGCAGTTGCCATACCGAAGTGCTACTTCCATCAGTGGATTTCTTTGGGCTGTGCCGTGGGGCAAACAGGGATGTTGTCGAATACACCTTCTTGTGTGCCTTTGAGAATTTCAGGCTGAAATCTCCAAGGCCTGGGGATCGAAACTGCTGATTAATAAATACCAGCTCCGTTGCAGCGCAGGCTGGCTGTGACCAAAAGACATTCAGGCACCCCAGGGCTGTTCTGTAATTTATATGCACTGAATCGGTGCCTGTAATCTAATTGCAGTGGCCATAGTGCCAAATAAAAGACTCATTATCACACCTGGCACTGTTTGCCAAAGGGAAGAGCAGCAACGGAGACTGAAGTT
This sequence comes from Phoenicopterus ruber ruber, assembly GCA_009819775.1. Classification (NCBI taxonomy): domain Eukaryota; kingdom Metazoa; phylum Chordata; class Aves; order Phoenicopteriformes; family Phoenicopteridae; genus Phoenicopterus; species Phoenicopterus ruber. The sequence continues at coordinate 59,834,450 of CM020216.1, read as the reverse complement.
CAGCCTCTAGCCCTTAGCAGCAGTACGCTGTGTTTGGAAAGTGGTTAGCCATTTGCAAGCATGGAATAATGTAGCAAAACTAGCAAAAAAAATAGCTGCAGTTTGTTGGAGATTTGTCATATGAGATGGCAGTATCCGCAAAGCCCCGCTGCTTTAATGCTGCTTATTTCGGGAATGCCGGTCTGCAAGCTAACCACACACTTACAGCCTTATCAGTCCCTCGAGACCTTGTATACATCCCAGGCTCGCCCGGCTGCGGTTTGCTTTCAGGAAACATGCTGAGGACCTCAGAAATGTATCCACCAAAAGTATACAGAGCACATTTTTCATCTCAGTGTGCGTACTTTTTTGCAGCGTGCTCCACAGCAAGTGAATTTTAATTTATGCATCCACCCGGGATGTGAACTGCCTTTTTCTGACTCTTTTGCTCTCTTGTTTAAAATCAATTCCCGCTCTGTCCTGGTTTCAGTCCCTTTGGAGGATGAGCTGGAGGCAACATTTCCCTCCTCCTCCTCTTCCTTGTTAATTTTTAAGGTGGCAAAATCAGTCCCCAAATTGATCCTTGGGGCATCACTTGCCCAAAAGGTTGCCATTCACAATTGTTAGCTTCTGATTGATTTTTTTCATGTCAATTCAACATTCGCCCATAGCAATTGCTACCCTCTCCAGTGCTGCCTGACCTTCAGTGTACTCCTTTGTGCTGCTCCGCACTGAAGTCCTCCTCAAAGCACTCATAAATCACACGTACGACTTTTTCCCACCAATGTGTCTGGTGTTACTACTCTGATAAAGTCGTGCCAGATTTTTGGACATTTTCTGACTCTTTAAAAATGTACTTTTGGAGGGGGAAAAATATTGAAACAAATATATTTATGTCTGGTAACTAACCAGCAGGAGGCAAGTTCCCCAGGAAGCTTATTTTTGTTTCTGTTTTCACAGCTTTGAATTAAGTTTTCTTTGCATCTTTTACAAACATTATCTTTCACTGAGATATGGAGCCCTGTCTTTCAGACAAGATGTTATGAGAGAGCATAGCCACTCCATGTGCAGAAAAACTGTGAAGTAACTCTTTGAACACATTGGTCTCACAGTTAATGATGGCTTAAACCCCAGGCCTGCACACAATTAAGGATCTGCTGAACTTTCTAGACGAGCAGTTCAACGTCTTTGGTGTACGGTTATGCACGTGCACAAGTCTTTTAGCCATCAGCATCTTAAACTGCTTAGCATGATACTGATATTCTGCCTTTCAGCAGCTTTACGTCTGAATAAGTCTGCAGCAAGACATGTTTAGCAGGAAATTTTTTGTCCTACTGGGGCTAGATTATGTGATTATTAATTTTTTTAAGATAGTCTGTTTTCTGTCGGCAGCTCAAGTTTTTTTGTTTCAAGAGCTCTGCTCACTAAAGATCTATTTGTGTAATTAAATGCATGCTCGTAGTGGCATTGCGCCAGCCTGTTTGGGTGGTTTGTTTTGGCAACATTAGCAGCGCATGGGTGAAGCTCTGCTGAGGCACTTGGGTGGAGGATTCGATGGTGGTCCAGGTTAGCAGTGGGCTTAGGAAGGGGGTGGAGGCTGGAAGGGAATTATTCCCTCCAGTGTTCTGTCATCACATCAACATGATCATTTTGGTGTTAACTTTGTAGTTTAGAAGTACTTTTTTATTAATTCTCTCTTCATAAAAATACAAGCACATAAGCTACCGCCAGCAGAAACCTATGGACTGGGAATAATTGTGGTTTTTAGAAAAGATCTTGCAGGAAGCTTAGAAATCATAAACTTTTTGATTCTGTACACCAAGAGACTGGTGTTGAGGGAAAAGGGAATAATCTCTGTGGTCAGAAACACAGCTGTTAGATTTATGCTTTAGAACTCAAACCAGCACAATTAGTCGTATTCTTCCTCGAGAGGCAGTTGTACCAAAAAAGCACGTATGCTATGGCAAACCCAGTCTAATCATGGGAGGCAGTGAAACTGGAAGAACTTGCCTTTTCAAAGAGGATTTGGAAATAGATGCAACTCTGAGCTCAGCCATAAAACGAATTTTTTGAATTTTTTTTCCTTTTCTCACCTTTGCAGTGGGATGCCTCATTGTTAGCAGGGAGAAGGCAGGGTACGCTGTAACGACACACAGAATCAGCAGCTTTGAATGATTAATTTATTTTTGCTTGGACTCTTCTCCTGGGTCATTAATGTCTAAATAGTCTCTGTAATGTTGGCCTGTGTGCTTATGGAAGGTGATAGTTAAATTCTTCACTGTGCTCTACTGAAGTCACTGACGTTGCACAAGTGCAGCTGAAAGAAGGGTTTTCCCCCTTATTTGAAAGTCCTATCCTGATTTTATATTTCTTGAACTAAATCCCAAAGGAGCCACATCCCCTGCTGTACCTCCTACTGTCCCTTTTTTCTCCATCACTCCACCGACACGCAGACCCACAAAAAGGTTCCTGGAGGGTAATAGTTGCTTCTCCGTGTAATTGTGCAAGCCCACGTCCTCACCCTGCAATCAGCATCATGTAAATCAAAACAGCAAACCTTTTTCTGAAGGGGGGATAGGTTACCACGTGTTTACGGTGGTGTGCATACAGTTACCACAGAGCAGCTGAAGTTTGGTAACTCCTTTGCACACCTAAGCCCAAAGCGTGCGATGCCTACCGACGATCCGTCATATTGCAGGGAATGAACTATTTGGAGGAGCGTCGCCTGGTGCACCGTGACCTTGCTGCCAGGAACGTCCTCGTTAAGACTCCTCAACACGTGAAAATCACAGACTTCGGGCTGGCAAAGCTGCTCGGCGCCGATGAGAAGGAATATCACGCCGAGGGAGGCAAGGTAAAGCGCACCAGAGAACGAACCACTGCGCGTTCGTCGGTGTTTGTGCTTGCACACGGGCCTCAAACACAGGGCGAAAAAAAGAGAGTGGGTTTTTCAAAGCGCCCAGCTGCCGTCTCAGTGTGCTGCCTTTGAAGCCTGTGGGAGTCCTCTGAAATCAGCCGAAGCAGCGTCAGGCCAGTGGGACTGCAGTGGGAGCGGAGGTAGCAGAGCAGCGAATGCTTTTGAAATTCCCACCCAGAATGTCTGGGAAAAAGCAAGATTATTAAAAAAACATTAAAACAAAAAAAGCATGGCTGAATTCATCAGTGTAGCCAACACCAATAACACTGTGCAGTTTATGAAGAGAAAGGGAATGCTGCATATTTATAGCAGAAGAAAGACCTGTCAGACTTGGTTCAACACGCCTTCGTGTTGTACTACGTGCTGATGGAGGGAATGTGTCCTGCTGAGAAATTAAAGAGAAGCTGCTTGCAAATATTGCGGAGACCATAAATGGAAACCATATGAGCACAGATCAGTCTTTGTCACACAGACAGAGATTGGATTTGTGTCCTGTTATGACAGGAGAAGGTTAAAAAAGTAGTAATTTGACTGTTAAAAGTATTGTAAAACTAATTTGTAAGAGATATTTCTAATATGCCAAATATTTCACAAGTTCCCAGGCTCAACATAATAAATGAAAGTAATAATAATAAGGGACTCAGATGTTGCCTGCTCTACCGCTCAGATAGTTGTGGTATTTGCTGGTTGTTTTCCCTTCTGAAACCAAACTATTGGTTTAAACACCACCTGGTGGTAAATACCGCTGATAAATGTTGGGTCAGCCTCTTAAGGCTTATTTGTGAATTTTCCTAGGTTCCTATTAAATGGATGGCCTTGGAGTCAATTTTACACCGGATTTACACTCATCAAAGTGATGTCTGGAGTTATGGTGAGTCTAAAACCAGTCATAATTATTGCAAATGGGTTGGAAAATTGCAGGATTTGCTAGTGACTCTACACAGCCCTTTTTTCTTCCTATTATGAGAAGACTGAGAGATTAAACATAAACAATGGGCCCAAATCAATTATTCAACAAAGTAAAATTCCCGTGAAATTGCATGCTAGTGAGGTGTAAGATGTTTTGCAGAATATGCTTTCAGATGATGAGCCCTCCCCTGAAAGGGGCTGCAGGTAGGAGGCTGCTCCATTTGCTGAAGTTCTGCTGATGCTTTTCTTCAGCAACTTCACGTGAAATATAACTGGGCTGACAATAAAGCCGCATAACTAGAGGGAGGACTTAAAACCATCGGCCATGCTGTCGGACAGTGTCAATCAGTGTAACTCTGCTGTGACCTAAAATGTTTGTGCTGTCCTGGTATTGAGAGGACAACGCTAAAAGGGAAGCAAAGTGATAACCTCCTTAGAGAATTCATTTTATATTTGGTATAGTTCATAAGCCAGCTTCAAAGAAAGAGGAGCAGAAAAGAAACTTTTCAAAGCAACTTATTACAAAATTTCTATTCCATGGGCTCTTATATTCCTGGAAAATATTTAATGCAGATGGTCAGATCCTGTGTCCTTTTAGCAAAAGTACAGCCTCTAGTCCTCTTAATCCATTTATATATTTTGGCATCCAAAATCTTGTTTTGTATCCTAAGTTACCAGACAATCACAACAGCTACATCACAAGAGTATGTGGTATGTCAGCAAACAACACCAAGGCAGCTGGTTTACGCATCTTTCAAAAACTGCTGTTGCTCGTCTCCAAAGAGATTGTTTTCAAACAAAAAGACAACTTCCATTTTTAAAACCACTTGCTGGGTTGGAGTCAGGAGGTGGTAACCTGCATCTCCTTTCTCTGGGGCTAGGAAGTTTGTGGGATGTTCAACACTGAGACACTAGCTGAGATTTAAAAAAAAAAAAAAAAAAAAAAAAAAAGGGGGCAAAACCCAAAAACTTGAAGGAGAGCAGAATGATTTCAACCTGTTTTTATTAATTTGTCTTACTTCAACATCGTGGCAGAAAATGCTTTTCCTGGGTGGGGCTCTGGCAACGCAGTGGCTCCGGGAGAGCCCTCTCTGCTCACCGCCTCTCTGCGCCCAGGCCAAGCACCCCAGCTCCCTGCAAAGCCTCTCTCATGGTCTTCTCTTCCCACCCTGCAGGTGTGACCGTTTGGGAGCTGATGACATTCGGGTCCAAGCCGTATGACGGGATCCCCGCCAGTGAAATCTCCTCTGTCTTGGAGAAGGGCGAGCGTTTGCCCCAGCCCCCCATCTGTACTATCGATGTGTACATGATCATGGTCAAATGTGAGTTCACATTTGGGGTTGTGGGTGCTCACCTAAGTCGATTAAGTAGCACAATTGCCTTCATTGTGTCGCATTTGTATATGCTGTGTTCTTGGTGATGGCACAGAAATAAGGTTATGTGAAAAGAGTGGTGACACCAGAGTGTGTTCCCGCACATTGAGCTTTAGCTAGGAGCATGGGATATGGTTTCATTAGTCGCTAATTCAGCCAGACTAATATTTTTTTCACCATTCACACCACTGGCTGATACTGTCAATTATTTTAAACTGATATTGTCAGGCAGTATAAATTAGCATAACACCACCCACTTTACCTGATACTCTGGTTTTGTATGTCTAGAAAATAAAATTAACATTGCCTTCTCCTAAGGCTCCCCCTTAGTTCAGTGATATGCCTCCCCCCGCAATCACGCACGTGGATTACGTGCTCCTTTTACTAAAGGAGTGCCAGGAGCACAGGCACCACCATAACAGCAGATGCACATGAGGATCCAGAGTTCCTCATCCAAATTCTTCCTCGTTTTTGGATGGCCTCTTTTCGGCACACAGCCATTGCAGTAAAGTTGCACAAGAGCTGAGGGTCTCTGAAGCACTTTTCGGCCGTTTTTAGGGCACGTCGAAGGCCTTCTGAACCCCAAACCCCTTTTCCATCTATATCAGCTGCTAAAATGTCAGGTTATTACCTGGCTTCCCGCGCATCTCTAGGCCATGCCTGCCGCATCCCTGCTCACTACTGTGAGGATGCTGATAAGCAGCCCACTAGGTGGCATTTAAGACCTTCTCACTAGAGCAAAATGTACCTGTTCCTGAAACAGGAGCCACACTACCATGAACACCCCGTAGCGCAGCACTTTTGGGGAATTCTGGAGCGCCCACGTGATGCTTTGTTGGGACAGGCACCACACGGGGTGAGCCTGATCCTGTGCTCAGCAGGGCAAGCGGGAACCAGATCCAGATGTGTGCACCTGGGAGGTGCCCAGACCCAAAAGCAGTGTCCTAGAACCTCATCCTCAGAGATGCTGAACCCTGCTGACACCTCAGCCCATTGCTTTTCCTTAGGGCCAGTCCAGATGTAGAAAGGAGGCTTTTTTCCAGGCACCTAATCAGGTACCTGTTGCTTTTAAAACACAACCAGTGGAGTGTCCCCATCCCCTTTTGTACCGTTACACTGAATTTAAACGCAAAGAGTGTGAGGATCTGGGGTTTGAGCCTTCCTTCTGCCACAGGGCTCAGTTGCAAATCTTTCACTGCTCTGATCACCCCATGTTTGCAGGCTACAGTGCAGACACTGTGGAAGTTGTGCCATTTTGTCTAAAGGAATTCAGGATTCCCAGTCATCTCCTTTATAAGCAGAGAGTATAAACTGAAATATTCAAAGTTATTGCACAACAATTTTTATTTTTTTTATTTGAGAAGCAGTATTTAAACATATTCAACTCAGAGGTAAATTCAGAAATAGTAGATGCTACTTCTGCAGCAGCAGCAAACTCCCAAATACTCCACTCTGTCTAAAAGCAAGAAGGATTTCTTCTTGAATTAGCAGGGGATCATATTTCTAGCATGGTAAAAAGTCACTGACAATTATGAGATTTTGTCTAATGCAGATTTCAAATGGCATATTATCACTTCATTTCTGCATTACTACGGATAGGCTGTTTCTTAGGAGTTCCTCCAGACACACTGAGCTTGACCTTTATTATTTTTAATTTTAAACATAAGAGTCTCTACATCATCTCATCTGTTAGTTGATAACAGAAAGTGTGGGTTTCCTAAGTAATATCACATGTAAAACCACGAGTATCTGTATTCGAAATCTCTTCTAGCATTGATCCACACTAAGCTGTAGGACGTGTTTTTGTTAAAGTCCGTTTACTAATTAAATACAGCTTAGATATAGTTAATCTTTCAAAACGTCCCCAGCGAGGATGTTTTGAATTTTAGAAGACATCTGGTACAGAGGGTAGCTTCTGCTTTAGGCTTCCCAGGATTTCACGAAGCAGTGCAGTGACGAGACGGTCAAATCACCGTACCGCTGCAGGCACCCGCTGAAGTTAGTTTGCTTCCCCTCTTTCAAGAGATTTTTCAGAGCGGGCTAATGTGGACCAACCCAGGCTGGCCACCCGTTTGCTGTCCTCAGGACCGATGCATTACTGTCACTCAGGTGGGACCTGCCTGCCCACACGGAGATAGGCCAGCAGGACAGGAGACAGGCTCAGCCTGGAGCTTTTCCAACATGGGGTTTTATTACCTCCTTCATTCTTCCCAAAACTGACGAGGTGTGCGTTTTAAATGCTGAAATTCACACCAGTGGCTGGTGAATGAACTTTTGAAGGTGGTCCCATATGGATACCTCCTTTCTTTCTTCCACACATGACACTGCTCTTTTAGCTGTTACATTTTATTTTAAGCTCTGTGTTTGATCACCAGAACAACTTTATTTGCACGTTGCTTTCCCTATCGTCCCTCCAGGCTGGATGATTGATGCAGACAGCCGTCCCAAGTTTCGTGAACTGATAGCGGAGTTCTCGAAAATGGCCCGTGACCCTCCACGCTATCTCGTTATACAGGTACTAAACCCAATGGTAGGAAGGAAGATGCCTGACAGGCATTTAATACGAGGGCCAAAATGATTAGTAATGCATATGAAAACATATAATATGGATAATTTAAGGCCAGATTTATCGTTGCTTTCCAGGTCTTAACACATTCAGCTAGAACCACAAACAGAATTTCAAGACCAGTCACTATTTTCTTAGTACTGGTCCCAGTCTAGAACCAGTAGCAATCCATGCTGCAGTCCTCAGAGGAGAACAGAGTTTGAACCTCTTAAAAATGCAGCTATTTTACAGCAGCATGGACAGAGATTGCAGGCCCAAATTCCCCTAAACTCTAGGTAAATTCAGTTAAACACAAGATTTTGCATCTTGGGCCTCTTGCTAAATTACTTTGTGTCTCAGAGAAGGGGGATAGTGAGGGCTTGAAGGGAGTCTGCGAGTCCTCTCTCACGCCGACTTGTCTCACAGGGAGATGATAGGATGCACCTGCCCAGCCCTACGGACTCCAAGTTTTATCGCACCCTGATGGAGGAGGAGGACATGGAAGATATAGTGGACGCGGATGAGTATCTTGTGCCACACCAGGGCTTTTTCAACAGCCCGTCAACATCCCGCACTCCTCTCTTGAGTTCATTGGTATGAAACTTTTCCTCTGTGGAAACATGACAAGCAATTTTAAGAGTGAACTGCTTCTCATAATGTCTGTATGTTCTTTCTCTCTCTTTTTAAGAGTGCTACTAGCAACAACTCTGCTACAACCTGCATTGACAGGAACGGGGTAAGTGGGATGACCTTTAAAAAAGGAGCAACTTCTCCTATGTGGATCATCTTCTACAAAACAGTCCCTTTAATACTGATTTTCTCTACTTCCAACCTAGCAGGGGCACCCTGTGAGGGAAGACAGCTTTGTCCAGAGGTATAGCTCAGACCCAACGGGCGCTTTCTTGGAGGACAGCATAGACGACGGCTTCCTGCCAGCTCCGGGTGAGTCCCTCTCCCATGCTTCCATCCCACAGCCACTCACTCACAAGCCATTTGGTTGTGAATATAATCATTGTCCTTCCTTTTCTGTAGAAAGGAAGCAATCCAAATGCTTCCTACATTTTTTTTCCTTGATAAATGGGAGTGGAAACGTGTGCACATATCCTTTTCCTAGACTTTATCTGGCTGCTTCTGGCCATTTCTCATTTTGGTTCCTTCACCAGCCAGGTTCCTGATGTTTTCCACGTGTGCCATCTGGCCAGGGAGTTTGCATGCATGGTTATATGTTTAAAGCTTTCTGCTTGGGAAAATATCCTCTAAAAAACGGGTTTCACCCCTTAAACCATTTCAGCAATATAAACAGCTTTCTGGCAGCGTCACTGCTTTCAGATGTTGATGCACAGAAAGCAGCTCACAGTTTCACGTGGACTTACAGTGTAGTGTAGGTGGTCGGAGAGCGAGCTAGCGAGCACCAAGGGACCTGGTGCTGGGTTATGTAGTCATGATGCTTTCTGCCCTTAAAAAATCCCAACCAACACTTCCAAGAATGCACCACAGCTAAAAAGTGTGAAAGACCCTGCAAGAGATGGCATTGAAGTGAAACATGGAGTCTCTGTTATTGCCAGTCCTGTATTTTCTAGGCATTTTCCTCACATCTAAACATTTTTCTAGGGAAACAGCTTATGGCAACTAAGCTCCCAGACTGCAATTTCAGAACAGTATCTGGGACATAGCCACCCACACGTCACTAAAATCAGCAGTAGCTATCTCGCTGTCTCGTGGTCCAAGCCATCTTTCTCCTGCTTTGCAAACCAAATTCCTGAAGGTGAACTTCAGGGCTGCGTGTTTGGTGGCACGCCACAGCAGTCCCTGTCTTTGGCTCTCTTCCGCTCCGAGAAGTTCAGTGAGATGCTGTGTGCAAACAGAAAGTGGCAGCTGGGTTGAAACTACACCTCAAATGATGCAAATGGCTGCATTAGTTATATTTCATTCCTTCTCATCTTTATTTTCTTTTTATTCCAGAGTATGTAAACCAGTTGGTGCCCAAGAAGGCATCTGCCTCAGTTGTCCAGAATCCAATCTACAACAACTTCTCTCTCACAGCAAACTCAAAGGTCCCCACAGACTCCAGCTACCAGAATTCACACAGCACAGCTGTGGACAACCCCGAGTATCTCAACACCAACCAGTCTCCGCTGGCCAAGACAGTCTTTGAGAGCTCTCCTTACTGGATCCAGGCGGGCAACCACCAAATAAATCTGGACAATCCTGACTACCAACAGGACTTCTTACCGAAGGAAACCAAACCTAATGGTCTCTTGAAAGTTCCTGCGGCAGAAAACCCGGAGTACTTGAGGGTAGCAGCACCAAAAAGTGAATATATTGAAGCCTCGGCATGACCATAGAGAATTTCTTCTTGCAGCGAGGCAAGCCAGATTCTTGGTGAACTACCTGGCTGCTGCAAGAACGGACTCTTGCTCAGAGCGAATGGCAACCACAATGCATCAATAAGCACACCATTCCTTTTCAGCATGGGGGCTGAAACTGCGAAGCCTATCTGATGGTAGTTTGGGTCTTTTCTTGCCCATTTCGACATAATAACTTGAGGCCCATAGCCTGCACTCAGATGCATGTTGGGATGGAGCAGGATCTTCCTGGACAGAAGAAATATGGATGCATTCCTTTCATTTTCAAATGGTAGCATGGTAAGAAGCCACTCTGGGATGAACTTGAGAGCTGTACACATTGTACAGTCAAATTCCTTTCTACAGTCTGTATTTTTGTAAATGTTTCTAACAGAATTTTTGGATCTTTTCCAAGATCAGATGCTTGTACTGCTGGTCTGCTATGTGGTGCTCCGATCACCAGCAGGAAACAAAAAAATAATGTTACTAAATAGTTTTCCAAAACTCCCGGAACAGAAACAGTTATTCCAAACCACCGGATTTTTACAAATTGGCTCCATATACTGCCTCTTGGCACAAAGAGGAGACGTGCATCTGGGGGACGTATGGGAGAATCTGCCCAGGGCAGTATGGAGTGGATCGCTCCGGGGAAAACTAGCACAAGGAGCAAAATGGCACGACGCATCACCTACTGACCACTACTGCTAAAAACTCACAGGAGGAACTCACCTCTAAGTCATCTGTACGTGGTTATAAAGTGCTCGCTAGTCTGTTTTCTGATGGTCAAATGCAAGACTTCTTTTTTCTGATCTCCTATGCAGCTGTCAAGTTGTCAAAATGCCTTTCTTCTTCAACTAAACTGTTAAAGATGTTGCTGTAACTGAAAAATGAAGCGTCAAATAATGTTTAACAGACTTTAATTAAATGTCAAGGAAATGCAAATGGTGGCAAATTGGAGCATTCATGAGACAGACTGGAAGAACTATACTAAATTAAACTTGACTAGGGCAAGAAATACAGGTAGCTCTAGCAAAACAGTTTTATTTCCCTTCTTAAAGGGGCTCAGAGCAGAAATCATTTTCCTTTATATATCTGGCAAAGAAAAGGGGTATATCAGTGTTACGCTCAACTCACTTCAAGGCAGAATACTGTCTGTTATCGGTGTGGAATAGGCAGACGAGGCAAGGCTAAGATTTTAGCTTGATAGTATAAATCAATCACTGCAGCAAAAGCAACCGCCCTTTCCAGGGGCCTGTGATACAGAACTTCCAATTCTCCCATCATTAACATTTCTTATGAATGTAGGAGGAGTAAAGTGCCTAAAGTGTGAATTTAGTTAGTAATTTAGAGGCATCCCACCAGCAGCTTGGCAGTGCTATTTTAATCAGACCACTAGATCAGAAAGCAAATGCACATTTGGTGATTTTGGTACAAAGGCCCTTAACTAGTTGAACATTGGCGACTTGCTTGAGGGTAGCATAAGCAGCTGAGTTGCAGAGGATATGTAGTCTATATTAAGTAGCAAGAAATAGTCAAATTTATGCTGCCACTGTGTTTTGAATATATCAGTATGTGTTTCAGTTTAAGTATTGCATCTGGAGTCCAGGATCAAGTAGCAAATCCTCAGAACATTTTTTTTACAGATTTATGGAGGAACAAAGGAGAAGAACGGTCAAGTGAAATGACCCCTTTTATAAGTAACACCGTGTAAAATGCATTAGCAGCTTGTGCGTGTGCAGCAGCTCATCGGCCACGCTGCAGTCTAGGGTAAAGCAGTATATTGGGTCAAAACCCAAGGATTGTCTTGTTTGGTGCATGTGTGTCACCATGACCGAGTCGCAGGCACAGCGGTATGGAGGATGCAATGTTTGACTTTCATTATTACTGGCTTGTATTTAAAACACTAACCAAAAGTCAGTTCCCACGTCCAATTAGTGGCAGATTTCTCCTTGCATTCCTGAGAGCAGATTTGTTGTGTTGCTCTCACAAGCGTGCAACATGTACGCACAGGCAGTGCTGCTTTTCTCCACCCACTGCCCAGGGAGGAATGTACATAAAACCAAAAAAAGATCTTAACAGAAATCACAGATAATTTTCAATTTGCTAAATCTGTTATGTCTCCAAGCAGAACACTAGAAAATCACATAGCGCATGTTCTCCTGCAGAATCTTTCCAACACTATTGCACAAAGGAATTTATTAATGTTTTGGTTTAATGTTAGCTAAAACAAGAAAGCCACTAAGAAGTAGCAATATGTATCACCAGCATTATGTAGCATGAAAATTATTTAATAGAGGTTAATATTCTTGCCCTTTTAAAACAGTTTAGGAGGGATTCAGTAGCAACTCATTGCTGGAAACAAGGAGATTCATCTAAAAATTAAGCAATGTAAGTTTGAAAGAGCGTCACTTTTTGAATGTATTGTTTTTGATGAGAAAAGTAGGAAAGAGGATGTAGGACCGCAAACTCTCAATACAAATGTACAGATTCCAGATTGGTGGGATCAGCTATATTGTAAAGTAGTTCTGGTAAATAAGCATCCTGTAAGCCATGATTTGTAAATCGGCAGCTCAGTAATGATTCAAAAGCCAGCAAAAAATAAAAACTGGGCAGCGTGCTGTAGTCAGTGCCTGCAGGGGCAGATACGGAGGCGCTGGGAGTGGATGGGACCGCGCAGCTTCGTGGCTGTCACTGGAGGCACAGGTGCTAGGCAGGGTGATGCTCGTAGGGTAACAGACATTAGCAATGTACCAAATGATTTCCACTGAGATGAAAAAAAAAAAAAATCAATAAGCAGCTGAAATGGGCTGGTTTTCCCACTGCAGCTCACTGACCATTTAAGACCAAGGAGCCCCTGCAGATCATAGGTGCTCCATGGAAGTGTTCAAGGCCAGGTGGGATGGGGCTTTGGAGCAACCTGGTCTAGTGGCAGGTGTCCCTGCCCATGGCAGGGGGTTGGCACTAGATGATCTTTAAGGTCCCTTCCAACCCAAACCATTCTATGATTCTATGAAAGGTAAACACTGTTAGGCAGCATAAATCAGCATCCAAAAATAACTTTAAAATTCTGCTGTTGTCTCTCGGGAGGTGGGGGTAGAAAATGCTGATTTTAAAAATGCAACTAAATAGGGAAATGTAGCAGGCCACAGCCACTTTTAAAAGCTAACAGAGTCTTACCAATCAAGAAAATTAAAATTTCCCTTTTTACAGTATTTCTCATGGAAGGCAAAATAAAACCACTCACAAGTTAGTGCCTAGCGTCTCTTAATCATAAAGCAGCAGTTAATATGGAATTGCTTTTGCAATAATGATTTAAGGCTTTTAATAACTGCAAAGTATATGAAAATGTAAGTTAAGTCAAGAGTCTTCATCTTACTTTGATGTTTTTCAGTGATCTGTGTACAGTGTCAGCACGCCTGACTTCATTTGGGCCTTGGGTTGTTTTCTTCTGCTGCAAAGGGAGTTGGCTTGGGAAATTTCCTTCATGTTGCAATCGGTCTTGTTGGGTAAATACATCCAAGAGGCTGGGGGCTTGCTTTTGTTTCCAGCTGGCAGGCAACAATGCAGTGAGTTTGCTAGAGAGAGCAGTTGGAACTAGATGGTGGTTTCTGGAACGCCTCGAGGTGATGCCCTGTCCCACCAGCATCACCATCAGATGGCCGCATGAACCCCCAGCATTAGAAAATACGGTCCCATGGTTTATTTGAAAGGAAGGGGCTTGTGTAGGGAGAATAACGCTAGGGAAGGGGTGCAGCTGGCCAATCCATACCCAGGACAGTTGCCGAGTTTGCCCAGGGGCAACAGTCACTGAGGCCATTGACTGTTCCTGCAGGTATGGGTGGGAATAGACACGTGGCTCCTGTCCCTGCTACTGGCTTGAAGCGAAGCCCTCTTGCGGACATTGCTTGTGCGAAAACCAGTGTACGCGGCATTCGTACCGTGGGGTGAATCTCTTCTTTTCCCTGGTAGACACAGTTAGGGCTACAACAATGTCACAGGACCCCAAACGGCTTAAAGAGGTCCCATATCAAGGTGCCTGGGGTGTCCTTGGTCTGTCTGGGGGTGCTCCAGGGTGTCAAGGAGAAACTTTGCATTTCCAGACAAGCATTCATTTTTCAGATTTAGAGTTCAACATCTTCTGTTAGTACGACCGCTGCCTCTCCAAATGAGCAATTACGGTACTCTGGCTTTTGTTTCCCCCCGCGTTTCTCTGTGAGAAAACATATGAATTAGGACAAAGTATGAAAATGTACCTGTGTCCTCCTTCCTGATGGAAACCGTATACTCATGAAATGTCGAACTCTGTGTATAACACTTAGCAAGAATGCTTTGTAATGTTTTATCACCACTGGTTCAAATTTTTATATTGAGATCCCATTTTCTAGCTTTCTTTTTGTAAGTGTTATCTCTTTGTTCTGACATACAACTTTTAAGGAGCCTTTTTAAAATAATAATAAAAAAATAATAGAAAAAAAATGTTTATAGAAAAGAAAAACACGACACCTTCAAGTAGCTTATCAAATGGGCTGCATTAGGACCAAAGATGTAACGTCTTGTTTTCTTGCTTTAAAGGAATAGGGTATTGATCACCACTCCCACAGCCTCTCATTACAGGGAAAAGCTACAGACCTCCACTCTTCATTGGGGCTGGGCCAGACCGCCACTGAGCCAAGAGGGCTTGACAGGAGGGTGAGGCCTGTCCACAAAAAACCAAACCAAATATCAGGACCAGGGATCTCTTCAGGGCCAGACCTACAACCTCTACTCCATTTCAATTCATTTTCTACTCAACGAAATAGCTAAACAGGGACACAGTCAAGAAAAAAAAAGAAACAAATACATAATTTTTGGCTCAGTATCAGGAAAAAATACAATGATGTGAAGATGAGACATGATGAGATAACTGCTTTTTATGTGAGGAAGTGTGTAGGCAGGCAGTGAGACTTTAAACCGATAACACTTTTGGTTATGTATTACTTTAATTATGCGGGCGAGTTGAAATCACGGCACTTCCATGATGGGCTTTACTTTCTGCCACACGTCCTGCCTCCATTCAACATCATGTGTTTTGGCAGATCGCCTGTATGACCGTGGCCACGTGAACTGAGAATTGCGGGTCAGTCAGAGGTACTGTGTGCCACCCCTCCTTCTTATACAGGGAGAGAAGAGTGCGGCGATAGTAGGCTGTACCACGGTTAATGATCAAGCAAACCCTCAGTAGCATCCGAAAAAAGGGTTTCCCGAGGAAAAGATGATAACTGGAGACCTAGCTGGCAAAAGACATGCCACTTGTTGCACTGCTGAAGTCAGCAGGCAAAATGCCTTCGGACAAGATTCAGGGCTGGTGCTCCACCAACTTTGCTCTGGTCCTCCTACGTGGTGCAGATGGGGCTGTCTGGATGCACGACAGCACGGGCCTCGTGGTCTCTCTGTACCTCTCACCTTGAAGTAATGGATTTTTCTGTTTCACAAGGTGAAAACCACAAATCAAACCCGCCGCTAACAACTGGACTGGTTGAAGGTGTTGTTCCTATGTAGCCGATACGGTACATTGTTTTCAGTCGCGCTGGAATTTATCCAGACCCTTCTCCTTACCTCTCACAAGCTAGCTGGAGAGTGTGCATTTGCAACCACCATCAACGTTATCCTCATATTTTATGAAAGGGAATAAGTAAAGTAGTTGTCTACAATGGTAGGAGGCTTGGCTCACATACCTAGGTTGCTTTTTTAATCCTACGTTCCTAATATCTTTCCCCTTGAGATTAATGGGATGTTTAACTTGATTACACTGAGAGTATAAAACAAGGCTAATGTTGAGTGATTTTTAAAAATCCCTCGCAATAATGAGATCCTATGGATCCATTGCCCATTTTAGGCTGCTTTGTATTGATGCAATCAAACGAGTATAAGGTAAAATGTCTTGGTTTTAATAAACTGTCAAGCAATATATCCATAGATACAGATGGTACCCTTGCAGCATTGTAAAGTTACTCAACTATGAAAGCACTATTTGTACAATAAGAAACTCTTGACTTTTGTATGGTTTAATGGTTTATACTGTTGATCAAAGATTGTTTGTATATTGAGCGATAAAAATGAGGTGTATATTATTCTTTTTAATTGTTTTTAATTTTTGGAGAACTTTTATTGTAATATACTGTTGTATTTGGGGGGAAAGAAAAATCAGTGGCTAGCTTGTAGGGTTTGTAGCCAGAGAAGAACTCACATTAAGGGTTCTTTATTGATGGACTTCTACTTAGATTTTTTTTTCCTGGTAAAAGTTGTCACCTTGGGGATTTATCCAGAGCTTAGTGAAGCTAATAACAGGACTCCTTCCTCTCTCCAAGACTCTTTGGCTCTCTGCATGCACAGTGCTGGAGTTTCATAATGTGAGCAATAATACAGCTAATACTTGTGACCATTGGAAGTGCAATATGAAAGCCCAGGTGCTGCTTATCAGGGTGCTAATAAAAGCCGCTCTTTTCAAATTGCATGGCAGGTTCTTACTTCACTTTTATGATAGTAGCAGAAGCAGAATCAAAGCAATCCCTCAAAAGCTCATCCATGTGACATGTGGCATATGAAGCCATACTGCTGGCCATTTCCGAATTGCATAGCTATGAGCTGTGCAACAGCAACGCAGGACTCCCTCGTAAGGAAAGGCATAATAAACTCTCGACCGGAGTCACACTGGTGACTTAAATTGTTGTACTACACTAGGCAGAAAGAGAAATTCTGTTAGCAAAGCCGGTCAAATGAAGCCCCGGCGTCCCCTGAGTATTGGTGTTTAATTATCCAACTGGTGGAACATGTAGCAGACAAAGATTAAAGGAATTACAGGGTCCTCAACATAACAGAGCAAAATACACTGGGTTGACAAGACAGTAAAGAAGAGAGGAGCTGGAACTGTCAGTACACATTCAGCCTGGATAAGTCCCTGGTATCACGATTAGTAAATTAAATCGTTTTTGTCTTTATAGATGAACTTTGTACACAGCAAAAAAAAGCCACTACAGCACCTTTCTCATTTTCATCTTTCCATCCAGTCCCTTCCAATACGTAGGCTGCATGTTTTACCAGCTCAACCTATTTTATGCAGAAATGACGTAGTCTTAATCTTCATATTACTGGTTCTCAGAAATGTCTAATGCGTATTAATGCATGATATTTTTATTTTAATAAAAGTAATTAAATAAATCTTTGCTCTTTTGGCACGTGATTTTTTCCCCTCTTTAGTGATCAGCTGGCTTGGGAAGGTTCTCTATAAATTAATATTGGTATTATGAAGAAGAATAATTAGTATTAATATTGAGAAGGAAACTGGAATATATGCTGTACGTCCACAGACCTCCTCTGTGAAGATCAGAAAACAACGTCTAGATTCAAAAGTCTTTATCAGACAGGAAACTGCTGTTCTCCGTAATTCACAGATAGCATGACAGAGGCAGAGCAATGCCTCCGTACTTACCTCAGAGAGGTGGGGACACTGATGGGGCTAAATCCCACTGACAAAGCACCAAAGTAGAGGAACGTAAAATGAAGAATAGGTATAGAAAAGTGGGGGTATTTGGGAAGGACGAGCATTCAGAAATTCCACTGAGCTCAGCGCGGCCAACTTCAAATAAACATAAAAAGTGACAAAGGGCTGCATCCGGTTTAAGTTGGACTTTGGGGGACGTTGGGGAGACGGATGGCAATGCAGTAGCCAAGGGGTGTCACGGAGTGACCCAGACCTCTTGCTGGTACGCAAATATGACTGTAAGTCAATCACCTTACTCCATAAATAGTGGAGAGCCCAGGGCCCGTTGAGCTCTCCTGCACGGCAGTGGGCTGCACACCAGGATCTCCCCTTGAGTAGGGATGCCTCTCAAGGTTACTCCTCGAGGTTGACAGAATCCTCATCACATCAGATACTCGCTAAGTGGATTGGGAATAAGTGTGCTGAAACTTTGTCATCTTAGCTATGTGATATAAAGGATTGATGGAGCATATATAACCCTTTAGACATAAACTGTTGACCAAGTCTGGGACTAAGTCTGGATCCAGCCGCACCTAGACTCCTCTCCAAGAAGGAGTTTAGAATGCAAATGGGTCCTCTCTGAACCTTATAATGGGAGGGTCTCCCTAACAGTTTTATCTGACCCTGTTCTTTATGCAGTAAATAACCCAGTGTACCTTGCCATGGAATCTTGCTAAACCACTGTTGCATTTATCATTGAACTTCGTTAATTCACTGGTTTATATCAATAAAGTATATTGCTGCTTCTCTCTTGCGAGTGAAGTGCGTCTCACTCTCTCTGCGACACGAAGACAGCGAAAGAAACATAGCTGCCGTTTAAGCCCCCTGTCTGCCTGTACAGGATATAGTAGATTAAGATAAAATAAAGAAAATTGCTCTTTAAAGGTAGGAGAGGAATACAAGTCTCTTCCACATGCTCCGTCTTTATTGGCAGCAATGCTAAGCGAGCCTCACCCATCCGTGCTCCTGAGCTCAACCCAGGAAAGCAACAAAGCCAGCCTCTAGGGAACTAATCTGAACGCGTGATAATTACATCAGATCACGTGAGAAATTTCCAAGGCAGCCAACAAAAGAGCCAACGTGCTCTGAGGAGGCCCACAGCCGTAGTTGGACCACCTACCACGGCACCTGGGACAGACCTACATGCCTACTACAGCACTGAACGTGGAAGGGCTTCACCATTGCTCTTTGGGGCAGTCACGTTTCAGCAGTAACTGCTCACAGATGGCCTTGCTCATTCCTGTCCCAAGGCTAACGACTAGGGCAGCGCTTCTACAGCAGCATTTGACAAGGGCATGAGTCTGGCAAGAAAGAGGGACCTTGCAATTACCAAAGGCAGGTGCTGGGAACCGCAGAGAAGGTGACTCAGCCTCCTTAAAGTTGCATGATGTTTGCTGGCAGAGACAGGCTCAGCTCCTATGTCAGGGCCCACCTGAGCCAGACCCATGGCAGACCCCCAGGAGGGGTACCACTGGCACAGCAGGCACCAAGGGACATGTCCTGCTTGGGGTGTTCAGCGGCGTGTCTGGTCTTGCTCCCCAAATCTCTGCCCACAGGATGAGGTGGCCTGCTTGGAGCCCACCTGTAAGTATATATGGGGGAATAAACCCCCAGTCCCACAATGTGGATTATTGTTGCTGTTTCGTGGAGAGAGGAGCTGGAATTACAGATCAGGTGGTGCTTTAAATTGTTTGTTGGGAATTGAAATCTCTCTAATAAGCACCATCTGTGTGAAGTTCAACACCAGAGCTCTTGTTGCAGAAACGCTTTTACTTTAAAACCTGTTTTCTTTCTAAAGAGAGCAGAAGGAATGTTATTTAATGCATGTGTTAACCCCGGAGATGGCTGCCTTCAGTGAGTTACAGCCCTGTGAAACTGAACTAGCTCAGAAATAGCTCAGTCAGTGTTTGTCATCTTTATCCAGTATTGTATGGGCTGATTTACACTTTTTTTTTTCCTTTTCTTTTTTCTGGAGGTCACGGACTTATGGATTGCACCAGACTTCACTGGTCACTGTCACTCTCAGACAGGAGCGATGATGATACAAGAGGTGGTAATTCTTGTCTCACAGATAGCTTTTATTTAGCAGTATTTGTACTGGCACTCATTTAACAAGCCATAGTACAGCTAATAAGGGTCACAGCTGGTTGTATAGGTTTCCATCTAGCTCTTAGAGCCTGTTAAATCATCAAAAGCAGAGGACCTGTGTGTGAGTTTAATGCTCGTGGATAAGAAATACAGCAACACGTGACCTCTACCACTGCCCGTGGAGACCAAGCCATGCTAGGTCAAACCACGCTGGGCTAGGCTTAAACGTAACTAGGACGCAGCTCTGGCACAGCAAGGTGGTGAGGACCTCCAGGCACAGCGCTCTCCCCTGAGGCCAGACCTGCCATGGGGCAATCATAGAAAGTACATGCAGCTATTTGAGATTTCAAAAAGGAAACCAAGCTTGCAAAGTCTGCGTAGTTTCTGGTGCCTGTACCTCAGGCTTGGCCCTTAGGGCCCAGCCAACAAGACTACTACAGTTACCCTTGCTTCCGAGAGCAGCAGAAGGAAAGCTCATAGTGCCCTCTCTTGGAAGAGAAAGAAACTCTCTCCACAACATACACAGCTTTAAAATAGGTCTCCCAGCAAACAGAGCAGAAAAAATGAGCTTGCGTAGGTGATTTATTTTCCAGTCCATTTGGAGTACAGGTTCATGGTACATTTAATCCAACCTAAGTACGTGCTTGCTGCTGGAAAGGGTCACCACACTGATCCGATGGAAAATTAATCCTTCTGTTTGGCAGTTTAGTTTCAGTAGACTTGCAATGCAATTGCATGCACAATAGAGCTGGCATCTGACGTGGCAACGTGCATTTGAAGGACACGACTGTACCCCTTGGTGACCAGTGTACAAGTGACAAGATCATAACAAGTGTGACATCCTCCTGCCCTCGGAAGCTCTCGTGCATTTTACCGTGAAGTACTCCATTTCCCTAATGCTCAGTTATTGGGTTTCTTCATGTCTTGCCAGAAAAGCAATACTGTGCAGATGATGCTGTGAAGAGTCTTAAAATAATGCAAATAGGCTGTGTCAGGACAAAGAGATTTAGGTTTGGTTTTTGTTTGCGATCATTAAACTGCTGGTGGGGAGTAGCCTTTCTCCAGGCTTTCTGTTTCATATGAGGAGGCTCCAGCATAGATTTAGAAACTGTAGAAACAAAAAAGGTTATTTTCAGTGAATGGCAGCTTTAGAAAAGCCACAGTCTTGCCTAACGCAAACAATGCCTCCGTATACTTTTAAAAATTAGTATATTGGTCCCTGGGGCTTACTAATGCAAGATTATTTCTAGTACTTGCTTTATTGGTTCAGAATCCAACAGAGATCTGCCTAAAAAATCTGGCCACTCTATGTTTTGCTGTGAATAATGATGTTGGAATAGACTTGTAAACAGGTGAGGCTCTCTCTGAATTGTTCTCAGGCCAACAAACCTAACTTCCATCAGACGTTAGTTGTGTAGGTGGGCGAAAGTAACAAAATGCCTATGTGCCAAAAACTGAGATCTTTAGGAGCTTAGCTTTCTTTTGTATTCGCAGAGGGCGACAGGCAGGCCTCTGAGGCACATCTCCCTAAGTGATGTGTAACATTACAAGAGCGCACGCAGCTGCCTTCCTCCTGAAAGTCATAGAATCACAGAATCATAGTTCTTGGTTGGAAGAGACCTTTAAGATCATCGAGTCCAACTTTCTCCCCAGTTTCAAAGCAAAGTAAAACCATGCTGATACTCCTGCTGAGGAAGTCTTTGTATACCAACGGGTGTTACCCCACCGCGGGGTAGGCAGCGGCAAGGTACACCTTCGTAGTTACTCGATGGTGAGGCTACCTCCAACAGGCACTTGAAACGAACACAAAAAGACAGGCAGGTACCAGGCAGTTCCTGGGAGAAGCAGTGATCTATACATGATTAAACAAAATGTGATTAGGCGATAGTTATTAGAGGTAGCACCGATCCCAAATTCATCTTTGTAAGCATCCTTGTCAGAGTGCTAATTGCATTGGCTTTTCTAATGCTTCCCTTCAATAGAAGCTGGTACAGACCAATAGGTCACTTCTCCCTGGGGGACGATGCTCACTGGGAAGCTTGAAATCATCATCTGCCCAGCAATGAGCCCATTCAAATGCTGGTAGCTGGGCCAGCTCGGAGGATTTCCACCAGGCTGGTTGCAGGGGCAAGCCGGTGGCAGGAGGGTGGAGGTGGCACATTCAGACTACCCAAAGTAATCCTGCAGACACCTCCACGGTGGCCCTGGCTGCTTCATGGCATGTGACACAAATTTAGCCTCTCAAGGACCCTGGGAGGTAGGAGAGCATATCACACACAGGTAGGGAAGCGAGAAAAAGAAATGCAGACTGGACTCGTGTGGGATGGCCTAAGGGGAGGGAGCAAATAGGTGTTGGTGTGGCTGCACAAAGGGCTGTCAGGATGGAAGAATAACATCTTTCTTAAGGACAGAAAGAAAACTTGGAGGAGGGATAAGCTAAGAAAAGACATGTCAGAGACTTCTTGACTGGCTTGAGAAAACCATGATTTTCTTTAAATCTGCGTCAAAATTTGGTCACTGTTGTTGAGTGTATTAATGCACCCACTGACCATTTTATTTCCTAAGTTATTAACTAAACCACTTTATTCATGCTATTACTTTGTTTCACGACAAAGGTTTGAGCCCTCTGGAGATGTTTTGGACAGGATTAGGTGGACTTGCTCTTCAGTTGGTCTTTTGGCCTTGTTGTCTTCAGTAGAGGAGGATGTAGCAAGTGGTGTTTTGGGCAGTGCTGCAGGGAGAGTGGTGCCTGTAGGTCCTACCTGGAAGTGAGGAGGAGAAGCACAGGCTGCAGGAGGAGACAGTTTGGAGGAAGTACCTATAGAAGTCAATTTTTGAGCCCATGTTTAAGACTTCAGCTGTGGCAATGGCAGCCTTTTATGCAGCTCCTTTAACAAAGGGTCAGTGCAATTTCACAAGCGTTAGCTCTGTAGCTGAACTACATACAGGCTGCAGACTGTTTTGTGTACTGCATGTTTCTTAGCAAGGTTTCTTAGGTACCCAGCTCAGCTGGGTCCCTTTGAAATCGACTTGGTTTAGATTTTGCATGGAAAAGAAGACCCTTGTACCAAGCATGACTTCTACAAAGAGTTGCTGGATATGTGGTCTTCTAGTCTAACCTTTCCATGCAAAGAGATTTGCTCAGCAGGTAGAAGAGGGCACAGGCACATGTATATATCCTCTTGCAGGATGCGATTTCCTATTTTGCAAGCCTGTTAGCTACTTACATAGAGAAGTTATTACCCAAAGAGTGTCTAATGGCCTCGTAGGTGACATTTCATCCTGAATGCTGGGTTCCTGAGTATTGAGGTTATTATTCAAAATGTTTGCTCAGAAAACTTTCTTGGGTGAAAGACTGCTATTCTATTAACATCTATTTCAAACTAATTTAATGACCACAACTTAAATTTATGCTTTCTCACTCAAAGAAACACCAAAAAAATTACCCAGAGGCTATGGCGAAATGAATAAATAGGTTCATTACAAACAGAATTACCCCAAGAGATAAACATGCCCTCTTTCTCACACACTTTCCTTGAGCACCTACTTTTAGCCACTGGGAGAGGAAAGATATTTTGCTACATAGACCTTTGGTTTGATGACACCCAGCCAGAATTTTAATAATACTTACGGAAGCCTGGCTCCAGCCACTCTTGAAACACTTCTGGCAGTTCACTCCCATTCACTGAGCAGAAGAGTTATTCCCTGGTGCTGGGACTGCTTCAGCTCTCCAGTGAATATAAAGCAATGGGGTCCGATTGGAGCACTGCTGATTTACATCCCCTGAGCCAGCGGTGCTTTATATCAGTTTATGAATTTATGGCTTGTCCTCTACTATGTTGACTATGATTTTTGCCTTGAAATATGTAATAGGAACACTCTTTATATTGAAAACATAAATATATAGAGAGCAACTGCTTACTCATAGGTGGTGAGAAATTAGTGCTCGATAAACTTGTAGTGATAATTTATAATATAATTTCAAGAAAAAGAGGGAGAATTATTTATGTGGTATAAATGCCTTCCCTCCGACATCATATTACTCTACAATAAATATTTCAACACAGCTTGGGCTAAAGAGGCTTATTGGCTGTGAATTTTCTCTTTGCTGGGGAAATGCACTGTTTTTTTCATTTTGCAGGGAGCTTGTACCTTTAGAAAATTCTCACTCTGCGCATTGTTGTGTCTCAGTACAAAGTCTCTAAGTAACACTGCTGGTTTGCTCTAATGATGGATTTCTGTCATAGTGCTCTGGATGCTTTTTATAGGGAAGGTACATTTCACCATATGGAGAAGCAGTTCAGGCAAACAAAGCAACAAGCAATCAAGTAACTAGCAGTGGCTAAGATGAAGTCCAACAGTTGCTATTTGCATCTTCTCAAGGTATCCTCGTGTCTCAGCTATAAAAACATTCAAATGTGTAAAAATGCCCCAAAAAATATTTGTACTGATATAACCTGTTTCATAAACCTACTTCTATTAGGTATAAAATTTTCCAACACTACAGTGGTCTACCTTAATGAAAGCTTAATAAATTAGGCACATCAAGATTGCTGGCAGAATAACATTAGCTAATTTTATCGAATATGAAAATATACTAACTTGTGTGATGAAGGAGACTGCTGTTTGCCTTATTCCATGCTTCAGTTCCTGTGGAAGCGTATAGTAGATAAAGAACAACCTAATGAGTCTAATGAAGGCAATGGGAAGTTTCTTTATTAAAACAGCAGAAAGCTCTGAGAATTAGCCTCAAAGCCTGTTGTTGCTGCTGAGGTCTTGTGTGATGAATAAGATGCACTAGTGCAGACTGTTTAGCACTTGGCTCTTTACTCTAAATATTGTCATTTTGTCTGGGATTTCATGGAAAGAAGGTTTTTGTCCAACTTGCCAGTGGCAAAGCTGCTGTCACATCTTTTCTATCTTGCCAGGGTAGGATGTATTATGCTAAGCAGAACATCAGTGTGGGTTGCCTTTGTAGATGAGAAGAGTTAGTCTCACAGATCTTGTTCAATAAGCTTCATTTCCTGGGTTGCTGTTGCTTGTTGAAGTCAAGGAGAAACTCTGATGGACTTCAATGTTACAAACAGGGAGGTTCTTCCACTTGGCCCACAGTGGTGTTTGCTGGTGGTGCGCAAGGTGGCACTTGAGCCCAGCCTCCTCCTGCATCAGCAGGCACCCTCGGCAGTGCTGGTCCATCAAAGCGCAGCAGGTAAACTCGCCACTGAAAATCTGGCAGCAAACCAGATTCATAGCAAACCACTTCAGTGCAGCACGCAAAACAAAGAAACTGTCAGAAATCCCACCTTCATAATCATCAGCATGTTTAGCATTTAAAAAAAAAAAAAAGAAAAAGAAAAAAAGAAAGAAAGAAAGAAAGCTTTTCATCTTCAAAGTCCTTTACAAACATTCAGTAATTAACCTTCCATGTATGTCTCAGTATTGCAGCTATCGTGGGAAGGGCCTCAGGGGAAACGGCAGTAAAGTTTCTAAATATCCCTTTAAGATATCGGTTGAAGCAAGCACAGATTCCTTTTTTTTTAAACTCACCACTGAATGCAAAGCACTTCTATAAATACTTCAAATAGCACTAACAATGCTATTGAAATGCATATCTGTGTATACAACCTGTGTAAAAAGCTATGCATCATTTATGTCCCTCTTACATCTTTAAAACATGATTAATGGCACATCAGCCCTCTCTGCTGGAGTGAATTTCTCTAGGTGGATCTGCAAAGACTTGCATACGTGATTAACTTTGTAAAGTAGTCCCACAGAAGCTCAGTAAAGCTGTTTCTGGTGTAACGTAAGCACGCAACATTTGCATAAGCAAAGCCATAATGAGTATAAACTGGCAGTTTGGACCATTACTTTTGGTGGCATAGACAGGCGTTTACACGCAGGTAGGTCCTTCAGCCCTGCTGCGGTTACTACTCTCACTTGTTTTTTTTCTGGGCTTCCTTACATCCTGGGGAGGCAACTTTGTGGCTCACTTGGAGGCCCAAGCTAGAGCATGCCTCAAGACGCCTCACCGCAGTGGAGTTTGCTGCCATGCCACTCATAAGAGCATCAATCATTTGTGCATGTTATAAAAGCTGAGTTCAACTTGCTAGCTGATGATTGTAATCCAAAAGGTAAAACTGTAGTAAAATCTGTATTTTTAAATTACACTATTCTGTATATATTTCCTCTTAGATTTATGGACATCAAAAATACCATATGGCATAATGTGAATCCCTTTATGAAAGCTCAGAGAAATAGACTTCTAAGTGGCTGGGTCTCTTTTACAATGGGATTTTGAAAAACCAGATCACTTAGGACCCAGTTCTTCAAAGTACACGTACACTTACACATTTAGACAGTCTCCTAGCAGATGGACTACCATCTGTAGTGGTTTAACCCCAGCTGGCAACTAAGCACCACACAGCCGCTCACTCACTCCTCCCCCTGCCCCTGCAGTGGGATGGGGAGAAGGATGAGAAAAAATGTAAAACTCGTGGGTTGAGATAAAGACAGTTTAATAGGACTGGAAGAGAGAATAGCAAAGGAAGAGAGAATAATAATAATAATGATAATAAAAGAATATACAAAACAAGTGATGCACAATGCATTGCTCATCACCCACTCACTGACTGATGCCCAGCCTGTCCCTGAGCAGCGATCACCTGCCCCCCTGGCCAGCTTCGCCCAAGTTTATATACAGAGCATGACATCATACGTTATGGAATATCCCTTTGGCCAGTATGGGCCAGCTGTCCCAGCTGTGCCCCCTCCCAGCTTCTTGTGCACCTCCCCACTGGCAGAGCACGGGAAGCTGAAAAGTCCTTGACTTAGTATAAGCATTACTTAGCAACAACTAAAACATCAGTATGTTATCAGCATTATTCTCATACTAAATCCAAAACACAGCACTATACCAGCTACTAGGAAGAAAATTAACTCTATCCCAGCCAAAACCAGGAAACCATTTGACTCCCACTGCTTTCAAAATGTAGTCCTGATTCATTTACGGAAAGTTTTCTTTACTCTTTTCTCATAAACCTTCTTAAGCTGTTTTAGGAAAGAGATCATAAAGTTCAGTTTCCCATCATTGGCTACAGCAAGGTGTGAGAACCCACCTGAAAACAAATGTGTTCACAGAAGGCATTTCTTCCTGCTCTGAACTAAACTGTAGATGATTTATGACTTTCTCATAGATTTTGTTGTCTGATGCAGTTGTGACTGCTTTAGTGTCACACAACTGTGCTGAAGACTATACTACTTAGTTCATTTCAAATGCAAATTTTTATAGGGTCTGCCATGATAGGGTCCATGCATGTCTTCATTTTTTTGGGCTGCTGTGGTGACCACCATGACAGAGTGACAAAATAATCGTAAGCAGGCATCACTGACAATTAAACAAGAGCAGCAGGGTTTGCTATTTACTAGTCCAGTTGTAATTTTTACTAGTTTTAGCAGTTCATCAGTCAAGGGAAACTGTGCGAGCAGAAAACTAGATCCATAAAGTTGCAGGTGAGTAACTGGAAACATCAGAAACTTTTCTTCGAGCATGGTTTGCCAACAGCGTTGGAAGCAAAGCAGAGTTGTCCAAATGAGGTAGGACCTTTTCAGTTTTGTGGTGTGGAAATGGTGGCAAGACAGACACTAAACCACCAAATGGGCTACTATAAATGGGATTTTTCTCTTTAACTTTCCTGCAGGAAGAACAGTACATCTGTTGATACAGATGAAAGATTTTATGCAGGCCTGCACA
This sequence comes from Phoenicopterus ruber ruber, assembly GCA_009819775.1. Lineage (NCBI taxonomy): Eukaryota > Metazoa > Chordata > Aves > Phoenicopteriformes > Phoenicopteridae > Phoenicopterus > Phoenicopterus ruber. The sequence continues at coordinate 59,807,025 of CM020216.1, read as the reverse complement.
GAGGAACCTCAAAGTTCATTATATTCACTTTCTGAAAAGTTTTCACTGAAGCTTTTGTCTCAGCTTCACACAAGGCAACCTTCACATCTTTTACGTCTTTGAGGCACATAGCTATCGTTTGTTTCCATCATACAAAGGGTTTCCTCATCTTTCAGGGAATCTTTCAGCACCAGAAAGTTCAAAGAGAGCTTGAGTTCACATTGCACAGCTGAAGGGCACCTCCTTACCTCTTATAAACCCAAACCATCCCTTCCTTCTGCAAAGCTCTGCAGGACTACTGAAGCTCCTACACTACCAGCACTTTTTCCCATGACAGTTGTTTTCCACAGTGGGACTGTTTTGCCCGACTTACAGGCTTGGCCTGGAAGTTAGCAGTGCTAATGTATACCGGTTGGGTATCTGGGGATATCTGAGTTAAAGTTCCTGCCCCTGATGTACTCTTTTTAAAACTTTCCAGCCTTGAATGAGTCCGTGTAAGTTTTGATCCACTGTTTCAAAATTGCAGAGCTATTGTTTCAGAAAGTTTGGTACTGTACCAAAGATTGATTTCCCCCTGTGCAACAAGGAGCAAAATACAGCAAAGTTCAGAGCCCCATCTTCCCTCTTTCCTCTCAGTGCTTAAGCGTTTTGCTATCAGACATATGCTAGCACAAGCACTGTGTGTTTCCTACTGTCTCATCAGCTTTCAGAATCTCACATTATCTATGTTATCATTTTGGGGGTGGTTTTTTTGAAAGCCTCTCCTTCCCTGTTTTGCCCCCTCTTCCAGTCCTTGAAGTGGTAAGTGAACGCTCGCTGTCCTTCAAGAGCTGCTACCTGTTTATCAGCAGCACCCACCAAAACACGCACTGGGCACAGCTACACATTGCAAAGACAGACCACTCAGGAAGCAAACAATTTCAGGAAAAAAATAAAATCAGTGCTAATTCTGAAAAAATAAAGGTTTGATAGTAGGAGACGAGGCTAGATAAGCTTCTTAAGAGCTTACTTCTTTAATCTATTGAGGACACTTTATCTGGGTATTTACCAATAGCTAGAAACCACACAACATTTCCTTTTTACTTTTTCTAAACCCTCCATCTATTTATATTCAAAAGCAGAAATGGAAAGAAAGAGAAATATTCATAGAGAGATCTGGAAAACCCACGGAATCGGTAGGGGACCAGGACGAATTTCTAAATTAGTGGTACATGGCTGCTTTGAATTAGGGTTTGCTGAAAGCTGTCTTCTGATGACTGTTTGATGTATGTGAAGTAGGTAGACAGATTCAGTTTAATTGTTGGAATAAAATGGTGACATCACCGAAATGTTGGATCTAATCATCATGAAGAGAGATCTGCCTGTTTATCCTAGAAATTAGCCCTCAGAGTCCTTAGTACCACATAAGCTTGCAATGTCTGATTGTACCGAACATGAAAGACTTCAGCCTCTGCAGCTACCAGAATATAACCTTCTGTGAGCATCAAGGTCAGTACATGATCAAGAAAATATACCCATTATACCCACATCTAGAGTGGGAATGGAGGCATCAATCCACTCTTTCCTTTGTCCCATCCTGCAACAGCTTTTGGCTCAGAAATATCTGAAGTGCTACAAGGAAACACTTCTGGTGAGAGGAGCATACCTCTCTTCCCCATCCCACCTCGCCAGGATTGGGCTGCTAAATCTATACCACTCATAGCAGCAACATGTCTGGTCCTCTTGTTCCACCTGACACCTCTCCTGCCTCATCACATCTCAAACAGCTGGGTATAACCCTAAAAACCACCTTCTGCCTCCATTACCTAGTCCTTGAGCAAGAAGAGCCTCTCTGGGAATGTTCCCCAGGCTTTTCATTTTTCTCTCGCTCCACTTTCCCCACTCATTTGTGTTACGTGAGCAAAGAACTCCTCCTGGCCAAGACCAAGGAGCTTTTCCTGGCCAAAGCTAGGAAAAGGTTGGGTTTTTTCTTTTTTTTTTTCTTCTTCTTTTTTCTCCTTCACATCCTCAGTCTACTTGCTGTTTAGGCTGCAATAATCTTCTTCACCTTATGGGATCCTGTACCCTCTTCCTACCTTTCCTTCACCTCCTCAAACCACCCGCTGGCTATTCGGCTTCACATCCCTTCACGCTGTCTGACCTCAGTCCCGTGCTCTTTCACATTAACATGTAGCCCTGACTAGAGCCATATGCTCTTTGGGAGGCCAGATCTGACACAGCTACAAGGAGCGTGCACCCTGCTGACAAGGAAGGTCTTGTAACCAAAGCCTGTAGCTACCTCCATCCTGTCAGCCACTGAATTCATTACGCTGATGCTGCCTTCTCCCCTCAGGGCTGCTTTGTTAGAAAGATTTTTTTTTTTTTTTTCTTCCCCCCCCCCCATGGAAAGCTGATAGCTTAACTTACTTAATGAAGCGCTCTGCAGCCTGATGACTGTGATTTATTCTGCTTCCCAAGTGGTTTAATTCTACATCAGTTATCCTTGATTTGTCAAAAGGGAACAGTAATTGGAACGGGAGTCACAGCGGCTGCTTTAGATCAAATTATGCAAGAATTCCCCACAGTCTTCAGCGGGCCACAGTTTTTCTCTTTTCTGGCTGTATTTTTTTTTCCAGTGTCTGTCAAAAATGCTTATTTTTGTTGAAATTTCCAGCAACAATAGCTCAGTAGTTTGGAACAGGAATGTTGTGTCAGAGGTGAAGGGAAGGATGGAAGGCATCTTGTGAGTAAAACAATCTCACGCTCTTAACAGTCCTGAAAAACAAAGCAGTTTTAGCTGCTGAACTAGACTTTCCTCAGCAACTATGCTTTTAGGTAGCACAAGAGAAACTGATTCTGGGTGAGCAGATTCTTCTGCTATGTTAGTAGGCTGTGCACGTCACTGCACCAGACTGGATGCAACAGCCATTGGGCTGTGACGTCTGGCCAGATGCTGTCAAGACATGGAGGACTGTTGGGAAACCTCCATCCTTTGCAAGGCAAAGAGATCCTCCCAGCATTTCATCAAGGTAGGTGCTGATTCAGAGATGTCCCACATGAACATCGCTATGCAAAATCTGAAATAGATCTTCCATCACACATTGCTGCTGAGGGGGCTCTCTGAGCACAAACTTCTCCTTCGGACCAAGTCAAGTGAGATATCACTGCTCATTAGAGCCTGGACACCTTAGGGTGCTTTCTGATGGGCTGAATCCAGTGTAAGTGAGATGAACCGGACTATCAGAAAAATATTTTTGTTCAGGTTTGGTTGTTTCACAAAAGTAGAGCCCTAATTATGTTCATGCTCAAATACTTGAAGATTGAGATGATACAAGTCCAGTATTTTGTAGATGTCTAATGTAGGAAGTACCAATGTGGGTCAACATGCAACATCTGACAACCATTGAATGTTTTCAATTTGGAAAATGCTGTGAGGAATTCAAGGTGGCTTATCTACTGGATTTCTATATAGCCACGTTGCACGTGGTCTTCAAACGAATGCTGCAGGGAAGGAAAGAAGGATGAAAGTAGCATTTCCTCAGCTTTTCAAACTGCATCTAGAAGAAGCAGCTACACTGAGAGTAGCCTCAGTGCTTTGTGATCTAATATGTATGTCAGTGCTGGCATGAAATGATTTTGTTGAAAAGCCTTCAATGTCCAATCATCTCATGTATTTGTAAGCCTCCAAAAACCATTTCCTGACGCTCTCCCAATCTACAGACCTGTAGCTCCCCTAAACCTTGGTTCTTGTATGTGGGAGACTTACTATTCCAGGATCTCACATCCTCAGCTCTGCCAAGCACCAAAGACAAAATTAATGGCTCTCCTAGCTGCCCTTGGCTCCAGATACTCCCAACAACTCCCTCTGTGTTCTAGTTCTCCCATAGTATCCAAACACCAACCTTCACCTTTTTTAAAGTAAGGACTTGGTAGTATTCATGATAAGAAAATTAACATGGCTGAAAAGCTCAAACGCTACAGCAAATGGCAGTACAGGGACACGAGCACATGAAATTTAGGAAAAATGAGAATGACTAGATGGGTATATTTGCGCCTTGCAAAAAACAAGATGTTGGTCTATGTTAAGATGTCTGCCTAGCACATGGTATCTTGGCAAGATTATCACCACAGGCTCAAATGGTAGTAATGGCACCAAAAAGGGCCTTTTCCTTCCCTGTGACAAAGTGTTCCCAAGGATCCCTGTGAAATTGCATGGCTTTTGACCTATTATAGACTACGTCCAAGTGATACAGTTGAGCTTTGGCAAGATTTGCATCCAAACTCAGATCCACTCATCTTTAGGTTAGAAAATGCTCAGAACAAAAGAAGACTGAACTACAAAATGTGCTGTGATCAGATGATACCTTTTATTAGTTTGAACGTGACACTGCCATTCGGTGTTTTAGAAAACATTAGGCATCAGAAAACATCCACTTGAATACTGGGTGCTTAAAAAAAGAATTTAAAAAATCGGCAAGCAGAACATATCTGACAATTCTGTTAAAACATAAATCTTAAGTTTTGCTCCTCCTGTACTTAAGCGAACTCCTGACTTGAAGACAGATGTAGTGAATATGTGTATTCCCTAGTACCCTATATAACCAGTAAGTCAATTCAGTCTGGGCTTGAACACAAAATCTATTCCCAGATGATGTGCCTGCGATTCTTTTGCAGCCTGAGGTGCTTGGCAAGAATCCTGACAAACAAGGTTAAACTCAAAAGAGACTCAAAATACCCGAGGCAGTGGGTTTCTAAGCCTTGATCAACAGGAAAAGAGGGAAGTATTTCTTTTTTCAGGGAGCAAAAAAAGAAAAAAGAGAGATCATTTAAGCAATGCAAACTCAACACAGATACCAAGAATAAAAAAAACCCCAACATTGACAAACCAGGAGGCAGCAGGCAGAAAATAACACATCACTAATGTTGTTAGTAGACCCAAAATAGCACAGGGATGAATTTCCACTGAACGCAAAGAAAAATCTAGGGACGGTATAGACTGTAACCAGCTTTAGCAATCAGTGAACTCTGAGTATCACCACCGATAGCTGTTTGGTATTGTTAAGACATAATGGTTCCTCTGAAAGTAATGTGATATCTTTGATAAGGGAGGGATTACAACTAATGTCAATCTTTTCCACTAGAGGCAGATCTTTTGGAGAATAAATATCCGGTTTCCATATTTTACTTGATACTGTAAATTCTGAAAGTGCCACAAGGACAACACATCCAGAATTTTTTTAATCAATGTCTCTAATGAGAGGCCAGGCCACAGCAAAACAAGCTGCTTTTCTTGGTACACCAATGCCCTTCAGCTTTGACCCTGGATGAGACGGTAGCATCACAAGGACGTCTGTGTGCCCATTTAGCTCTTTCTTGAGGTTGCTACTGGGTTGCTACCAGGTATGGAGTTAATTAATACCATCAAGATACTATGTGTAAAATGCACATCTTAACTATCAAAAAGTTCATGTCTCTTTTATTTAGAAGGGGAGCGATATATATGCATTTCAATGAAAGATATTTCTGTAGGTATCCTGAAGCACTAATAAAAGCCAAAATACCTACAGATAAGGACTGAGGCAAATGAACAGAATTTGTAACAGAGAGAAAAGCAAGCTGGGATGTCTTTTTAAAACATGCTATAATTCAAAGTTAAGTTCTTCACTAGCTGCAGAAATTGCTGTGTGATGCTCTTTGGTTTGCATTACTTAGGAAGACTGATGTACAGAGGTCTATTTTAGCCATAGAAATCTGAATGTTAGAGATGAATTGGTAAAACCTAGAAGCAAAGAAAGAAGTCATGAAAACAAGTCTTACTACATCAAAATACATTAAAACTTCTGAGTCTTCCCAATTCTTTCTCACAATACTTTTACTGTCAGTGAAATCAGAAAAGTAGCCATATATGTAAGGTGTTTATTATTCAGCTGGTCTTACACAGGCATCTATTCAGAATTTTCTGTGCTGATTTCAAGATAAAAATACTGTTGCTTGTTTGAATCTTAGTTGCATGATCTCCAAAAATGCTATACAGCTACGAAAGCACAAACCAGATTCTAACTTGCTTTGCTTTTCATTGAGAGAATTGTTTAATTAAATGCCAGCCAAAAAGATTCTACAAGTTATAGCCAAGTTTTAATCACTGATGATGATGATTAAGCCAGGGAAAAAAAAATCATGCTCAGTTCTTAAATACCATGTTGAATTCTTCAGGATTTGCAAATTATCAATGTCCTCTTGTTACAAATCCTTCCTCCCTTCTCTGCAGCACTCCTGTTACAAAAAAGATGCTCAATTTATTGTTAGATAAATAGGGACGCTTACACTGTTTCAGAGTGCATTCTTAGAGTAGACATCTGTTCAATAGCTCCTGATATGAAGAAGATATGCAGATTACTTCCTCTGGACAACGAGCTGCTGGGTGTTGACTGAATCTCCACCCATCTTTAAGAAAATGTGAGTTTAACTAGCTGTAGCACAGGCTACCTCATTGTCTGGAAGTGCAATAGTAAGCATCCTGGATACAGACAACAGAGATTGCATCATTGCATATTAACTTTTCTCTGTTGAAGTGTTTGAAGTTAGAGATTAAAAGCCTTTTTCTTAAATTTTAATCTTATTCATTAATGGGGCTTATTTGTAATACAGTAAGAAGAATACCCAAAGTTTAAAGTAAGAACTTGTGCATCAATCCTTCCCTTTGTAGAGAAATAGTATGTCCTATATACATTAAGCCTTTGCCTGTTTTATTGTTGATGGCCAGTGAGATCTTCTGAGGCATCACTAGCAGAAGAGCTAAGCAACTCTGTCCTTGAGGTTATTGTGGGGGGTTGACCCTGGCTGGAGACCAGGTGCCCACCAAAGCCGCTCTGTCACTCTTGTCCTGGTTTTGGCCAGGACGGAGTTAGTTTTGTCTCCAGCAGCTACTGTCTTTTGGATTTCCGAGGGGAAAACTGGGGAGAAGGCACTGATGTTGTTGGTTGCTGCTAAACCAGCAAGGACATCTGGCAGTTGCCCAGGTTTGGCTAACGTGCAGGTGCAAAACCTTGGGAGGGGTATAGCCAGCAGAGTTGCTCCAAACTGGCCAAAGAGAGGAGGCCAGAGCACAGACGTCATGCCCCGGAGAAGCGAGGGTCGGCCCGTGGGCCGCTTCCCTTCTTCTTCCTTCTTTCTCCCTTTTTGCCTTCCTTCGTTGGGGCCTTTTCTGGTTGGTGGGTTCGTTCGGCTCTTGCTTCCCTGGCTTGCTCTCTCTGCAACTTGCTCTTCTGGGACAGCTGCTGGGGAATATTCCTTTTCCCTGACTGCTGCTCGGGACGGGCTGGATCGGTCGTCGAGTGGTGAGAAATTGGGCATCGGTCCTTTTACAACTTCTATTAGCTTTCTATCTTTTTATTCTTATTATCATGATTAATAGAATTTCTCTTCTTCTTCGCTGTCCTGGTGAACTGTTTGGATCTCAACCCGCGAGTTTTCCTTCCTCTCCCATTCTGCTCGCCACCCCAGCGGGGAGGGGGGGCAGGGAGCCAGCGGCTGCGTGGGATGGGGTTACCGGCTGGCCTTAAAGCGCGACAAGCACAGGGCCTGCCTCGGGGCCAGCAGCCCAAAGGCCTTCCTCCCAAGGATGCTGGGCGCGGGGGCGGCGGGCGGGGCCGCGCAGGGGGGGCCCCCTCACCCCCATGTCACAGTGCCAGCACCCGGCAACGCGGCACTCCCACTGCCCCGCGCCAGCATAAAAGGCAGCCTCCTCCCGCCTCCCGCTGCCACAGCTGCCCCGCCAGCAGCCCGAAGACAGCCGAGAGGACGTCCTTGCGCATCCAGTGCAACGACTTGGAGGGGGCTGAGGGAGGAAGACCGGAGACGGGAGGGGGCTGCTGGACGTTCTCTGCTGCAAGGCCAGCTCCCAGCAGGGCTACCTTTAAGCTCAGCTGATGGATGGATGGATGGATGGATGGATGGATGGAAATCCTGCTTCAGCCTTTGGAGAAGAGATGCCAGCTCCTCGGGAGATGAGAAGAACCACCAACACCCGGAGGTGCCCGAGGCAATCATCAGACCTTTGCAGCTGGATGGCAGTGGCAAGAGCAAGGGAATGCCTTCTGGAGGAGCACAGCAGAGCTCGCCGTCCTCACGCCCTGCGGAGCCAGGGGCAGCAGCCATAAGAAATGGGAGGCAGCAGAGATGTTGGCAGGGGGGCCAGCGCTTTGGAGCAGCCACTGGTGCCCTCCCAAGCACAGAAAGGATTCTTGCCCCCAAGGTGCATCAGGCCGGGGGCATTTGGCCACTCTGGGAAGCCCCTCAGGTGCAGGTTGAGGGAGAATAGGGCTTGGGCATCTGCTGGGAGGCGTGCCCAGGCTGTGGGAGGAGGAGGCAGGTCTTGCTCACATGCTCAGGGAATAGCCGATCGCCAGCGCTGGGGTCAGGAAGGAATTTTTGCCCCCGGGGCACATTGGCACTGCTCCCCGGGGGTTTTTTGCCTTCCTCTGCAGCATTGAGCAGGACCACTTGTCAGGGCTCCTCTGCTCCCTTTAGCCTAGCTTGCTGCCTGCTGCTCATGCACCACGAAGATGGCCTCTCGTGTCCTGCAGCTGGGGGAGGAAGGCTTTTTTTCCCCCCCCGGGGGGCTAGCAAGTGCCTCCGGGGGTTTTTTGCCTGCCTCTGCAGCACTCAGCAGCACGGCCCCTTGCCAGGGCTCCTTTGGGCCCTTTTGCCTAGGGGCCTGCTGCTCCTGCTCCACGAAGGTGGCCCTCGTGCCCCGCAGGCGGGGGGAGGAAGCTTTCGAGAGTGCCAGGCCGGGCCCCCAGGGGGGCCCCCGCGCCCGGCTTCTTGTCCTCTGTCGCACTGAGCACAGCCCCTTATCAGGGCTCCTCTGGGCCCTTTCGCCTAGCTTCTTGCCTGCTGCTCCTGCGCCTCCAAGGCGCCCCTCGTGCCCTGGCTCTCTGGGGCTCTCTTGCCCCTTGCCCGATTGGAGCGGGAGCCAGCTCTGCTCTTGCCTTGGCTCCATTTCCCCGGCCAAACAGCCGCGGCTTGCACGGGCTCCGGGCTCGCTGCACCATCAGGAGCTGCCCCTTGTCAGCTCTCCCGGCGGGCAACGCAAGCGCTGGGCAGGCATGAGAGCGCTTGTCCTGCATCACTGCCCAAGAAGCACAGCGGCGCAGCAAGTTTGGGAAGGCAAGAAGTGGGCTTGTCATCGCTATGTCTCCTACTTTGGAAAACACCCCACGGTACCACGCACCTCCTTCTTCTTCTTCTTCTTCTTCTTCTTCTTCTTCTTCTTCTTCTTCTTCTTCTTCTTCTTGTACCACATGGAGTTGTGGTCAGTACCGATGCTCCTTCTTCCGGTTATCCCTGGTGAGGAAAGAGGGATGGCTTGGCCTGTATGCCTGCTGCTGCTTTCTGTGGCTTTCTGTGGCTTTCTGTGGCTTTCTGCGGCTTTCTGCAAGACTGCAAGGGATGTTTTTTTCAAGCTAAACGGAAGACTGCATCAGCCTGCTCCTGGCTCCACGTGTCCATTGTCTTCAGACTTGGGAGCATCGGCTCTGAAAGGGATTCAGAAAAATAACATAAAAGAACATAAAATGACATAAAAGAACATAAAATGACATTAAATGACATAACATATCATGACATAACATAACCTAAAATGACATAACATAACATAAGATAGCATAAAATAACATAAAATAAAATAAAATCCAATGTTAATTCCACTTGTAAGGTGTTTGATTTGTGTCCTTGAAAGTGGTTTTGGAGTTGAAAATCCCCTGTCATTTCAGGGAACTAACGGTCTCATGGTTATTTGAGTCACCGTGAGGGAAGGGGAAGGGAAAGGGGAAGGGAAATAGGAAGGGGAAAGGGAAGGGAAGGGGATGGGGAAGGGGAAGGGAGGGGAAGGAAGGGGAGGGAGGGGAAGGAAGCGGAGGGAGGGGAAGGAAGAGGAGGGGAGGGGAGAGTTGAGTTTGAAAGGACCTCGAAAGATCACGCAGTCCAACTACCTGGCCACTTCAGGGCTGACCAAACGTTAAAGCATGGCATGAAGGGCGTTGTCCAGATGCCTCTTAAACACTGACAGGCATGGGGCATCGACAGCCTCTCTCGGAAGCCTGTTGCAGGCTTTGAGCAGCCGCTCGGGAAAGAAATGGTTGCTCCTGTCAAGGCCGGCCCTCCCTGAGGGACGCAGCTTGGAGCCCTTGCCACGTGCCCTGGCACTGGGCAGCAGGGAGAAGAGCTCAGCACCTCCCGCTCCACGTGCCCTCCTCAGGAAGCTGCACAGAGCTGGGAGGTCAAGGCTGAAGGCCAAAGGAGGAGAGCAACTCTTGAAGTGCAAGGAAAAAGATGCTCAAGAACACAAAGCAAGTTGGGACTTCTTTCCGAGAAGAAGACCTCTCCATAAGCAGGGGAGTAGCAAATGCCCCTTGGTGCATTGGGAAGGAACGGGGAGGAAATCCTGCCTGCTCTCTGCAAAGTTGATGCAGAGGCAACCAAAAGCCTTTCTGTCCCCTCTGGCATCCCCACAACCAAAGCAATGCCTATGGCAGAAATGGCCTTCTTCACGCACTCGGAACGTCCAGATGGCTGCAGAGGGATGCCCAGCAGCTGTGCCCAGTCTCTGGCCACCAAGGGCAGGGACAGCCCCCTGGGCCTCCTGGGCACCGTCCTGCTTTGGGCCGGGACGCAGCTGCTTTTGTCTCCAGCAGCTACTGTCTTTTGGATTTCCGAGGGGAAAACTGGGGAGAAGGCACTGATGTTGTTGGTTGCTGCTAAACCAGCAAGGGCATTTGGCAGTTGCCCAGGTTTGGCTAACGTGCAGGTGCAAAAACTTGGGAGGGGTATAGCCAGCAGAGTTGCTCCAAACTGGCCAAAGAGAGGAGGCCAAGCACAGACGTCATGCCCCGGAGAAGCGAGGGTCGGCCCGTGGGCCGCTTCCCTTTTTCTTCCTTCTTTCTCCCTTTTTGCCTTCCTTCGTTGGGGCCTTTTCTGGTTGGTGGGTTCGTTCGGCTCTTGCTTCCCTGGCTTGCTCTCTCTGCAACTTGCTCTTCTGGGACAGCTGCTGGGGAACATTCCTTTTCCCTGACTGCTGCTTGGGACGGGCTGGATCGGTCGTCGAGCGGTGTGAAATGGTGCATCGTTCGTTTTATATATATTGTATTATGCTTATATATTATTATTATCATTATTAATATATTTTTATCTTGTTCTTTGCTGTCCTGGCGAATTGTTTGGATCTCAACCCACGAGTTTTCCTTCCTCTCCCATTCTCCTCCCCTACCCCACTGGGGAGGGGGGCAGTGAGTGAGCAGCCGCATGATATTCAGTTGTCATCTGGGGTTAAACCACAACAACTCCACTCCTCAACTGGACAAGAGAGAGAAAATATAACAAAAGGCTCGTGGGTCGAGATAAGGACAGGGAGATCACTCACCAATTACTGTCACAGGCAAAACAGATTTGACTTGGGGAAATTAGTGTAATTTATTACCAATCAAATTAGAGTAGGATAATGAGAAATAAAACCATATCTTAAAACACCTTCCCCCCACCCCTCCCTTCTTCCTGGGCTCAACTTCACTCCCAATTTCTCTGCCTGCTCCCTCCCAGTGGCGCAGGGGGACAGGGAATGGGGGTTGTGGTCAGTTCATCACTTGTCGTCTCTGCCACTCCTTCCTCCTCAGGGGGAGGACTCCTCACACTCTTCCCCTGCTCCAGCGTGGCATCCCTCTCACAGGAGACAGTCCTCCATGGACTTCTCCAACATGAGTCCTTCCCATGGGCTACAGTTCTTTACAAACTGCTCCAGCGTGGGTCCTTTCCATGGGGTCACAAGTCCTGCCAGCAAACGTGCTCCAGAGCAGGCTCCTCTCTCCAGGGGTCCACAGGTCCTGCCAGGAGCCTGCTCCAGTGTGGGCTTCCCACGGGGTCACAGCCTCCTTTGGGCATCCACCTGCCCCGGCGTGGGGTGCTCCACAGGCTGCAGGTGGATATCTGCTCCACCGTGGACCTCCATGGGCTGCAGGGGGACAGCCTGCCTCACCATGGTCTTCACCATGGACTGCAGGGGAATCTCTGCTCTGGCACCTGGAGCACCTCCTCCCTCTCCTTCTTCACTGACCTGGGTGTCTGCAGAGTTGTTGCTCTCACATATTCTCACTCCTCTCTTCAGCAGCAATTGCCCTTGTGCAGTATTTTTCCCCTTCTTAAATCTGTTATCCCAGAGGTGCTACCACCATTGCTGATGGGCTCGGTCTTGGCCAGTGGTGGCTGGCCTTGGCTCTATCGGACACAGGGGAAGCTTCTAGCAGCTTCTCACAGAAGCCACCCCTGTAGCCCCCCTGCTACCAAAACTTTGCCACGCAAACCCAGTACCCTAATTAAGATACCATGTCTTCTTTCTTGACAGGAGTAAAGTTTTACTGTTATTTCCTCCAAGCAAAAACACCCTGCTGCTTAACTCCTTGTAGGTACAAGATAAATGATTGCCTTGAATAATACTTCAAAGCCTCAGGCATTAGAAGGCAAAGATGCTGACCTTATGGCTGCTTCTGCCTCTTTTCAAAAATCAAGCAGACACATTTAAAACTTACAGGTCACTGTGCCTCAGGGTCCAGCTCAGTTTCATCCCCAAACAGACACCACATGGGATTCCTGAATCCCTGTACGCTAGAGTAGACATACTACACATCAGATATTTCAGGCATTCTGCACACCTGAGTTAGATGCAGAAAAAACACAATGGTTTTGTTCCTTTATCTGTAACAGTGGCAGTGTGCTTAAGAACAAAGAATTAACAAATCCCATCTGCTAAGGACTGTTATCTCCCTTATTGCCCACTATCCATTGCCGCTCCTCCGAGGTGCAGGTCAATGCACTTGGACTCCTGAACCTCTGCTCAGAAGGGTAAGAAGGGCATTTGCAGTCACTGGTGCTCGAGGACAATGACTCCAGATTAATAGCCAGCAGATTAATGTGGAATAAAGCTAGAACTCATTCAAACTTAATCCCCTTTGCTTCTGAAGCTTTCACAGAAAACACACTTTCCTCGGAACAGCTTCTTCCTTCCCTCCTACTCTGTGCCTTTTCTAAACAGCATGCCATAGCAGATGCCAGGGGTTCTGCTAAAGAGTGGAAACCTCGTTGTAATGGGTCTTTTGCTATCAGACGTCAAGATTCAGGGCGCAGTGAGGACAGTATGCTGGTCACCGAGTGGGAAAGGGAAACCTTTTTGCCCCAGACCATGGGGCAGCTCCATTCGCATCCCAGACACACTTCTTGTGTTGAGGGTCTCCACCTGCCTTCCCCACGTGAAAGGAGGCATGGAGCCCAGGCTCAGCCCCAAGACTCGTGTTTGATGCAGAGATCCCAACGCCCCTGTCCTTGGAAGAGTGCTGCCACAGAAGAGGGATTCAAACAGATGTGGATGTTGCAATTGGGAACGCGTATGGGGGAAGGAAGCCCCGGCATCACACCATAAGGCTCCTGGCTGCCGTGTCCCCAGGTGGGGTGAAAGGAGCTCTGTCCTTTTTGTTGCACCATCAGCTCATCTCTGGGGATCCGTTTATACTGGGGTGAGGCTGCTGTGCCTGGGGGATGAGGACCCAGGAGGGACATTGTGTTTGCACATACATTTGTCCTCTGCACTGCACTTAAAGCACTCCTAAGTTGGCTGGCAGAGGGCTGTTTTGGTGACACCAGCCAAAGCTTTACCTCAACAGTGGTAGCAATCAGTAAAGCCTCCCCGCTTCAAGGCTGTCAGCAGCGTTCAGAGCCGCTGCATGGTGTATGTGGATCCAGCAGCTAAGTAAGGAGAGCACTACATTTCCCAGTTCGTAGGTAACTCCTGTATTACGTCTCACATCTGGGGCTCCACAACTGGCATTCAAAACCCCAGAGCTTTTCTGATGAATGCATGGTCTGTGGTAGCTATCAAGCAATGCCCTTTGCTGCTGCTGCTGTGTTAGAGACCTGATTGAAACCAGCACTGGCGCAATCTTTACATACAGACCCTTTATTTGGGAGAGCTCTTACAAATGGAGCAGGACTGAAGTGACAGTATGAAGTCAGGTTTTACATTCCCAGCTTCCCAAGAGGATTAGGGTCATAGCTCTCCAGCGACCACCATACTAGACCACATGGTTGGAGAATACAAATGAGTAATGACAACTTTGGAAGCCTTTATAGTCTCTGCCCTGGTTAATAAACACAGAGCAGATTTTGGGCTTAAACATATTTCTCTGCTATTGCTTCTGGTTCTTGAGGTCTTCAGGATTCCTACAGCCTGCCCTCACCTCTTCTTGCCTTTAAGTTTCTTGTATGCTTGGTCTTTCACATTAAGGTTGTGTTCTGTCTTATCCTCCATTTTCTCTTCCACAATAACCCTAAGAATGGTCTTTCAGGGTACGCGCAATTAGCCTGATTTCTGCCAACCAGGCTACCAGCCTGCTGAAGTTATTGGCATTTCATTATACACACTAGATTTAATTCTTTACAGGCCTCCCACAGTTCTTTAATTACATCTTGTTCTTCACATATCATTATTCCTTAACTGGGCCCAAATTAAAGTCAGTTTAAAAAAAAATTTAATCGCATTCCTTTCTTACTTGTGGTTGTCTAACATCCATATAAAACAAAAAACGCCTTATAATAGCCTTGTACTTTTGAAGCCTGGAACTGAAAATTATCTGCAAAGATAATAACAGTCAACCTTGTTGTGTTCCTGGTCTTAATTTAATAGAATAATGGCAATGCAAGCCTGGTAAGGACCTCCTGGGATCAGACAGTCCTTTCTTCTCTCTGAAGAACAGGGCTATTAAACCTAAACCATGTCTAATAATTTGGCTAGCTGGATCTTAAAACTCTTCCATAAACAGTCTTCCTCTGTGCAGTATATTTAGGCATTGCACCACAGATATTTTGGGGTTTGGTATTAGGAAGTATCTCCAGTGCAAATTCATTGAGTTTATCACAGTCTATTTGCAAGGGTCTTTGAGACAAATTACTAAATTTCTGTTTAACAGGCCTTTGAATACTGGATTATTATCCCTAGTCTTCTCTTTCCTATACCAAACAAAGCCATTTGCTTCAATCTTTTCTCAAAACTCATGTCTTTGGGTCTTGTTTTCTGGCCATGTTTTCTTTACCTCCTACGTTTTTGATTTCCCTCCTCTGGACTCCTCCCAGTTTGGCAACACTTGAGAAAGTGTGGTGCCCAAAACAGTTCAGTGCCAACATTGCCTTCCCAGGGCCAATCAGGGAAGGATAACTACCTTGATATGTTACCCACAACACTTCTGTCAGCACCACACAGCATGAGATTTGCTTAGTTTTGTAACAGTATCATATTATGACAATTTCATTTGTCATGGCCCCATTAGAGCAATCACATCTCTTCATTCCCAATTTTATAATTTATTTTTTAATTTCCCTTTCCCAAGGATAAGTGTTTGTATTTAAGTACTGACTTTTCCCTTGTTGGTTTTGGACCTTTTGTGCTGTTTCTCAATATGGTTCTGAATTTTGATCCTGTATCTCAAAGAGCTTGCAATCCCTCCTAGCCTCATGTTGTTAGAAAACCTGTGTGTTTCATGATTCGAGTTGCTAATGAAAATCCTGAGTATATAATCTCTGCAGAGCCCTGCTTTTAATGCCTTCCCAGTTTAACAGCAAACCATGTGAGTGTGTGCTCACTGTATCATGACTTTGGGTAGGTAGACATTTCTTTTGTTTCCTTAAGAGCATGTTAGGCGGGACCATGTCAAAAGCCTTAGCAGAGTCAAGATGTATCTACTGTTTCTCCTTTATCCACAAGAACAATTATGCTGTCAAAGAAAGAAACAAGGTTAGTTTGACATGATTTATTCTCAACAAATCTACTCCAGCTGTTTTTATTACCTTATTATTCTCTAGGTACTTATACATTGATTCTTGAATAATGTAGTCTTGTGTATCTTTCAGGATAACACAGACAGACTTGTTATCTCCCTGAACCTTCCTTTTCCTCTTTTGAAGGATGGGTTCTGTGGGTTTTCTTCTAGTTCCTAGAGAACCTTCTCCTCTTTTGTTACCAATGAGTGTTAATGGTTAAGATACTGCTTCAGTTTGTTAGATATTCCAGGGTAAATTCCACCAGGCCACTCTATCTTTAATATACGTAACACATGAAGTATTTTCTAACCTCTTCTTTCCCTACTTAGACTCATGCATCTGCGCTCTTGTAAACAACCTAATTGCTTTAGGCATTTGCTCACAATTTATGTCATGCCTGAAGCAAAGATGTCATTGAATATCTTGGCTTTCTCATCATGGTCTTTTATTTGCAATCCTCCCCTATTAAGGAATGGGCCTGAATTTTACTTTGCCTTTTTCTGCTCTTGTAGTGTTCATACAATCTTTTCACATTAACTTTTATCTCCCTCAATAGTAGGAAGTCATTGTGTAATTCATCTGTCTAAGCTCAACCATACACTTTTGGTCTACTTTTTTTCAACGCAGCTTTAGCCGGATGTCCTTGTTCCTAATTTGTAAATAAATCCTTTTTTAATATTCAAGACTTTAAAGAGCTTCTGCTGCAGCTATTCCTACTTCTTACACTGATTCCTTTCTCCTTCATAGCATAGTAATTTGCTGTTGTGTCTTAAATACAGCTTCTTTCAGTAATTGCTCTCTCTCCTGCACTTCTTTATCCTTAAATTATCTTCCCAAGAGAATCTACTTACAAATTCCCTGAGTTTATCAACGTCTGCTTTACCGAAGCCCATTATCTCTATTTTGCTTCTCTCATGCTGTCCTTTTCTTAAAATAGTGAACTATGATCAATAGCTTTGCAACCATCTCCTCCCCCTTAGTCCCTGGAATCTATCATTTTTACAGACATTGGGCCAGTGTGTTAAGAAACCCCTGTGTCTGAAAGCTGCTGTAGTTTCTGGTCAAACAAAAGATATGAAAAGGCCTGCAAAGCATGTCCTGCTTAAGCCTGGATTCAAGAATACTTGTACTACTTGATAATGGTCAACATTAATCCAGAAATGTGCAAAGGTGATCTGCTTAATTCTGACATGACGTGGCAACCAAGTTGCAACACGCACACACAGAAGTAATGTTAATCCATTTTGTTACTTAAGGAACTCTTAAACCAGTAAATACAGATTTTCTAAGGCATTAGCAATTACCACTCATATTATTCAAGCATACAAACTTCTGTACTATATGACTTCTTCTTAGCATCTTCATAACTGCAGAGGGATATTCATATTGGTATCCGTCAGCCTCATGGCAAATTGCATCCAGTCCAACAGTGATGGAGGGACTATACAGCAACTAAGTCATTCCTCTATTCTATGGCCCAAAATGCTCTTCAAAGCTAGAATATCCGAGGAAAAAAGCAGAACACACCCCACATAAATTTCTTACCTGTTCAGGTTAGGAAAAATCTAAATATGGCACTATTAGTAGCCTCTTTTATGTCAGACTGACAGATTTTAAATGGCTTCCAGGAGGGCACCACTTTCATGTCTCAGCTGTCTTCTCATTATTGTTAGACCTGGAAGCTCAGTGCTGGATGACAGAAATATTTGTACAGTTAAACACCAGGAGGGAGCTATGGAAATAAAAACACATGTCAGGAAACTGTCTGAATGAAGAATTCACTTCAGACAGAAATCTCCCTTCAAGCCATAAAATGGAAAGCTGCCTAGATTCATCCTTTTCTAAGTTTACTCCCTCTTATCTGTCAGCCCAGTGATTTGGCTCGTCATTCCCCTGGCAGAATTTTAAACAGGTTTAGATGCCTGCTCTCCATCCCCATGTAAACACCACATGTGCAGAACTGTTAATGACAATTAGTCTTTAAAAGCCTGCTGTAGGAAATCTCACCCAGAAGCTCAGTGAATATGACAACCATCTCACTTGCCAATACACCTCCCTCAACAGGAAGTTTATGAAGGTGAAAAAAACCCCTATGCTCTCTAAATCACTGGTTACTAGAAGCTGTCAATGAATAAGGAGAAGCTCTTCCATGTACCCTGAGACCCCTGTACTTCCCAGAGGCACAGGACTATGAGCATCTTGGTTTACTGGCTCACAACCACCACATTATAGCATTTTTTTTCCAGGATGTTTATTGAGGTCTTTCTGAAAAGCCTCACTGAAAGGCTGCTTCAAACACCTCCTCCTCTGATAGTTAAGCTCCTTTTTGTTTTTAGCCTGAATTTCATCATAGGCAACATATAACCATTTTGTTCAGTTGCGAGTACGGTCCTTAATCATTCTGTCTCCTCCCTAGTATAGATATAGATCTATATTTATATCTCTCTTGTACGTATGAACAGCAACTATACACCATTTCAGCCTTCATTCTGCTAAAAAAGCCAGAGCGATCTAGGCTTTCCTCATAAAACAGACTCTCCATTCCCATTCTATGCCTCTGCTCCAGTTTTAATGGATCTTTTTTGAGCATGACTGACCAGCTCTACTGCAGGCAGAGTTATTACAACCTTGGACTGTGGTCAATATGCCCTTACCCCTATTGAAACTACCAACCCCACATTCACAGCTGCCCATTTCTATCACTTAAGTCTTCTACTACGACATTTTGATCACTGTCTGTAAAATTAACTGGTTTTTTTTTTCTTATTTTCTGTACAAACATTGTTAATACAAATGTCCATTAGGATCAGTCCCAAATCCACTCCTCTATTACCTTAACCATCAACTCTATTACCTTTCCTCTAGCCCCATGCATCCCCTTTGACAACAGCACATCATTGCCGCCCCTTCTGCTAGATCCTTGCTTCCTGTATAATTGTATTAATCTGCTCTTGAGCTACATGGGAAATTACCAGTTATGCTATTGCAGCTGTACAAATGCGTGACAGCTACTGTACGTCCTTTAGCTACAGACCTGCTTTTCTTATCAAAGAACAGTAGTGAGTTTCTCCAGTGTGAGCTATGTATTACAAAACCACATTTCCATTTCCATTTATCTCCATCTCCCCTGTTAATCCTTTCTTCAACATTTGTTCTAAATCTTTGCATCCTACTGAGGTCATACTAATGGAGGGCTTCATTATTTCTCTATTCATTAACCAGGTCCTATATGTGCCATTCCCCAACCACACAGTATTGCCTAATTTGATAACTGCACAAATAAACATCACTAAGGGAACTGCAGTTTCATTTGCCAACTTGTATGATCCCAGACAAACTGAGTATTAAATAATTTAAGTTTTTCTTCAACCCAAACCCAGAATGTGGTAATTTGTTCCCCTTCGCTTGTTCCCATTACCCTGTTTCACTGCCACATTCTGTAACCGCCATGTTACTGAAAACTGAGCCAAAATACTCATTTTGCTTTTCACTAGACCTAGACCACCCTTAATCTCCTTAATACTTTTTAATCTTCTCCTTACCTTATTAAAAAAACCCCAAACCATCTTTTTCTTTGCTCTTTGTTAGTTATATAGCTAAAGGGACTTTCCCATTGTTACAGCAGTAGTTGATTTCTTCTGCAAGGTCCTAGTCACCTCAATTTTAGGAACTCTGACTTTTTTCTTCATACTGTCTGACAAAACAGGGCTTTTTTTAGAGATGCAAATCAGAACTTGGAGACAGGTTACAAGAAGAATTCAAAAGATAAGATCATCCAGGTACCTTTGGCAGAATCGGCTTTTGGTTAGCACGGACCTGTTACATTTCAATTACTCATGAAAAAAAATGGAGCTGCCTCTTTTTCTGTCTCTCTGTCTTCCCTTCAAGATGCAGAAACCCTGGGAACAGCAAGGTTAATGGTGCAAACTGCGCACCCCACAGGGGCTGATGAAGCCCTGCACTGACTGGGAAGAGCTGGAAGGAATGAGCTGCACAGCCTTGTACCTGTGACTCCATCTTATAACGTGTGAGCAAGATTGCACCAGGCAATGATAATAAGGGGGCTGTGACTCCCTTGGTCATCACTGCTCCTCTGTAAAAACACACCAGCTCCCCATGCTGTTCCCCACAAGGTTAAAAGAGGGATGTGTTATACCTAAATCGAGAGACTGGTATCCACATGGAGTCTCTTCCTGTATGAGGGCTGTGTTAGGAACTTTTCCACATGAATGTAGTTCTCCTCTGGCCTTTCAGGTAAGGAGGGAAAAACGCTTATCCTTTTGTTGACCCCTATCTATCTCCTTACGCTGTGATTTCAGTTCAGGCTTGGACCTAAAGCACCAGATGAGACAGTTCCTGCTTCCATGACTAAGATTGGGGCATGGAGCCCACAGGGAGGGATGAAAAGGGCACTGCCTGGTGCTCTCCACAGCATCAGGCAATGCACAGAATGTTTCCACCAGCAGGTTTTATATTTCTAGTAAAATACGTGAGCAGTATACATGAGAAGGACAGAATCCTGCTGAGTACTGAATGCTCCAATAACATCTTAGTAAATTGGTTTCTGATCCAGGCTTCTGAAAATTATATGCTCATCAGAAAAGCTCTCCACAGCTTGCAGGAAGACATCCATAACATACAGCAGAAAATGAGACTTTCTATGCTTCTACAAATGCTTCAGTCCCAAGGGCTCTCAGAGCAATTAGTGGTAATCAACTGAGATACACAAGTAGGTTTGGCTCTTCTTTCACCTTAGATGCTCTTCTGATACAGGTTTCCAGTTAAATGCATGACCCGTCAGCCTTTTTACTGCTGGTGGCAAGCCAGGCATCTTCAGGGCCGTTCTGGGAGACAGGTGCAGATAACAAATTGGCAAGGCTGAAGAAGCATGAATTGCAGTGTAAATTCTTCTCCACATGGTCTGAAACTGCAGCAAAGGACTTCCAGGTTGGACACAGGGAATAATTTGCTCATGGAAACAACAGCAGAGATGGGCACCTGCAGAGGCAACATCTTGGTGGTGGTTTTTAAAATCTGGTCAGGCAAATGTTTCAGGAACAGCCCTGACCTCTTGCAGCCAGAAGTTGAGTGAGAAGTTTGTTTGTCCTCCCTATTGGCCCTGTGCTGCTGATTCTGAAGGCTGGTGACTACCCACAGTGACAGGCGGTGGATGGTACAGCCTGTGTTAGAGACTTTCTTGCCATTTCACTACTGTGATTATCCAGGTTGTACTAACTTGAACAATACTTTCTGTATTTGTGCTTTCACTGTCAGGGTAGAGATAAGCTGGCTGACCCATTTAAAGTCAGTGAGATATTTCTCCATTTCCCTTAGTAGGAGCAGCACGGCACTTCGCTAGTCCTTGATGGTTTTATCTTTGTCCTGTCTTCCTCACATTCCCTCATTTCCCCTTGTTTCTCTTCTCCCTTCTTGTACTGTTGTAGTTCATTCTATCCTGCAAAAGTTATAAAGCTGGTTTGCTTGAAGGTGCTTGTGTTTTGCATGTTTAGTCTGCTAAAAAAAAACATTATCCCACTCTGTCCTGATGCGGCGAAAACCACTAAAGATAAAACCTAAACCTGTGGACTTGTGAGCACATTTTGAAGAATGCAAACCTCTCTAATCAAAATCTGAACAAACGGGACTGAGATATTTCAGTGCATCGCAGGACCATGCCCATTACTTCTGGTGAATCCTGGGCCTGGGTCTTTCACCTATCCTTACCTCAAGGTAGTGACTAGAGCTGCTTTTTAAGCCACACTGACATTGTGTCATTCAAAGGATGTCAGAAGAAATAAGAAAATAAGATGTAGCAGAGTTAAAGTCAAATTTGAACATCCAACTTGCAACAGCTTCCTTAGGCAAAAGGAATCCTCTTGTCCAACACTTGTTTTGTTGCTCTTTTTTATGGATACTGGCCAGCCACAGGTATCCTAAAAGTACCCATCTTTCACCTCTGTTCCTCCTGTCCTTGCCTTTGGAAGGATTACATCTGTTTTCTACTAACTAAACTTTTCTTTCCCTGGGCTTACAAACCTTGTCAGGGTTGGAAATAGCTCCTTTGAAAATCCAACACTAGGCCAATGATTATGAAGAGTACGTTTTAATAACACTGAGCTGGTTCTATTTTCATCATAGACAGTAAAGACCTATAAGAACATTTACAGGCATCTTTGCATGATTTCATTATTAGTTGTATTCCTCAGGATGTGCAAATCAAAACCCACTGGGATTAAGGGGATAAGGAACAGAAATGTTTGATTATAACAAAATCCATTCTTTAAAAACAGGCTGAAGTGCGACAACTGCTGCTCAGGCTTATCATTTATTAGCGTGCACTCATCAAAACAGAAGTGCAACAGACTTCGTGACACTGCTTTTTCTGCTACAAGACCAAAGGTAAGAACAGAAAATAAGAAGAGAACTGTATTAGATGGAGTTATTATTAAAACATTTATTTGGTGGTTGAGTAGCAAAGCGTCTTCTCAAATTCACAAAAATCTCTGAGATCTTAATTAGCAAGATTATGCTATAATAGAGATCAGTTATTTACAGCAGCCAGAGAAATTTGTTGCTACGGAAAAGCAATACGATAATAACATATCACACAAACCCATTTGTTCTTACATTGCGTTATACTCCAACTGAAGCTGAATTGAAACACAGGACTGAATTTGGTCCAAAGCCTGTAAGTCTTTTGCATTTAAAATGCAAAACCTGATCCTGCAGATTTTATTTCATAATATCATGTTTATTACAAGAAGCAGCCCCCCATAGTTTATTAGGCCTAAACAGTTTTAAAGAATTTAGTTGCAGAATATAATATTAGACAGTGGTGGAGAAAAAAAGAAATTAGGAAATACAGCTAAGGGGAGGGGATAGTAAAGGTGAAGAGGGAATTAGGAAGTCCTTATAGGCTATTATAGGCCTACGGTAGTGCTAGAGGGGAAAAAGGCTTGCTGCAGAGCACAAAGGATGCAGCATAGACAAAGCATAGCCTGAAGAGGAGAGGACCAGAGAGAGAGAAAGCAAAAGTCAGTATGAAAGACTTCATTTATGTTGAATAAAGGTATGATCCTTGATTTGTAGCGGGTATAAACTGTCCCATCTCCACTGACCTGCTGTCCTAATTAACGCCAGCTGAGAAATTGCCAGACCTTGGTTTTCCACAGGCAAACACTGAAGAAAGCAGCGTACAGCCTTGTTCTCCATTATGTATCACATTCCTGTCCATTCCTGAAGCTCTCGCTTCTCTCAGTTAATTTCAGCTGAATCTCATAGATCTATATTTAGAAATAAAATGAGATTAATGCCAGCTGCTACATTGGTTTCCCAGAATTTACAAGGCACTTTACCATCGGTGCTGAAGTCACATACTTGTCATCCTGTCTCCCCAGAACAAAACATGGACGGGGCTGTTGCTTGTACCTATCTGGAGCCATTGCGCACGAAAATAAATGGGCGCTATTATGCTGTAATAAGAATGAACACAGCTGCTGAAAGAACCATTAAACATGTCACAGCTAGAGTTTCAGAGGTTCCTGATGGTTGCTCACACTCATTCTGCAAGCTGCATCACGTTGCAATATGATGTAGCTCTCATGGGGTATAGCATGAAGGGCTGCTGTGTGCTAGCCCTGGAAGGGTTGGCTTTGTGATATACAATGCTCTTTCCCTCCTTGTTAGTGAGGATAATTTACTACACATACTGGGAATCAAACAGCAGAATACATGGGAAAGCACAGCATCATTAATGGTTTATGCATGGATTCTGATTATTTAGTCATGGCCCAAAAAGTAACGATACGTTATTTTACTATTTAAAAAAACGGCACTAGTCCCATCGGGAGCACAATATCCAACATTGTAGGATGTAAAGAGGATTGGAGGGAAGGAAAGGCCAGATGAAGTAAAAGAGAGGGGATTATGAATTCCTCCTGTGTAAAGAACGAGTAGCCCAATGATCTGTTAAGCAAATATGTTCATGATTTACACGAAGAAACTGATGTCTAAGTAGGAATCAGGCCTTGGTGAAACATCCTTTGCAATTTCAGCTCTATCACACAAAGGAAAAGGACAGCTTTCGGCTAGATCAGCTTGCTGCAGGGCTACACGTTTGCCAATGCTGCAGAAGGCAGGTTACAGGAGTGCATAGCTGGAGTGGGAAGAAAGGATGAGGGCTCACTGCTTCCAGTAGCATTTAGACGTATTCTGGATGAAAGCGCCCATGAAATCATGATTTCAGTAGACAAGGCCTCTGGCTCCATACTGCTACAGATGAGAGATGTGAATTGATTCTTGCTTAAAACTTCTGTTAAAGGTTGTCGCCTCACTCAGCCCAACCTTTTTCCCCCTCCTTCATCCCTGATGCCCATTCAGGCTGCGGGAGCTCTGTGTCTATCAATGGTAAAGGAGCAAAAGAAAAGCCTAAAAATCTTTTGAACTATATCCCACCTGCTAAGAACAAAAGATGGCCTTGTATGCTTGAGACTAAACATACCATGTTGCAACAAATGTGAAAAACAGTGAACATGGAGAGAAGTGCCTCAGAAATAGAGTTTAACAGGGTGTTGAACACAGCAGTGTGCAGATACGCAGCGCAATGATGCACAGGCAAGAGGTGCAAACCCACCACCCCCCAACCCACCACTCCAGAGGAAGAACCTGTTCCTGCAAGGTGCCAGGGAGCACCTTCACTCCTCATCTGTAAGCCGCGAGCAGGTACCAGTTGGTATGATCCTGCTTTTATATTCCCACCATTTTGCTTGAAGAGAGTAGAAGGTGTAAGAAAACAGAAGCCACACACATTTGTATTAAAGGCTTAATTCTGATCTTCGTTATGGGGATGTAGTTACTTGCACTGACACAGCTAGTCTTTGCTGAGGGAAGGAAGCCATTTGAGATGAAAACATGTTCTTTGCACAGCAAAATGTCTACACAGGGATATTTTTTTAAAAAGGTTCTGGTTTTCCCTTTCAGGCTCCACAACACAGCACAAAAGACTTCCCCATTAAAGAGAAAATCACGCATAAAGTGATTTTTTTAAATTATTACAGAACAGGATATTTTATAGACGATTGTGTAGTTTTTGAGTGGATGGTTATTTTCACTTCCAGAGCAAATACGAGGTACCTCTTGTCAGACAAACTGTTTGGAATTTCTGCTTTGTCATCAGCTCAATTTCTAAAAATAAATAAAATGAAGAAAGTATTGCCTAAAATTTATATCCTGCCACAAGATAACAGACATGTCCCATTTATTCATGTGTATTGCTACAAACAACCATAAGCTGAAGCCAGTGCTGGGAGAGGCGTCACTTATATTTAATCTTACTCACTGAATATGTGTTTTGATAGCAATAAAATTACTCGGCTCAGAAAACTAAAGATCAATAAGTCTGCATAGTGTCCAGATCTTGAATTAATAGTTTATGGTCTGGCTGACTTACAATTACTAGCAAAAAGTGATGGCATAGTCGGGAGTAAATATTTAATGGGATAGTGAGGTCTTCCATGTCTGTATTTTTACACAATACTGTGCGCTGTGTTTGGCTGGATTGCAAGCTTTTAAGCAGCCTGTTTCTACACAAGGGTGTTTCAGTATGCAGTACGAATTCCTGAAGGCTACGACAATATCAACAGCATCTACCATTTATCCGTGAATAGAAAAGATTTACCCTTGATTATTGTACAGCTCCCCTTCACCTGGAGCTCTTCTCCTAGCTTTAGATGGAGGCGTCCATAAAACGACAGGCTAAATTTATGTTGACACGGGGTGCCCTGGCATTAACACACCACCCCCCCCACCCCCCCACCCCAGGACTGGATCCCAAATACAAACGCTTGATCCACACGGGATCGAGCCACTGCTCCTCCAGAGGCGGGATGCGCTCCCCACCGCACACCCAGCCGCCACCGCCAATCGCTGGGGTCCTTTCCCGCCCGCCCGCGCCCGGCCCCACGCGTGGAGGGGGGTCACGGGCTGGGGACGACGAGCTGCCGCCCCCGGCCCCCTCCAGTGCTGTGGGGTTTTTTGGTGTTTTTTTTATTTTTTTAGTATGTTTTGGCTTTTGGGTGGGGGTTCACCGTTGACAGAGCGGTGCCTGCAGCCAGCGCGGCCACCGTAAGACGCCAGACCGACACTGTAACCCGCGGGCGGGACGGGGAAGGAGGCCGCCCCAACGCTTCTCCCGGGGAGCTGCCTGCCCTCGCCGGCTGAGGGGCGGCCGCCGCCGCCGCCTCCCCCCCTCCCCGCCGGGCGGCAGCCGAGGGCCGGCTCCCTCCCCTCAGGGCGGGCGTTGGGGCCGCGGCCGCCGCCTCCCTCCCGCCGGGGCTGGCCGAGGGTCGGCGCTCAGGGCTCGGGGGCTGCCGGCGGATGAGCGCGGCCCGGCGGAGGCTGCGGATGAGCCGGGCGAAGGAGCTGGTGGCGTACTGCCTGCTCCTGGGGCTGTCCTTCCCCCTCCTCCTGCTGCTGCCGCTCCTCTGAGATGCGCCGGGCGACGGCTCGTCCCCGCCGCGGAGGGACGGGCGGCAGGAGCCGGCGGGAGCCCCGCTCCGCTGCCCGGCGTGCGGCCGGCGGCAGCAGCAGCAGCCCCAGGGACTGACGCCCCGGCAGGGGAGGATGAGGAGCTCGGGCGGGCTTTGCAGCGGTGCCACCCAGCCTGCGCGGGCGGGCGAGCTGCCTCTCCCCGCGGGGGGGCCCGGCCGCGGCCCCGGCCGCGCTCTGCCCCTGCGGGTGTGATGCCGCCGCCGCGCTCGCCGCCTCCCCGCCCCGGCTGACGGGGACACCAGGCAGAGCCGCGGCGTCGCAGCTCCCCTTTCGCCTTCCGAAGTTGGGCTTTGGCGGCTCGGCGACGGGGCCGGCGGCGCCTCTGCCCTGAGGCGCCCCAAATGGGCCAGGGGCCGCGGGCACTGCCACCGCAGCCCCCTCAGCGTGGGGCCGGCGGGCCGCGCCTCGCCGCCCTCCCTGACCCTGACCCAGCCCCAGCGCCGCGGGGGTGCCGCGGACCCCTCGCCTCCCCGCCCGCCGGGTGGCGGCTGTAGCCGGGGGCAGCTGCCGGCCGCGGCGCTAGCGTTGCTGCAAACCCGCCGCTCTGCGGGGCGGAGTGTGTCCCCGCCGGCTTGCCGTGCGGGGAGGCGGGCCGGGGGCCGGCTGAGATGGGAGAGAGCATGTCCAAGAGGCTGAAGCTGCAGCTGGGCGGCGAGGCGGAGATGGAGGAGCGGGCTTTCGCCAACCCCTACCCCGACTACCAGCCCCACGGAGCCGGAGCTGCGGCCGCCCCCAGCACGGCGGACGCCCAGCGGGACAAGGCGCTGCTCCCGCCGGAGGAGGAGTCCCTCCCCTTCGGCGCCGATGGGAAGGTAAGTCCCGGGCGGCGGGCGGGGGCGCCGGTAGGCGCCGCGTCCCGGCCCCTCGGGCCCTGCCTCACTCGTGGGGCGCTTCCTCCCCGCAAGGGCGGCCCCGCGGCGCGGGCGGCCGTGGGCGCTGCCCCGGGGCGGCCTCCGGCGGGGCCCTGAGCCCGGCCGCGGCCTCCGGCGGCGCGGTGGGGCGGCCCGCGGCCTGTCCGCGCCGCTGCGGAGCGCCGTGCCGCCTCTGCCCGCCGGCCGGGCTCGGGGCGGGCCGCCGGGCCGTTCCCGCGCGGGCGGCGTGGCGGAGGCAGCGGCCGCGAGGGTTCCTGAGGGGAGAGGCGGGCGGGGTGAGCTGAGGGAAGGAGCGGGAGCTCGGTGCTGGCTCAGCCCGGCCGCACGCCTTGGAGTCGGTGGAAGTGGCTGCCGTAAGCTGTTTATTTCCCCTCTGAATGCGAGTGAAGACGGTGCCGGGCCTGGAGGTAGCGCTGCCTGCGCTGCCATTACCACGGCGGTTCTGTCGCACCACTTACAAGTTGCCCGAGTTTCCCCAAAGAAAGCACACCGGGAAGGGAAAAGGTGAGCACACATCTAGAAAAGACGAGTTTCTCCTCAGGTGACAGCAACACTCAGGCTTTAGGTGATATGGGACCGTTCTCTCCAAGGCATGTGTTTACTGACGTACAAACGTTTATAGATTCAGGTGCACCTGGCTGCTGGTTCGGGCCAGCAGAAGGTCTGTCTGGTGGCCCTGGTCACATGAGGTTCGCAGTGTTTCTTGCTCCGCTTATCTTCTCGACACCGCGCACTGCTGGTTGGGGAGCTATGTGCATTTTAGGCTTTAAACACGGAAGCTGCTCTGGCCTGTTACCACGCAGTCTGGCTTAAGCTGCAGAAGGAATACCAGAGTATGGACCTTTTGTCATTTTAGCCCCCGAGCAGCCTCATCTTTCAATACTCTGCTGCTTCGTCATCTTTCGGGTGAAAAACACTGCATGGTGACATTGCTAGAAGCGCAGGTGCGCTGGGTAGGAAGATAACCTTCCTAACTCGACTATACACTGGGGTGAATAAAGGCGAGCCTTTAATCTTAGCTCTGTATTTTTCTGCTTGTGGTGATAAGGAATTACCTTAGCTTACTGATAGGGTGGGATGAGGATGGTGATGCCCAGCAGTGAGAGCAGCATTTTTCCTGAGCATCGTAAGAATGAGCAGGACAGCATCAGCTCACCGTCAGTCTGAGGCAGGGAAGGGTTTCACTAGTTGTCAGGACTGAAGTTCATGAATTGTGTCTGGCTAAGCAGAGCACACAAAGGAGAATGCTTTGGGGGACTGATGTCTTACTGCTGCAGCTAATTGCAGCTGTCAGAAGCAGAACTTGGCGCTTGAAAAGGGTTAAAAAGCAAGGATAAGTTTGGAAGTGAAATCTGCTTTGTTTTTACAAAAATGCCTGGTAGTATACTCAGCGCTGGTAAAACTAATCTTTTTGTGAAGGAGAACTGTGATTTCTTTGTTGTTTTGTATCTGACTCAGTATATAATAAACATCCAGGTACGATGAGTTGAAGTATGATGCGTATGAAGGCAGAGAGGAGATAGGAGAGTAGCTATAGCTATATATTGTTGTTAAATTGGTAAAAAAACGTACCAAGAACTTCTAAAGCCTTCTATAGGCCAGTCATCCTTCTTATGTACCTGCTTTAGATCCCACACTTCATGTCCATTTTTTTAAAGAGAAAATGGGCCTCCATTTACTGCTGATCTAGTTTGACTACAGCTTTTCAAAGTGAGAACTGGTATCAGAGGAAGGTGAACTTCCTTAAAAAAATTTTTTTAGAGAATATTAGCAGTATTCCAGAATAGTTCAAGTCTAATTTACTTCAGATTTAATTCTTGAATGAATCCAAACTCGGTAACATTCTTCTGTGGCAGAGCTGAAATGAGTTAATCTAGCCCTAGATTCACGTTAGGAATGTCTGTTCTGCTCTGCTGTAGATGAGTGTGCTGTTTTACAGTGGGTGCAAATGTTTCTTTGCCAGCATCAATGGTGGCTGACATTCCTTCTTACCGTGTGGCAGTTGGCAGCTCTTTGTGCAGCTTTGTTCGGAAAATATCTTTGAGCACTGTGTAGCTGTGTATTTGATAAAAGGTGGTGTCTGGGCTTTGTTCCATTCAAAAGTATGAAGCTCCTCTGGAAAAAAAATCATCTTCTGTACCACGTTAAAGTAATGTAACTACAGCAACTTTCAGTGGTCTTTGAATTTTTTCAACTCTGTGCATTTCATAGGAGAAGGCAGATGCGAGTGTACATTTTCTTTTGTTTCTGTGTCTGCAAAAGCTAAGGAATTGTCCTACATATTTCTGGGCTAGAACATAGCTATGAATATATTTATGTGTATTTATATTCTTTGCAGCATTTGTCAATCCTAGTACTATCCCGACTTTTATGAGACTTCCTGATGAGTATTTTGGGGTGCTTTTATTGTTGTTATTGTTTGTGGATTTTGGTTTGTGGTTTGGGTTTGTGGGGTTGGTTTTTTTTGTGTTTAACAGGCTCTAGTCCCGTCAGAGAAACATCTTTGCCTGCCTGAAGCCCTAGTGAAGACAAAAGGACTTTACACAGGTTAGGAAGTCTGTTCTGTAAACCACTGTACACAATAGCACAGGTTTCCTAAAAATGAGAGCAGCTTTCAGAAGCCCTCAGTGCACTGCATGATTTCTTCTTCCCATCTGCTGCTGTGTGGAGCGGTGAGCACTGAGTGACTCACATAATGACAGCTAGAGGTGTGTGGGGCTCTGCCGTTGTCATGGAAGGCAATGCATTATTAATCCCTCCATTTGATGTCATAAGCTGCCACGATTGCCATCTAAAATTCATCCGGCTGATGAAAGGACAAGAAGCTCTTCAAGTCATTGTCTGAAATGTGAGACAATTGGGACAAAGTGCTGCATGAGGAAGCGTATGTTTATATGCATAAGGTATAGTTCAGGAAGCTAGAAAGTATGGGAACAGGAGAAGAGAAAACAAGATCTTGGGCTACTGATTTGCCTTCTTAAAAATAGTCACAGTAAATACTAGTTATCTAGGTGGGCTCTGCTCATGTAGTTGAAATTCACTTTTTCTTAACTAGATTTATTCACCCTGAAAGTATTTTGGACTTGAATTGCTTCTGTGGCTTGTTTGACAAAGCTGAAGGTAATAATCCATCAGACAGTATTAATTCTAGATTAATAAGAAAAATAATTTTAAATTTAAGTTTAAAATTAAATTTAATTTTAATAACATTTAAATTTAAGTTTAAAAGTTTAAAAAAATTAAAAATCTTTCAGTTAAATAAATGTATTACTATGGGGTCCATAGTGACATATCTTAGCTTGAAAAAGTACGTACAGATGTTATCTGAGAGTGGTCCAGAAGTTTTCAAAATGGAAATGTAAGTGGTCAGGGAGGCAGAGAAATGAGTAGACAGCTATAGACTCAGAACAAAGCATATTCCCTAGTTCATGGGAAAATCAGTTTGTCTGTTCAAAGTTTCATTTAATTTTTAATTCAGTCTAATTGTTTATTGGAGAAAGTTTTAATATTTGAAAAGCAGATGTTCTTCTGATAGTTTCCCCTGCATTGTAGGCAACTCTAGTTATAAATTCACCTACTCTTAAACGTGGCAATATCAGGCTATGGGCCTGTGCAGGTTGGGAACCAAAGAGTAACTCGTCTGAGCAGTATTGTGCTTTGCTTTCCCACCTGAACGGGAGCAGAGGCAACCTATAGGTGCAATTAATGTCAAGGCTTGTTGGCATTGTGTTGCCCATTAGCTGTGGGTGGGGGACCGAGAATGGGGAGGTCTGCACAGACTTGCATAAAGTGGGGGCAGCCAGTTGTCCTGGCTCACAAAGTGTTTATCAAAACCTTCATGTGATAGAGCGCTACGAAGCTGTAATGGATTTCCTGGGAAAGGGAAGGGTGAGGAGAGCTTGCTGCTAAGGGGTGGCGATGGCTTGTTCAAGGACCTGGCTCTGTGGGTGACCCACCAATACTGACCTCAGATTGTCCACCGTCCTCGGAGCCACCGCAGCTCTGTGGCTACATCCATAGCGTAGTCGGGTGTGATTTAGGAGCCACCTTCACACCATCTGCAGGCCAGTGACTTGGGAACCAAAGGCAGGCTGATCTTACCTTTTCATCCGGGGGAAGGTGGAAGCAACCCCGTGCCTGGGCAACCTGATGTGGATTTTGTGTGTTTGTGAGAAAAGCACCTCTGGCATCAAGATGTTATCACACCCCAGCCCTCGATTTAAGATTGTCTGGATTTGTTGTGGAATCACAAGGGGGTAGTCTGTGACAGCACTGAAATTGGATTCAAACTTTATGATAGGTCACTAGGATGCTGAAACAGTAACTTCTTTTTTAGGCCAATTCTTTCTTGATAATTTTTTTCTGACTTGCTATAATATTTTAAGAACATTAGTAAAAGGTGGTGTGTTCTGAGAAATTTATACAGCGTAATTAATTAGGCTTTGCAGGGGGCTCCTTACAGGGAACCTATTTTAAAGCTAATAATGCTTACTGGCAAAGTTTATCACTTAATGAGGATACAGAATATTTACTTAGATTATGTTTTGGGTGATTTAGTGCTGTTTAGTTTCCTGGTGCTTTCTCAGTCTCCTGTTAGTTCCGATAATTCCTTTATATGGCTTTTCAGTCTTCCTCCTCCTTTAAAATATATTTAAAAAATATATCTAAAGTTCTTTGTCATTGCCTCACTCTTCATTCGGGTCCCTGTGGTATTTTGTATATTTGTTGGGTTGTCTCACTGGGCATTTTAGTTGTCTCACTGAGAGCAGCAAGTTCTCTCTGATGTGGGGCCGATTCTGCAACCACTCATTGCACTAGAGGCAAAATTGAACCTCCAGAGCCAGTAAATATTTCTTCCCGCTTTTTTGCCGGAGATGTGGGATGGGGTAGCTGCATTTTTTGAGATTGCCACTTTTTTGGCCATTTCCTGGCAGTCCATCTCAGATGCATGCTATTTTAACAGAGGATTCTGAGTATCGCACATCATGTTTCTGTTGAAGGAAAGTTTGTTTTGCTTTTTGTGAGTCTTGGTCAAAATTGAGCCCGAGAATCAGTTTATTGTACTTCATTGCCCGTTACTAACTCATGGCAGTTAGTGTACACGGCCTGAGAGGAAGAACTGCTGCTTCTTTCCTACAGCGGACGTCAGCATCAAATGCCACTTAGCGCTTTTCTGATGCTTTTGTATTGAATGCCTCTCCTGTTATTCAGGACAACACTTCAACCACGTGTTTAAACCTATTTGGTTTTAGTCAACCAGTTCTGAATGAAGGTACTTTTTAAAATCAAAACCCAAGTTCTGATTAAATTGTCTCACATCCATCCACCCTTCGGTGGTTTCTAGTTTTATCTTGCAGACCTGTATGTTAATGAGTTGTTTGTTACTCTGGCTAGTTGTGTGGGCAAGTGCAATAACAGGTACTATTTTCTGGTGAAAATAAATTCTATTTGGGGTCTAACTGCACAACACTGATATGCTGTCAAGTTCAATATGTGGATATACCTGCTCTCTGTGCATCAAAATCATTTAGACAGCATTGGTAGAGGTTTTAACTTTTTATACAACTTGTGGACTGCCTAAAAATGTCCCAGCTAGGGCGGAGACCTCTGTGTAGTGAGTGACTTTAAATCGTACTCACAACAGACTTTTACTTTCTTAGTTTTCAAGAAGTTGCATGCTGGTGCTAGGTTACCTGGAGGACCAGTGATTTTCAGTATAGCTCTTTTGTTTTATCAGCCTCCATTTCCCAAAACATAGGATAATATTCCTCGGTGTCTGTTAATCATGTTTATTTTTGTTACCAATAATCTGAAGCTTTTTGACGACTCTTTATGATGATCTAAATCTTTAGGCTTTGTTTCTTTGCAGCCTGATCACCAATGAGACAAATAGCTCCTTTTACACACAATGCATTAGAGACACAGTCTCACTATTTCCTACATGCTTTAAACAATTCTTTCTGTAACTTGAATGGATTGCCTTTTAATGCTGTTTTTCCTGCCCTCATCTCCTCTGAGGTAGGGTAATGCCTGCATTTAAAGCCTATTCCTAAGTTGGCATTTGTAGCAGTGTAGTAGTTTGCCTACAGCTATTGATTTTTCTCTCTCTTTTCCCCTCCTTTCCCTCTGTTTTTCTTTTCTTTTTCTTTTTTTCCCCACTATCACACGTATGACACTAGGTGCCAGATCCCTGAAAAACAGAGCAATGTGTTCTAGAGACAGCAGTGTTTCAAATCATTTATAAGCATGTGGTTTTGCAGAACTGGCATTTGTTTCTCAAAGGACCTTACTGAGTAGTAGCAGAGAGCTGTGTTTAACTGTTTCAGAGGCTGGGTGATGAGGTTTCTTAGTATCTGGTATTTTCAGAGAAGAAGAAAAAAAGCTGCTCTTGGAGCTGTAACAGTCTTTTGATTTAGGTAAAAACAAAGTAAAACTTGTTTTTCTGTACAAAAAGGCAGGTCACTTCCCAGCTGACCTTACTAGGTTCTGCATGTGGGATCCTACTGCCTGCTGGTTGGCTCTTGCAGGAGCTCTGTGGAGGTGAGCGTTGAGACCTCATCCTGCTTCAATAAACCCGTGCTCCAGTGCGTGGGTGTGAAACCTGGCTCCCTTACAGTCAGTGGCAAAGTTCCCAATGATTTCAGTACGGCCAGGATTTCTCATTTCAGTAGAGCTGTGAGTTGTCCCTCATCCTATTCTCCCTTACCAGTGTCTGTCATTTCCCTTGTGCAGTCTTCTATGCAAGTTTGGTTTTTGAATGAGTCTTCGCTGCAGTGCCGACTTGAGCTGTATTTTTTTTTCTCCATGAAATGTGCTTTGCCTGAAAGAAAACCCAGCACCATGTTATGTCTCCTGTTCTACACACCAACAATAAAGTCGCTTCTCTCTGAAATCTCTCTTCTTAGCCTGTTTTGAATTGAGATAAAAGAGTTATTTTGCTCGTTCAGTAGGTGGCACTCTGTGTATATGCCACCTCCTTGCTGCTTCTGCGTAATCAATCACTTCCTTCTTCAGTCCCCCAAAAGGTGATGAGGTAAAATAGAATAGTGTAATGGTAAAATAGGGTTAATAGTAAGATGGTTGTTTTGGGAGGTGGTGGTGGCAAGAAAGACTGGTATGTTAGCAACCCTTGAGGAAGCTGAGCTCAGGTCTCCATTGTCCTCTGTCCTGCCTGAGTCTGCACAAGTTACTTTGCATAGATGTGTTGAGATGCAAATAAATGCTTTGAAAAACATTGATATCTAAGTATCTTTGACAAAGGGAAATGAGATAACTCACCCTGTGTCAGTCAAACCAGAGTATTACTTCTGACCCCAAAAGGAGTGCCGTGAGGTCTCATGGTTGCGTTGTCAGACTTACGTAAGTACTGTGATATCTGGTCCAAATGTGCATGCTTTACTTTAAAACTTGCAAGACTTCAAGTTACAGGCTTCTCTTACCTACCAGAGATCATCATATAAAACACATACATGGCAGCTGCTTATTACCTCATCTGCTCCTGGTGCTTGTTTGTTGTAAAGCCAGGACTGTAAAGCTGCATATGACTGTAATGGAGAGGTAGCTCAAGAAGAATTGGTATTTTATTGTAATATCAACTGCAAGTGAAATGTGCATTTCTTTTAGGAGATTTTTATTTGCATCATGGTGTATTTTTTGTAACGTGTGTGTAGTTTTAGTGCTGGGTTTACAAAAGAAGATGATTTAAGTTCTTTTTAGGAACCCTACAAATGAAAGAAAGCAGATAGGGGAAACAGGTATTGCTGACAAGGACAGCATAATTTGGACACCATGCCATTAGTGCCAAAGGTGAGTGATGTTACATATAAGCTTACATTCCTTACATTTTTGTTGGCTTTAAAAGGCTTTGGATTGGGATGTAGCTTTGCATACCGCCTCACTGCAATGGAAAAAGTGATATGGTTCAAATAAATCACAAAACAATTGATTTGCAAACCCAACATATTTGTATTTTTCTTCATTGCTTTTGTTTCACACTGATAATGAGCCTTTCTTGTTACCATAATCAATATGGTGCAGGGTTCTGTTGGGTATTATGGGGAATAAGCTCTCATTTTTTGTGTTTTGCCGATCTAAAACTTGAGCAGTGGTTGGGATGGCAGTTTTTGTTCTTCCTGCAGCAGCAGAGGAGTAATGCAGCAGTTGAATTCCTGGAGAGAGCCTTTTCTACTTGTTAAAGATACTCTTCAGCTCCTGTTATCACCCAGTCTGTTGCAAACCAGGAGTGAATGTGGTACTGGGTATCAGAGGTCAGGCTTCCTGTTTTTTGTTTTTCCCTACAGAAATAACAAGAGTCACCTGCAGAAAAGGCTGAATGCCAGCTGGAATCATCCTCATGAAATGAATATGCTTCTCATGAAAATCAATCTGTGCTCAACACGAATTAGCATGCTTTATGCTCAGCTATAATGCTGCCATAAGATTCCTTGAAGGAGATTTATAAATCTTCTAAAGCCACCTTACAGCATTCATTTCTTTATGTAATTAATTTATTCTAGTGCATGTAAGCATCTGTTATAAGCTTATAGTGGAATCTTACCAAATGAGCACCACAAGGCTGTGCTGCTATTCAGTGAGACCTGGACAGGCTGGAGTGTTGGGCGGAGAGGAACCTCATGAGGTTCAACACGGACAAGTGCAGGGTCCTGCACCTGGGGAGGACCAACGCCATGCACCGGTACAGGTTGGGGGTTGACCTCCTGGAAAGCAGCTCTGCAGAGAAGGACCCGAGAGTCCTGGTGGATGACAAATTCACCATGAGCCAGCAATGTGCCCTTGTGGCCAGGAAGGCCAACGGCATCCTGGGGTGCATTAAGAAGAATGTGGCCAGCAGGTCGAGGGAGGTTCTCCTCCCTCTCTACTCTGCGCTAGTGAGGCCCCATCTGGAGTCCTGTGTCCAGTTCTGGGCTCCCCAGTTCAAGAAGGATGAGGAACTACTGGAGAGAGTCCAGCGGAGGGCTACAAAGATGATTAGGGGACTGGAGGATCTCTCCTACGGGGAAAGGCTGAGGGAGCTGGGGCTGTTCAGCCTGAGGAAGAGAAGACTGAGAGGGGACCTCATCAACGCTTACAAATATCTCAAGGGCGGGTGTCAAGAGGATGGGGCCAGACTCTTCAGTGGTGCCCAGCGACAGGACAAGGGGCAACGGGCACAAACTGGAACACAGGAAGTTCTGTCTGAACATGAGGAAAAACCTCTTTACTGTGAGGGTGACAGAGCCCTGGCACAGGCTGCCCAGGGAGTGTGTGGAATCTCCTTCTCTGGAGATATTCAAAAACCACCTGGACACAGTCCTGTGCAGCCTGCTCTAGGTGACCCTGCTCTGGCAGGGGGTTTGGACTAGATGATCTCCAGAGGTCCCTTCCAACCCCTACAATTCTGTGATTCTGTGAACAGCGACAGTGCTCTGTTGTTAAAGCTTCAGAGCAACCCAAAAGAAAAAAAAGGCAGTGGTGGAGCAGTAGGTAGATAGATGGGGAAAACTTTGTTGCCACTCATAACCCATTCACACTGGCATAAGCTTAGGAGTAGCTTTGTTTGGGCTGATGAATGATTATAAGCATAATAAAAAAATCCTTTCATCTGTGCTTTTCCAAGCACTGAATCAAGATAGGTAAGTTACAATTCCCGTTTTAGAGAGAGGGAAATGCCAACCTGACCTAAATTACTTGTATGGAACTGAGGTTTCAAAGGAGAACCCAGGTGTCCTGATGTCCTAGTCCTCCCCTTCTGCCTCTAAGTAATTTGATCTGGTGTTTGATAAAAAATATCCTGATTTGGTAACAGCAGGTGTATCGTCAGAACAAAAAGATAACCATCCTGCTTGTGATGTGCAGCAGGTAAACAAACTGGGCGTCTGAAACCTTAGTTCACTCCTGTCAGATAAACTGAGCGCTATGCCTGGATGCATCCACGTGGATATCCTCATGCTGTTTCACCATATGCCTTAGCATAGCTGTCTTTTGCAGGAGAGAAGCTCTGTCCTTGGGAAAGGTTTTGCTTTGTGTTGAGACTTCACCGAACTAGTTAAAAAAAGGGGGGGGCGGGGGGGGTGTTGTGGTTTGTGTGCATGGTAGTTTCCTACCAAAAAGGTGCTTAATGTCATGTTAAGGCCAAAGAGTAGACATCGGATGCGTACTGTGTTTGGTTGCTACTTCTAGAGTTACTGGAGAAGGTTAAGGGAGCTGTAGCTCATTCCTAGAGTGGTATGTGTATGACATGAGCTATAATGGCACAATTTCCTTTTTCCTCCCACCATCATAAAATGGATTTGAACCATTGACCCTGGAGACTTCTGATTGTGTCAGAGGACTTGTGTGATTCCTATAATCTTTCTGATTTCTGAATCCATTGAATGGATGTTTGAATTCACTGATTTTTATTTGAAGTTCCACTCTGAACAAGAGTACAAAGTGTGGTGTATTTTGAGTAATCAGTTGCATACTGGCATCCAGGACCCGTCATTTATCTGAACCTCTCCCTTTTGGGATGTGTTGTAATCAAACAAGAACTTGCCTTCCTAAGGAGCTAATTTCTCCTTCTTCAGTAAAACATCATAAATGTTAATGTGTTGAACATGAAACTAAGCCTTCACCAACCTGATTTGTTCTGGCTGTTATTTGGGAGCAGGTTGGGGAAGCAAGTGGCAGAAGGAGATCAAGCACTATTCAGGAAACAGTAGCTTATTCTCAATGTAAGCTGACAGGCAGCCAAATTGTGTAATACCCTTTTTCTGATGACCACTGCATGGTGACTCTTGTTTTCGGAGGTGGGGAAGCTCTGCTGGCTTCCATGTTCCTAGAGAGTTTCTCTTCTAGATGTTTCTGGATAACTGAGACTTAGGTGACAAGTGATGTATGCTTGGGGCTTTCTGTAAATAATGGAAAAAGCACATTTGCAAGTTTGTGTACATCACTATTTTCTCAGAGTGATGCAATTATCTGGTAATGGTAAAGCTTTTCCTATAGCCCAGAAAGGGAAGAGATTTTTTTTTTTTCTCGTTCTATAGCTCTGTAGTAGATAAATTGGTCTATAAGTAAACCTAGACCTTAGGCTCTATTTAAATGTATAAAATAGCTTTTAATAAATGTGTTAGTAGGAAAAGCTGATCAATAAGTGATACTGGTTTTATAACAAAATAAAACCACACACAACATTTTTGAGTGTTGTTTCTGATGTTCCCACTCAAATGTAGACTCGTCCTGTGAAGTCCTGGATACTCTTTCCCACGGAAGTTAATAATTGAGCAGTAAATTCTAGTTAATTGACTATTTCCATGTTCCATAGGCTTAAGGGAGTAATCAGTAATGTATCTTCCCATACAGTATGCTTAATGAGAGGGAAATGGTGGCAAGAGTAAAGTATCCTGTGTTATGTTTCATATATAGCATCTATGTAAACTTTTCTTGGTCAAAAGTAAAAGCAAGCAACGAATAAAATCAAAGGTTAGTTTCTTCAACTTCATGCCTGACTTGAAGCTGCCAAGCTGCTTTTACTCATCTTCTTTGTGCCTAGCTCATTCTTTTAGGTAGTTGTTCTTCAGTAGTTCACTGTGTTTAATAACCTCCTCTCATGATAAAGCATGTCAATCCTAATACTGTTTTGGGGAGAGGAGAGAGCAAGAAGTGAGAGGAAGGGCATTTTATGGCTCTAAGCGACTTGCCTTCCATGTGATGATCACAAACTGGGACATCAAAAAGAGTCTTGGATTTAGGAAGAAAATGTGAATACATCATGGATGATGTGATTGAGCACATCATTGAAGATGATGGCTTGACTTTAACTTGGTTGTCTCAAATATGAGCATTTATTTTCCTTTAGCTATTTCTTGCTCCATAGTGCCACAAAAGATGTGCAGGGACCTTGTGATGAGAGCAACCACCTGCTACGCAGGGCTTGTAGGTTCACTGTGATGTGTTCATCCATAACGTGGTCTTGGTACCAGGACCCTGAAGGGAGTATTGGCCCATGGAGTGCCAGCAGATGGTTGTCTTCTGTTTGCTTCTATTCACCTTTTACTCAGCTCAGAGAAGCTTTGCTTACTGTATTTAAACAGCCTGAGATAAGAGACAGCATATAATTACATTTGGTTGCAGTGTCCATAGCTGCTCTTCGTGTGACTTTAAAGCATCTCCAGATAATTTTTGTTTAATATAGATACTAGTAACTTATTCCAATATGTAATCAGAATGCATTACATGGGACACACTTAAGATGAATCACCTTGACACTGCTGATTGCTGCATGTAGTATTTATTCCCTAGTTATTTTGGGGTTTTTTTTCCAAACAAGAAAGTGGAGCAGCCGGCTTGCATTTTTCGATTCTTTCCTTTTCTGACTCGCTCCTTTTCTCCTGTCTCCTGTTTTCAGGTCAGTGCTCGGTTCTCAAAACGGATCCAGACAAAAATCAAGGACCTTCTGCAACAGATGGAGGAAGGGCTGAAGACGGCAGATCCCCATGACTGCTCTGCCTATACTGGCTGGACTGGTGAGAAAGGGGAGGTTTAGATTGGACATTCGTAAAAACTTCTTTACCGAAAGGGTTGTCAGGCATTGGAACAGGCTGCCCAGGGAGGTGGTGGAGTCCCCATCTCTGGGGGTATTCAAAAGGCGTTTAGATGAGGCCCTAAGGGATATGATTTAGTGGGGGACTTGGTAGTGATAGGTTAATGGTTGGACCCGATGATCTTGGAGGTCTCTTCCAACCAGAACAATTCTATGATTCTATGATTCTAAGTGTATTCGTTAAATGGCGTAATTGGGTTTGTTCAGAGGAGGAGGTTCTGATACTCTCACAGGAGCTGCAGAAATACTCTGATACAGGCATTTGTGTGAGTTGGTTTCTTTTAACTCGGGAGCCTTGGTCACTACTGTCTGGAATGACTTGCATTGATTTCAGTGGACAAAGGATCTACTTACAGAGAGGCAATTGGCTTTTGTATATGGAGATCTTTATCTTGCAAAAGGAGTGGATTTTCTAAGGCTACTCTTTGTTTTGGCTTACCTCTAGTTTCTTTAATATTTTCTTAAAATGGGTTATTTTCACCTTTTTCTGTTCAACTGACTGATAGTTAGCAGTTGTCTGACAGTAACAGCATCCTCTACTCATTGAGAGGGGGTATTCTGTTCCCAGGAGCTTGGAGCCTTAAAATCTGAAATATGGATAATTTGGCTCTGCTTGTCCTGTTTTTACAAAAATGGTAAAATGAACGTGTGAGGAGGGGGAGTATGGAGGTGGGGTGGCAAGATTGTGAAGTGCATGAAGATAAACAGGCATGAGCAAGTGCTGGTTATTGCTAGGCAGTGTCATTCATTTAGCATTGCATCACTGATGCTGCCCAAATGTGAATGAGCGCTTCTGATCCTTTAGGCATAGCCTGCAGTTGCCAAGCCTGATGCAGCCACTGCTCTTCAAGCTGCCAAAACACTTTTCTGTCTTGGCCTCTTAAGTGCCACTTCGCTATTACAATGGCATATTCTGTTCCTGCTCTTGTCTAGCTCACGCTTCAGACGTACTTAAGCTTTTAGCACAGCATGTTTGAAACGTGTCCTGAGGAGATCTAGTCTTTTATCTTTGTGTCGTGAGGAGGAGCAGCTTGGAGAAACTCTTCCAGGCTTTGCCCATGCTCAGGCTTAATTCT
This sequence comes from Phoenicopterus ruber ruber, assembly GCA_009819775.1. NCBI lineage: Eukaryota > Metazoa > Chordata > Aves > Phoenicopteriformes > Phoenicopteridae > Phoenicopterus > Phoenicopterus ruber. The sequence continues at coordinate 59,766,133 of CM020216.1, read as the reverse complement.
GGCAGTGAAAGGGTAAAATTTCTTTGCTTGCTTCTTAATGTTTTGATACAGATGGTGCTGTGGGTGGATGGGTGGGGAAGTTTTAGCCAACTCAGACTTAAACTGTAGATGTGTTTCAAGGTCTGAAAGTGAGTGGCTGCTAAGTGAGTGCAGAAGATCTCAAGTGGTGGGCATTCTCACGCTGACATTACAGAACGGCTCCCAGGGAGCCATGTTCTGACACTGTGACTGACAACTGAAGTTATGGCTGATAAACCAGAGCATGCTGAAAATTAGTCATAAGCTAAAAGTAACACAGCCGTCATTAGCTGAAACAAGAAGACAGATGAACAAGTAACGCAGTCTAATGACAATTGGGTTTTTCCATCCTGCTTTCCTAGATCACTGCTATATCTATTCCAAGTTGTTCTTTCAAATCTTCTATGGAATTGACTCCTGAATAAAAATACTTAAATGATCTTGCTTTTAAAAAACTTAGTGAAAGTACTTTCTTCCCAAACTTGCTCCTTGCAGCGTTTTGCTAGTGTGCAAATCAGAAGATAGAAGCGATGATGAAAACAACTGTCCCACTTGTTATGTACCAAGTCTAGACAAATCTTATTGTCAGTGCACAGTCCTGAGTATTGGCTTGAGCTTTGTGAATCTTTAAAATCTTGGAGCGCATACTGTTGGCATATAACAGTCATAGGACTCATGTTAGAGTCCATCTTGCTTATACAAGTACTGTTCGTGTGTGCCAGACATCTTGGAGGAGCCACTTTAAAGGTGTTGCCCAAGGAAGGATTGGATGAACTGGGCCTCATGGCTACTTTCTGATCATCCCTTGATCAAGCCCAGATATCTACACATTTGTTGCAACATAAAAAAGGGTTACAGAAATCCCAGTAAATAGCCCCCAAGTTCCTGTACCACTGAATTGGGCTAACCAAGCTCTGCAGCTCTCCTCTTGGACTCATCTGGAAAGGCCTGTTCAAAGCCAGTCCGGAGAACATCTGAGAATGTACCAGCACTCTTGTGGTGCTGTTCTTATTGTACTCCTCAGGTAGCCTCTCTGTGTAGCTAAGTGGGCCTTGTATGTACTCAGCTTTAGTTGTGGCTCAGGAGAGTGGTCTTCCTGTTCAGAAACGAGTTTGAGATGCAGTAGGGTCTGGAAGTAAATGTTTTGTTTCTGCACGTGTATGCTTGCAGTTGGCCGATAAACATCCACTTAGATGGATTTGTTTCACTTTCTTCAGGCTACATTGTTGCAATTTTTAAGGTTTTGTTTGGTTTTGTTTTAATGGAAAACTATGTAATGAGCTTAATGGAGTAAAGCTTGATATTACCTTCCACCATTCTCTGAGGACTTGTTTGGTTTCTGGCTTTTACAAACCAGCTTAACTTGTAGAAGCTCATAATCTTGTTCTGAAATACATTTAAGGGTTATAAAGAACTTGGCAAGTTGAATCCAAAAACTCATTGAAAGATCGTTTTACAAATCAAACGGAAAGTAAGTTGCTTCTTGCATATAATAGATGAGTATTGTACAGTTAATGTACTTGGTCATATACATGCTTGTTAACCCATGTTTTTGGGTCTTCAGTGATTTCTTCACCAAGCATTGGTGCCTGCATCATGAATTTTCTTCATTCTCTACAAATTACGAGTCTACTGTTGGGCTTCAGTCTGAGAATTTTTTTTATTTTTATCACAGTCCAAATTGAAATGTAATCAAAATAGATGGCCTGATGCCTTCCCATTGCATAAGCTAGGACCCTTGACCGACATCTTTTAATTGCCCAAATACCTGTTCTCATTTGAGTTAGTGGTTCAGAGGCACTAAAGAGAGGAATATGATACACTTGGAAAAGTAAATGAAACTATGTCTTTTTCATGTGGTTGTTCCAGGTATTGCCCTCTTATATCTGCAACTGTACCGCGTCACGAAAAACCAGAGCTATTTGCAGCGATCTCTTGATTATGTGAAGAGAATCCTTCGCAATCTGAATGGCAGAAGAGTTACTTTCCTCTGTGGTGATGCTGGGCCATTGGCAGTGGGTGCAGTGGTTTATCACAAGCTGAAAAACGACAGTGAATCTAAAGAATGTGTTGCCAAGTAAGTGGTTGATGGTGAAAAAAGCCATCCCCTTCATTTGTAGAGAGCATTGGTTCAGTAACATTAGCAAGTGGAGTTTTGGAGGACAGGATTAAAAAGGAGACACTTTCTCCCCTGATACATTTTCAGTAGAAGAATACAAAATAGGCTTTATCTTTATTAAAGCTGGCTTACACTTGATTCACATTTAGCAGGTTATCTTGAGTCCTCTGTCGCTGTAAGGACAGGATGTCCTGGACATATCTGTAGTGCATGCACGTTTTGATTTTGTCACATTGAAGTGACATTTAACAAAAGCCACACGCTTGTCATCGGCAATATGTAGTGCTTGTGCAGTATGTGATGCTTCCTGTAAAGCGTGGGTCTTAATTGTGGATTGATTACAAAACACGTACACTGCAGGGATCTGGAAACATTCAGACAGAAACATGGTACGTTGGATTGATATGTAACAAAGATTTAATAAAAGAGCAGGTATTTGCTGAACCATTAAAGGCAAGGGCTTTAATTAGGTCAGAACAGATGAAGGGTAGTCTGAAAAAGTTCCAGACCCTTTTCAAAGTAATCTAAATGTAACAAATGTCTTGAGAAATCCCATTTAGATGTAGAGCTTCCTTGGAGAACTAACTGTCCTTTTGCTGGTACAGAGCTGACTGCTGTCCCGGCAAGGGCTGGAAGCGCTGGAGCCCCATGGGGTTTGCATTTGGCACCAGCAATCCACCTGCTAGCAGTCCAGCAGCATACCTTACGCCGCCAGGATTTGTGGACTAGCCTTGTGTCCTCATCTCCATTCTGGTTTATATTTGGAAATATAATTAGTCTCTTCCTAATCTAGAATCCTAGTGTGATTAATCTCTGCTGCTGTTCCTGAATGAGTATTTCAATTTTGAAATGGATGGTAGGTTTGGGGTTTTTTTGCTCTTAGAACTGGCAGTAAACTTGGGCATGTCATTTTGGATGCAGCTAGGAGAACAGTGTTGCTGTAAGGCGTGAAGCATGAGTATAGCAAAATGAGATTAGCAATAAATGTTTTAGTTTCACCTCTGCTTGGAAAGTCATTTCTAGGAGGAGGACTGAAAAGGAGGTTAGTTTGATTATTTGTTCCTTTTCTTCCTTTTTTGTTTACAAATATATTCATGACACCAGCTGGGTGGTACATTATAGATGTCAAAATGCAATCTAGGATTGCACTTTTAACTTTTCACCTTGTAGCTGTCCAGTTGTATGATTTGAATAATAAAACTTAACAGTGGACGGTTTAACAGAAAATAATTTAATTCCAAGTCCAAAGAATAGTTCCAAGAAAGGAATGATAATATAAAACTTTTTTTTTTTTTTTTTAATGAGTGGCTTTTCCCTGGTATTAAGCACTGACAGCGTAAACAAGCCATTGGGATCAGTGTTTTTGCTCCAGCATGATGTTAGTGCTAACATTTCTGCCGAGTAATAGCTGTTGAGGGGATCTGGGAATTGAATTTAGTCTTAATCCAGATTGTCTTGTCCCCTCCCCCAATTTAAAATGTGGTCATCTCCATGGGTTCATCTAATTGCCAATTTAATCACAAAAGATAGGAAGAGACAGAGAGGAAATGGGCAGGAAAACAGACCTCTGCTCCACCTCAATTCTAATGCAGACTGGTGGAGTAATAGCAGGGAGTCTCTTTGGAGCAAATGAGAGTTGCAATGGCCAGCCCACGTTTTTTTTTCCATCGCTGAAGGCAAGCAAAACACTTGTGCATAATAGCAGTGCCCTTTTCAAAATTGAGCTGCTAAACATTAGAGACCGCGTGTTCTCTAGGGAGGGGGAGTGCTGAATGGTAGCGTTGGGGGGTTTTGTTTGGTTTTGTTATTTCCCTCTTACACATCTACAATTAAGGGTCCTTGCTTAGGTGAAATTCCCAGAGACTCCAGGTGGTGCTCCCTATTTGTTGGAGTAGTTCTCCAGCCTCATCCAACCCCCACTCTGCACCCATACATCTGTTTCTGTCTGCACAAAAACCCGATAGTTGCACTAATACTCACCCGGCTCTGGCTCGGAGTTGCCTGTCTGTCAGAGATGACACACGGGCAGAGCTCCTGTGTGTAAACCTGGCAGCCAGCTGAACCGGGGATGACTGAAGGGAAGTTGTGGGGCTTCAGCACTCGTTCTGCTTCTTGTTTGATGGATGGCTTGTGCAATATGTAGTCCAGTATGGTCTCTAGAGAAGATGCTCTCTCTCCCCGGCCTCCTTGTCTGATGCAGGTTGTTGCAGCTCCAAAGGACAGTCATAAGCACAGACGCTGAACTTCCAGATGAGCTGCTTTATGGCAGAGCAGGTTACCTATATGCCTTGCTGTACCTGAATACTGAAATCGGTCCGGACACTGTCCCACAGTCTGTTATCAAAGAGGTAAGATACTTTTCTCTCTCCAGTGCCACAGCATCAGTGAGGTTGAACTGGAATCACTGCTTCACGTATTTCAAGGGATTAAGAGAGTGAGGCTGGAGAGGAGAGGGACCTAGAACTGGGAACTCCATCTCATCACTCCCTCCAGTCTCTTCCCCCTTTTCCTGCTGCCCAGCTGGGACTGAGACAGGCCGGTATGTGTGGGTCCATGGCCAGCCATGGAAATGGATCTAATATGTAACTAGTTTTGGAGCATTTGAGGATGAGAAATTGTTATGAAAAACCTTAAGAAAGAAATGTGGAAGAGTTTAAGTGAAAAGAAGGAGAATTCAGTGTGGGGAAGATGCATGACTCTTCCGTAGATACCAGAACCAGAGAAGGCAGGCCTGGAAAAAAGTGATTAGAAATATTTATATATTAAATTTCTACTCTTAGAAATATAAGTGATTCCATCATTTAGGAAAAATTCCATTTCTACCTCAACACTCTAGTCCAAATGAATTGAATATCATTGTCCTATCGCTGGTTTTTGTGCCTTATTCTTTACTGTGGTTTTAGTCATGACAAAGCAAAACCCTCTGAATCAAAGCAAGCGAGACAGATGGAAGGGGTGTGTTCTCTTTCTTAGGTAATAGATGCTATTATTGAATCGGGGAAAAACTTTTCGAAGGAGGAGCGGAAAACAGACCGTTGTCCTCTGTTGTACCAGTGGCACAGGAAGCAATACGTTGGGGCAGCCCACGGAGTGGCTGGGATCTATTACATGCTCATGCAGGTAAGAGCATCTTCTGTGGGCTGGGATGAAACACCAGCGATTTCTTGTTTTGCATCAGAGGATCTTATCTTCAGTTTTCATGCGCATGCAATGTTGTGCTGGGTCAAGGTCTCACAATTTGGAGTTAGACTCTGCAGCACAGAACTGTGCAGAGATGCTAGCTCAGGCCCTGGTAGCAGAAGAAAACTGTGACTCGGTTATCCTTGCATTAGGGTGAATTAACCCTGGAGTTGTGGTTCAGAGCACCGGTGTTCCAGCAGCTGAAATTTCCTGTCCTCAGCAGAGACGGTGAGGTGCCTTCCCTCATCCTCATACTTACTTTTTCTGGTGCCTGCAGTCAGACCAGCTAAATACTCACTCACTCACCATCCATCACTCTTAATCTTCAATTTTTGCTATTTTTAAATGAGTGCACTGCTGATGCCTCCTGTTCTCTTGCCCTCCATGCCCTTCCTCTCTTCTCTGGTGACTCCCCACCCCCCCCCGTCTTGAAGCTTTTAGAAGACTATCCTTAATCACACGTTAGTCTTCAGTATCCTTTTATTGTTTAGATGTTCTTCCTCATCCCTGCTATCTCTCCCCCCCAAATCTGATGTTCCTTAGTGCATTTATGACTCCTACTCTCCTCTTTCTGTTGCCCTGAGTGAGATTCCTCTCTTCTGTATACGTCTTCTTTCCCACACTTAAATCCATTCCCCCCTGCCCTGAGATTCTCCAGCAGGATTATGATGTTTTTCAAACCAGACCTGTATATCTTATTTCTGTTGTACAATTTAGAAAAAGATCCTTAAGATTCATTATAGAAGATGTCCATAGAGCTGCAAAGTTTGTATTGTGCTCGTTTCTGGTTTTTAAAGGTGCTGCAGTCTGTGCATCTTTGTAAATGTTAATTTTCTTACCAGCTCATGCAGAATGACTTTCCTTCAGGCAAGTGGAAGGATTGTACATCCTCGCAGCCTAAAGCTGCGTACAAATATTCACTGCAGAAGTGACTGAGCTGGTATCTGGTGTTGCCACTGCTCAGCCATATCTGATTTGCAAAAGATGCTGTGACCTCTCCCCATCTATTTCAGATTAGCTCACACCACTCCCACCAGTAGCTGAGGCTAAAGCAGCTGACTTTGCTGTGGCAGTGGCTACTGCTCTGCTACCTGGAGGCATGTCTTAACCTCGCTACAGCCATTTTCTGCAGTGATCATCTCACTGGGGCCTCAGGCTGCTCTGATTTACTGTGCCCTTGTCTTCACTTCCCTGCTTTCTTCAACAAGGTGGTCCACCCCCTTCAGGCTCCCTCATCTTCCTGGTTTCCGTTTTTCCTTCCCTGGCTCTGCTAGATTTTCCGACAAACATCCAGTCCTTTAAAGAAGCCTTTTTAAAGGCTTCATCCTTCATTTACTATTGAAGGCTGATAGCAGGAATAATTGCACAGTGCTTTTTGGTTTAAGCAGAAGCTACTCTGTCTACGTGTTAAAATCATAACTATCTTTTCCTTTACATATAATTGCTGCTTTTAAGAATTACCACAAAGCCATTGTTTATGCAGCATTAGATTACTGTCTTTTCACTGTACATTAAACATTGTGAGTCATGCAGAGTTGAGTCATCCACTGCAGAAGAAGATGGTGTATCAGAGTCCATCCTTTCCCCATCCCTCCCACGCCAAATGAGGAGAATATTTCTGTATTTTCAGCAAAGAATTCAGGAGATGGTTTGTTGAGTGGTTGTTTGATAACAAAAAAAGGGCATCCAATGTAGCACCTGAGATGTGAAGGTCACTGATCATCATTTCTGAACAACATCTTTATGAGGAAACATGTATTGCTGGATTTACTTACAGAAGACTACTGGAAGAATAAATGCTCAGCAGCGTTAAATAACTCGTCCAGGAGGTAGAGGAGGAATCCTGAAGTGCTAGCTAGGGAATCCCTAATCCTAGCCCAGTTCGCTAACCCTGAGGCAAAAATGTCTGTTTGCATACCATTGCTCTTGGCCAGAGAGTCAGGACACATACCTGTAGGTTACTTTTTTGCTGTTGGAAGTAGGTGCTGGGAACCTCAGCAGCTCGGGCAAAGAACTCACTTGTACTCAGATCTTCTTGGAAGCATAAGGTAAGAAGGAGGTTTGTAAAGAGCTCTGCTCTCCTTGGGTGTACCTCCCAAGGACAGACGGATTGGGCTGGGCTTGCCTTGCACAGCTCAAGACTGAAGGCATTTATTGCTGGTACCCATCCGCTTTGCCTTCTGCTGTAAGGGTGCAGAGTGAAATCAGAGCCCTGAAACAAAGCTTCCCCCTGAACCTCCTGACCCCACAGGTCAGTGTCTGAGTGAGGGCTGATAAGCTTCAGGGTGTTCTCCATGATTAGCTGATCTGTATTCAGGTGTACTTCTGATTAGCAGCGTGAAGGTTTCTGTCCCACTCAGAAAAGCGCAGAGGTAGAGTTTGCTTGAGAGGCCTGGTAGATAGAAGTCTTGGGAAAGCTTTTCTGGCTGAGGTGAAATAGAGGCTTTTGGGGTTTTTTTCAGGTTACTGAAAATACAGCTATTGAAAGTCTTCCTTCATTTGGCTGTAAGACTGACAATTGTAGCAGTGTGCTCGCCTATTGAATGCAAATGTGCTGGAACTGGTGGAACAGTGAAATTGTATGACATCGAGTCAGCAACAAAGACAAGTTATTGAAAAAAATAAGCTCAGTTATTAGGCTCCTGAAGGCTCTAATTTCTGCAGTTGTTCCCACAGCTTGCAGGAATTCCAGAAATCAGGTAGGCTGTGTAAAAATGGAGCACTCTGTTGCGAAAATACTGTAAAATGGGCTGGTAGAGGAGAGAATGCCAGCTAAGAACAACTGCAGACCCAACAGATACTTGGCTTCTAAACCTTTACTTACAAGTAGCATCCAGGTTGATGGATATATTCTCCTTTTGGCAAGGATGTAAACTAAATAGAAGAAATGAGAGAGAAAATTCAGAACAGCAATCTAAGGATGAGTTTGTAGTACAAAGATGCTTACCTACCTGGAGAAGTAGCTGTTGCTTCTGAAATTGGAAATGCAGATTTATAGCCCATAGCTTCAGGGAGTTTTTATGATGGAAAACTTTAACCTTCATGAACCTTTGCCAGGTATGCCACTACATACACTCTTCTTCATTTATTGGGAAATAGGACAGGTTTGTCTACGTTAGTTATTTTTAAAACAAAATGTGTAAGCCATTGTGTGTTAAGTGCGTATTATGAGCAATGTATCTATAAAACCATCTTTCTCCTGTAAGTGTTCGCTCTATTTTAAGGTATAAAGAGAGGCCTGGGAGTCTTGAAATCCATATTCTGTTCTCAGTTCTTCCATAGTCTTTCTGTGTCACCTCCAGTAAGACAGGTAACAACTTGGCGTCCCAATTTCTTTGTCTCTACAGTAGCTGTAAAAGCGCTCTTCACACGGGTATTGTAAGCAGACATTAATTAAATCTGTATGAAGTGATTCAAAGTATTTGGATCAAGGGCACATATGTAGGATACTTGAAAATAGATCATAGAATTAAGTGTTGATACACGATTTGTTACTACTTCTGTTTATGGTTTTGGTGGTGTTTGTTTTGATGTTTTCTTTAGCCAATTGCAAATGTGGACCAGGAGACCCTGGCAGAGCTGGTGAAGCCAAGCATTGACTATGTGCGTCATAAAAAATTCAGATCTGGGAATTACCCGTCGTCACTGAGCAATGAGACTGACAGACTGGTTCACTGGTGCCATGGTGCCCCCGGAGTCATTCACATGCTCATGCAAGCTTATAAGGTGAATCATTCTGTGTTCATATAGACTTCTGTTTTTACAGAGAGACCTGTATGCAGGCCTGTTAGATTGTAAGGCTTGCATTTTACATCTTTCTAGATCTAGACTTTCAAACCAGAATCCTAGGTTAGGCACCTAAAAATCTCAAAATACTTACATAGGTATGTTTGTAAAGAGGAAATAAGTGGGTAAAATTGCTTCTCAGGGTGCTAGTAGTTGCTAGACTTTAGGCTTTCTTGGAAAAGGGCCATGTATTTAAACAATCTGATATCAGAGTCCTGGGTGTGAGAACATTGACCTAAATTCTTTGAATCTTCATCCCAAGAGTTTTAAGAATTATGTTGGTTTTCAAAAGCGTAGGTTCATGTGTCTTGCCAAAGAATGTCTTCCATAAATTACTCCATTATTAACATATAGCTCTTGAGAACTTAGTATCAGAGCAAAGATCCCAAGCCCCTTCTAGGGCATAAATATAACCGCTGAGCTACCACAAGCCTACTGTTTCTCTTTTCTGTCCTTAACTAGGTTTGCTGTCTCTCTTGTGTTGTGCACTTCTGATTTGCATGACATTTGAAAGTATGCCATTTAATTAAGTTTATGCAAATTGATTCCTGCTCTTGACAGCCCTCCTTGGCAGATTCCCTGGTCGGCCTCTGGGTGGGCTGATGAAAAGCAGGGTTGGTTTATGGAATAATTACTGGTGCTGCTACCTGAAATGTAAACTGTAAATCTCTTACAGAATTGCTGAATGTAGTAGCAGTCACAGTTGCTTTTTCTTTGGACTGTGGTAGGAGGACATTTAACACTGCAGACTACTATTCCTGCCCCCCCCTCCTTCTTTGTCAATGCGATGCTTTCCCCAGCACAAAATGTTTTGCAGCAGATAAGAGGGATAGCACCAAGATCTGTTTAGTAGTCTCCTTTCTGGCTTCTTTTTATGTTTAAGATGATGGGGCATATGATGCTTTTCTTTTACTCTTTATAATCTGCTTTTTGAAGAATTGATAAGAAAAATCGGAGTATGTTTTGCTGGCTGTGCTTTCATACCAAGCACAGGGACTTGGAACAACAGACAGCAGTGTTTGTCCTGGAAATCAAAGGCTGTTGCCAGGCCTTCATTTGAAATGTTACAGCTAAGTAGCTAACAAACCCTGTTCAGAGAGAGGGACTTTCTTTATCAAGCTTGTGGATTTAAGAATCTTGCATGTTAATTGCTTCTATTACTTTATTAAATAGCATCCTTGCAGGGGATGCCATCTCTAAAGGACTAAGTCTACAGTAGTGCATCAGTTACTATTCTTTTTTGTCTTGTTGATCTGTAGAGTGACTTAGCCAAAGGGGAGCAAAAAAGTAGTCTTATAAAGATGGAAGTCTGGTGGTGTTCAGCTAAACTACCTGTTTTCTGCTCCCTTGATGGGCTCTCTGGGTCCAAAATGCACTTCAGTTGCAATAAACTTTTAAAAATCAGTCCTTTGTCCAAACTGGCTAGTGCTTCTGAGTATTTGCAATACAAATACTAATCAAGGTAATGGAGTGTTCCTACTTGCACTTGTGACAGAGGAAAGAGTGCTGTGCTATGCAAAGAGACATTCTCTTGCATTTTCAGCATGGAATTGAAGGCAGACAGTGAGTAACCAGCAAGAATTACTCAGAGCTTTAGGACCAGATGTGATGGCCAGTATTCTGTGTTACATTTCTTGGAGGCAAGAATTACATTTCTGTATTTCAAATCGAATGATGTAGTGGTCTGGGAATGAAGGGGAGAAGCAAAAAAGGACCATGTACCCTTCTAATAGATTACAGGTTGTAGAGTCAAGGGCCTTGAACTTGAGTTGTTTTTCCTTTGGGGTCTTGATTTCAGATACAAAAACTTTAAAAGCTCTTTCTTTTTTCTGTGCAGAGAAATGAGAAACAACTTAGTAAGAAAAGAAAGGCAAGTCTATAATGAAAGGATTATTAAAATTCAAAATAAATTGCATATGAAAAACCCCACACCAACAGCGAAACATCTCTCAGGTCCAGCTTTCTTTTCTTTTCATTAGTACGTCACTATATGTGTGTTTATTCTCTGTTTTTATTCCACAGACCTTTAAAGAGGATAAATACTTGAAAGATGCTATGGACTGTAGCGATGTCATCTGGCAGAGAGGTTTATTGAGAAAAGGATACGGGATCTGCCATGGTACTGCTGGCAATGGCTACTCTTTCTTGTCTCTCTACAACCTAACTCAGGACAAAAAGTACCTCTACCGAGCTTGCAAGGTGAGCTCTGCAGCATCCCAACAAAATTACTGTTCCCTTTCACGTCATAATGCTGGTGGAAGAGTAAGCTGTGATCGGAGTAGGCTGTTGTGTGCTAGAGCTGGAGCTGGCTGGCTGCGCAGCTGGGTGGGACAACAGTGTCCCGTCACTTGCTCCCCTTTACTCGCACTTTGACTGGACGCCTTCAGCTGCGTACGTGGGGCACGTGCCGTCGTCATATGCAGAGTGAAATGCACAAATGTTCTGTAAGGGAGGGGGAACTAAACATGTATCCAGAAAATAGAGTCTGAAAATCAGCCTGCCTGAACAATAACAGACTAATGTTATGTGGTGCTAATTATTCCATTGAGACATCCACTGTCATCCTCAGCTCCTCAAGCAATACTGTTTGTAGTCTTTTGTAATTATTTGTTTTCAGACTAGTGTCTGTTTGGGGCTTTTAGAGCTCTGAATTGCAGTTATTAAATTGCTCATTTAGATTTTTTCCATTAATACAAATTGCAGAGAAAGACACTCAGAATTTTTCCACTGGAATTGTCCAGGTTCTGCTGTCAGCTCTGACTATGCTAGCAGTTGCCAAAGGAGAAGGCTTTCTCTGCCTCTGTTTCCTCATCTCATAAGACTTTGGTTTGGTTTGGGTTTGGTTTATTTTGTTGGGGTTTTTTTCAGTTTAATTCGCTGATACTAGGTTTCTTATTGCATACGTAGCTATTTAGCTGAGGCCTTTTTAAAAGTATTGCAATGGGAAATTTGATGAGTCGCTTCTTAGGTGCTTTCAGATGAGCACTGGCCATATGTAAAGCTGTTGTATTCATCTCCACTGTCAGCCTGTCCTCCGTCGGTAGAGCTTTAAAAAGTTGCTGCTTGTCTCACATTGCCCAAAGCATCACGCCATGAGGACACCTGTAGGCATACTTGCACCCCAGAGAACGTAATAAACGCCTAGCACCCCCAGAGCAAATGTGTGACTTCGTTACATGTGGACTCGCCCGCTGCTGATGTGTGAGCCACAGTACCAAGCAGGCATTGCTGTCGGCACGGCTGTCGGGCTCTCCCTGTCACCTTCCATGCTAGTACATCTTCTGTGGCTCTGCGCAGCGTTGGCAACTGCTGTTGGTGCTGCGTTTCTGGCCCAAGAGAGCCCTCATACCAAGCTAGAGAAAAGCAAGCGTATCTGTTCCAAAGCCAAAGAAGGAAGAGGCTCAGTTACGAACGTGAAATCCCTTTGAGAAGGAAGAAGTAGCACAGCGGCCAAAGACTGTTTGCTGGAGGTGCCCAGCATTGTTGGGTCTGGCAGCGTATTTGCAGCCCTGCTGCATTTTAGCATCTCCAGTGCTCAGTGAGGCCTTTCGGGCTCTTGCAGGGGAAATCTTGAAACAGGCAGAGGAATTTGCTTGTCTTTGGCATTCTTGAAATCTTTTCTTTTTGAGCCAGAGCAAGCAGGGAAGCAGGCGTGCAGTTATGTTGGTCCCTAAAGGCATGTAGCTGAGAGAACTAGATGGCTCCCCTCCCATGCGTGTTTGCTCACACCAAAAACATGACGCCCAGAGGAAGGAGTCTGTCCAGGAATTCCTGGTTACCTCTTGGGAGCCATGAAACTGTTTCACAAATGAACCAGAAGAGCTTGAAAGGCCATGGCTCACAGAGACCCCTGGTTTGTGCTTCTTACTTTTGGCTTCACAGCTTTTCTCCAGCATTATCAGACAGGCTCCCAGGAGGCTGAGCCGCTCCTAGCTGGCCTGCCTGGGAGAGGAGAGAGGGGCTGTGGCATCCTGGGCTCCAGGCAACAGAGAGCGTCCGAGCCCTGTGCTGCTGAGTGTTGTGATTAAACCACTGCTGATGGCAAGCATGCCCGCTCTGTGTGACAAATAATGGCAGATGTCTTCCTGCTAGAAGAGATTTCTATTCCCTCCCCCCCCCCCTTGGTTTAACGAAGATATTAGTGTGGCTTACTGGATCTGTGAGTTGTGCTGAAGCTATGAACTTGTAAATGATGGTTGTGCTTCAGTAGCCTGGGGTGCATTTTTTTAATTTCTGTTGCAGTTCCCAGGCTGGCAGTAATAATAAAGGCTAGTATGCAATAAGATGTGGATGTTGCAAGAATTGATTGTAGTTTAGAAACATGCCATAAACTTGTTCTGTCCTCACATACAAGACAAGATTACATGGAGAATTAAACCTTGGTTTGCAGATTTATACCTGTGGGGGGCCTAAAAATGTTTCATCAGTTTTCAATAACAGCGTGGACCACAATGTTTGTGTTTGTGGGGTTTTTGCTGGGTTTCCTCAAGATATTCACACACATGCACACACCCCCACCAAGAGGAGAAAAATCCATCCCCCAATAAACATTTAAACAGGACAGAGTTGGGGGGAAGAAGGGAGGAGATGCCACCCTTTATCCTCCTCTTGAACAGGTTGATGGCTCTGGGGACATGCTCACACCCCATATAGCTCCAACTCTAGAGCCAGGCCACCCTCTAATGAGCTCTTTGTTAGCGGGCTGCCCAAATTGCAGGGGGAGCAGGGAGAGACCTCTCAGTTCTTTGCTTTGTAGGAATCTTCGCACTGTGTTTTGAATGAGCAGTGGTTTGCTTCCAAGCACAGAAATGCCAGGGGAACTTGTGGCCCCCCATATGCTCTGGGGAGCCAAAGGAGAAATAGATGGTCACTATTAAATTGATCCGGGTGCGCTTCATAAGTCATGTATGTCTAATGTAGCTACTGAAGCAGTGTTGATCAAACACAAGAAAGACACTGTTAACTCTGTTTAATGGTATTCCATCTTCTGCAACAAAATATTGATGACCATAATTGTCTAACTGTATTTATAACGATTTTTCATAAGGCTTGGGAAGAGCAAATAAATAAAACTAAGTAATGGCAGCTGGAGATTTAATACTCTAAATTGGTGCACAGAAGTGAAAGAAAACCAAAATGCAATTAACAACCCTAAGTCCTGAGAATGCGGATAAATTAAGCACCAAGACAGATAAGAAACTGATATTATAGTATTAGAAAAACTTTGCCCTTGAAACTGAATATATCTGTTCTTGCAGCATTTTTCATTGATGTGTAGCAGGGTTGATTGACAGAAATCAGAAGTTAAGTACGGTCCACCTAATTACATTGTTATGAAACTGAAACTCGTGCTGTGGAAATATGTATCCTAAAACCTAATTGCAGCCTTGTCAACGGTTGAAGTGGGACAAATTGATCTCAGACAGTGATTTCTGTGTTGTGTCTCTGCTTATGCTACTTTACATTTAGTACCTACTAAAGATAGACACTCAAACTTGCATTTAACAGTCTTAAATTAAAAAAAAAAAAAATGTTTTTTTTTTCATGTTTTCCTCAGTTTGCTGAATGGTGTTTGGAGTATGGTGCACATGGATGTCGTATTCCTGACCGACCTTATTCTCTCTTTGAAGGTAAAGTGACGGTGTCGCAAATGGTATTGTATTATACAGGAAAGGAGGGCAACCTTGCAGTTTCGTCTTAGGAGTTGGGAAATCTTTGGTGGATTCCTCTACTATTAAAAATAGACCCACCCCCTACCACCACCTCTGCCTAAAAGAAGGGGGGGGGGGGGACGGGGGACGACGACAAAAGAAAATCATTCACTATCACAACTTTCACTTTTGGTTGCATTTCAGCAGTTTACAATGTAAAGCCAGTGCCAGTGTCATTCTCGAATAAAATTCTGCTGTGCTGATGCCTCTTGGCCTAAAGCAAACAGAAGTCTGGGCAACAGTTTTGTCGCAGGTGGTGTTGCAGAGGGACTGGGCAGAGGAGCAGCTGTGTGTAGGGAGTCTCGAAGTAGTTGCTGGCTTATCAGTACTAGACCTTCTCTGCTGCAATACTAAAGCAAGGAAAAGCTAGTTTTAATATGAACCCAAATCACTTTAGCAGAAAAGAAATGCAGAGTTCTTAGGGGCTTTTCTGTAAGTTCAGAGATGTTCCTAAATACTTTCCTAGAGCTTTGTATTTTTTTTATTTGTAGTTTATTTTCTATTCCCTATCTCATCCTTATGTTTTAGAAACACAGTAGCAAGGAATCGTAGACCCGAGTAGGATTTAAAGTAGCACTGCTATTTCATGAACAACGAGCCTAGTGTGCCACCTACCACAAATATGTGAAATTACAGCAGACAGGATAGGATTATTTTACAAATAAACCAATCAAGGTGTGAACACAAGAGTCCAGTAGTTATATGCATCCCTTCTAAATACAGAATTACTGTCTTAATGTTTAAGGGAGAAAAGTGTAAGTATTCTTATTCCTGAGAGCTCCCTTGCATGCACTTTTATAGGGAAAAAGCAGGCATACAATCTGTTGTGTAAGGGCTTTGAAATTTGTTGAGAAGGTGAATTAATGCCAACAATAGGATGATTTGTGCTTTAATGCTGACATACAGCTTTTATTTTAGTTTTTTAATGTCAGTGATTTTTTTTTAGAAAAATCTAGAAGTCTCAAATTTGAGACAAAGTCTTAATTTGGGGGTTTCTTTTGTAGCGAAAATTGTGCTTGAAGTTGTGCAATTCTGCATGTACATGCACACTTTCAGTGGAAGTTGCATGTGCATCTTACAGGATTGTCTTAATTGTTTCGTTTGCCTCGGATGCTGTAGTTCAGGAAGGTTCCTTTGTTTGTATGTGCTTAGCTGTTGATAAAATAGGATTTTAGCTTGATCATAAAAGTGAGCTTGTACGCTCTCCCGCTGTAGGGTGCCTCTGTTGTCTGTCACCCTAAGAGTTTTGTTAAGTCATGCTGGTGTTAGTGCGTCAGGCTCTGGGTGACCTCTTTATGAAGGGCGAACAAATGAATCTGTACATCACAAGTATAATAGAGTTTTGCCTTTGTTTTTTAACCAGTGAAACGACAAGCTCAAATTCTGAGGGACAGACTAAACTGGGATTTACTTTTTCTTAATGGAAGTAGCATTGAGGTTGTGCAGCTGAAAAGATGGTAGCAGAGAGATCTTGGTTCTTGCCTTTGACCTTTTTCAAGTGAAACTTGGTTTCCTGGGCAAAGTAGAGACGAACTTGGCTTTCTATAGGCCCTAAGTTCACCTGTTCACAAAAAGATCTGGGGAGGAGGTGTTCAAACAGGCGCGGTTGCCTTTGCTGTCAGCTGTGCTATTCTAATCTCAAAGATGCACAAAGATCTCTTTCTCGTTGTGTTTTAGGCATGGCTGGAGCTATTCACTTCCTCTCAGATATTTCATTACCGGAGACTTCCCAGTTTCCAGCATTTGAACTTGGACCTCAAAGGAGGGAAAACAAAGTGGAACAGGACAGCTAAAAGATCATTTTGAAAGGAAACTGATGCCAAAAGAGTTGAGACTGTTTAGTGCCTCTGATACTGAACCAACTCGACCCTGAACCAACTGATGGATAAATCCCCTTTTCTCACCCCCCGTGCCCCAAAGGACCGTGAAATCATTAGAGCATGAACAGGAGAAGCCACATTTAAGTTCTGTTAAAGTGACACCTTGAGGCATAGGACAAGAGAAGTCAAGTTTTGAACTTTCTCTCTTCCATTGTATTTGTCTTCTTCAGGTCTTTGCTCTGCACGTTTATTGGTGTTGTCTGTTGATTCGAGTTTTTTGTTGTTAGCAAAAAGCTGGTCTCTGTGTGAATCTCTGTCCTGTACCTTCGCGCATGACTCACAACAGCAGTATTGCTTTCTGCAGCGTGGTTACCCAGAGTTCCACCCTATGCCAGAGAGTTCGCTGCAGGACAGTGCCTAGCTTCACTGGGAAGCTGGCAAATTTAAAAGGAGATGAAAAATGTTTTTATGTTCATGTTTTTCTGCATTTTTCTCCCAGTCCCTAGAAGCTAAGGTGATGGAGATGAGGCTTTTTTGATGAAGAGGTATGAGGCCGTCTCAGTTTTCAGAAACTTAGCAGGTTGGAAGGGACCTGACTTGTGTTTTGCTGCTGTTGTGGGAGGTTTTTTTTGAAAGCCTGAAAGAGAGGCTCCCTTTGATACCTGCACCTGGCTAGTGTGTTAGGCACTTACAGCAGGGTGGAGATGCTTGTCCCCATCTCGCAAAGCCCCATCCCATGGCATGAGCTGGAGTCACCTGTACTAATGTCCTGCTGCTGCCAAGAGCAGAGCAGGGACAGCATAACCGTGCTTCTCCTCTCCTGTACGTGGATTTGTAACAAACCCGTCCTGCAGCATCTAGTATACAACTGAGTAAGGGAAGGCGTCAGGGCTGTTTCTCGTGTTGGTAACTCGGGATGAGTGTTGCTTCCAAACCAAGGCAGTCATTTGTTCTGGGCCCTTCCCTCCCTCTCCCAGCCCTGCTGCATTTAGCCCATATAGTATGATAGGAGCGATAAATACCAGCTGCTTGTGGAGTCTGCGAAAGGTTAATGAGCAATACAAAACCATTGCTAGAGCCTGTAATTGAAGTTGATTTCATCTTAAAATCCAGACAGAAAAAGCCCTCTGCCCTCAGTTTTAACTGTGCTGCTAGTGCTTTGCTTCCCCTTGTAGTGTGGTGGGGTTGGGAAATACTAGACCTGCCTCCAGGTGCCCCGAGTATTGGGCTCTTGGTCTGGGAGAAGTGGGACATACTGTAAGTACACTTAGAGCAGGCTTACGTGTTCCAGATAGTAAGTACGCTTACTGCTTGGGAAAGGTAGGTCAGCGTAGCACGCTCTCACTCGCTCAAGCTCTGTTCTCATCCTTCCCCCAGGTCTCCCTGTGCTCTGTCATTCCAGGTGCTTATTTTAATTGATACCTTCTATCGGGTGGGAGTGTGACAGATGGCAGAGACCTTGACCTTTCAGGCGTGCATTGGGATATATGCGACCTGTGGGCCATCTGCTGAGCGCCAGTGTTTGCAGTCAAGCTTGGAGATGCATTGTTGCTCCTGCATAAATCTCTGAAGGGTAGCGGGTGATTTCCTTGAACTTTATAGTGTCTGTTGCCAAATCCGTTGGGATGTTAATAATCTCCACATTCAGTTCCGCTGGGCAACAGCAGCAGTGCCAGTGCGGGGACAGCTTAATGTCACAGCGTAGCTCCTCTGCTGCTTTGTCAAGTAGGACTAAAACACAGGAGCAGCAGGAGAGACTTTTAGACCCCTCTGGCAAAGGGCAGAAGATGAGGTGGGGGGGCACCAAACCCAGCTGCATCTCTACAGCCAGGGATGAGGGAAAATGCTGAGAGGCAGCAGGAATGAGGGATGCTGCATGGCAAGCAGCTGGGGTGAAGCAGAGCGAGGGATCAGTGAGGAATGGGGAGAGCTGATTGCGAGAGGCAATGCACAGAGTGTACCAGTAGAGGACATCTCAAATAAGATGTTCCTCCGTGGCAAGCATGCTAAGGTCTAACTCTGTGTTTCTTTCTCCAGCCTGTGGATCGCTCATCCTGCCCATAGATAAGCCAGGGAGGAAACTTGCCCAGGGTGAAGTCTCACCGAAATTCTAACAAAGGAGGTAGACAGCAGCTCTGGCCCTGTTTCACATCACCCCCACCCCTTTTTTCCTTCCCCTCCGCTGTGACTGCAGAGCATGTGGGGTGAGTTAACAGGGAAGGGGCTCACCAAGTTTGCAGGAACCACCTGCAAACACGGAACAGAAGCCACCGGCCTTCCCAGCAAATCCCAAGCATGTGTTGTACTGACGGCTTAACTAGGGGGTCAACAAGCAGGTTTTTTCATTCAGTGATTATATACATATATGCCTTCTTGGCTGCTGAGCTTGGAATGGCACCTGTGGGAGGTGATTTTGGCTGGCTGGAGGCCAAGGGGAATTAAAACTTGCTGGTTTAAAAAACATACAGGTATATACACGCTTAGAACAGCTTAATACTGAGCAGATCTCTGAGATGCTTGAGTGCACCCGTGGAAATAATGAGCAAGTCAGCTACCAGCTCTTTCTGTACCGTAGCCAGCCTTCTGCTGCGGCAGGGCCTGGCACCGTCTTTCTCCACAAAATCCTCTTGGAATTCAGCAAGACTGGAAACGT
Organism: Phoenicopterus ruber ruber; assembly: GCA_009819775.1. Lineage (NCBI taxonomy): Eukaryota > Metazoa > Chordata > Aves > Phoenicopteriformes > Phoenicopteridae > Phoenicopterus > Phoenicopterus ruber. The sequence goes on along the minus strand of CM020216.1, from coordinate 59,746,846 downwards.
AACGTATTGAGTCGGGAAGCATCTGACAGCGCGTCTGCCTCGTCTTCCTGATGTGACTTTCCCTGTGGCTCCTCCTTTCTGTTCATCACAGAGTTGTGATACCTAGGTGGCCCGTTAAGAAGGGATATTGTGTGAAGGTGGAAAAAATGACACTTTTCAGAAATCACATCAAACTAAAATTGTGGAAAATGTCTTAATATGCCCTGATTTGCTTTGTCTGTGTGTAATAGTCCATCTGTTGCAAAAAGCAGTAGTGTTAAAAATGGAGATGCTCTTTGGGCAGAAAAAGAGGAAAAAAATGCTGATGTTTTGTTCTTTGGCTTTATTAGTAAAGATCAAGCTATGTGGTGGTAATTTGTGTGATTCTTTCCCCCCCCCTTGTTGTACTCCTTCCTTCCCTCCAGCACTGTGGTGATGGCTGTCCCACTGATCTGACTGCTGAACCACCTCCCAATCTCGTAGTCCTGCAGGATGAAACACATGTCAGAGTGTGGGCAAATCACGTTTTTTTTTTAACCTTCACCTTTTACTAGCACTGAAGACCTCTTTACTGCTGCTTTTCCCAGGTGATTTTTAGCGTACGTTGCTCAGTGCAAAGCGTTGCTTTCCTCTCTGGTCACACAGGTCCTGTTGAACAGTGGGCAGCTGAAGCCTGACTTGTGACTAGCTGTTTTTTAAAAACACATGTATGAAATTTCTGTGTCCAGCTGACTGACATCTGTTTCCCAGCTTTGAGAAAGCTTGATGTTTTTCTCTAGCGAGGCTTTAACAGAAGAAAACGTCAAGTATGCTGCAAGGAAGGGGCAGTATTTCTGTTTCACAAAGCCCCATGTGCCACTCATGGCCCTCTTTGCCACTGAGAGCAACTGCTGCTTTTTTGAATTAATAGAGTTATTTCTGGGCTGTAGGTATTTCTGGGCTTGTACAGAAGATAATCTGTACAAATTCAGCTGTAGCTAGATAAATGCGCTGGGGCTTTCCTAGTACAGTAGTTCTCTGTAATGTCAAAATAGGGTAGGAGAGAGAGAGGTGGGAGGAAGCGTGTGTGCTGCGTGTCAGGTAACAGCTCGGCAGCAGCGTGCTGCCTGAGCCCTGTCCCATCAGGGGGTTTGGTTTGATGCAGCAGTCTTTTTCCTGCTGAAATTGCTCACTTTCCCCCCATTTGTTTTCATTGGTTTCAAGTCGATTCACAGGCGCAGGAACCCCCGTCTCTGAGCAGCCGTGATTTGCATGCAGGGAGCAGTAGTGACCTGTCTTCAGCCACCACTTCTCCTTGACAGCTGCAAGTGGGCTGCTGTCAATCCAGCTGTGTAGCTATTAGATAAGCTAGGGTTAGGCAGCAGGAGAAAAATACAAAGAAAGAGACACATAGACAAAGATACATACACCTATCTTTGTGACTTCTCTCACTACATAAAGCCAAAATAACATGTATGTGGAGCTAAGGAGTTACCCCCATCTGCAGGGGCTGGGGTCGGAGGGCTGCTTATCACTCACTGTTCCCTCTGCTTTCTCTGCTGTCCCTTTCACCTTGCAGCACCCGGCAGCTTGGGACAGTGGCTGCCAGTTGCGCCTCTCCTCCTCTTTATTAGCATCATTATCCAGCAGTTGCTTTGTAGAAAGTGCCTTATGCTGGCTCTTCCCCTGCATGGTGTCTCTGGAGCAGTTTCCCTATCAAAGAGTATAAACAACTGTAAAATCCTGTAAGACAGCTCAGACCCCCAGCAACAGGGCATCAGAGGGGAGGGCTCCCGCAGCCACAAGTGCCTGCAAGGATGTCCTGGCCCGTTTCTCTCACCCACTGAATTAGCAGTGATGCATTAGATAGACCAGAAGGAAAAAAAAAAAGTAAGGCTTCACTATCTATCTGACAAGGTGTTTTATCTTCTTGGCTGACCTCTGTGCCAAAAAGTGCCTTCTTGGCTATATACATATGAAACTAACCCGTCTGGGGTTTTGTGGGGTATTTTGTTTGTTTGTTTGAAGTAGGGAAGAAGGAGCAATACCTCCTTTGTGTACTACACAGTCTGACGAGCTTGTTGGAAAAACGTAGTCCCAGCTGTTTGTTCTCACAGCAGTGTAAGCTGTCACAGGGCTCGAAAGGAAAGGAAAAAAAACCCCACCCACAAAACAAAAAAGCTTGTCACTGCATTATTTTTCCCAAAGTGATAATGAAACACAGGCGCAGCTGCCTGGCAGCCCCAAACAGAAATGGCAGGGTTGGTACCCTCCTTTGTCAAGCTGGGTCCTATTTGCAGCACATGTGATGAGTCAGCCTGCTAATTACCGGGAGGCATGGAAAGCACTGCAGGATGCTGCAGGTGACGATTGCCCCTCTCCTATGAGCCATGGGGCACCCAGTCACACCAGGGAGAAGGAGGGGGAGGGGAGAATCAAGAACAAAAAATCCCTGAATAAGGATGCGCTACTTGAGCGGCTTCAGCCCAACAGCGCTGCCTTGAGGGGCTCCATCGCTCACACCTTGGCAGAGGTGTCTCGGGTCCCCTGGGCCTGGCAGCGAGTGCCAGGGCTACCTGCTTGCTGGAAGGCTGAAGAAGCAGCAGCAAAACCTTACGAACCCTCAGACTGCGATGAACTTACTTAATTCACCCATTGATATGGAGCTTCCCCTCAATAGCAGGTAAGGCAGCAAGCACCTTGGAGGGAAGGTGCCTTATGGGAAGAAAACTTACTTTCCTGGGAAAAAAGCTCTGGCAACAGCTAGCCCTTGCCTTCAGTGTGAGCCCGAGGAAGTTAGAGCCATGCCACCAGTGGCTGAAGGGTGAGCTTTAGCCTGGTCGCTCAAAGAGGCTTTACAGCCCTGCTGAAGGACAAAAAAGCAATCCTCATTGCTGCTTTTCTTCTGAGGAGGGATCATCTTGAACGAGACATCACTCTCCCGCTGCAGGGCTGAAAGGAGATGTGTGAAGCATACACGGAGGAGAAAAAAAAAAGGGGGGGGGTTAAAAAAAAAAAAGTGAAGGCAAATAATTCCCAAAGTCTCCTGGGATAGGCAGGACAAGGAGCATCTGCGAGGCCAGTCCCATGATCGTGGAGTCGCCCTGCACCCCTGCTTACTCCTGACAGTAGCTAGTTAGAAGAAGATGGTATTGCAAGTTTATTCTTCCTCTCCTCCCCACTCAAACCACAGCAACCCACCAACAAGCCCAGGCTGATAACCAACGTTGGCATAACCCCCTGGAGCTGCCCGCAGAGGTAGAGCATCACGCACAGTGCTAACCAGCAAGTTGTCAGGCTGTGCGACTTCACACCTTTACTGCAGGAAGCTGGATCATTTTGTCCCTTTGTTGGTGCTGGGTCACACCCACTCGTCTCCCACCCACCAGGTCACCCATATCCCGCCTCTCCCAACCAAAAATCTCCCCTGGGCAGCACCTACCCCAGAGCACCAGCAGTCTCTGCACCAGCAGCCCTACTGCCGCCACGCAAGACGGGTCTGCAGGAGTCGAGGACAGACGTTCAGGGGGTTGGGATTGATTTTCTGCCGAAACCTATCAAGTTGAGCATTTATGCACCTCCTGGTCTGCAATGCATTTGACAAGCAGCTCATGACCAGCTGCCTGGCACTGCCTGCTTCTAACTCCTGCTGCCAGGGTTTTCTGGCTGCAGCCGGTGGCAGGGTGGTTCACACGCATGATGGAGGCGAGGGGAGGCAGGTGGTGCCTGCCCACCCTCCTCACCCTCGGCTTGCCCCCTAAACCAAGATTTAAGAAGGTCCGTTCTACCACTGAAGTGCATTTCTGGGGTGTGGAGGAGTCAGGATACATCTGTCCCAAGCTTTTACCCTTAGCACTCATCAGGCAGCCAATAGATTTAACGTAATCCAAAACAAATCTCAGGGTGTTCCGGTATCTGTAGCCAGACTGGTCCAATTAATGACCTGAAAAACACTTGAGAAATAAACTGTTCCCTCCACCTGGAGAGCAGAGTCCACACGCTGCACCACCCTGGCCTGGGAGACACACGGCTGGTGGAATGGAGGTAGGGCAGCCCTAGCTGAAGAGCTCATCGGGAGGCAGGGAGGATGGTGTGTTGGTCATGCACAGCTACCTACAGGTGAGAAACCCCTGCCAGCTGATAGGAAGGGAAGCAAATGGGGCTTTTCCGTCTCACCCAGGATGGCAGAAGAAGAACTAGCAGCTGGAACCTGCTCAGAAACACAGCCAGGTCCGTGGCCCCGAAAACACCCAAGGTCGGGAAGGTTTGCCGCATGAGGAGACGGCCGACTCCCTCTTTTGAGAGCTACAGAGTCTCAGGAATGCCACCTTTAATAGCCCTTCAGAGAGAAATTTGATGATGGCGTACCTGGAGGCACGAGCTGCACACAAGGATCATGGGGTCCTTACGAGTCTATAAAGACCTCTGCTCATTCCCTCCCTGCATGATCCCCAAGGAGGAACGAGAGCAGAGCACATCCAGTCATCCGTAACCTTTGCTGTTCTTCATTGAGACAGGACAGGCAGCAAAACATCTGGTTGAAAACCAACTGCACAGCCACAGAAAGGGCAGGTTCCCTCCCCATCCCACAGCACAGCCTGGGCTTGTTGCACAAGCCTTGGACATACGAAGGACTGGCCACACCAGAGCTACGGGCAAGGTGCACCAAGAGTTTCTGGTAGTGCCTTTTCTCTCAAAGCAGCGTAGTTGGAGATTTCATTGTAGCAGAAAGGGACTGACACCCTTCTCATTCCCATTTCTGCCAGGGTCACAGCAGCAGAGACCTCAAGGGTTTCCTTACCCACCTAGGCACGTTCCTCCCGATCACTGCTTCCTCACAGGTACATCTGACACATTCTGAGGATGCACAATGGAAGAAAGGACCTCAAGGGGTTATCATTTATGTTCCTGGCTCCCTCCTGGGCTCAGTGGCTCAGCTTAAGCATCTCCATTCTGCCCAAGCTCTGTTCAAGGCATTTAAACATCCTGTATCAAATGCCCCTGCAAGAACAAGGATCCTCACAACACATCAAATCAGCTTCCTGACATAGATGGCGAGATCTCAAAGGCAGGCGGGAAGTCAGCCCCGAACCCTGCTCTGGTGCCCCCGGGAAGGGGCAGGGGAGTGCCCCACGCATTCCCAGAGCTCAACCCGCACCAACCTTATTTTGCAGTCAAAACACCACCCTGCCTTGTCAGTGAGGCACCAAAATCTCTGTTGTGTTGGAGAGAGAGGACACAGTAGCGGCACCCGGAGAATCCGACACAGGAATCCCAGCAGATAAAGCATCAACACACCATGGGGAAGTTCACATTAGCGAAGCTGCAGCAGCTGGCAGCTCCTAGGGCACCGCTACCACCAAGGAAAATCCTGTTGGAAGATGATGTTTTCCTTCACCTGTGGGACTGCCCACCTGACCTGCCATCGCTGCATGCTGGTGAGAAGTGACCTTGTCCTTTCCAGCGGTGCGCCTGTAGCCTGTGTTTCACATCTGGCTTGCTAAAGTGCTGTCGAGTACAAATCTCTCAGTGGCATTAACCCTGCCTTCTCTCCTTCTCTGCACACAAGCGGTCACACTTTTAACTCTACTCAGTAATATAGAGAACTTTAAACATACAGCTCAGGAAAGAGCAATGAAGAGGGCTAGAGGTACAGCAACATCCAATCTTACTTTAATAAAATGCATTTCAAAAGAAAGCCTGCACAAGTTTTATGAGCTATAGAAGCCCCCGAGACTGTAGAAAGACCTACTTCTGCTCCGTCCATCGTCCAACCCACCGACCCAACCTTGCAAAACGTGCAATGTACACTCCTGCTCAACTTCATATTGTTGGTATCACCCTACCAAAAGTTACAGGGCTTCCCCCTTCCTTCTCCCCACGTTTTTTTTTTAAACTAAGAGGGAAAAAAAGGGAAAAGATAAAAGAAAACCTAAAAAATTCCAAAAGCAAGATAATGAGAGACAAAGCGTATATACAGTTTGCAAGCAATTCATATGTATGCCCACACAGGTGCTGCGTTTTCAAGAGAAAACCAAGGATGTTTGCTAGCAGAGGAGTGTGTGTGTGTTGTAACAGGTAGTGTCATCCACCAACGCTAGCAAATAAACCAGCTAGACTTCAGGAAAACTTCACCAGAAGTTGAATTTCAATGTACAGCGTAAGAATTCACTATAAAAGGATTCTATACAGTGTGGTCAGGAAAACGCCAGCTCTCGTAGATACATTTCATAATATAAAAGGACTTAACAACATCTGTCTACTAACATGAGGTCTGTTGTCATTTCTATTGACAGAAAAAGAATGGTTGGATTTGCTTTTACAAAATTATGTCCTGTATACACAACCCTATTCAGTGACATATGCAGCTTTAAACTTCAAGTGCACACTAATTTATAAAATATATATAGTCGTGGTGTGCAGGCAGATGGACCTAGTAATCATATATAAAATGTACTTTTTTGTATCTACCTTAAGTGTCCGCCGAGCCTACACTGCACAAACAGAAGTACTTTGCTTTGTCCCTTATTATGATGCACAGTAAGGGGAAACCTTAGTTACCATTTCACCCAAGTCAGGTCTGCAGTAATGACCTTCTCAAAAGCCATCTCTGCTCCAGATGACTACTAACTCCACCAGCAGCTTTTAGAAACAGTGACCCTTCTCTTAGAGACTAACGTTCATAATAAAAGGGATGCTTTTTTCTGCCAGTTCTGCAAACCTAGCTTGCCACCTAGGAACACGTTCTCACAAGCCACTGGCATGCCTTAACAGCACGATAAAGCTTTGGCTCCCTGTGCAACACAGGTCTTCAGAGTACTCCAAACCACCTCAGGGTGACCTCTGTGCCCTGGCTGGAGTGACACAAGAGCAGTCGGTGTATTGGCAGTGAGTAAGCATTCACCAGGTACCCAAAGGGCCATACTGGACTCCTAACCCTCAGCTATGCTGTTTCTGCAGGTCCTTCAGTGGTAGAAGGCGATGGCATCTTCTTTTTGTCACTCCTTAGTGACACGGCTCTGAATACGCACGAAGGGAGAAGGTCCCGGCTCTGAAGGGAGAAGGTCCCATTAGTATGTAGTCACATCTCAGAGTAACTTCACATTTTTGCTAGACACGGACAGGCCTGAGAGCCCTCACAGGGAAAGGGGCTCTGTGTTTATTTGAAGGTGTTGACTTGTGGTCACTCAGAGAGTCAGCCACGAGCATGAGATGGTGAATTGGGAATCCTGGGGCTGCTAGCCGCAAAACGCACGAAGAGCTAAGAGTCGTTGAAAGCCAAACCATCTGTGTACCAGGTCAAGGAACTGCTCTTAAGCATCAGTCCCAAAATGTTATTTATTTGTCTGACCTAGAGAGGAGAGCAGTTTTACAGATCTGTCACCTGGAGATGACAGCTCTACTTGGTATTCTTTGTGGCAGCAGTAAGACTATAACCAAAACTACTATTTCTCAGGGACAAAACTCGCATCAATTTCAAAGGGAGCAAACCTGGAAGTGTGCTCCCATTCCTTCTTACTGTAATTATTTTCCAAGTTAGGGAAGAAAACTTACCTACGTATTTCAGTGTTTCTAACCGTTCTGTTGTGAGGCACAAGCACAAATAGCTCTGAGGTTGTAACGCCTCCCTCTCACTGCCGCCATTTAGGTCATCGGCTGTTTCATACAATCTCACCGCTGGCAAAACGAGGGGAGCCAGGATGCCGATCACACAGGCAGAGTCCAGGTGCTGGCCAAGACACACTCAAGTCCTTGTCCTTTGCTTTTAGATGCAGCATTTAAAGTAATGACTCCCTCTTTTCTAGAGCACTTGGCAAAGCCCCTGCCATGACCTGACCAGCGCTGATGCTCCAGTCACTCACGGGCTTCTATCACAGCATCTCTCTGTTGTGCATCAGAATCAAGTTTTACAAGAAAAACGTAAATGGAAAAGATGGTGGCCACCGTTTCTGGCAAAAGCATTGCCCTGCCTCTTCTACCCTGTTTCTCTGTCATTTCTCTTAGATGAGGGCATTACTGCTACAGGGTCTTAGGAGAGTGCACATCACTCTGGGGTTGCATAAAGAACTGCTATCAGTAGCCTGCCACAACACCATTAAACCCATGATTAAAGCGAACAATAAATAAAGAGAAAGACATACAGGTTTTAAATATAGGTTTCCATTAAAAGCATTACAAAGACAACTTCTCTCATTTAGAAGACAAAGAAAAAATCCACTTCTACTAAAAAAAAAAAGAAAAAAATTTAAAAATCACCCCTTTGCAAGTAACTTTAATGAGGAAAGGTGCAGGGAAGGGAGAGAGAGAGGACGTGGAGAACTAGCAAGTGTTCAAAAGGGCGGATGCCCTTCATCTCGGTCATTTTGCAATGGCACCTTCTCACACAGTCAGGTCAGAGAGCCAGAGAGTCCTCACGTGGAGGATTTCACCACCTGCTCGTAAGGGGGAGGTGGTGTGTTGCAGTAAGAAGGTGGGGGTGGGTAAACCGGGTTTCCTTGTGGGGAATTGGGCTGGACGTGGAAAGCCATAGCCATGGGATTCATCACAGGTCCACCTGGATCTGTGTAATACGGCACTCCAGGTTGTTGTGACCCTGAAAGAAAGGAAAGGAGAGAAAAGGTATCAACAACGGCAGCGGCATCAGGCAGCGGTCATGCTCTTCCAGGGCCTCTGCTCTGCACACTCGGACAAGTTTTCTCAAAGTGTTCATCAGAGCAGTGACAAGGAGCCACCTTTCTCCCATTCCAGAGAAAACCCAAGCTTGCGGGACTACATTCACTTCTTGAGATTTCACCAAAAAGTTTCAATTTTGCATGTGATGGAAATCATTTAGTGAAAAAAAGGGTACCACTGCCCCAACTAAGTACCATTTGGAAGGGAAAACAGCGAGCCCTGCTCAGTTCCCCGGACAGAAAAGCTGCCGTGCCTGCAGAGAGGAAAGGCGTGGGATCCCAGCTGGACAAAGGGGTTTCCACTGCAGCCCTGATTCAGGTGTCAAGTCTTACGAGAGGACTTCACAGGTTATTTTGTAATGTACTGGATCTTGTATGCCAGAGTGCATCTCACATAGATAATTTCCCTTCAAGGCACAATATGGCTAAGGAGTAAATATGTACGAAGCAAAAACCCAAGCTGAAGCCAATTATGGCTGGCTAACACAAGGGGACAAGATTGCTTTGCACAGATTAAATTTAGGAAATGATGTTGGAGCCTGCAGGGACAAGGAAAGGAAACACACGATCAAATGCAAAATTCCTTAGCCGTGACACATGAGGAGTAACAGAGACTGCTGCCATGAGAAATAACAAAGGTGGCGTGTAACCCTCCTCCGATATCACAGCGGGTGGTGGAAGATGACTTAGTGCAATTCCAGCAATTAAAGTCACAGGCTGTCTCTATCTCAAGATGTAAATTAGTTTTCTTCTCTTTCTCTCTGTCTATTTAAATAAAGCTGGACCGAAAAAAAAAAAAAAAAATCATGGCTGAGCAATAGGTTTTCTTCTTTTGGTGCCAGTCTGTTTTTCCTATAATGACACAGCCTCTAAGGGATTTTCCCCTCAATCATTCCTTTCCGTGACTTAGTGACACTAGGACCCAGTATTGCCACAGAAGGAATACAGGCTTCTTGAAGCTTTAAGCATCCTTTAGTACTTCAAGCATTCAGGAAGGAGCTACATACAGAACCCAAAAACGTGTCCTTACAATATTAAATCAGATGGGTCGAGCCATAAAGCGTGGGGATGCAAACTGTTCCAGAGCCTGGGGTGTCCGCCTAGGGAGCTTTGGACACTTGGGAGCAAAGAGGACGGAAAGCAGATCAGGAACACAGCTATTTCCTTCTTAACACAATAATTTTTAACACACCACCACAATAATTTTTCCTTTTGCCTGTCTGAGTGAAGAGGGCTGCTCTGCAGCCTCTCTTCCTTTGCCATGACAATGAGAAGCCCTTGTTCTGCTTCCATCTATAGCATCAGCTGCTGGAAAGCCAGGCGAGGAACAGGAGCCAAGTCCTGCCTCTCCAAAGTCTGGGCTAATACTGTCTTCTGTAGCCTTTTTCTTAAGCATCTTTGTTTTAAGGTTCAATCCTGCCCAGCTCTGCACTTCTGCAGTTTCCATCCACGTGGGAAAATGGGAGAGGTTGAGGTAGCTCACTGCAGCTTGCTCTTCAGGAAAATAACTGTTTTCATTAAAACTTCCGTGTATTATTATCAAATTTGGAAGGGGCGCCAAGTGTGGACACCAATCTTTTGAGATATTTTTTTCAGTTCATTAAACCCAGCAGAAAACAACATCTGAATATCAACTTCCTCATGGGATCAGGTCAGTAAGTATTTGTTAAGTGTCTACAAAGGGACCCGACCTTTTCTACCACCTGAACTGCCAGTTTAGGGCTATGTAGGCCAGACCTAAAATAAAAGACACCACCAGGTCTGCAAACTGCTGCCTGTAGGTGAGGTGTTTGATCCCTTTTCCCAGTCAGGCCCACAGAAAAAGCACTCCCACTTCCAGGCTGCTGCTGGGATGGCAGAAGATGCTGCCGTTACCTCTGCAGGGAAGGAGGGAGATGAGCAAGAAGCCACGTTTCAAGGGCTCCACCTCAACAGTGAACTAGCTACTGCTACCAAATCTGGAAGAGAAGCTAGAGGAAAATGAGAACTTGGTTGACTACTAATTCCCATTGCTTTTGCTGTTGAATATTCCTAGAATAGTAGAAAACATTAAAAAAAAAAAAAAAGTGGTGGGGTCAGCTCAGAGCCCAAAGCTTTAAGAAATAGTAATAGCAGTTTGGAAGCAGGTGGCACAAGCAGGTCGCCAAAGGGCTTGTGTTTATTTTATATTTACCCACAACTTGGGTTCCATGAAGTGTCATGAAAAAAGAAACCCGTGCTCTAAAATTAAATCTGGTATTCACCAATCCAGCCAAAGACGCTCCTTGTTCACATAATCTTGAGGTTATTTTTCAGGCTTAAAAATATAGTTTAGTTAGTTTGGCTCCCTCCCAACTGTTGAAAAATAAATACTCTCTGTGGAAATGCTTGCTCAGTCAAGCAGAAAAACAGATGCAGAATGGAAGCCCTAAAAAACCCTCTTAGGATTTAAAAAAAAGAGGGTGAATAAAATGTTAGTTTGTGTCTGTAACATCTTTTTATCCATTTAGACCTGTGAAAGAGAGGGGGGAAATGCACGTCTATGAGTACATGCTTAAGGATGCAAGAAAGAGCACTTCCTAAAAGTCCGCACAAGGCGTGCGGGTGTGCAATAGCCAGCATGACAGGGGAGAGAGCCTGAATGCTGCATCTCTGCACAACGCTCGTAGTCACAGCTACCTAGAAAGGGGCTTAGGACACTTTTCTAAGGAGGCTGTCTTGGTGCAGCCACAATATTGCACAGAGATGTAATGGTTCAGAAGATGACTTTTGATAAAGAGGTTTGAGGCAGCAAATTTTCAGAGAGATCTCCCTTCTCAATACAAAATATTCAGTTGTATTTCCACTTCCAAGCCAGTATGAAAAAACCCCAGGTTGTCAGTTCCAAAAAAAGTTGCCAGAAAAGGTAATTATCCTCTGGCTTCACCTCACTCTAATACAACGTGTGACAAAATGACAGCCTGGGAGGAAAAGTGCCAGTGTTCCAAGCGTGCCTGCATGCATGTAAGTGTGTGCTTTCACAGGCACAAATTAGCACTGGCTTATGCAATCAAGAGAGTGGTCAAAAATGTCTCAGTTTGGCCTTGCTGAGGCAGGGAGAAGGCAAGCACCACAGTGTGCACTCAGATATAATCTCAGCACTGCAGAAGGTCTTCCAACTAGAGACAGCTGGATTCAAAATGCTCCTATAAGGCACAAGCATCTTCTGCTTACAGGTGACTCTTATTTTGCTGGATTCTCCCAACTGGGACTATCTAACAGCCAGAGAGGAAGAAATAGGAAACTTAGAAAGCAAGTATTGCCAGAGGAGCCATCACTAGGTAGATCCTCCTGATGCTCACAGCCATTGCTGACCAGAGAGCAATCAGACTGACAAGGGGAGAAGGACCGCTTTGCTGCAGAAAAACTATAGCCCAGCACATGGAAGGCAAATCAAAAAGAGAAGACTTACAAGACAGCCAGACCGTGGAAGAAAAATGTTGGGCTTTCCTTCACCTCTGCCAAATGTTATCATCAACTGTATTTAAAACTCTTCTTTCATGTCACTGTTCATTTGGATACCTATCATTTTGTCTAGGCTGCAAAGTGAGAACTTGCTATCCTCCTTCCATGCAGGGACACACAGCTGTAAAGGTATGAGGAATCACAACGGAAGGGAACTGAAAGTCCTGTCATCCTGGGTTTCAAAAACACTTCTGTACACTGCAGCTGAATTATGTTGTCTGGAAGGCAGCACTTGACTCATCACAGGAGGTGGCTGCATGGTTTAGTGCAGTGCCATCCCTTGTCCAAATCCCACAGTTTCCAAAAACGAAACAAAACCCCCAACCCCACCCTTTTTAAATGCCTTGGCAAATGTAAGAAATTAGTGAAACTTATTTAATGAGCAGTCTCTGACCTGATGCAGTGTTGACTGGTTGTCTGGTGTAAGACACGTTAAAAGTAGGTTCTTCTACTAGTGGAGGAGGGTACATCCGCCTTCGGATAAAGAAACCAGCTCCACAACAGAACAAAACTCCCATCATCAAAAGGAACCTAGGCAAAGAGAAGAGGGAAGTCAAAACCCACTCGCATTCAGGCAGGTCTCAAACCCAGACTGTTCGTTGAGAGAACCAGAGAATCATCTAGGAATCATCAGCCTATGACTTTTATCGGGGTTTCTTAAATAGGTTGTCTCTGTCATGAGAGATAGCACGTCTATGTCATTTGAGATAGCATTCATGGGGCACTTACAGATATATTACGGACATCTTTAGCGATTAGTACTATTGTCCTATGTTTTCTGGCATTTAAAATAGAAATCTGAAACTAAAATGCCGTTGAACTTTTGGAAAGTTCAGGTTCACACCTGACCTTTGCCACTGGGATGCTGAACTGAAATTCCAGGTCGGTACAGTTTCAAATTGCGTATCTTGGACACAAACCTCACACTTACAGCATTGAGGCTGGCCAGGAGGTTTGGGGGGGACAAAGAGTACTACTATTCTGCAGTTGCCCTTAGAAGATGATTCTTAGATGTTCTTAAATTACTCAACACTGTAATTTTGTCTCCCATGGGAAATATGGTAGCTGGCATTTAAGCCCAAGCCAGAAGACCGAAGCATTCAGCACTGAAGATGACAAGCTTTGCTTTGTGCTTCCTAGATGGGATACACATTCTCAAGGAAAAGGACATCATTTTGCTTCAGTTCTCCTCTCAGCTCCTTTTCTGACCTGGCTATACTGTCCTCACCTTTCCCTTGCCCTGGTGCTATGGAAACAGGTACATGCAGCAAGGGCACGTCAGAAGATTTTGTTCTTCAAGACGGGCTTTCACTGTGTTTCCTTGATTAGTTATCAGACGTGCTAGTGACTGATGCAAGCTCCAGTAAACCCAAATGTTTCTTCTGCCTGTAACTGCCACCTCATTTCAGAGCCCTTTACTGAAGACAATGGCAACTGTGCTCTTTTGGAAGGGATGTAAGTTGGCCAGAGGCCACTGAAGTTGGCCAGAGGCAAGCCTACACACCATGCTTATCTCCTCTGGAGCATCCCCAGGTGCCAGAGAGGAAAAGCGTAACACTGCATGGCAGCGAGAGGTATTTCAGGCAAAGGGTCAAATTCTGTTCTTGTTTCTATGGTGGAAACGAGAGCAGAAGGAGGTCCTGTTTCCCTGAGCCAATATTAATACATTCCCTTTTGGCAGCGTTCCTGCAAAGGATTTGTTCTGAACAGAAAAACAGAGATTTACGACGTCACCCCAGGGATTGAGATGCAGAGCTCTTCAGTTATATCAGTAAGGATTGTACACTGAAATCCCACAGTCAGCTTCGGGAAATCTCTGTATTATAGAACATATCGGGCTTCTGGTTTTCACTGTTTATTTGTTTCAATTTTGAAGGCTTTTTTTTACGCAGTCTTCAAATTCTACACAAAAATGCCTGAAATCAGGTTTTCTAGGAGAGCTTTTGCTTTCTACTGTAATGAGAAGGTTTTATTCAGGTGCTTTCTTAAATTCCTCTCCAAAACGAATTTACCTTATTTTTTCATTATGCATATAACAGTGATTAGTTTAAGCTTTATCCAGATTACTGAGCTGCTGGTTTCACAAGCTCAAATCTTTCTGCCTTCTTTTCCCTTGCTGTCATCTCCAGTGAAATCCTCATATTCATAAATGTACTTGTCTTCCTTTTTAATTGAAGCCCTAATTCAGCTGGCAAGAATATCTTAAACCCTGCCTAAATGCACAATCCTCCTTATACAATCCTTCTTTAAAACTGAGGGCCCAACAAAAACGGACAAACGCTGCTGCTTGGTAGAAGCTGGGACAGGTATAAGGAATTCAGCAATTCTGGATAAAAGCGGGACCACTGCCTGTACAGACCAACAGAATGCAGAAGCAGGAAAGGTCAACCTGACACGAGTAACCTCCTTTTCCAGTGTTTTCTCACTATATCGGGAGAATTTTATAAGCAAAAAAAACAAAGTCCTTGCATTTATATATACACATATACATTACTGCATACTTGTACCTACTTTACTTTAAAATACTAGGGCTGGCAATACCCTGATTTAAGTCCAACAAACAAGACAAGAACAGGACAAACATAAAACTCCCAAATGCCCTGACCTACCAAAAATACCATAGTCGCTGGATAGAGAGAGCTCTTACGCAGCATCTTGAACCACAGCAATCCTCATAGGAGCGACATCTGCAGAGCAATAAAAAGAAAAGGGTGTTAGGGAAGTGGTTGTCACTCAGATTAAAATGGCATTCCCAACTCTGACGCCATTCGCACCCCTGCCCGAGGCGTTATTTAGGACATGCCATCAGCCTGGGAGGCAAAGCCTCCTGGAAGTGTTCAAGGTCAGGCTGGATGGGGCTTTAAGCAACCTGATCTAGTGAAAGATGTCCCTGCCCAGGGCAGGGGGTTTGGACTAGGTGATCTTTAAAGGACCTTTCCAAGTCAAAACATTCTGGGGGTCTATGAATAAGAACAGACTACCCTTGGCCAGATAAAGTTGTCAATCACATATAAACATCTGTGGCACAGCTCTATCACTATTAGGAACTCTTCACATGTTATTGAAACTACCTTCCTATATACTTCTTTTAAAGCCACCTCAAAAAGACTGAATGTAGTGTTTAATTCTATATAAAAGGACATGTTATAAAGAAAAGTAGTATTACTGTGTTTTCTTTCACAGTAAATGAACACTGCAGACCTCAAACATGAGCCATTTGGGGGTTTATTCACTGCAACAGACAAGAATGGCAAGGTCAAAACTGCCAGATCACTCATTCTTTGCAAATCAGCAGCTTCCAAACAGAGAAACCATCGAGTGCAGAGAAAACTTCAAGCATACTGTTATTTGCAAATTTAATGGCATTTTTTGCTTCTCAGAAGTTGCACTGGACTGCAACTGCCAACAACTCCCATTATTTAAGTAGGCTTTCCTCTAAAAAAACCCCACATTTCAAATTAATATTTCATATGAAATAGAACCATTTTAAAGGTATTACAGCACCAACCACCGTAAGCACAAAGTACAACTCCGATAAAAGCCAGCACGTACAGCATCCTCTGAACAATTTCTATGGTAACTGCCATTTTCCACACCAATGAAATACTCTATGTATTTAGTAGGAAAAAGGACAAAGGTAACACAGAAACTATGGTATGTGACAGATTCAGAGGAACATATTCAGATCAGCATATCCACATACCAAAAGCAAAGAGAAGGTTACCACAACTGGATCAATCTTTTTGATGGTGTTCACATCTGTATGCTCAACACACAGATTTAATTAAGCATCTGGTTTTGGAAAATTTGCCCAACTGCATGACTGTGCTCCCGTATTCTCGACACAAAGCTAAAAAAATCAATTGGATAATTGTACAGACAATTACACATTTACACGCTCAATTAACAAGCCTCCACTCACAAAATACGTCAAGTCACATAGGCTTCAGCCTCTAACTGGGGCCAGAGGAGGACACTCTATGGATGCATAATCAGTTGTTTTGCAAGTGAAAACAGTTACACGCTCTTCTGATGACAAGTAGGCAGGATTTATTTAAGCAAGCTGGAGGATCTGACACACTGACCAGCACAGCAAGGTCCATTAATATACTCAGGCACCCAGTTTGAGACTCAAGCAGAGTAAGTTGCTCAGGCCAAAAGAGAAAACATCCACTTTGCCGTCCCTGAACTTGAAAGCGACCCAATCTCCAACCTTACTTCTTTAAAGCTTGCCAGGACCCTAACAGCTGCTCATACTCAAAGCTACCAGATATCACAAAACTACTAACAAGACTCAGCAAGTCAGCATTAACTTCAGTCCGATCAGGACCAAGAAATGAAGCATCCCTCTATGCTCCCTGAGTGGATCAACCCAACCGGAGCTTTCAAGCCATACATTAAATGCACAGACAGGATCAGGCCCCTTGTGAAATGGGGTGGCAGCTGCTGCCTTTAGTTAAAACAGTGGTCATGGTACCCCTTTTGCTCTTCAACACACTTTTGGTTGGAGCATCTCATCCACATTGATGGGCACTTGCACAGCAAGGACTTTTTAAGGATTGTTGGGCTAGAAAAGCAGAGAGGAAACAGAGCCCGTAAATCTAGAAGCCCTTCTTGAGGCAATTAAGGCCAAAAAATAGAAGGATTTTATGGATGTGAGAAGTCTTAATCTCTGCCTCCTCATGCTGGCTCTGTCAGCCCAGACACCTACATCCAACCACAAACAGGACGGGAAGCACATACGCCAGGCAGGCCTCTGGCTCCAAAGCCATTTCCCAGATCAAGCCCCAGGAGCTTAACTTGTATTAAACTAAAACGGAGAGCCCAGGGAGGCTGCACATATGCCTCCCCCGAGCCTACCCTTGCCTTGCTTATTTTGCATCTGTTTTCTCCAGAGCTAGAAGAGATGGGAAAAGGCTATTTTAAAATATGTAATTATGGTCGTTCAAACCACCAAAATTAAAACAGCATCTGTATGAGGAGTATAGTACCTGAATTTACTTTTTATTTTTAATCTCTAAATTGTCTAGGCTACAAGTCAGCACCACTTTTAACGTCCCAGTGACTTAGCTTTTCTTCCTGCAAAAGAGGACTAAAAAACCAGCTGGAAGACCGAAAGGCTCAACTGCTGAATGTTTATGAAGCTCCTGAGACCACTGAATGGCAAACAAACAGGCCATCAAAGAGAAGTTTTGTCTCCTACGCAGATGATTGCACTTTCAAAGGGCTGAAAACAATGATGCAAAGGCTGGAGGAGTCTCTCACTACGGCTGTGTTTAGAGAAGCTCCATTTTACAACAGCCCGTAGGCTTTTCAAGGCAACTCATCCAAGGCTAAGCACTGCATTTGCTGGGTGGATCGGTGAAGCTAAATCAGTATCATGACTTTGAGGGAAATCCTTTTGAGATCTGACACTAGTAACCCTTTCACTTTTTACCCATAAAACCAAATGAGCACTTGATTTTGCTCCTACCCCTATGTAGGAGCCTGGAATCAAGGATGATACTGTGATAACAACCTGTTGTTTGTATTCCCCAGCAGCACCAAAAAAGACGGGAAGAACAAATGGCCCATTTGCTGATGCTGCCATCAGGGTACTGCAGAAGCTCTGCTGATTTCTTGCTCTTGATGCAATGTGCTACGAAAAAACAACACAACTTCTCCCAACATCGATCCCAATTACAAGAAAATTAACTTACTTACAAAAGCCATATTTATTAGCAGGCAAAAGACAACAATAAAATCAGCTTATTAATGGAGTAACATACAAGCTTAAGTATAATCAGTCTTTGATGTACTATCTCCTACTGCCTGACAGCAAATCCCAGCAGAATTAAGACCCTGGTTCAGAAAAAACAATTAAGTGCACACACATGTATTTATTGAATTTATACGGATATTCTTTAAATTACACTTGTGCTTTGGCTCTGCTTAACAGTGAAGGCCTGGTTGTGCCCAATGCCAGTTGAAGGAGACTTACTATTGATCTGAACTGGACTGAGCGCATCATCTACAGAAGACGTTTCTAAAGCCCATTTCGCTCTTTCACACATCAACGATGATCCCGAGAACTGCATTTCCCTAGGGCAATGCTTGTTTCATACCTCAAAATAACCCATTATGTAGGATAAGACATGATCCATTAGTTACTTTGCTAATCTGCAACTTCACCAAGCATACGGTCTCTCTTTTGAAAACTGTCTGCAATGTGATTTATGATTTAGAAGGTACACCTTTTCATTCATAATTCAGTAGAGTGAAATGAATGCACCTGCATGTCCACCAACTTGTACTGCTAGCACACCAAGGAACTGCTGTGTCAGAGCTCAAAATTACACTGCATGTCAGATCACAGCGACAAGCTTTTTTGTATGGGTTTGCACTTAAATCATGACACTGAACTTTTTTCCTTAACGGACAAGCAAAGCAAAAATTTCACATAAGGGTATATGGTATGACCCAAACCCCACAAACAAACCACGCACTTGCATGTGTTCTGTGGATAATAATGCTCAATGAAACGGTCCAGAAGCTCTTTTCCATTTATGCCTTCACCTACACAGCTGAACAAGTCCCTTCTTAGCAGAGCTACCGCAGGAAAAAAATGCATCTAAAAATAATTCCCTGATTGGCACTTGCTGAAAACTGGAGAAATTAAAGAGGTAAAGCAAGGATTACTGTCTTCAGCAGACTGTATGGCCACAGTGGTCTGACAACATTCCCTGTTCTCACCCAACATGGGTATTCCCCATCAACACCACCCCTTTGAAATGCAGGCTGTAGTGTTCTTACGTTTCCTCTCTAGACTGTTTACATCCTATGTGCCAAAACCCGATTTAACATTTAAGAGGTTTGATTAGCAATATCTTTTGGAAGAGAAAAACAAACCATAGATTGTTAGTCCATGTCTAGTGGCAGAAATCCTACTGTAGACACAGGGACAGAGGATGGGAGGGTGAAAGAAAACCACAAAACCCCTACAACAACCAGACACTGTAAACTGCATGATTTCTAACTAGTGTCCTGTAGGCAAGCATGACTTTAATTCCCAAAAAGGCTGCATGCCAGTGAGAGGTTAAATGACTGCTGCATGTATGTAAGGTCTATGAAGCAAACTGGGATTCACTGGAATACAAGAAGCACTGGCAATTTTTTAAATAGGGGGGAACCAAAGGGAGCCAGGAAGTTCACTAAAAGAGGGTGTAGCAATAGACCAAAACTAAGAACAGAAGAGAAAGACTTTGGGGGAATGGCTAGTAGCATCAGATGAAGCTAAGGAAGTCCCAGCTGTGGTCCTAACACTGGCACAGGCAAAAGACCAGAAGGAGAACCACAAGTGTTCACAAGAACTGGAAGGGACGGACCGCTGAGACTGGGTCACCTCCAGGCAGACTCCATGCTGAGCCCTCAAAGCCAGAAGGCTCAGGTCTGCTACCACTGAATAGATGAGGGCAGACAGACAAAGTGTGTGTATGTATTTACTTGTTCTAGGACAAAAAAAGTTTAAAAAACCCCACCAAACCACTATTTAATCTGCTTGGAACTCAGCTGCCACGATACAGTGATGCTGAACAGAGAAAAATCAAATGAGCCATGAAAGAAAAAGTAAAACAAAGCAGGCAACCACCACAAAGTGACTAGCAGAAACAATTCTGATGAAGCTCAGAGTCTTGGCTGTGCTATCAATATGAGGAGTAATGCCACTGAGCTCAAGAGGACTACACTGCCACAAGACTCAGAATTAGACCTGAAGGATGAGGAATGAGGAAGAGGATCAACAGAAGGTGTACCAAGTAACTGAAAGAGAGGGAGTTATTTTTCTACCAAGTTTATTTCACCATTGATTAATTCATTTCAGATCATTCTGTATGTGCATTTCCATCGTTCAATAAAAAGCAGTTTCCAAAGCAAAGCCATTGCCTGTACTGCTATGTGAGGAAAGACCCAGGTTATTGACTGTATACATGGGGAAGACCACCAGACCCATGGCAGAGCTTAACACTACAAGCACGGCGGAGAGGTTATCTCAAGGAATCCATTTTGCTACAGCAGCCCACTGAACATGGAAATCAAAACACAGAGTCCAACTCTGCACTCAGGAGTCCCACCTAAGTAACTATTTCTGAGTCCCAAAGTGGTTTAATCTCTCTGCAGAAAGACATTGCAACACAAAAGCCACATCCCTCGACTGGCATTCACTTAAATGCTTGAGGAGCAGTAACACAGGCAAGGTCTTTGGCTCGTGGAGCAGACTGATAGGCAACATCTGCCTTCCAGTCTTGGTCTTAGAGCTGGTTGTGTCCCCTTGGCACGTCTGTGTACATGGCCTAATTTTCAGCAGGGACACAACTCCACCATGGTTACCTGCAGTCACAGGTTCTCAGCACCCAAAAAGCATTTCTCTTCTTTTCTTATACATAGCTAAGGTGATCTCTCAGCGCATGCAAGAACAGCGCCTTGTAAAATGTAGGTCTGATTTTGGCAAATATCTAACTATACATATAACAAATATAGATGTTTCATAGATGAACACAGCCGTGACCTCAGTGGAACATCTGTACTTGAGGGTAAAACATTGCTGCTGGTACCCAGGAGAGCACTAGAGGTACTTGACAAATCACCCAGCCCTTAACTTCATAAGAAAACATAAGGCAAAAAGGAGGAAAGGGGCTGTCAGGTCATTTTTTTCTACAGAGTAGAAACAATATTTGCTCAGATTAGATTCCTGTCTGCCTTCACCCAACTACAATTTCCTACGAGACAAGATACTTGGCTCCTGTCCTTCACATAGACATGAAAAATAAGAGCAGCAACAGCTGAAAAAGGGATTATTTCTCAATTATTCTTTAGGTGAAGAGCCTATAAACACCATCTCTGTGCAAGAACTCAGCAAAACATGGTAAATCCTCCCCTGCTTCTGATGGGATGAGAAGTATTTGGCTCAGCTGCTTTTATCAAATCGACCCTTCTACAAACCTTCTGCTACCCAAGGACTTGCCATATCCCCAGCCCTCTCTTCTCAGACCCCAAGAGGAAAGCCACCCTACAGAGGGACTCTCCTTGTTGTCTCACCAGTCTCACCACATGGCTTTCTGGCCAGCACACATCCATCTAGAAATTTTCTCTGCTCCACCCGTGCCAGAACCTAGCAAGAATTGCTGTGTTTTGGGCTTTGTCCAGTGACAGTATACAGTACCTTAAATAGCCATTTTTCAACACAGGCTGCAGGCCTGCCTTTCGCAGAACAAAGCGGACAAACAGCATAGCTTAAGGCTCTGGCAAAAGTAAGCCATAGATAATCTGTATGACAAGTTTTAATTTTCTGGAGGTGGAATTGTAAATTTCTCATACCAACAGGAATGAGGACTTCTAATCATCAGGCCCCTTATTAAACACACTATTAGCTCTTCGTATCTCAAGCTGCTGCCAGTAGGCGAACAGTCCTACTGCATCTAATTGCTGCTTTGCAAGATTATAAGTAGTCTGCTGGTAGGGGGCGATGGGTGTCCACGAATGTGCAATCTGCCTCAATTTAACATACTAATGCACAGTAAATATTTTTTTCCTTCACCAAGCCACCACTGCATGATCAAATGCAGAGGAGGACACGGGTACTAATGGCCAACAGTTAGGTGGCACCAAGTCTTTCAAAATTTTCATTCAGGGTCTCCCTATCCAGAAAAGGTTCGGAGCTTCAAGATGACTTTGGGGTCAAGTGCTCCTTGATCACAGAATCACAGAATGGTAGGGGTTGGAAGGGACCTCTGGAGATCATCCCCCCTGATGCTGTCCACTGGGGCTCAAACCAGGTACAAGTCTTCCTGTCCCACTGACAGGAAGCCAGAAAAATTGACACTCAGCCTTGCATTGGGGTTCTTGCCTGGGACACAGAACAGTTACTGCTCTGACAAATATTTCAAGTCAAACAGCCCCAACAGGAAAAACTCATGATAAGCCAGAACTGTGGTTATTGCATCCTCTGGAAATGAGAGGGGGGTGGGACTAGGTTCCCTGCTCCACCTCAGCCAGAAGAGAGTCTGGTTTCAGGGGAGTACTCCACTGGAAGACAGAGACTGCTGCCTCCTCTCCTCCTTCCTCTCCTTTCTCAGAATAAGCTGTCTACGCCAGGTCAGCCTCCAACTCCAAAATCGTTCAGAGCTTCAAATCTCAAATTAGGTCAGTCGCCTGCCTGATTGCCTGTGAAGGCTGAGACATTAAATCCCTCTCCCCTCCTCAGGACTCACTCCTAGCAAGTTGAACGAGTTTTTCATTTGGTAGCCTAATTCTCCCCAGGTTGTGCATTGGACAACCAATCCATCGAAGCAAATTCAAGTGCGTGGCAAGGCATCTAGTTGCTGGGCGATTACAGCAGTTGGGACTACAACCTCAACAGATCCATCAACATCAAGGGAATCTAGTCCCTGATTTGACGCCAGGAATATACCACCTTAAGAGCACAGACTATTGAAGCTAGTTGTGATGTTTTGTACCCTTATTGTTTAAGGCCACACAGGACTGCGCAATGGTGGTGGGGTTTTGTTGCCTTCATATACAGATGGTCTGATAATTACTGCTGTCTTCCTTCACAATACAAACTGTGCACTTAGGTTCTTGCGTTGAACTACATATGCAAACAGGCCCTTCCTGTGGCTGCTCCCTGCTAAATTGGTGGCCCTGGCCTGAATCCAGGTCCCCGTTTCTGTACGGTGCCAGCCATTCAAGACGCCTGGAAGCGTGCAAAACTATTACGCTGCCTCCCCTCTCCCTTCTCCATGCTGGCTTCAAATCAAATGGAAGACTAAATCAACAGCCAGATTACTGCCCTAAGCACACACCTGCTGACACTTCATGCAGCTGTAATTGCAATGGGAAAGCTAAGTGTATCATCAGAAAAGCCAACTTAATTAAAAGCAGTAAACATAACAGGATGTGGAGCACAGAAAGGAGCTCCCATCATGCAACATGCCCTGTGTCTAGAGTGGGGAGGTTTCCCAGCCTCTTGTGCACACGTTGATGGAAGAAGTGCTCTCTAAGTTACCTGAATAGCAATGAGAGAAAACTGCTTTTCTATTGTTTTCATCTGGAACATTTTGCAGGTTCTTGGTAATGCACAAAATTATTATTATAGACTGACCACCAAGCACATAAGGGCTTACATTCAAAACCCAGATGAATACGACTTGTGATAAATAAAATAAAATTTAATCTGCAAAGAGAGGTGTGTGGAAATGCACAAGAAATTTATTTCAAAACCCGTGAAAAAACCACAAACAGAATACAATCAGCATTCTTCTCCAAAATAAGAAAAAGAATCGACTGTTCCCATGTAGGGCAGAAACAGGTTTTAAATGTGAAGAATACTAGCAAACATTGCTTTTTTATTTTTACATTAATGTTCTTATACTAATTCTAAATGAAAAATTAAACAGATTTAATCACCATAAATGTGTACATGTGCAGCTGTCTGCTGTATGCAGTAAACTGCCTTCTATGGCAGAAACGTATTAGCCTAAAAATACAGCACTTTCATCTGCACATGCTTTTAACATTAATTCAGGTCCTGCTTCAGATAACAAGAATTAGAAGAGGTTACAAGATGGCACTGCCCTATGTGTCTTCTGTTCTTCACATACTTGCCAGCAGCAATGGTAACATTTTCTTCCAGAAAAAGTTTTCATGTTTCTTTCTGGAGGTCTTTCACGTAGTAGCACAACAGTGACCAGTCAAAGCATATTTATGTAGGGAATTCATGGCTGAGCTCCGATGCAAAAATTCAGTATTCAGGAGGTGGAAGCACGTATAGGCTACCAAGGAGGAGTTTAGAAATCAACACATACACAAGTAGGTGTGATCTTAGGAAAGCCAAACCTCACCTACAACTGATACTTGCAAGGGACACCAAGTGCAGCAAGAAGAGCTTCTACTACTACACTGGCAGTGGATGGTATCTGTGGACAAGTTGGAGAGCAGCAGATGTCATTTCACACAGGATCACAGAATGGTAGGGGTTGGAAGGGACCTCTGGAGATCATCTAGTCCAACCCCCCTGCTAGAGCAGGGTCACTTAGAGCAGGCTGCACAGGACTGCATCCAGGCGGGTTTTGAATATCTCCAGAGAAGGAGACTCCACAACCTCTCTGGGCAGCCTGTGCCAGGGCTCTGTCACCCTCACAGTAAAGAAGTTTTTCCTCACGTTCAGACGGAACTTCCTGTGTTCCAGTTTGTGCCCGTGTGTACCTCAACTTCAACAAGGCTTTCTATGGTATCTTCCACAATATTCTTGTACCCAAGTTTGGACATTACAGTCTGGACAGGAGGACAGCTAGATGGGTAAAAAAAACCTGATTGGATGGTGGGGCTCAGAGGGCAGTGGTCAATGGGTCACACTCTCCCTAGGGAGTATGAAGTAATCACTGGTATTACCACAGAGGTCTGGACCTGTCCTGGTGACAAGCATGTTGCCGAAATTGGCAATAGGAGTACTCTCACCAAGTTTGGACATGGCACCAAACGGGGGATCGGTCAATGAGCTCAAGGGTAGGGCTGCCACTCAAAGATGTAGTTGGAGGAATGGCTTGACAGGAACCTCATGAAATTGAACAAAAACAAATGCAAAGTCTTGCCTGTGGGAAGGATGAACATCTTGCTGGCTGTGGAGCAGCTCTGCTGAAAAGGTCCTAGGGTCATGGCAGGCAGCAAGCTGAACATGAGCCAGCAGTGTGCTATGACAGCAATAAAGGCCAACAGCATCCTGGACTGTGTCAACAGAAGCCTAGCCAGTGGATCAAGGGAAGTAACTATCACCTTTCACTGAGCATTTGTTGGGCCACATCTAAAATACCACATTTGGTTTTGGCATCCCCAGTAAAAAGAATGAAATTGATACACTGGAGCAAGCTCAGCAAAGGGCCACCGAGATAGCCAGGGGCTGGGGCATTTGCCCTCTGAGGAGAGGTTGAGGGACTTGCGCTTGTTCAGCCTAGGGAAGAAATGGCTTCAGAGGGACCCAAGAGCAGCCTGCCAGTACCCAGGAGTACGTTACTAAGAAGATGGAGCCAGGATCTTGCCAGTGGTGCAGGGTGGGAAGATAACAGATGATGGATGTAAACTGAAACAAAAAAAGGTTCTGACTTGGTATGCGGAAAAACTTATCCACCATGAGGACAGCCAGGTAGCAGAGCACGTTGCCTGGAGAGGTTGTGCCATCTTCTTCCTCGGAGTTTTCCCGAGACCTAACTGGTTAAAGCCCTAAGCAACCTGGTCTGACCTCATAGCTGACCCTGCTCTGAGCAGGAGGCTGGACGGGAGGTCTCAGAGCCCTTCCCACCTGAGTTATTCTCCAATTCTCTAATGAGAGTTACTCTCTTCTCCTCACTACTTCTTTTACAATATCACATTATTAAAAAATTCAATACACAATAATCCATCAGGATGAGCTGAAATAATGTTAACTCAATACTGGATAGCATCAAAACTCTGTTCTCCCTCTAAGTCAGTCAACTCCCTCCCTGTGGGTGACTACTTTACTGACCCAGTGACATCAGCCATGGTATTTCTATTGCTGTGGCCACGTGCTTACCACTCATACTCAAAAACATTTGTGCTGCTTTATAAACATGCCGCAGAGCCTGGAAAGGAGAGGATTAGAAACATGCAGGTTCTAGCATCTGGAATTTATCACCTCATTAAAAGCTCCGATGTGATGGTAGCTAACAACAGGAGGAAAAATAAACAGAAGAGACCTATGGGATTGGTCAGTCATACCGAGGAACATACGTCACCCTGCCACGAGGGGGACATTCACAATGATTCTAATCAAACTACTCCTCATCAGCAAAATGTAAGGCAGCCTTCCCTCTACTATTCATTCCCAACTCAGAAGTAGAAAAAACTACTGGAGTATCTTAAGTGCTGCTGGCATCTGCATATAGAGGAGGTGGTTTCGCAATCTAATGCATTCACTATGTCATTATTCACATTATTGCCAAGTAAGAGAAGTATCTTGACCATCTCTTCCACCAACCATCAGCACTTCAGGTACATCTAGAATAAGACTGAGCTGGCTTATTTAAGTGAGAGTAGGATGAGGATCCTCGCAGAGGATCAGAGTCAAGTCTGTTGAGACAGCTTTAATTCCAAATTGCTTTCTGTGCATCCACACAAGGAGATGTAATATCTAATTCTTTAAGCAAAGTCAGGGATAACTTGGCTTCCTGCTTTTCCAAAGGATAAGAATTAGACTCCAATGACTAATTCCTTTCTCCACTTTACATTTGTTTACTTATTTTTCCAGGCCACATAAATAAACGTTTTGCTGAAGCAGGAGAAAAGTATCCAACTGACAGTATCTTGTGACTCAAGCAACTAGGACACAGAGCAATGGTTGGTTTGGTTAGTGAAATAAGTTAAGAGCAGTCTTGGAAATTCTCTGTATCAACAGCAGAAGACCAATGTATGTCTCAAATTCCTGGCAAGCTTTCCATGACAGCTTCTAGTCTGAAATAAGCTATATCTTAACAGATTCACACAGCAGAGGTGGAAAAGTTTGGAAAATTATCAATTCCTCAGTCTAGCCTTAAGAAATGGAATTATCTTTGGAAGAAACATGCTTGAATTAAACTAAAGTTTACTGCTGATCTATGAAGGCCAGAACAATTATGTCCACTGGAAAAATAATTTTAAAAAGGTACTAATACCATTAACTACTCGGACAGAGAGATGTATCATTAGTTCTGTAACACAGACCTCCAACCTTTGCCCTAGCTGTTAACATGGCATAACCAACAAGTTTTAAGAAAACTTTGAGCAACATCTCTAACAGCCTTTTCTTTTTTAAAAAATTACACTGAAAGACAGATTGAATCAAAAACTAAAAAACACTTAAGCACCAAAAGAAGAACAGTCATATCACTGCAAGTTTTACCCCCCAATCTAGCTGAATTTCCAGTACACTTATTTTGGCACACTGATTTCTTATCCCATGTTCCTCCTGCTTAGCAGACACAGTCAGTCTTATCTCTGTCTTTGGATGGCTGAAGTAGAGCCTTTACAGGAAAGATTAACTCAGCTATCTTGCCTTTAAACTTCCGATAAAAGCAAACAGCCGTTTTATGTGACAGTCCACCTTGGATTTCTATTACTCTGGGCAATTTAAAGAGAAGCAGGCACCTTCTAGGAGGACGTGCCTACTCAGAAGAGATAAGGCACATGGACATGCCAGTCCAGGGATGCCTTGGTCTGAGCATGCCACACTTGATCTGTGGATAGATACAAGACTTGGTATTTCTGAGCCGACAAGCCAACCTTTTCATTATAATACAAAGTGTCTCCAAGAGAGACGTGACATACTGTCAGCATCGGTCCAAAATCACAGGGAAATCATTAAAAAGGATTGCATTGCTGGGTTTTGTAAGTCTCCAAAGGCAGTTTCAAGACCAAAGGACAGGCTACATATGTTAACTGGGTAGAAAAAACTTCTGTCAGAAAACCAGTGATAGAAAGGAATAGAATCTATTGAAAACTCATTTGACTAAATATATCTGCTTCTTATGGACTGTTGCTGCAGAAGTTGTAAGATAAAATAAAACCTGTTTCACTACAGCACATCCCAGATCTCGATTTGCACAGAGGAGACACTCTCAGGACGAAGTTACATATTATGCCTTTAGATGATTTAACATCTAACCATATGCTAATGGAGAAGATCCTATTCATGCCTCCTCCCCCACAATATGCAGAATACTCCCTTCCTCCCATTTTGCCAGCATTCGCCAAAAAAACACACCAAGCTGATTCAACACTGACTTGAATGTGCTAAAATGAACAACTTTCTGTGGGATTAGCAAGTCCAATTAACTCAGTGAAGGGTCAAACAAGTGCCAAAGCAATGGGACTTCACCCTAAGATACCGAGATTGGTGTTGTGCCTCTCCTCCACTACACAGGTGTGAAAAGGTAGCACAGGTAGGAAGCAGCTGGGGATCCTGATCAATAGAAACTGAAATTGTAGAAGTAACAAAGTAGGAAACCTCAGGCACTGCAGACATCAATGACCTTCCTATAGTGTTGATACACGCTTCCTTTAAACGTACTGGGCTCCTATGCACTCAGATACCCTGTCTCCCCTCCCTTCCACATTGCTTCACTTGTCACATGTCATCTATCCTCTGAGCTTTACCATCCCCAAGTCCTTACTGTTTTTCCTTAGTGTTTCTTCTTCTCCACTTAAACTCATAATCGCAATAACAACAATAGCATGCACATGACACTCATCACCATCGCAATAATCACTGAGCACACATATCCCACCTCTTTCCCCTTCCTTTTTCCATTTACTTACCCCGTTCAGGAGGCTGGCAATCGCAACACATTTATGCAATGACTCGGATGACAGTGTGCTGCAGTAACTACTACAAACACGCACAACTACTACTAAGTCTTCTGACTGACCTGACATAGTCCATATACAACAGTTTTCCCTCCACGTTAAAAGATCTCCCAAACCAACCACAACCCACCAACACCATAGCCCCTCTCACAACTTTCTTCCTTCCAATGTTCAAAGCTGTGTGCAATTCCAATTAACCTCTTTGATGGACTGGAAAATAAACACACTGCTTTTCTAGAAGATAATCTATTTCAGCACACAAAGATGACAGTAAACTAGTTACCAAAAGGAAACCAATTAGAAAGCAATCTTGTGTGCATCAGATCTATTGCAGATAGCGAGCCTCTGCTTTGTACGCCTTGCTTTTGTAGGACTCAGTATGTATTTACCTGTGGCACGAAGAGTCTGAGCCAACACCCAATATCCAAGTAGCTACCCCTTTGTATTACCAAGGGAGATAAACATTGGTTGCGAAAGCGTGTGGACAGAAACGTAAGCGGTACACCGAGGCGATGATGAATAACGCACTCCTGAATGTCAAGGTACAGTGGGATTTTCATAATTTCATAACATCCCAGCTTATTTCCCACATTGCAGCAAAATAAAATAAAATGTAGGTGGAACCAAAGTCCTGTTGTTATTAGCATGCAAAAAAAATGAACTTATTTAAATTCACCCATCTGTTCTGGCCAACCATTTATGAGTAATTCTCAACATTTCAGTCACCTGAAAAAAAGACAGTGAGTTCTAGGCACAAACACTTCCTAAGCAGCTAATATTCAGGATCGCAGACGATTAAACCACACAGTGTTCCATTCTTTCAGTGAGCTTTGTTTCTTGCCTGGCTTCCTGGCTGCTTTTTGTCTCTAGCATTTCGCTCCTGTTTCTGGCAGATGAAGTGGAGGTGGATAAGAAAAGGGAGGGAAGTTCTTGGGTAGCATGAGGATTACAGTAATTTCCAATCCTTCAGCAAGGAATAGCTTGCTCAGGGAACAGATGACCTAATGCTGCTATCTACCCTTTCACCCCACTTTATTTTTATTTTTTTTAAACTTATGTTTACAGGTGTTTGCAATTATAAAGTTCTACAACCCGGGGACAAAGTTTAGTACATTTATCTCCTTTCTGCCCCCAAATCCACAGGGAAGTTACCTCCTACCCACACATTTCCTCCGCCTTTTTGTTGGTGCTGTTGGCAATTTAAAACAGAAAACTGCAATTCAGAGACATCCTCAATCATGCGCCTACAGGTCATTGACATTTGGTTCACACGCAAACCTGATGTGAATGTAGATGCCACTCATCAAAAGGACAGTTATGCCACGGATAACAAATCATCCCAACTCCCTAAATTAAACAACAGTATTAGCACAGAGACAAACTTACTTTCAAAGCATTCTTGGTATTCTGCCTGATTACCTGCCCTTGTTCAAAACAAAGGGAGAACTGTCCTCACACGGCTCTACTTATGTTTCCTTTCAGCGTTCTGAAATAAGAGCTGTTTAAGATCTTGCATTTTGCTTTCAATTGGAAAGGTCGCCTGGATTCAGTGGCAAAACAAGTCTGTACACTTTTTTTAATAAGGAGAAATGGAAAGACATGGGGCACAGGGAAGGAGGGAATGGAAAGTTTATTGCATCTTCATTTTTAAATTAGAAAAAGTCTCAGAGAAGTTGTGGAGAAAGTATAATTAGTGCAAGAACAACAGTCAAAGAGCCTACAGAATCTAACCCTCTCTCAAGCACTAGAAAATGAAAAAAAGGAAAGCGATGACTACTTACATATAATATGTAGGATATAATCCTTCAAAGTACCAGCAATGCTTTTTGGCCTCTGTATACTACAAAGACAGAAAAATATGGTATTAATATTTACGTAGGACAATGTACAATTATAAACACAAGCATAGAGTATTTATAAATACTGTGACTTTGAGCAATTAGAAAAAAGTTTCTATTCCCGAAGATTTCGCAATTCTGACGCACACAGCAACTGGGAAGTCAGTTCATGTGAATGGCAGCGTGCCCTGCCAGGGCTCAGATCCCTCACACAGGGCTTTGTCTGCAAGGCCCCATTGCTTCCCACAATCCACAACCAAAGTCAATAGTTTCGGTGCAGACACAGGATCCAGCTGCAGGTATTCCCTGGCAGAATTGGTGTTTTAAAGACCACAGAGAACTTAAGAGCCCATCGTGGTTGTAGTCACTTAGGAGACCTCCAAGGCATAACTGGTTTGATGACGCTATGCATGTGACTACACAGTAAATTCAATAATTGCAGGGGATTATTCATCTCTCTGGAAGTCTCTGGCATGCAGAGCCAGGCTCAGAAAGGAGCAGAACAGAGACCCCATCCATGCCATCTCCTCTTCCTACAGCTTGGAAATATCTCAAGTGTTCAGTAAAGTACCGGGGAAAGGAAACTGCTTTCTGCAGCCCAGGGGTATTGTTCTCTTTTGCCGATTGCCAGCATACCCTTGTCAAAGGATGGCGACAGGCATTTTCTCAGCGTGTGTGTGCAGGCAACGTGGGAAGCACACATCATTACAGGCACTGCCAGAGTACAGACGGCAGCTCAGAACAATAGCAGCGCTTAAAAAGGAAAACCAGATGTCAAGCCCAAACTCTATATACAACGCACAAAATATTTCTGCGTATCCCGCTGACACGGCTATCATAAAATGCCGTCTTCATTGCAGACATAGCTCCAAGAGCTCCACCGCAAGCTTCATTATCCGACCACACATGGCCAGGGTGTTGTGGGACACCCTCCACAAAGCAGCGAGGAATATCTTGCTGGGGTTTTAACAACAATTCCCTCTGCTACCCACACCTGACACCCGACGTCAGAGAGCACTCAGTACACTGGCAGTGCTTGGATCATCCTTCATGTTCACTTGGCAGCTCACCTTTAAATAATAGCTCGTATAAGTTTATTAGCCTCCCCGAATCCCAGAATACTAAATGAATCCAGTTAAGACAAAGACAAAGTGGTTTTAGATCCCCGACTCTCACTCCTCATGAATAAAAAAGGCTGCAAGCTCTTTAATGAGCATCTGATGAGCTAAATCACAGACAGATCAATTACAGCCCATGAAGACAAACTGCTATGGATTAAATTGTTAAGACTGGTACAGGGGATGGGGGGAGGAGGAGGAGGAGGAGGAGGAGAAGACGCTTTTGATACATGTGATCAGGCCTTTCCACTAATACAACAAGCTCACGCCAGTCTTCAAGATGCACAAGCTTTAGCTTCTGTTGAAAGGAGTGGAGGTTATTCCTCAGGATAAACACAGCAGAAGTCTTGTTCCCCTCTCAAATCGATGCCATGGTTCAGGCAGTATATGCAGGAGGGCTCCACAGCTGCTGCTGGAGCAAGTGCTGTTCAAAGATCTATCTCCACATTTGCCCTATTCCCCCTTCTAACCTCCTCCTTCAAAGCTTTCAACTTCGTAACCCTTCCTTCTGAATCTTTTCAGCAGCTTGCTGTTTCCTCTTACTTTAAAATGAGAAATATGCCAAGTTTCTCTCCGTAACACTCCACAAACATATATGCATTGTAGACCCAGCAGGTCCACTGCCGAGCCAGTGAAAAATACTTTGGCTCTCCACCTTGAAGGCTGCAGGTCAGCAGGCCCTGGCTAAAATCCAAGTGCCTGCAGGTCGACCCCTTGGGAAGCCTCATTTCAGAGTCCAGCTCAGGGTGTACACCATTAAATGTTTTTCCTTCCTGCTTCTCAACCAATATGAGTCACCATTTACCTCAATAGCCTTAAAGCCTTCGTCAGTCTCAAGCATTTTAATTGATGTTTTCCCAGCAATGTTTCTGAGCACATGGAGCCTGCCTACCCTTTACAAGCGTAAAGGAGACATTTATATTCAGCATTCATTCTGCTCACCCTCCTCTCTGTATTTTAGTCTGCTTTACAAGTTCTATAGTGAGTTGGGAAGATTCCTCCTTCCCACATCTCCCAAGTTGTAAAATTTCTGTTTCTGCCTCTTAATAATTCTCTGTTTCAGACAGCAAATATGCTTACTGCTATCACAAGAAAGGCTCCAGCCTAGGAAAGTTTTGCAAGTAACAGTTCCCTTTAGCTTACAGGGATTAGATACCTGCACTAAAAATTCTTCAGTGCACAGACTTTGCTTTTATATGGGCCCCAGAACAGTATGTACCAATCCCAATTCTGCCTTTTTTTAATATCACAGCGCTATGAATACTGCATGGCAGTTGTGCAGCTCTCCTACACGGGAATCAGGCAAACAAGCAAGTGGACCTCCAATGTGAGCAGCACGGCCAAATCTGATACACACAACATGTCAAACAGATTTACACACACAGGGCGAACCGCTGCGGTCCCTGCTCGGTTAAAACTCCCACCGATCTCCATGGCAACTTTACGCCAGTAAAGCTCGACATAAAGCAGGCAGCTACTAACCACCGTCTCCACTGCTGGTTAGCAGACCTCACAGGAATTCACTGCTAAGAATAAGATGAGAATGTCATTGCCTCTAAGGATTTAAGCCTCTTTAGCACTCAGGTACCAGAGAGATGAACAGGGTAGTCAGGACATGGATTAGTTTTTCCCATGCTGCACACATCCTCTGAAGCAGGCTATGATCGTCTGTCTCTTGCCAAGATCCAAATTATCCTTCTGAGTGGTACTGGCCTCTTAGTTAAGCTGGTGGAGAGCCATACAAGCATGAGAGGGGACATACACCATCAGCACCAGCCCCTCATCCTCACAGAGCCTTTGGAGGATGATGTCCTTGTAGTTGTTTGAGACTATTAAACCCTCAAGAAACCGCAGCTGGCAGCAACTCACTGCAGTCCGCAAAACAGAAACAAAGGGAAGATTACTCATATTACTGCAATACAAAAGGACCTCAGACATTAGGGTTGGTGCCCACTCCGCGAGCTCCTGTACAAAGATAGGCTGTATCTCAGTTTCTAACAAGCGGTACTTCTGGTCTTTAAAAAGCCATTTACCCATTCACTAATAGCAAAAAAAGTGTGTTTATGTTTTTTAAACTAAGCTTAGGTATGGCTCTGCTGATGCTTTCAACTTTTCTAGGAGAAGGACTCCACATATTTTGCTTATAAAATTCCTCCTTCTATGTCCTTTAACAATTTTGCACAGCTATAAAATATAAATACAAGAGTACGACCATTTTTTAAATAAATGATGCAGGTCTAATTGGGTGTGCATATGTAATCTTTAGAGAACTAATGGTATGTGAATTAACCAGATGCTTGAATACATTCCTTAAGACTGAGTATTTGGAAAGAGGAAAAAACACAAGACTTGGGGTTTTTGTTTGTTTGTTTTAAAATAAATCAGCATCTGTCTTGTAGCCTGTTTTCTTTGACAGACTGCAGCAACGCAAACTGCAAGCCGTCCTTTTCTGTGGCCTCTAAATTCATTCAGATTTCCTTTAAGAAAGGAAATGTGCTTCCTGCCACAGACTGAAATTGCAAATGTTATCGCTGCTAGTAAGAACAATGAGAAAGAGAAGTTACTAAAACATTAACCAAAGACTGGTTTTGATCACACCATAAAATATAGAACGCGAGTACATATGTATGCACATGGTGTGGGGGAAAACAGAGCAGGCAGTCTGCTCACTGAATGTCGGATGGTACTCTACAGATCATTAGTCATGCTTTGCAGGATTTGCAGAAATACTATCTCTAGCAGAAATATCCTCCACATTGCACATCATTATCTTTCAGTCCACAGGACAATAAAAAGAAAACAGATCCGATCAATTAATTAATCTGTGCAATCGAGGGAGTGGTGGATTCACACCCAGTGCTTTTATTGGAGATTTAGAAAATAGTAATAGAAAAGTAAAAACAATTACCACCCCATCTGCAGATAGTAAATACTTTCCAATAGGAGTACAGTCCATTTTTGTTACAGGTACCAATGAAAAAAGCAGCCTGCTGTGGACAGGCGTGTTTGTGGAGGGCAGGGGGAGGGCGATTGCTATCTGTATGCTGAAGGGACATTCAGAGCAAGTTTGTGACATCTGCTCAAAGCCAGATTCTGTAGGAGGCACAGGTCTGCTATCGATCACAAAGTCAATGAAACCCTATCGGTTACCAGCAACTGAGGGTGCATCTCTCTCTCTTTTTAACCAGACAAAAAGCTAGACGCTACATGCAATTTCCATTACGTATTACAATTACAAGACTCCAAACAGGTAGATTCTGAAGGAAAAAAGCAGGTATTTAACAGAGTGACCTGCCATACTGATATGACAGAAATGGTTCCTAGTATTCTGGGATGACCCACTTAGTGGCTGTTACCTCCCATTCAGCTGGGTATATGCTATACATTAGTAGGGTGCAAGTTGATCCAAACGTCATTCTTGTGGCTACAGCCTCTGAGGCTCTGCTAGGATTAATTCATAGATGAACGGGAAGAAAGAGTTAAAAGTATCTAAGTCATGGAACAAGACCTCATCATGTCTGAGCATTACACAATCCTATTCCAACATACACCCAGAACTCTGTATTCCACACAGCTAGATCAAACTAGTAATTTAGGAAATGGGAAGGACACCACCTTTCTGACCATATGACTCCACAGCATCTGAGAAACAACTGGCTATACCTGCTGCCTCTGTTATAGAAGGCCTCTTGTGAAAAGCACCCACATGAATCTCTTCCAGTTTTATTGGTCACTGCACCTGGCAAGTACTTGATGGAGCCCAGACAAAAGGATGGGACAGTCTACAGTGCAACTCTAGACTAAATAATCAGTTCCAGAAGGCACATTATTGGCTAGGAATCACAATGTTTTATAGGATCTGACCTTTAAAATTGTATCAGTTTTCAGAACACTATCCATTTCAGTGCCTAGACAAGAGCTGAAAGCATTATGAGATACAAGCTGCTCATTAGATGTGGTGCACTGAAATCAGAAGGACTTCTGCATGCTGCAAGTTTGAAAGATGGGATTTGCAGAGACAAGAATATGAGCATACTGCTCTTCCATAGCCAAGAAAAGGGCAAAATATCATCCATTAGAGTTAAGAGACAGCATATACTGAAACTGAAAAGTGCAGCCTAAGGGTGAAAACAATTTACTACAGAAAATATATTTTGCTTTAGCCTTGCCTGAATCCATCAAAATTCATCCCTACATCTTCCCTGGTGATGCGAACAGCTGAGGATAAAAGTGGCCCATCTCCAAACTATTCTAAGAAACTGCGCTTGCAAGCCATGTTACCAGTGATTTCAACAAATACTCTTGTCACAAAAGACAGAAGCAACTCTTACTAAAAACCAGGATTATGTTAAGGCATTTTTGTTTACTCAGGTAATGAGGAAACAGCAGGAAAGTCTTGTATAATAGGATGCTGATCCTTTACCAAGCTTTCCCTCCCATGTAACAGCAAACAGAACAAATACTATTCCAGATATACAGTTGTTTCATCAAGACCAAGACTACAAAATCATATAACTCACAGTATAAAAAATGATTTTCATGTATTTCAGAAGGAGTTGTTTCTGGCCAGTCTTTCTGGCTGTTCTCTAAGAAAAAAGGGATTATTTCCCATATAGGATTCTTAAAAGAAGCAACTTTTCCACCTTGAATTAATCAGTCTGTGTTTTGCAATGGTAAAAAATTTCAGCACAAGCAGCTAGTTCTTATTATTTCTTCTGGTGCTCAGAGCACATGCATTAATCATCAGATTTTTATTTAGAATTAATATGGATTTAGCATTAGATAGCCTCCCATCACAAAGCATTACTTTACATTTAGATCTATTAACCTTTCCCACAAAAGAAATACAAATATCCCTTCCATGCAATTTCATTTCAGGAGCCTGACTCATTTATTACAATTTTCTTTTTTTTTTTTTTTTTTTTTTTTTGCCATTGTGCAGCAAATTGCAAATGCGCTCCAGTCCTAGAACGATACCATTTCAATTGAATATAATCCTTTCACCAGTCCCGGGGGGGGGGGGGGGCGGAAGAGGCCCTCATTTCTCCGAGCCCACAACCAGGGAGCCGCGGGGCTGGCGTCCCTGCAGCCGCGGCGAGCGGCGGGCGGGCGGGCAGGTGCCGCCGGCCCGGGCGCCCTCAGCACCGCGGACAGCGCCCGCCCGCCCGCCCGCCGCCCGCCCGCCGCCACCGGCCGCCCCGCGGCGCCGAGCGACGCCCCTCGCTGCCCGTACCTGCGCCGGCCCCCCAAGCGGCTCGGTACAGCAAATCGCCCGTACAAAAACCTCACCCTCACACGTCGCCTCACTCGGTTCTCGTGCGCACGCAGCAGTCACACCTACTAAATAGCTCGCAGCATATTTGAGCCCTAATATGAGAAATTAATAACAATAATCAGAATGTCAAGCCAGATGCTTATGAAAGTGCCAAGAGATCCTCAACACCAAAGACAGTTAGGACTTCCTTTACATTATTGTTATTATTTCTACACCCATGAACTCAGCAACATTTGCACAAACATAAAAACTGGGAGGGTTTAAACCTTCCTGGTGGAACTGACCTTACATGAAAGTTCTAACGGCAGATCTGCAAGAAAGTATGAGGCGTGCCACATATTGAAAGCATTTTCACCCAAGAAAAGCAAAAAAGATTCAACATTCCAGTGGAGCCTGCAGCTTCAAGGGGGTAGTGGTAGTGGGTTTTGTTCCAACTGGACGGAAACAGATGTAACATTTTCCCAACTCCGCTAGAAGCGGTCGATCTATTCCAAATGGTACTGGGCAGGTTCCACAGCTCCAAAATTGAATTTAGCTTCCGCAATTATTCTGTTTCCTTTTATATGTGCATGAGAAATAAAAGCAAGGTTATTATTTGCATTCTTTAACTACAGAATAAGTCATAAGTCACCCTATAAAACAACCCATAAAGTAGGGGGGGTGGAGGGAAGGGATCATTTGTCAGGAGTTGAAAGGAAGACCATGCCAAGAGTAAGGATATTCACTACTTCCTCTCTCAGCCTCTTGAAAAACGAAACAAAACAAATACTAGTTTTTACAGATAAAAGGTTTTCGTGATACAACGATTTTACTTTTACACCTCTAATGAACATCGGTAACACCTTCAGTGTCGCCATCAAGACACAGATATCAAACTTGCTTTCCTTTGACTAAGAACTGGAAGCTTGGTTCATCTCCAGCCCTAACCCTAGGTAGGCACTTACTCCTCACAGTAACTGATACTAGACACAGCACTGTTAAGAGCAAAGTCTAGATTTGGGGTTCCCCTGTTTTTATCTAAAGCCATGCCGGCATTCATTCCCTTCAGTTCATGCTGAACTGGCAAATTTCCCTGCTTCCTATGTACGTTTCATTCTTCCACTTTACCATCCCAAGAATGAAAACAGCCTTTAAATTACCTAGTACTTAAATCCTCAGGGGCCGTCTTTCATCTCCCATAATAATAAAACCAAAGCAAAGAAAGACTGAGCAAAGGATTCAGAACTCAATTTTCTCAGTCATTTGCAGCGCAGACAAGATCGAGGCAGTAACAGCATTGTGCTACAGATGCCGGTTAGTTAAACTATGACAGCTCATCAAAGGCTGCAGGAAAATAGATTTCTTTGATGGTCGCCAGGACTCAGGGCAGTTGCTTTGGGAGTTCCTGGGCTTTGTTCTGTTGATGTTATGCATCCCCCACACGCTCATTTGTTCCGCAGAGAGAAAGCGAGAGCGCTGACAGGACGGAGCACAGCTGCATAATCACAGCAACTCTTGCTCTCTTCCCAGCTACCCTTATTTTTCATTCCTGACATTTAATCCAGTGATGCACACCTTCCTCAGATCCTTCTTATGAGGAGTCACTCGAAAACAAAATATTTGTTTATTCAACTAAGACTTTCCCCCTTTCAATCTTCTGAGATATTTATTCCAAAACTGCAAATACTGTATCAGAATCTGTTGTGCTCTGAAGTCCTGAAAACATCTGTAGCACCGAAGGCAGCGACTCCTCAGTCTCAAGGAACAAGATGCAGAGTCCATGACCAATCACACACCCAGTGCAAGGAACAAAAGAAATCGATAATCATGAAATATCATCTAAGTGCTGTTGCCCTGTAAGGTACGCAAGGCCAAGGCCAGTTCTCACTTTCAAGAGCTTATTCTAGAAATTCACCATGTTTAGTGTTAGATTGTTGTTAGGAGCATCTGTTCATTTTAAATCAGATTACGCACATCGTGTGTATTAAACAAGCGAGCATCTGAATACAGTGGAGATTAAAGAGGTTACCTTGGAAACATTCTGATATTTGAAAATCAGTTTCTAAAACAACCTTGGAAAGTGAGAATCCAGGTACTTTGAGTAGAAATATCTGCTTCAGCACTCTGCTGGGGGAAGCTTTGTTCTTGGTCAACTCCCACCTGCTTAAACAGTGATTGTAAGCCCTGTCAGATGCTTACCTACAGATACTTCCATTAACAGTCATCATTACTGTGTCGTTCACAGCCTCACAAGGCATCTCAATCTCTCAAGGGAAAAGCACAGATGTATAATTTATGGTACAGGTCCAATCTGGTTTAATGACCAAACTGAGACTGCAGAAATAGCACTAAAGGAAACTTTAGTTCATTTGGTCCAGCTACATTAGACTAACTACCCTGAGGGTAAACGCTGAAACTCACAAAGTAACACAGCAAAGGTGAATGTGCTCTGGTCTGCAAGGCTAGCACATTGAACAAGGCTGCGTTAGTGTGAATATTAGAATGCTGAAATGAGATCATCTCCACATTGCAGTCCAGAAAACCATTTGCTTTGGGACTCAGTTCCTGGAACACTGTGAGGAGTTTATGGGTTTGGGTTCATTCAGGCTAATAATCAGGTTTTTCTATTCTTGCACGCAGTCTATTAAAGTTCCTACTGATTGGCAGCAAACACATATCTTTCTCAGGCCAAAACTCTCCTCAAACAAAGAAATAGGAGAAGAGTTTGACCGAGTGTAATTTGTATTTGTTTAACAAGTCAATTCAAGCTTTCAGGGAGATGCTCCATTGTGGCTTTTGGGCAGACACTCACCAGGTAGACTGAAACACCAATGCCTTTTAAATTAAACTAAGAGCCTAAACTCACTCCTACTCAGACAGCCCAAAACACTGCCATAGTGATAGCATACAATTATTAAATTCCAGTGAGACAAATCCAACAGCCGTACCTCACAACTACTTACTTGAGCAGGAAGAAATACTGAACATTTGTCCTTGGAGTATTTCCCATGAAAGGACTAGAATAGCAAATAAATAGTCAACCCTTTCTGGCAAGTAACAATGCCTACTAATGGCAAACCATTTTTCCAAATGAAGTAACTTCCTACATAAGACCGTAACATTTGCTTTTCTTCTATTAGGAGCCTGAATGTACCTAAACAATAATCTCCAATGTCTCAGTTCGTCAAATTTCAACACAATCCACCAAGAATGTTGACAAAACTCTTCATTTAAATCAAAAGCATACCAGCATTTGGCATTTTTCTAAAAGGATCATTTCCTCGGTTTGAGTGATCACCGGAGTTCTTCCACATTTAGAATAGCTTCCTGGAGGGGGAGGGGGTGGTGGGGGGGAAGGATCTACTGCAGGTTCCAAAGATGACTGTCTACATAGAGATAGTGGATACTCATAACCAGACAAATTCAAATAATCTCTTGGTATAGCACCCATGTCTTGGCTCATACTGCTTTTCACCCCTCAAACCACCCACTTCACAACTTGATGAAGGACATGCTGGATGTGGACAGCTTTTTACATGTCTCTTCTCTTGTTCAATTAGTGCATGCTCCTTGCCCAAACATCCGTCCATATACGTGGATTTTCTTGGGACCCCATCAAGCTTTCAGCTTTCTCTAATAACAGTTACAATGCAAGTTTCCTAGCCATCACTGTTGGACTTCTAGTTACCACTATGTGGTCTGTGGTTCATCTGATGTTACGCTCTCCTTTATTCCTGCTTGCAGATGATAAAACATATTTGTGTGGAGGGAAGTTACTTGACAGGACACAAAAAAAAAGTCAGGATGCTGCAATGAACTCCGCTCTTCCCTTTGACACAGACTACACAGATATCACAAATCTCTTCACTAAGGTTATTTCCTCACAAAGAAAATCTGAGGTTACCTCAGGGACGTTCTGCAACTGAGAAGTGCAGGAGTGAGATGAGGTATAAATGAAACATTCGCTCTCCATTAATACGTGGTCTACACTCCAAAAAAGCTCAAGATCCCTGCCTGGAGGTATTGCTATGGATGGATAATAGCATGAGATATGGCCATAAATGTTTAATTTATAAACCTAGCAGCTAGAAAATCATTCAACTAGACTGAAAGTGCTGAGGATTTTAATAGTGCCTGCCCACATTAACAGACGGAAATAGCACCAATAGTTCAGAAACGAGCACAGACGCCCTCGCATATTTGGTCAGTGTTGACAACATTGCGTAAATTGAACTTTTAGAGAAAATTCAATCCCCATGCAAGCAGTGGGCAACTCCAGAGGTATCAAGGGCATTGCTCCTGCTTCCACAGGACATGGCTTGGCTTGCTGCCCCTCTCTTCACAGGCCTGCCAGCTGACACAGAGCACGCTGCTCTTCCAAGCACTACAGGGTTCATCTCAGAGGGGACATGGCACCACAGAATGAAGACACTAAAGCAGCATCACAGTTCTTACATTTTTCCAGGGCAGCTCTGTGCAGGCAAATGACACTTTAGACTGTAACCACAAATGTAAATTCATGGATGGGAGAAAGAAGTAGAATAGGAGCAGTAGGGCAGAGAAGCCAGCAAGAGAATGACACATTCAAGACAACCGGCAAGATGAGAAGTGGAATAAAATGAGGCTATTTTTTCTTTCATCAGGGTGTACGCCAGCTGGAGTTAGCAGGTAAGAAGCAAAGCATCCAACTAGAACCATGCTGAGTCATCCCTGTGACCTCACAGGTGTTGTTTTCAGGATATGGATTATCCAGAATGACATCAGACTTCACTCAGGTCAGCTCCCCCCCTCTGTTCTGCTCCTCAGAAACAAAACCATCAGGCAGCAGAAGAGGCTAACTAACTGGAACAAACGGCACCGACTGAGCCACAGTCAAGGCTTCTTCCCAACACTTTTCCAAACAGGCTTCAGAGGTCAGAAACCAACAGGGTGGCAGCCACAGAAATCACAGAGGCAGACTCTGAATGACAGGCCACCATATAGGAATGACAGCATCTTGCGAAGGGTATTGGTGAGGGGACAACTCTGCTGGCTTTGTCATTTTTATACTGCAGACAGATGGCTGGTGCACCTCTCCTCCATGCAAGGCAGCAGTTCCCATTTTTTACCTACAACTGAGTTTCAAACCAGGAACCCGTTCTGACACAGAAGCATGACACCAAATAAAGCCTCGATCCTTCAAATATGTGAATCGGACTCCATATACAAAGAGGACTCTGTGTTACTATTCTTGGCAGTGAATTAAGTTAAGCATGTGTGCAAGTGTTAGGGGAAACGGGCTTGGCTTTGCCCTTAAAGTTTTAGGCTACTAAGAACAACAGCAAACTGCCTCCCTTATTCATTTCCACTCAAATCCAGAAATATACCAACACATTTTCAACGTTTCTAAAGGAACAGCTATGAATTCCCAGAGTGGTATGCATTTTTCTAAAATGATGCCCAGCCTAAGAAATTGATGTCTTGCCACGAGTTGGATCATGTAAAAAGACAAAAGAATTGGACCATCTCTCACCTCAGTTAAAGGAAAAAACCTTCTTGCTAAATTGCTTTTCAAATAAACAAACAATGCACTTACATCTGATTCCTACAGTTGCTCAATGGCAAGGCTTCGAAGAAGCATCTTTTTGTACTTTCAGAAAGGGTAATGCTTCAGGATGGACTTCCTCCCATTCACTCCTGCATTCACCAAGTGTTTAGTCAGAATATTAAAAAGGCCACAGATTAAGTGAAAACCTCATTTTTCTCCTCATTGACCCTTTCAGCTGCTGTTTCTCGCTGCATTCCAAACTTCAAGACAACATCCTAACTCCTTGTGAGGGACACTAATTCTAGGTGCTCCAAAAAGCACCAACCAGAAATGCTGTGATGTCCGTTCTCCCCCAGCATCATCTCCCCACCTCCCCTCTACACCCACAGAGCTGCCTGGCGCGGCAGGGGAAGGAGCAGAGCAGGAGCCTGCACCCCTTTGGTACCAGGGCAAGATGCCAATTCATGGATCCACACTGACCTTTCGTTTTAAAGCGTGGGCTCTGCCCTGTCATTCCTGATGCATGATCATGCAACTTCTGGGAAGAAATCCGAGTCACTGGACTATTAAAGGATACTTAAGAAATCCCGTTTTACAATCGTTCTCTCAAGCTTTCTTGGCTTGCTTTTAGGGCCTCATCCAAAGATCACTGAACAGAGTGGCTGCCTTGGATTTTGGCTTATGTCTCTGGGTAGGACCGTAAAACATAAATAAAACAGAAAATTGCTTTGCTGCCACCAACCTTTATGAAAGGCTAAGACAGACGCTACTAGTAGAAGGACTTTTAAAGGAGAGGGCTGACCGTGGAAGGCGCTGGTTACCTCACCATGTGCCGAGGTGCCACTAAAACCCCCAGAAAGTCATACCCGCAACCAGACTAAGGGGCCCACGTAACACTGAATAAACTGCTAGGCTGCCCTCAGTACTATTTGTTTTATGGATGCTTTTGTTCAGCAGGGTCTTTTTTTAATTAAAAACAAAAAGTCAGCCTCTTGGGGGATCTATTTTCCTTTCCTCTTCTGACTTCAGCACAAACACACTAGAAAAATTATAGTCACAGTACAAATAAAAATAGCTGAAGAACTTGCAGCTGTTGTTAATTTCCCAAGTATTCAACATTGCCCATTTAACGATGGAACAATATGCTCCAGTTTCAGTCCTGGCACAAGGCTATCTGAGCGGGAGGCAGATATTTTAGTTCGTGTGAATGCCAAAGGCAAGTCAACGACTACAGCAAGCAGAGAAAGGGCAGGAGGACAATGTGATGTAGACCACTGCACATCCACACCAAACATTTTCTCCCGCTTTTTTCCTCATTTAAAATTATTAGTTGACTCACCAGCCAATTAGATCAGGCTCGCAGACTTACTAACATGTATAGCAGGGGAAAAAAAGTGCTTAATAAAAATTCATGAAGCAGAAAACATTTTTACAGCTGAAGAGCTGATTTTTCTTTCTATTTTAAGTACCGAGTGTTTCTGGTGTGAAATGCATTACACATGGAGGTTTTGCTTGCTCTTCTCCCTGAATAAAGTCTTCAACCAACTTGTCTGTAGTCAGGATGAGTGGATTTCCCCAGTTGAGTACAGAACAAAATAATAAAATACTTGGTATGTCTAGGGAACAGAAATGAAACAAAATATGCCTCTTAAGCTTTGCACGGAGAATCTAAAAACTAAAACCACATCTAAATACTAAAAATACTTTTGAAGCACTTAAGTCAGATGCAGCAGAAATGCATGCATCTCTTGCAGCACTGTCTTCAGTTGCTAAGTGTCTTCTCATGCTTACCTACTTACAAACCAGACTGAGAAGAATTAGGAGAGAGACAGTGCTTATAAATTCACACACAACATCCACAAGTAGTGATGAAGTACAAAAGAAAAATTAAGACTTAGGTACAGGAGTAAAATTCAAAGGCTCAAAAGTGACAGGGAAATCGGGAAACTGTTGATTATAATTGGAAATATAGAGGTTCTATCTCTGTTGGGCTTCATTTGCCTCATTCACATGCATGAAGGCACAGCTAGAGGTCACAAAGCCAGAGCATTCCATAGGTAATATTTAGTGAAAAAAATTCTGTTCTCTTGTTAAGGGCCCACTGGCAGAGCAAAATTTAAAACATTTTAAGGAGGCAAAAAAAACTTTTAAAAAAAAGTCAAAGTTTACAACATTGCCACGACCCTCTCTTATGCTCAGATACAGTCCTAATCTACACATCAAATAAACTACCTGGCGAGCACAATTGAGGTGGGGAAGATGATGGTTGGTTGGGTTGAAAACCAGACATAAATAATAGTTTCACACACGGCTCCATGCCTTCCTGCAGGTAAAGCACGGGATGAATTTAAATCAAAGGCGACCAACAGCGCAGACACAGCGAAGCGTGCCACTGCTGAGCACCTAAGGGCAGGCAGAGCGGGCAGCACTGTGCTCCTTCCCTCAGCCCCAGGACGGAGAAGAGCAGCCCGGTGGATCTGGGTGAATCCTCTGTGATGGGACAAAGCAAAGGTGAGAGCCGCGGAGAGCCTGCTGGAGACAGCTCAGTCCCCAGCTGTTCCTCAGGCTTTTGGGCTCTCCCTGACCTCATCCTGCTCGTAGAGGGTGTCTTGGATCCTTCCTGCTCCATTCCTCCTGCTGTTTAACAGCGCAAAG
Source organism: Phoenicopterus ruber ruber (assembly GCA_009819775.1). Classification (NCBI taxonomy): domain Eukaryota; kingdom Metazoa; phylum Chordata; class Aves; order Phoenicopteriformes; family Phoenicopteridae; genus Phoenicopterus; species Phoenicopterus ruber. The sequence goes on along the minus strand of CM020216.1, from coordinate 59,701,955 downwards.
CCACATCCCTCTGGTGTCTGCAGAGACAGCAGTAATACAGCTGAACTTGTTATTCGTGTTAGATTAATTGTTCTGGCTCTCCGCAGCTTGCTCCCTGCATGCATGTCTGCTCCCGTGACAGAAGATGCTTATTATTAGATCACACCATGGGACAATACATATATCAACGCATACAGGCACCTATCCAGCCAGGTAAAGACCTATAGGCTATAGACCCAGTGATGAAAGAAGGAACAATTTACTGATGAAAAAGTGAAGGAGCGATTTACGAGAGGACAGGATGCCCTGGAGCAGGGAGTATGGGAGACAAAAAAAAAAAAGGGATAAGGAAGCCTCATCAAGGGGCCTGAGGATGGCACATCCTTGTTTGAGTCCTTGAATTTGAAACTGAATGAGCATTCCAGAGAAGGTAAACAGAACTCTGTGGGAACTTAGCTCATTAACACAGTAAAAATCACACCCATAGGCTGTGGTCGCCCCCTACTCACAGAAGCCCCTTCCCCATAGAGCATGCGTAGTGAAATAAATGTGTGCTGTGCCTTTAATTAGAGACGAGACTTGTAAGGACCAATGGGCAAGACGGTAACTCAGCATAACTGTGAAAATACTGGTAACAGTTGCTCAAAGTGTATAAATGTTAGCCATGTGTTAGCCGGGGTGTGCTAGCTTTGTGGAATTACCACCTAGCACCCATCTTTGCGCAAATATGAATTAAATTAAAATACCTCTACTCTGTGTATATATTGATGTTTTGCATGCTGGGTAAACGACTCCACTTGAGGGACACCACCAGTGCTAAAAGACTGAGCCCTCATGGTTTGAAGCAGACGTGACTGCTTCTCAGCACTCTCAGACAGGATCCAGTCGGTGCATATTTCTCTGAGAAGATACTGGCTAGCTGAAACATTTCATTTTCTCTCCAAAAAAAAAAAGAAACTTGACCACATAAGTGATTTTATTCATCTTTTATATTTAGTATTAGAGCTACCAATAATGTAAGCACTCGCCTGTGCCACAAGAGCAATTGCAGAACTAGGTAAAACTAGACAAACAAGGAAAACATCTCCACAAACAGAGAATCGCACGCCTGGTGTCACAGCAACACTCCTGCACACACTGCACCATGAAGGTGATGCATGGAAGGGGTGAAATAAGACCCTGGTCTTTGTTGAGCTCCAACCCACTTAATACAGAGGTTTCAGAAGGAGAACTTGGCTGGTATTGCACAGATATGCACAGACCCTACACGTGCACAAGCAGGCGGTATCTGCATCTGGCTGTACTAGCTTATGTGCCATCGGTGGTACTTGTGAGACAGTTTGGAAACCTTTACACTAGAGGATGTTCTTTGCACTTCAAGCCTAGTCCAGCCAGAAGCTTTCAGTGAGACTTCAGGGCTTGCAACTATACTACCAGCTAATGCAACTAAAGGGCTGACTATGTGTTCCCTTCAGTAGTAGTAGGAGGCAAAAAAAAAAACCCAAAAAACCCACACACCCCCCCAAACAAAACCAAAAAAACCCCACACCACAAAGCTGTTTTACCATGGCCCTATGTTCACAAAGTATTTTGCAGGGAAAAAACCCAAAACAAACCCCTACACCCAAAATGACTACATCTGAGATGACTCCATGACTTCTTCCAGGCAGATCCACGTGGACCGTTCTTGGAACGGTACAATGTTCATTTAAATAAAAAGAAAGGAAAGGAAACATCATCGGGAGAAACTCTTCACTTTGAAGTAGAAATTAGTAAGGCTTTGCAGTGGGATGCTGTTGCAATTCTTTACATGGTATGTTTTTGTGTTGACTTTTTCTAACTCTGTTCAAAAGAGAATGAAATGTCAAACTTTTTTGTCTGCAGCCATCAGGGTACAAAGCTCCCTGTTCATTTGTGAAAGTAATCATAACCCCTTGACTCTAGCTGCTGATCTCAGTAGGGGAGGGAAGGGAAGATCACCAACCTGACACTGACAACTAAATGGCAAAAGATTACTAAAAATAACAACTCCACAATGCACTGAGAGGCTAAGGATGATCATTTGGAAATTATTGTCCTATTTCAGATCATCTTTACAAAAAATGTACAACTTTAAAAGTCTAGCTACCACAGTAATGGCATTCTTAATAGGTTAGAAACATCACCTTTAAACCAAAACTGACATCAGGAGACTGGAAACAACAGGACGAGCATTCTTCAAAACATCACAAGTACAAAAGTCAGTCAAAAGAAGCAAGGAAAAAGCACATCAGAGAGGACGCCAGATCGTGAACTCTTAGATTGTTGCCAATGACACTGCTGAACAGATATGAATCACAGAATAATATAAATTAAGACAACTTATACATGCAACAATATCCACCTGGATGATTGGCAGATGTTCTGTAGGGACAGTGAAACAAATCTTAACAGAGAAGCAAGATCTGGACAAGACGGCAAGGTGATGATGCTGTGCTGTTCATTCAGTTCTGCAAAAGCAAAGCCATGGAAGGGAAGAGTCCATACAAACTTATTAAATGCTCTTCCAGGTTGTAGGGGCACAGAAAGAAATCTCAGTTCCCTTATTTGTTCCTAATGTACAACTAACTAAATGAGAACATAACATGATAGAGGCAAATTAATTCTTTTCCCAAGCTCTGTTTTGGAATAATTTCATCCTCTCTCCTATCCTCTCACTCTCCCTGAGGTCATCTACATCTCTCTTCCAGCATCTGTCTTGTTCTAGCTGATACTGCATTTTTAAATTGCTCCAGCTGACCAGCCGTATTTGGGAACATCCAGACTCAGTGAATGTGTTAGGACAGTTTGAAACGCCGAAAGCTTTTCTTGGAAAAGAGTGATCGTGACATCTTTTAATCTCACTTGCTGAATTTAAAAGGTGGGTTTTTTCAACTTGAAAGCAGGAAAATGAAGGAAGAGACAGGGAAGAAGGGACCAAGTCTCTCAGAACCACTTATTGCCTTTGCAGAGGGCTTGGGCAAAGCCTAACCACAAACCATCCAAAAAAAGGGTGTCAGCAGAGCCAAGGTATTCTGACCTGCCCAGTTGGGAGTTTTGCCATTCATGAGAAAGTACCAGGGTGCAACCACCATGGTGGGCAGCCCACATCTGAACCCAGGCCACTGGCTGTCCACGCAGGTAACAAAACTTGAGCAGTGCTCTTGTTTCTTAAACACAGCAAAACACTAGAGGATTATACATAAGCAGATGGTACTAGTTTATATTTGATGAGGGTTAGTAGGTGGTTTTACAGTTTCTGTATACTTTGAAATACACAATATATCGATTGTATAGGCACCCTTCAAGGCACACTTAACAAATCTAAGGTATACAGAGGGCTCCTAGGGTTTTTTTGTTGTTGCTCAGTACAGAAAGCTCCATGTGCCAAGTGCCATGAGATGGGCACGCTTCCTCTCCCACCTCCCCACAACCAGCCAGGTAACCAGGGGCCTTGTAGCAGGGAAATCTTGGGACTCTTTTTGGCCTTATGGGGAGACTCCTGCTCTTCAAAGCCAACTCACTGTACCTGGCATGTGGGGTATAATGTTGCAAATACATTAGCTGCCAGTATTGGAGGGGGAGAGCCTAAGAGGTGGCCAGATGAGCCAGTCTCATGCATAAAATGCAAAACCTGTCAGGTCTTCATGCACACAAGTTAACTGGAAAAGCTCCTCAGGCGCCTGGGCAGTTGCCAGCATTGCTGGAAACACTGCAAAGGATATTTACAGAAGACAAAGAAAAAAGCCAAAATGTAAAACAAATTATGAGAAAGTGCCGACTTCTCAACCTCAAACAAAGAGCTCACGGCAGCCAGCATGCATAAGAGTGGGTCTCTGGATTCACTGGCACTTGGTTGACTTCTTTTTGGAGCCAATTCTTGGTTTTGTCGCTGCTGTTTTTCTTTGTCAAGAGCCAGTAATGTTGTTTTGCCAATGGCTTATGCAGGAGTACTGGAGCCAGCAGCTTGCACACTGGTTGCTTTTATTGGTCTATTAAAATGAAATGAAGCTGGTGCTAAAGCTTTTATAATCATTTAGGATATTTCATTATGAGTTCAGGGCAGAAAAGCAAGCAACAGTGTGTTATACAACTGCGCAGGCATAGTACATCTGCCCCTAGGTCTAAAGAGAAATCCATATGGCCTGAAGGGAAAATGAACAGTGGGAAAGTCAGTTCTCCTGAGTTTCTGCTGGTAGAAGCAGCTGTTCGCTGTGCTTAGCACTACAGAAAGAAATAAAGGGGAAATAAATTCACCAGAAGTAGAGTTTGATAGAAAGTAGGTCAGAGGGACTATTATTTTGTATTTATCATTTGTTGCATCTAGAAGCCCTGATCAGGAACCAGGACATTGCTGCACAATCACTACACAAAAAGGGAGCAGGGACTACCAAAGTATAAAACAAAAGAAGCAACAGAAAGCAAGATGCAAACAGAGAGTTAAAGTAAACAATGAAGCAATATTCCTTGTCATGACAGCAAATGGTCTCAATACATCTGCTCAACTGCTGTCAAGTTTTGCATTCATGGCATAGAGTCCATGGTAGGACCCGCAGAAAAGCAAGGGAGGAAATTGCATGTATTTACTGAAAGCCTTTCCCAATGGTTAAGGGGAAAGGCAGCATGAAGGAGGCTTATCAAGAACTTCGCAGATTTATCTGAAAATTAGGGTGGATTTAGGAAGAAAGAACTAGGACCAGGACAATAGGACAGGGTCTACCCAAGAAGTCTTATTCTGGCTACCATATTTACGCTTCATTCCAAGTGGTGCCAAAGCAAGAACATCTTGCAGCATCAGCAACATCACGGAATCTTGCACCAGTTTCTTTTCTGATACCACATCCAAACTAAACACTACTGGTCACGTCCTTGTGTTTCTGCAAGTCTTCCTTGAAGCATAGCATTAACAAATACCAAATACCCATAGCAAATGCATTAGCCTCGCAAGCCTACAATTATTTTTATTTGGGACCTAGATCTCAACATGTCACCACCGTTGGCATTCTTGCAGAAATGGTGATTTTTTTTTTTTTTCCCCAATCCCATCTGCACTGACAAGTTTCCTACCTGATTTTCTCACCCCATGTAAACAGACAAGACTTTATTTTGCCATTAGGCTGTCAATTAATCTTCTCTCTCTCTTTCTGTTTTTTTTTTAAAGCCCTATCAAATGACATTCTTGAATTTGTACAACAATTTTGAAAAGACCTTGGAACTAACTAGAGGATTGCTAGTATGGTACTATTCCCAATTCATCACAAAGAAAAAGAGTAAAGTGTATTCATGGTCCAAAACCTCAGAAGAATTTAGAACTAGGATCAAACCAAGATTTCTGTGCCTGAATTTCACATGCCATTCATTCAACTAGCTCAGCTCTAAAGCATGGTAATAAACCACTTTTTATTTACATGACATAGAAACCATAGGTCTCTGACTTCAAGTATCTGATGTGCTTAAAACAGCCCTTATCAAAAAAAAACATGCCTAGCCACTCATCAGCAAAATGTAGGTAAACCAAAGTCTACAAAGGCCTGCAGTGAAACAAGACTGCATGTATCTGAATTTAAAAGAATGGGCAAACATGAGAAGCAGCATGTCTCTGAGCAAGCGGCACCCAGCTTCCTGTGTTTTTCCACAAGGAACGTTAAAATCATGGAGATATGATTTATGAAAAAAAATAATCTCTGTATTGATGATCAAGCTTACAGTTACTATAGGCCCACATCTGGAGCTCATCTTAAAAAAAACAAAACCAAAAAACCCCACAAACCACCCCACCATGTAGGATCCCCAGCACAACTATGTAATCTGACTGTTTGATACAACACAGATCAAATCATGTAATCCAGTTATTTAACCCCGTTCTTTCTCCAGCAGTTTGTGTCCAGATAACCAAATTAAAGTTCAAAAGGATCACTTTTCTTTATTTACAGCAATACTGAAATGGGTAAAAGTGACATGAATGCAAAAGCTAACAATCTGCAGATGATTTTCAGTTCCACCTGTACCTCACCACTGTGACCACAGCGGTACCACTGTGGTGACCGAGTTAAATAAGGAAGGCAAAAACGGGCAGCAGAATGTGTTTTGAGGATTTTCCAGTCATCTCTGACTCTCCATCCAGATCCACAAGAGGTCAAATTTGCCTGCAGTTTCAAGGGCAGAGCATAGTTAAGAGACTCCAACAGCTTGGAGGTCCCACTCCATCCTGCAGACTGTCTTGGCAGGGGTACCTTTGCCATCTTTCAGTTCAGCTATAGCACTAAGAGAGATGTATGCGGTATACCATAAAGGCATCAGTGCCTCAGGAAATCCAATAGGCACCAAGTATCAGAGTGCATTCCCTTAACAACACAGGCTACAGCACACTCCCCCCCCCCAACCCACAACCCCTCCAAAACCCCACACTTTCTCTGCACTCTCTACAACAGTTTCATACAATACAAAACTGAGCTCAAGAGACTCTTCATAATCTGTGCCTCTTATCTGGAAGATCACCTAGCTGGGCAATCTTCGCCCAGCTGACTCTGCATCTCTCTTTGCCTTTTCTAATAAAAGTGCACAATGATATGTACATTAAAAAACCAATATACACAACCAAACCAAGAGCTCTGCCACACAGCCTTCTCCCTTCAAGTGCACAAATGCCATAGGTCAGATGTTAGCCATGTTGCTTAGAAGACGCCAGGACAGTACAGCCATAAATGTGGCACAGCTATATAAACCAAAACTTACTCCTAAATAATAGTGTGAGCTAGAAATCGTATGATAAAACTTCGATTTATGCAGTACAGCTCTTGCAAGTCAGTCGTGATGATAAACAGCCTTCCTTCTGATGCTCTTGCCACAGAAGGGAGCTGAGCATTTGCTGCAGAAGCAGTACATGTATTCCAACCATCTTCTGACAGCTGCACTTATCCACAGTCCTTCAGGCTAAAATCTGTCCATCTCTTCCTACAGGCGCGCTCAAGCAAGCCACTCAGCACTGAGTGTCGAAAATTATGCTAGACTACTTTCTCTCTTTCTCGACGTCAGCACAGGAGGTGAATGCATACTGATTTACCTCCCAGTCAGTCCTATCAAAAGCATGAAGCTTCATGAGGCATGAGTCAATACACACTTTTCAAGGTAGGTTCCATGGTCTTTAGCTCTCTGTGTTGAAAAGTCCTTTACTCCACTAATAACCCCCTGCAGAGTAAGTTACAACTAAAAGTCAGTCACACTACTGGAATCCAACTCAAACCAATGAGTTATTTTATCACAGTTCTTTAAAAGCTTAGAAATTAAAATTAGCTTAATTTTAAAGCTCCACTTGAGCTCTTTTTCCATATAGGAGGGCACTCGCAAATTTTCAGCAGATACTAGTGACAAAATTTCTCCCTTAGGAATTTCTGCTTTCCAAGAAGTACTCATAGCTAGGAGTCAAAAGTACAGAGAAGGGCAACCACAATGACTAACGAAATGAAGCAGCTGCCTTTCAAGAAAGGTCTAAAAGGTTTGGGAGCCTTCAATTTGGAAAACAGATGCATGGGTGATAGGCAAGAATAAGGTTGAATGTACAGCTGAATGAGGCTAAATACAGAACTACTATTTGTCAAGTCCTGTAGCCTTAGTTTTGATTAAGGCCCCTTCTCCTAGCAGGAAATTAGTTTAAGAAGTACTTCTTTACGCAGCAGGTAGACAAAATCTGAAATCTGTTGCCACAGGAGATTGCAGCAGCAGACAGATTGAAAAGGGACTAGACAAATTGATGGAAGACAGATCCAAAACAGCAACTAAAGGAAATAAAAAGGGAGCTACACCCTAATATCTCTGATCCAAGTGCTGCGTATATTGGAGAAGTATGAAGGGAACGGACCTCAGACAGTGGGCAGGCTCATGGCTTTTCCTGACACAGCATTTGCCACCATCTGAGATGAGTACAGGTACAGATGGACTCTTGTCTCACCCATCTCATTTCTTTCAGCCTTGCAGTCACATATATTTCTCAATGTGCAATTAGCAAGAGCTGAACTAATAAACAGTGTGCACAGAATACGACTTTAGTCTGTATCTGAAGGTGACAAGGCAAAAAGCCTTTATAACGGTGCCAGAAGCATCCTTGTAAAGCAAAACAAGTTTTTCAAGGACTTTCAAAAAGTCCTCAAAGAAATATTTGTATTCTCCCAACAGAATAAACTTAGAAGACTGAACAGATTTTGAATGTGCTGGTCTTGACAAAGTCTTTTGAAATAAACCAGCATAGCAGCAATATATTTTATTTCCTACTTCAAACCAAATAAATGAAATATTCATCATTCAGTATAATCACTGCATAATCACCACTTAATTGAGTTTTAACCACTACCATATATCTTAGGGGCAAGCATAAAGTATTAATTACCTAAAACCCACATAACATGTATAAAATATTTCAGACACATGATCTCTGACCCTACAGAGAGTTTCAGAAACAAACCAACCAATACATCAAAACACCTTCTGTAAGTTCATACATGGAAAAGTAATGCAGTATTCAATACTCCATTAAATATTCAGGCTCTCCCAACATAGCTGCAGTCAAAGAATACAAACCTCATGATTATGCAGATTTAAAAATCCATGAACAGCCACAAAGATGATCTTGTGCCTGCAAGACACAGACCATTCAATTTAACACAACAGCTCCCCAAGTAGGAGGAGCATCTCCTCACCCATGCAAAAGTCCCCTTGAGATTCATGGCCTGAGAATTGGCTAGATGAGGATTTAGAAAGGCGTCCAATTTTGACCAATACCTCCCAAACAGCAACATAATGTATGGATGGGTCTATGTGGTAGCTCATTGAGGGTGCTTTTCATGAAAGCATCATGATAAAGCCACAAAAAGTATTTTAGGTTTCAAGACAAATGAAAATCTCTTGAAGACTTTTCTCATTTAAAACATTTTCTGATAAACTTGGGCAAGCATGTGGAAAACCATGGGGAATCCATAATTTTGAGATAACGTTATGACTGAACTTTGCTTGGAGTTAGAATTCATTTGAAGACAAATCTCAAATCAAAGCTGCATGGATTTAAATAGGAAGAGTTTACTTTTTTCTTGCAAAATGATGTATCCAAGTTCCAGAATCAAGATACAACAGAAACAGGACAGCCCTGCCGTGACAAATGATGGAGGGGAGTTTAAGACTACTCAATGGCAATGTCTCTGGCTCCTTAAGACAGAACCCTAACTGTATCAGAAGTCAAGCACTGCCTAAGGCTTCTCCAGCCAAGAGGAAGGTTGATGTGACTGAGGCCATGAAACAAAGGGAAAAAGAGAACCCCAGAAAAGATACTGTCTCAGAGGGAATGAAACTGATATCTAGATTCCCCCCCCCTTTTGTTTTTAAGGTTTCATTAAAGGCCTTTAAGTTCATTAGCAAAAAAATACAAATTATGAAAGAGAGGACCTACTGAGAGAGGACCTCCCATCCTGTCATCAGAGCGAGCGTTGCTTGATGTGAGAAGCAACAACATCACAAGTGATAATTCTGTGGTCTTTCGTTCTCCTCCTTAGTACTCAGTAAAAGGCTATCAGAAATCCCTCTTCCTCATCTCTGTTAATGGCAGGATCTGCTCAATTTTATTTAAACCAGCTTTAATTAAACCAGTTCAGTCAAACTTATCTCTGTCTTTCCTATAGCTTTTAATCCATAGCTTCCAAGACTACCTATGAACAGAAGCTGATCATTTCTTAAGTGCTAAAAGAAGAATATGGAACAGAGATCACAAAGAAACACGCCCACGTCTGGCGGCAGAGCCGACAGCAGAATCCCACTTTTCTAAGCGCCACTGCCCTAGCCATGGGGCCATAGTTTCATACTGCTCCCTGCGAAGTACAGTAGATCACACATAAAAACACTGGTTGGAAAAGTATCTTCAAATATGTGAAGAAATGAATGAGGTAACTGATTATTTCTAACATAAACTGTGCTCTAAAGAAATAACGTGTCATATCACCATACTGGGCTCTTCTGCACCCAACAAAAAAAAAAAGTCATCCCCATCACCAGGATTCATTGTCAACTTTGCCGACAGCCTCAGCCGAAGGCTAGAGCACTGAAGAGGTGGGAAGCTTGGGCTGTGTTTCCACCCACGGATGTATTTCCTCCAGGTCAGGTTTGAGGCGTATTTGCAAGGCATAAGTGTAGGCAGCTTGCTTCAACACTGCGCTGCGTCTGCCTGATGGCAGAAGAGAGAAGTCTTTGGGGACGTCGTACAATCTAGCACTATTTATGCGCATAAAATTGTGATCACAGGTTGAAGATAACAAAAATGCAGGGCTTCATCCAAGCCTAACTCCACAGTGTGCAACAAGAAACCTGGAGTGCCTATTCTACATATTGGTACAAGGAATTTTAGGATTGATGTTGCCAATGTGCATATTTTTGTTTGAAAACTGTTTATCTCTTAATTTCATTGCACAGAGCCCCTGAATGGTCTCTCTTGACAAAGAGCTGCCAGTGCTAAATCAATCCTGAATTACCAGCCCTATCACTGGCCACAGAAACATAGGATTGGAAAACTGGACTAGTCCAAAAAAAGTGTAAGTCATCGGATTATTTCAAAATATTAGGGGAAAAAAACCCAAAACAAACCAAAACCAACACAAAACCAATTAGAGCAGCAGACATAGAAGAGACTTACACAGGAATGTATAAACTCACCACTTTATGTATTAAACATCCAGCTCCAGGGACATTTCATCAGTTCATATAAATAAAATTTTTTTAAGAAGTATCTAAGATTGCCTTAAGATTTTCATTAAAGGAAAAGGACATCCCCAAAACCAGCCTCAGCATGAATCCCCTACCCCAGCCCCTATCAGACAGACAGAAGCTGAGGAAGGTACCGTGAACTGGTACAGCAAGGTCAGCAACACCACAGACTGCAAAAATCTGGTGCTTAGAAAAGACACTAACAACGTCCTAAGCTCAAATGTTATACAGATCTGGTTTACATACTAGGCGTTGCCTTCTCCACAGTCTTCACTGTACCGTTTTCCCCATTCCCCCTAGTTATTGAAGGGGAACAGTGATTATTTGAAATAAATCTCTCCAGTATTGCCACACTCCTTGCCTGGATGTGCAACAACATACATTGCTATGAGACCCTCTCAACATAAAAGGAGAAGGGGGAGACAGATTTTTATGAGCTATTTATTAAATATAAATATTTCATATCAGCATATGAATTAGTTACGTAGTGGCAGGTAAACTCCAGATGGTGCCAGCTTGATCTGAAACCTTAAACAGAAATCTTCTGAGAAACTCACTCATATTAGGGAGTTGGGCACATACATAACTATTTGGGGGGGGGTCTGAAACTAATTGTTTCCTGCATTCCTAAACCAAAAAATTATCTTTGTTTTCTTGGCATCTGTTAAATGTCCCAAGGGACACATCTGCAGAACAGAGAGGTAAGAGAAAGGAGGTGGTAGCAATTGTCACCTTGCAGTCAAGATCCACCCAAACTGGTTAACGTGCTCTGCCAGGATATGGCAAATCTGCGTTCAAGTCTCTGTCCCACCCAGAAGGGCATTAATCTCTCTTGCTCTCCTGGAAGTGAACGAACATCAAGCTGCAGGCGATCAGAGGAGACAACATCTCAGATTTTTGTGCTGGCAGTGTTTCTACTTGAATGAAATGCATAAATATAGGACCAAATGCCCATCTACACCAGCATCCTATCTCTACCAGGAGACAGCAGCAAAACTTTGGGGACATCATGTAAAAACCAGCAAGGACAGAACTACCTCCTTCTCCAACAGACCCAAGCAGTGTCCCCATCCCCCACATAAGTACTTCCCAAGCCAAGGCCATGCTGTTTAACAGCAACCAAAAGACCTAAAGTCTCATCCTTTTCTGTCTTTAATTTCTATGTTCTTCTGTCTATGAAGGGGTATAATTGGAACAAAGCACTGCAAACACAGGTCTCCCTCTTCAAAGAGCATCTAAACCATTGAGCTATGGTGTAGCTTTCCACCTAGCTTAGTGCATATTTCCGTTGTACTTTACACAGTGGAGAAGAGTGATAATGTCAACAATTGACATAGAGTATACTGGAATTAACCTATGTCTTGAAGGCTAGGAACTCTTCCAGGGGAAGAGTGATACACACTCAAATCATCCTGAGGACATAAAGGAGATAAAACTGGCCTCCCACACCCTGGGTGAATGCCAAGCTTTTCAGAAAAAAAGTTCTGCTCTCCTCTGACCACATACTGTAAACCTATACTTTCAATTCCTTAGCTTTTGGAATATTTAAACAAAATCATCCTTTTAAAGTGCTGAAACTGTTTCAATGTGCTGTTATTTCTATTTTGACTAAAACTACTCAGTGGCATTGACCCAATTTCACAAAACTTTAGACTGTCCTAGGACTGCAATATTCAGTGAATGATTAATTAAAAGAAAAAAAAAAGGGAAAAAACCCACAAACCTCAAACCCAAGCATTAGTTCTTGCAGTATTTCAGTGTGTGTGAACACAGCACTAAAAAGACAGCAATAAGTTAAACAGATTTAGTCAGCTATCCAAAGAGGTGGGATGCAGGTGAAGACTTCTGTTAGTTCATATTCGACCCAAATAAATATTTCCATCACTAGAAGTTTGAGGCTAATTAGATCAACAGAAAGTCATTAAGTCAAGTATACAATCCCAATACAAGTATAGCTCAGTGGTAAATGTCCAAACGCATAAATCAAAAGACTATGATAAAGATGCATATAGGATAAGAGTCTGGATATATCTATTGATCTCAGATTCCCTACTAACAGGATGCACTGAACAAACATTAGGGCAACAATTTGATAATTCCACAAGGAGAGGAATCCCAATCCAAGAAATTTTCCTCCAGATCATTCACGTGCCTGGATGGATTCATCCCATCTACAAGATGTCTAGCATGGGACTTCCAAAAATGCCCATGTTTAGAAGTCCATGAAAAGAAAGGGCTCGTTGCAAAGCATGCGCTTACCTAAGCCATAGCAAGTGTTTACTGTGAAGTCAGAGCAGTTTCCTTGTACTGCACTGGACTGGGAAACCAGGAGGTAAAAATGTTAAGCTTCTAACTCTGCCACTGACACTGTGCATGACACTTTCTGCTCACTTACCCATTTGTACAATGGCTATGCATCTGGCCTGGATGTGACTGGAACATGCTACAGCTATGAAATCCTTCTGTGAGAGATGCCAGATGAGCACACTTATTGTCATTACAAATAATTGCAAAATTTTGGTTTCCCGTAAAAATCTAAGTACTAACTGTCCGAGACTCCTGAAGCGTAACAGCCCGATTTGTTCTTTATTTGATTACTTGTGTTTGAATAAAGCATGAAGAAATACCGTAAATGTACAAATAAGTTTAATCTAATTTGGAAGATAGATATTTGGAGAAGCCGTTACCATGAATACAGCAGATATCAAAGTCTAGGCCATCATTAAGAAAGAGTTGCTCCTCCAGAACAACATACAGCATTGAGGGAGAAAGGAACGGTGAAATTTTTTTTGCAGTTAAAGAGCCAGGTATTAAAGTCAGGCCCCTGATTTAGTTTTGCCGCCTTCAGTGCATGTTCCAGGGAGAAGCACCTGGGCGCAAGGAGCAGCACCTCTGTCCCTGCAGGTCCTGGTACACCCTGCAGACAGAAGCTGTACCCGGCAGAGCGGCAGGACGCCAGCCCCGACGGCTGTAACCGTTACGCCGGCTCCGCAGGCACTCCTCTGCCAAGCTGACACACGCACAGCTCCCAGGAACAAAGGTGGCGCATCCCTGCCATCGACTGGCTGCAAAAACACCCGCCGGGCTGAGGGAGGGTCAAGTCCAGACAAATCTGGCAAGCCTGCGTAGACAGGGAGATCAAACACCTTGGAAGAGTCATTTGTTCTTGCAGACAGCTTCAGGTCTCAGTCCTTCCTCAAGACCCACGTGTTCACAACCCTTACGAGTGAGGCAGTCCCCTTCGAGGGGGTGTCCAGGGAGTCATTAGCAGTGCTAGAATAACACTTGCGAATATATATGCTGACAATGAAATTACCAGTGCCATTCTTACCGCCGTGAATAAGGCTGCCGAGCTTTCTCTACGTGGTATCAGGAAACCTAGTATTAATTGTCCCTTCATAACCTTGCTTCACATTGTGTTTAAATGTTCCTCCTTGAAGGAAAGCCTTTTTACAAAGAGTCCCTGTTTCCAAGCCTCTCTAGATCTTTTTTATAAGCTTGCTGCAGGAACATTTCTAAAGGAAACTTCTTAAAAGTTATTAAGACTTGCTTTTGGAAACCTATTTAACCGAACTTGAACCTTCTCAAGAAATTTAATATCTTTACAGTCTATTTTCTTGGAAGGGAGCAAATCACTGATTAGGATCAGAGTTAAAACTCCAAAACATGTAACCAATTATCTTCCTCCCCACCAGTGAGAGTGCTGCCACCAAATCCAAGACAACTGGTACATTCCAGTGTTTCTGGAATGCACTGCCATGGACTAGCAACCCGCATTATCAAAGCCTGCATCTGGAAGTCCTAGAACATAGAAGAATATACACTCCTACTAAAATTAATCAGATTATACATGCTGTATCCGATATTGGCAATATAAACAAAAGTAAAGCAAAATCTTGTACAGCATCCCTGCTCCAGATCTGAAAATTGCCCTCATACCTGTTTATACCATATTTATATACCTTAAGCCTTCCTATCCATCTGAAACTAAGAAATAATGTTTTTCTTTGATCCTAGGCAGGAGTTTACAGACATACGTCTCACTAATATTGATGTAAATGAGATACCATTTCAGTTTCACCGGTTTTAACAAGTTAATACGGTAGATGAATTTGGCTGTCCTCCTCTTTTCACTACTTCACACTTGCCTATCAGTCCTGTTAGGATTATTCTTATTGTATCTACACAGTTGCAAATTAAACAGTTTTCACGTTACAGAAGCTGCCACAACAGCTCTCACGCATTCTTACATGCTCTTGCAGAAAAACTCTCACCGTAACTCACATCTTTTTCCAGATGCGTAGTTTGAGACTGAAAAGGTAAGTCCATTAAACACTTGTGAATTTACATGGTATCATCATAATTTCGTATTACCCCGGCCTGTGCCTGGCCCATGTTCTCTACAGTTCACAGAAAGCTTACCAGCTGCACGCACAGTTTCCTCTGCGTACTTTCCATCTACATTATCCAACAACTATATGTTTATTAAAAACATTCCCCTAACACTCCTTTGCCCTGACAGCAACAGCAGCGTACTCCAGGTTGATTACTAAAAAGAGGGACCATAAATACAAAGGAGAAAGGGTCTGTACACAGGGCAGCCTGCTGTAACGAGGGGTCACCCATGCTGCAAAGGGAATTCTAGGGAGAAGCAGTAAGCCAAACCCTCAAATCTCTATCCTAACATACAAAAAGGAGAAAAAGATGCAAGGAAACAGAAGTCAGGCAAAAGGGACAGGATAGAAATCTGTATTTCTTTCAAGTAAAAAGGATTTTCGATTTTTTTTTTTTAATCCAACACCTAATTGCAATACACGAGAAATGGATTTACAGGGTACTTTTAAGTGCAGATTGTATGGCCTTTCCCTCTGCAAATAGGGGAAAGTAAAGAAATGATGGGAGAGGCAAAGTCCATGAGGGAAGTGGATGTGCCAGGGCTGAATCATAGATGGGAGACTGAAGAAAGCCTAGAAAAGAAAGAGAAGAAGAAAGTACAGAAAAAGTTAAAGCATTTTAAAAAGAGAAAAGGGACTCGGCAGCCAAGGATGCAGAAACTATTGCAAATCATGAAATCAATAATGTGCAAGAGAGAAGAAAGCCATCCTAAGCCAAGAAGGGTGGAACGACGATCCGAAGCAAGGCCAGGAGGAGGAGGAAACCAGGTCAGAGCTGTAGGTGGAGAGAAGATTATGTGGCAGCTTGAAGATAACATTAAACAGCTTGAGCTTCAGGCAGCAAGAGATGAGAAGCCAATAAAGCAATTCAAGGTAGAAAAGATGATGTGGCTGGAGCAATGAGAAAAGGTGGCAACTATACCTTCTGGACAGTGTATGGGAGGGGAAATTAAAAACCCACAAAAGCAAGAATAGGGGAAGCCAGGAAGAAAACAAAACAAAACACAAAAAAACAACCCAGCAGCCGCTCAGACTCCAGCAGTCGAGCTGAGAACTGTGGGAACATTTTCAGAGCCAGGATTGATGTTCCCAGATGAATCACTGGCACTCAGAGAACTCCTTTTGCTTGCTTCCTCTCCCCACCACAGCCCCTCGCCCTCTTCCCGCGTTCTCCCGAGCTATCCTTAGCTCACCCCTGCACAACCTTCTCGGGGCTAAGAGACTGCAAGGAATGGCACCCATATCCCCCCCAGTTTCTCCCTGAAGACTTCAATTAACACTACGGGAGTTCTCACTGGCTTTGGCTGCATCTGATTGTTTTGCGAGTCACCTTCCCTTCTGCAAGTGAGGGATAAATCCACAAGCAGAGATGCAGGTAGGAGTTGGGCTGAAGCACACATGGTCTTCTCAGTTGTCTCAAAGCAGCCCAGGAGGCTCCTTGCTCCTCGCTCCTCACCAGGATCGTGGAAATTGTCCACCATCCCCCAGACACCTCACAGGGGGTACTGGCAACTTCAGCATGAAAAAAGATACTCTGTGAAGCAAGGGAAAGTAAAACCAGCCCCAATTCATGGAGAAGCAACACGTGTTCCCTCCTCCATCATCTGCTCTGCCTGCGCATTGCACGCCGTCATAAGGATGCCACCAACAGCTAGCACAGGATTCATCAAGAGCCAAGACAACTTACAGTCAGAGCAGTTTTATACCTTCACCATACCTGTGTAGCAGGTCACATCACACTACGGGGCAAGGGGAACAAGAGCTGACACGTCTCGCCAGAGCAGCTCAGGGGTGACAGAGCTGGGGAGTCTCAGTGCAAACATGCACAGAGCAGGCACCAAGTATTTCACCCCATGCCACGGCCAGGCACCTGCAGTTTCCAGCATTTAATCACCGTGGATGGCTATCACAGAAATAAATGCATATTTGCAAGCTATTTTTAGCATTCACCGGAGAGGCGATTACCAAATTACCCAGTTACATAATCTCTTTTATATAATCACTATGATGCTCTTCTCCTTAAGCAACACGGAGGGCAACTGCGGCCGGCTGAAGTAGCTCCTTCCCCAAGAAGAGCTGCACCGGCAGCACCATGGGTGGGCGTGCTGGCTACCACAGGTGCACGGATGAGCAACGCAAGAGCCAACTAGTGGCAACCAAGCTTTTCAGAAGCAGTGATGTATAAATACTTGCCTTCGGCCCGGGGAAGACACGAGCATCCCTGCCCGTGCTGCTCCAGAAGATGCATGGAGCAGAGATCACCTGCACCTCAAGCTGGTCGAGATGCCAAAGTCAAAGGTGCACAGTATGCTCCAGGCAGCCTGACCCAGCCCTCTCTAGAAGCAAGTGGGATATCTCCATTGACTTTTAATGGGCTTTGGATGGGGCCCAGGATTAGGGCTTTAATAAAAATAGGAGGTCAAGATTACTACAGAATTAAAACAAGCTTAATCCAAATGCCCCTGGCTTCGTGCCACAGCCATGCCTGTGGTTGCCATGCACAGGGAAAGCCAAGCAAAGCTGCAACCAAAATGAGTTCCCCCAGGGCGCCTTGTGATGGGTACACACACGGGGAGCTCGCAATGTGGGTCAGCATAGCCGCTCCAGGAAGTTTCACCCGCCAGAAGGTTTTGGGCATACCCCAACACGTCTCCTACAGCTTTTTCAGGATCTCATCCTATGCCTTCTAGGAACACTGTGGACATCTACGCAGACGATTGCCACATACGGGGTGTAGCGAGACCCAATTTACTAATGTTCACCCAGGGCCTTAAGAAGCCAGCATCAAAAGCGTTACCTGCGGTAAGTGAGAAGCACAATTTAAGTCCTGGATTTCAGAAAATACAAGCTCCAAGATCCACAGATCACCTGCAGATCCTGGGACACTTCCGTTACCACGCTGTGGTTTCGGTGTTAAGCTTAGCTAGCTGCACACTGCTGGCATTAAGGGAAAACCCCAAACTGTGAAGCCTCTCAACAGCAAGGCGTTAAAACTGCTAAAAAACAAAGTCCTAGTTCTGCAAAAGGAACAGAAGACAGAACAAAATAACAACTTTGATCTCAATTCATCTCTTCTGAATGACACTCAAATCCAAAGGCATCTGCCTTAGCTTTTTCTCAGGGTTAAGCAACTGGTAGTATTTGGCCATTATTTGGCACTTTCTGACTCCTCCGCTTCGTAGTTTCCCTAGAAATACAGGTCATCCCAAGCAATACGCAAGCAAACCCCCAGCCTTAGCGTAGCGTGATACACTTTATGCAGGGACACACATGCACAAGTTTGCAAATAGAGACTGCTATTGTTTCAGCTACCAAAAAAAAAAATAAAAATAGAGCGACTTAATGTTATCTTACACTATCCCAAACTACAGCGTGACCCAGTTCTGAAGAGGTTTAACCCAATCTCATACGCTATTATTATTTCTGTAGGACAGCCGGGAGATGTGAGTTGCTGTAGTCAAAAAGCAGATCAGAGCAGAATCTGGGTCCCTCACACAAAACCCCACTGACACACGTTAGTGCCCGTCGTGACAGCCCTGCTGATAGCTTGGGATCAGCAGATGTCCTCAGCACTATTGCTGCTCAAACTATTGAAAATCGTGATTCTTGTTAGGGGTATTTCTTTGGGATAGACAAGACAACACTCAAGATAGGAGCAGCTCACGTCAGCCTTAAAAAGAAAAGCAAACCATGTAAAAATAGATTTAAGACTTCTCACATGCCCCTCCTCGCCCCCTTTTTTGTTTAGGCTGGGCAACTGGCTGACCATTTGAAAGCAGCATTTTCAGAGAGGAAGGTTTCCTCCTCTGTTTTGGATTGAAATCCTTCCAAAACTTAATGGCATTTAAATAAATGAAGGTGGGCTTTTACACCCGATACCCTTTGTGTATCGGGTTGAACCCACTGCTCCAAATGTGGCAGCAAAGTAGGTCCCTGAGCTGGCAACTCAGACTGTAAGAAAGCCAGCAGTGAATTCCTGGATCTCAGTTACACCAGTACTGAAATAATTATCTGTAGCAATGAGCAATACATTTTTCCCCCCTGAGGAGCAGAAATGAAAGAAAACACTTGCTTGACTCATCCTTGCCTGGTTCTTGCACCACGAGCTGAAGCACGCTTACAGTCACCCACCGCAGCAAGAAGCGCCTGCACCGACTTTCTGCGTTTACAGAGATATTGCAGGGAAAGCAGAAAGGAATTTGTCATGTCAACAGGTTTTCTATCCACTTCAGTGAAGAGATTTAAGAAAATTGGGAGAAATGAAACACTGAGTTACACGTGGGCAATTCCCCAGGTAGAGACCCTTACACTGTCTGTTATCATACCGTCATGCCCAAATAGGAGTCACTGTGCAGTACAAGCACTTTAATTTCAATCTGTTCTGTCTACACTAAGGGGATTGTACTAAAACCAGCATGGTATAAACAACTAAACTTCTCTGGTTAGGTAAGGCGTGTCTCCTGTCCAGAAAGGGAGAAATACAGACTCAGGCCAGGACACACAAGAGAATTTCATTGGTCTACCTACGTCCATCACGTGTACAAAAAGATGCAACTGTGCCAGCAAAAAACAAGTTCACAGCAACTTAAAACAAGCCTGCCTTTGCTACTACAGCCATTCACTTTTTTTTTTTTTTTTTTTCTAGTATACATTCCCCAACAGAGCTCCGAATTTCTTGAAGACTTAAACCTTCTAGATCACGGGTACACTACCAGCTCTTAACCCCATGGTAGCACAAGTATGTCACTGCAACTGCCCTGCTGCCAACACCAAGCTAAGCAGAGTAGGTCTACAAAAGCATCACCCTCCCTTTGGTGGCAGTGCCATTGAGCCCCAAGAAGAAGATGAACATGTGCAACAAAGTACTCCTCTCACATCAAGTGTAAGGCTCTTGAAACACGTGCTGCCCGTGGTCTTCAGTCTGCCGTCAATGAGACCCCTGCCACCCTCCCACATGCTCCCGTTCCTCTCATATTAATTTCATTTCAGGGTTCTCCAGTTCTTCCTCCTCTAAGGGAGGATCCAAACAGACTGGAATGCATGTAACTAGAGAGACATAAAAATACATTAAATGTACTTGCCTTAACTTAGTGTATTGGAAAGACAGATTTCTACAGGTATGGGCTGCATACTTGGGGTCCACGATCCTCACCTCTAATTCCACCAGCGCAAGACCTGAGAGGGAAGGATTCACCCTCAAAACTATTGCCAGCTATTTAGTTGCACAATGCCCCTCAACGTCAGAGGCAGGAGACCAAGCCAACTGGCACCCCATCATTCCTAGCGTAGCAGGAAAGGAACAAGCTGCTTACAGAGGGCTTGAGTGCAGCCAGGGCTGGAGTCAGGATGTGTTCCCACCACCCTGCTTCAGCACCCTCCAAAAACAGTCACTTTCCACTGTCATTGAACTTTGAACCTAAGGCGCAGATCACTACATGGTCACTTCCAATGAAAGGGATGCAGCCAAGGTGGGGGGTTTTTTTTTTTCAGACCTCCAAACGAGAGAGACAGAGGGAATGGTGTGCTGGAGGACTTCTGGGTTCACATTTACCCACCAGGCAGACTCAAGGACGATGGTCCCTCTTGTGCTGCAGCTGATGGTGGACCTTCCCAGGGGGTATGGTCTCCAGCCACAACCCTCTCCCACCCCACAGACGGGAAAGGCTGGGGAGGTCATTAGCTCCGGGTTGAGAACTTCTGCTCCAACAGACACTTGGCAAGTGATGTGGGAAAACAACGGGACACCATCTGGAGAAATTAGTCTTATCTAACAGCATCTTTCAGGGGAAAAGAAGAAACAAAATACATGGCTAGTTTTCCCTTCTAGCATTGCATGGAAAAGGTCTGTAGGATTTTCTTTGTCACAAATGCAGTATTATCTGTCCTGTAACTCCTGTTAGGGGACATCTAACATACTGAAAAAACAAGCGCACTACCAAAATGGGCAGTCCCGCTCCAAGCCATACATTCCCTCTCCTCCCTTGCAGCAAGTTTCACGATGCTACCACTGCACAAACCTCTGCAGAACCAATGGAAAACTATTCCCTCTCAATTTTTTCCCCATTCTCTTTTTGGTGGCTCTTCCATAGCATCACTGGGTTGATCCGATTCCTCCACAGCCACATGGTCATTAGACCTGCGGGAGCACACAGCCAGGAGAACAAGGGGTTAGGGACCACCCTTGCCAGCAACAGCCCACCCCTGCATTGGATCAGGCACAGATTAGAAACCACTTCTTGCTAATTCCTTTCCTTCTAAAAATCTACCAGACTGAAAGCTGAGTCATTGAGAAAGAGGAAGAGATTTTTAGTCGAGTTATTTAAAACATAGGTTTAGTTAACACCTATTTAGCGCGAAGCCAAAGACACACTTGAGAAGACATTTTTAACTCAGCAGTGAAAACTTTTCCACTTAATGTGCAAGAAACCTGTCAAGATACATTGCTCTCAAAAGGGGAAAAAAAAAAAAAAAAAAAGAAAAAGAAAAAAAGGAAGCATTCAACAAACTCAGACTCCCCTCTCATGCTCCCTCAAAATACCAGGCATGGTATTTCATCTCATGTATTACCTTACTGATGTCAGGAAAGTGACAATGTCCACTGTTTAAGGCCTTATCTTTCCCTTGTCTTGGAAGTGCTGTTTAACACCCACGATCCCAGGCTGTGACCCCAGCCTTCAGACAGACCTAAGATTTGTTGCCCAAAAGGCACTATTCCAGGAAAGAAAAAAAAGATCATTTTAGAAAGGCTTTGCCTCTTGCTAGTCAGAAGAAAGTTTGTATTTGCCATAATAAACCCTAACAGGATTTCAACAAAGCCTTCAGCAAAACACAAAAACTGTGAAAACAGCTGCATTTCTGACAATACAAAGCAATGCAGCATCTTCAAAAATTAGGCTCAAAAATTCAAAAATGCTACCTTTCTGTAATTTTTTTTTATTTATATGGATTTTACTTTATATTGCAACAGATTTTAAGTACATCAGTAGCCACCTTGTCTCAGCAAGAAATAAGAAATTTTTATTTTAAATTCTGTAGCATAAGCTTAAACATTAATCTGTTCCTGCCTGTAAACTCAGCCTACACAGATGAGCAGAGCAAACCTGTATGTGGGCACACGCACTCCAATTTTCCTAAGCCTCTTCCTAGTGGAATAAAACAAAATAAATTTGCACTAAACTAAAGAGTTTCCATTGAGCCTTTTTTCACTGATTTTAGCTAAATCCATTTTCAAAGAGTA
Source organism: Phoenicopterus ruber ruber (assembly GCA_009819775.1). Taxonomy (NCBI): domain Eukaryota; kingdom Metazoa; phylum Chordata; class Aves; order Phoenicopteriformes; family Phoenicopteridae; genus Phoenicopterus; species Phoenicopterus ruber. Next base: position 59,679,587 of record CM020216.1, on the reverse strand, counting down.
GCTGAAGTCTAAAGGCTTGCTTTGGTCAAGTTTAACACATCCTTCCAGACACCTGCATTAGCTGAGTGGGAAGTACCGAGATAAAAGAGACCAAGATGACTTCCTTTCTATAGAGAAAGCATAACGGAAGGTGCTAAACATTTTTGACTGCTGTAAAAAATATAAACGGGTTTTATAGATGCTTTTTCTGATGGAAAAAAAAAAATCAACCACCAAAAAAACCACCACATAGCTATTCGCACCTCCCCGTAGAGGATGCAAATGGCACTCGGACACCATTCCCTTCCCACAGCGAACACGAATCCGTCTCCTCCTCAGCAGGAGCAAAGTGAGAAAAGTGTGCAAGCTCAGTCCTCCCGCCTGGAAATCACAGCCCATCTCGCTGCTGTCAAGAGGCAGGGAAGACTTGCCAACACCAGTTGGATCCCCAAACTATAAATCGTAAGTAAGCTCCTTCCTGCCTTCGCTCAGAAATGCAATAGCTGCTTTCCAAACGGCTGCAAGAGGGTAAGAAAAAAAACACCAAAAACTGTTTAAGCTGCTAAGCCCCTACATAACTAAAACAAGCAGGAGAGGGTTAATGGACACATCTACACTATCAACTCCCTTGGAGAATTTTTGAGATAGCCTTTTCCCCATGGGTTTGGACAGAATTATTCCCCCCACTGCCCACTGGCACAATGCCCACAAGAGTTAAAACATCAATAGGTCAGTATCCGTGAGCTTCCACAGAGAGCGACATCATAGAGACAACAACCCTGGTGTGCACGCACATTTGTACGTTCAAGGGTACAGACGTTCCTATAATATATACATAAAGGAAACTCTGACAGTTAATGGATAGAAAAAGATATAAGAAACTGTGGGGGTTCCCCCCCCCCCCATAATCCTCACAACTTCTTGAGCTCTACCTGTGCCTACTATGATCAAAAGAGTTTTCTTCTTTAAGACTGGTGGTTTTGCCCATCTTAATGTGCTTGTTCCCACAAGGGTAAAAAAACCTCTTCAGGATAGACAGAGATTTTAGGTTTCTCATCTTTGCCAAAATCTATCCTGTTAAAGTCCACTTACAAAAATAATACTAAAAAGCTCCACACAGCAGTTACCCAACTGAGAAGCACTAACCAACTTTGCTTTTATTTAAACAAATCTTGTATGACAGACTGTCGGGAGTGTTTGAATTTTATTTCAAGTTAACACATTTTGTTGTTCATACGACATGTCCATTCTTTCGTTCTTTCAAAAAAAAAAAAAAAAAGGCACTTGACTCTTCTGTAGTATCTTTCATCTGACAAATTAACAAGAGGAGGACTATACTGATCGCTTTTTTCCAACCATCCAATTATCAGTATTTCTGTCAGCATCCACGTTATAATTTTTAGTAATGAGAGACTGAGTGTGGAGAAATATCAATGCCAGTATTTCCAAAAGTGATGATCTGAATTTTGTATAGCCATGTGGAAACCTTCGTGGTGGGATTCTCACCCACATCTCACACCACCTACAGTGACTACCACAGGCCTCAGCTTATCTTAATACAGAGCACTATAAAGCTGGACTTAAATACTCAGGCAGTTGCATTAGCTCCTAGGTTCCTCTGGACACACCCTATGGGCCAACCAGAAGCTTAGGCACCTAAAATTATTCGACAGTTTTGAAAGCTGAGGCTACCCAGCAAGATATTCAGCAGCAGTAACAATAAAACATCTTCTTTATTACCACTGCAGCACATGCAGGGTCCTCTACCAGGCTTAAACAGCTCTGTTCAGCCTCCCCATCCTTGAGTTGAGCCCCCCCCATCCTTGAGTTGAGCTTCAGCCACCCAGCTCTCCCCCACCCAGCACTTCTGCAACTTGCGGGGAGAAAGCAAGCACTCAGTCTGACAAGCAACCCACACGGAGTACTCTCGTTCAGGCTGAAAATAAGCTCACTTCATCATCAAGGGGACAGAGGGCTGCTTGTTTAGTTTTATTTTTTCCTATCCCAAAGACAACACTATTCATTAAAGTCACATTTAAGCTTAGACAGCCAAAGCCCTTGGGATGTCTAATGAAATAAAAGCAGAAAATCTTGATATATGCCCCAAACAGACATCACTTGAAGGGCCTCCTCAAAGCCTTCCATAGAATTGAGAGCCATCTACTCATACAAAAGTGAGACAAAATGCAGTCTTGTCGGAAGAGCCACGAGCCGTGCTGTTGAGCAAGACCACTGGCTATTCGTGAATGTTGAAATCGCATATCCCAGTACTACAGGTCTACCAGACATCCAGGCTCCTGGTGAAAAAGGGAGCCTTAGGCAACTACGGTTAATAACACACTGCTACCTCCAAGCAGACAAATTAATGTGAAAAAGACAAATAGATGAGATTCAACAGTCCTTATTTCTCCCTGCACGAATCAAAATTACCTATCAAGTTATCCACCTTAGAGGTTTCTCATTCTAGCCTACACGTTAAACTGTTCAATGGTGACTAAGTTGTGAGCCAAACTCATGGCATTTTGGCTTGCCTCCCCCAACAACAAGGTCTTCTCAGAGTAAAGTTTCCTGGGTCCTGGAGTTGGGGATTTTTCTTCCATCATGGGGGGGGGGGGGGGGGGGAAGAAAGTCTTTGTGGTTATGGTGGAAAACTCTCGTCAAACAAAAAAATTCAGAATTAATCCCCCTTTTCTACCACCACAGCACTCTGGGCGTTCCTGTAATTAGTGTATCTCAAGCTCTTCTAGAGAAAGGACCGGCGTCCTAGCATCGAGAGCCAGCAATTTCTTACGTGTAAATCCTGCTTCGATAGTGATGCCTTCAGTTGCCTTCATGAAACCACCTGCCAGTGCATGCAAGCACCTTCCCCTGCCCCTCAGCCCCTCTTTTGCATCTTCTGCCTTTATGTTAGGAACAGTAAACCATCACTTCCCTGCGGGAGCGCGGCACGGTCACTTACTGACTAGGCTTCAACCTGAAAGCCACAAAGGAACACTCCCCGCATCCAAACTCACACTCACCATGAATTTGATGTATGTTTACTTGCGAAGGACTTTATTCCTTTCATCAATATAACCAGAAATCATGTCTTCAAATGCACACAGATAGAAAATACATGAATGTCTTGCAACAAGTATTTTGTGTAATTTAAGCAACATCACGTCAAAGCTGCAAATAGATTTAAAAAAATTGTAACAATGCTATATCAGATAATAGCCAGTATGCAAGTTAGTGCAGAAGACAGCAAAAGTTTCAAATATCAAAAACCTTCTAAACAACCAGATGTCTCCAATTCAGTTATTTAAACCCCCAGCATTTTGTTTCTGGGCCTTTTTTTCCTGTAGACTACAACTTAAAACGATTTGTAACACTTCTTATTTACATAGCATCTCATTTAAAAAGGTATCCAAAGCACTTCCAAAAAAGAAAAAAAAATCCACAAAACCAGATGGCAAAACAAACATTCTAGATTAAAAGAAAAAGGAAAAAAAAACACAATTAAAACCAGTATAAAAGCTTAAATAACAGCAACATGGGCTACATCCAAAGAGGATTTATGCAAATTACTTTTTTGAGGCACGCAGGATCCTTTTCAGCAGAATACGCGTTAGGAGAGCAGAGGCATCTAATCAAACAGATCCTGGAGGGGCGAAGCCTTTCACACTCTCAGATGAACAAATTCCCTCTGGGAAATGCCGGTGCCCGTTTCATTTAATCGACATTTTGCCATTTGTGCTTTCTGAAGAGCTTCTGCAGAATCAAGGAGCAATCACGGGCCAGGCTCTGGGCCAGGTTTACAGCCAGGGTAATGAGATGCAGCCCAATTAACTTGAAAAGAGTTACATTTATTTACATTAAATGGTGATTTTGATCTGAGTGTTTTAATGGGATGATGCTGGATGACATAGTGGGCAACATACCAGAAATTGTTCATCTACGTAGGTGGCATAAACACATAGTAAACATCATTTTCATGAATTATATTCATTACTGAAAACAATAATTACACTGCCAGCACTCTGGTTTCCATGTATGGGTTTGGTGGTATGTTGTTTTTTAAAAAAATTAATTCATTTTCTGTCTAAACTGCTCCATCACAGAGGCAACACAGCTCGCCACCCCTCCGACACCTTCAGCTAGACTGCCTCTGGGCTTTATAAATATAAAGATGTACCTAAGACAAGCCCACGGGCGTTTCCAAAATCGCCCCAGCACGCTGCCACCGCACGTGCCCCTGCCAATGACTCCAGCGCACTGGCAAACCTGCCACGGGAGCTGTACCTGGCAGCGTGCCCACCGTGAACCTGTCCCAGGGTGGTTACCGATGCCCCCCAGCCGGCCCCCAACCCCAAGGTTAAACCAAAGGCCAAGAGACAGCTCGCCACCAGAAAACATCTATGGATCTGCCTGCTAAAAAAGGAGTTGGTTTCCCAGCTCCGTGACATAACTGCGTGGCACAAATCCCCCCTCCAATTAACGTAAGCTGCTAATTCTTTTTTGGTTTGGTTGTTGTAACTATTAAAGCTGCGCTACCGAGGCTTTCCAAGAAGTTTAACCACGCTGCTCCGCGCCGCCACGGCTCCTCCTGAGCTGATGCCGCCGCACCTCCGCCTCACAACGTACATTTTGTCCATGAAAGGACACTTAAAATAAAAACGCGCCTTCCATTTAACCCTTACTGAAAGGCACGGGTTTCGTGTCCCTTGGAGAGCCAGCCAGTTTATTAGGAAGAGACAGCATCCAACAGCTTGCGCCCCTGCCCACAGGTCCCGTGTTACTCTGCTCCAGCACACCACAGATAATCTTTTTCTGCTCCCACAATAAAAATTAAAACGAAAGCAAGCCTGGTCGCTGCTAACACCCGTACCTACTGCACCCCGGCAGCCTCCTAAGGCAGCAGAGCCGGGTTGTGCCCAGCCCGGCCCGGCCCCGCACCCCCGCTCCCACGCACTCCTGACCGCGCACCGCCCGGGAGCCTGTGGAGCCAAGCCCGTTCCGGCAAGGACATTAACACCAAAATAAATACTGTAACACCACCTCCCGCCCCCCCCGCCTCCCCCCCGGCTGGGTAGGGGCTGCCAGCTTCCCCTCCGCCACCCCCGCAGCTCCAGGTCGCGACTGACGGCCGATCCCCCCCCGCCGCCCTCCCGGAGCGAACCGGCCGCCGCGGGGCTGTCGGAGACGCCGCAGGCAGGCAGAGCCGCGCTCCCCCCCCCGGCCCACCTCACCTCCCACAGCAGCGAGAGCAGCAGCGCGACCCCGGGCTGGAAGCGGTTCATCTCTCCTCCCGCGGCGGCGGCGGGCTCGCCCCTGCCGCCTCAGGCGCGCACGGCCGCTGTCAGCGGCGCCATCCCCGGCGCCCAGCGGCGGGGGAGCTCCGGGGGCGGCGGGGGGGCACAGGGACACAAGCACGGCGGGGCAGCGAGTAGGGCGGGCTGACAGACAGCCCGGGGGAAGGGGCGGCGAGAAGCCCGCGCCGGGGGCAGAGGGACGAGGCGGGGTAAAGCGGCGGCGGGGCGGAGATGGAGGCGGGGAAGCCCCGCAGCAGAGCGAGGCGGGGGCGGGCTGACCCGCCGATCCCCTCAGCGGCAGCGGCGGCCGGAGCCGGGCGGGCAGCGGCAAGGCGAGGCGAGGCGAGACGGAGGCAGCGCGGTGCTGGGGCGGGCGGCACAAAGAGGCCGGGCGCCGCCGCGGCTGAGGGCGGGGAGAGGAGCCGGCCCGCCCCGACACCGCCCCGCGCCGCTGCCCGGCCGGGAGGGGGCGGTGGCAAGGGGCGGGGGGAGCGGGCTAACCGCCCCCTTTCTCTGCCCCGAGGGGCGAGTAACGGTCTCCGCGACGGCCCCGCGCGGCCCACCCTGATGGCGACCCCCCTCCGCGGGACAGCGACCCACCCCCCCCGCCGGCCGCGCTGACCTGCCCTGGCCCCACAGACCGGCGGCCCGCCCCGGGAGGGGTTGTGCGGGGTCCCCGGGGGGAGGTGACCCGCCGGTCGGGGCGTCTCGGGTGCCGGCCCCGAGAAAGGAGGAGCGGGGCCATGTGAGCCTGGTGAAGTTCAACAAGGCCAAGTGCAGGTGGAGAGAGATGATCCTCCCCTTCTGCTCCACTCACAAGACCCCGCCTGAGTGCTGCGTCCAGCTCTGGAGTCCCCAGCACAAGAAGGACATGGACCTGCTGGAGCGGGTCCAGAGGAGGGCCACAAGGATGATCAGAGGGCTGGAGCACCTCTCCTATGAAGACAGGCTGAGAGAGTTGGGGTTGTTCAGCCTGGAGAAGAGAAGGCTCCGGGGAGACCTTATTGCAGCCTATTGCAGTACTTAAAGGGAAAGATGGAGACAGACTTTTTACCTATAGTGGTAGGACAAGGGGCAATAGTTTTAAACTGAAAGAGGGTAGATTTAGATTGGATATAAGGAAGAAATTTTTTACAATGAGGGTAATGAGACACTGGAAGAGGTTGGCCAGAAAAGTTGTGGATGCCCCATCCCTGGATGTGTTCAAGGCCAGGTTGGACAGGGCTTTGAACAACCTGGTCTAGTGAAAGCTGTCCCTGCCCATGGCAGGGGGGTTGGACAAGATGATCTTTGAAGGTCCCTTCCAACTCAAACCATTCTATGGTTCTGTGATTCTATGGTGGCGCTGCCTCCATCAGCCTTGTGGGTGGGATCGGGAGCTGCATGGGAGGGCTTATCCCCCCCTGCCTACAGGGTGCCCCTTTGGCACTTCAGAGGAGAGGCTGTGCTCCTGCTCTGGTCCTTCATTTCCTCAGCGTGCTTAGTAATAGCCTTGGGTCACCTTCTGATAAAGGTCTCAGGACTAGTCCTAGACCAGAATGGAGATGCTCACCAACTCCAGCAGTGAGCCCCGTGACAGGTGGCAGGTGTAGTTATGCCCTGGGTGTTTCCTTCACCACCACCTTGTCCTGGTGCTTTGAACCTCCTTTTCCAAGCTCTTTCCACTCTTACCACAGCTGGACACAGCGCTGTGTTTGGTGGGAGCGAGGCACAGCTGTTCTTTAAGTTTAGGAGGGCCCAGAATTTATCGAGGTTTCCTGCCCTTGCTTTATAGGAGAGCTAGCTATTTAGTCCTGAAGAGAATATCAAAATAAGTAAGGGGAGGAACTTTCTTACCTTCTCCTGTTTCCCTCTGAACGACAAACCTTTCCCAGCAGCATTTCTGAAGGAGGTGTACTGTTCCACCACCCTTTTGTGGGCTGCCTCTTTAAAAATGATTAGCACATCCTTGCAACACACGTCTCCTTCATTCAGCACTGCCCTGTTGTCATAGTCTTCCAGGAAGAAACTTGCTGTCTCCTGATGCCAAGTTGCCCAGCGAAATGTCATCAGGTGGTTATTATTTCCGTACAGTGGACTGCGGGGTTGTTTAGGAGCGGCTTCCAGCTGGCACCATTAATCATATGTCCTCTCAGGCCCAGGTCACACGCTCTGTGTAAGAAGTGGCTGTAAACCTTAACAAATTCCCACACGCTGTGTGACATTGTGTACTCAGAGGTAGCCTGTACAAGTCCTTCCTGAATGACCACCGATTTTGATACCTCTTTTTGTCTCTACTTGATGCCAACCAATCTGAAGCTGTGAGGTGCGTTTTTCAGATGAACACTCGCATCTCTAACTGAATTTGCTGGAAGATGCCTAAGGAGATGTCACGGCCATCACTTTGTCCAACGGTGAAGACTGAATGAGGCAACTATACACACAAGTCTCTCTATATGGTCTGAGTTGAAAAGTCACGCTTTCTTACATCTGGGGTACAGAGAAAGACACATTGTACACTGAGTATCATCTAAGATAGATCAGCTCATGTTGTCGCAACATACAAAGTCAGGAATCCCTTCAAAAAGGCTCCAATTCATAGAAGTTTGAAAAAGACAGTTTTCAGAGCCTGGCATACAGCTTTAACGCTAAACTCCCTTCCCATCCCTAATTTCTGTGTGGCATGACCTAGGAGACAGCGTTTTGGAGACGCACCGAGACACGATGACTCTTCATGGAGAAGCCGAACAGCCTGACCTGTTTAGGGACGTCAAATGAATCTGAATGTCAGTGCTGAGCACGGGTGCTCCATGCCACTGCTGTATTTCCTGGCAGGGGTGCTCTGGCGGCCCGGAGACAGGCAGAAACCCTGATAGCACAAATTCTGGGAGGACCGAGAAAGCACTAAGGCATAAAGAAAAGGTAGGAGAGGAATCTGGAGTCTTACAATCTAAAACACTACCACCTTTGAAGGCCAATGCTGCCTGCACTTTCAGCTGATGGCCCACTATCAAATATGCGTAGGCAAGAGCCAGCTATCAGATACATTTCACTTAATTATTAACACATACATCACTACTAAGTTTAGGTTGAGAACCAAGAAATCATTAGATTTTTTTTTTCTCAAAAAAAGAAGGCTTCAGCTGGGGCAAAACAGGAAAAAAAAAAAATGACAAAGATTAATGCTGGGGTTTTTTTCTCCAATAGGCAGATTAGCAAGAGTGAGATGGAGGCAGTGGGCTGGAGGAACAGGAAGCCACACAGTCTGGAAGAATATGCTTCCCAGTGCATGGTTTATTATCCAGCCTAGATAAGGGTATGGATATCCTATGCTATAAAATTCTTTCCAGGCCAAGAGATAAGCTGAAAAAGGAAAACCAGCTCCTGACCCAGGAATAAACAGTTTCAGATTTCATTTCAGTCATATCTCGGCTCCCTTAAGTGATGTCTTCTTTCATTTCTGCCTAGCTTCAAGGAACCATCTTCATCCCCAGGGAAAGCCCATTAGCTTTAATGGAGTTAGAGTACAAATGAACTTAGCCCAGCGTGTGGCATTTTCTCAGTAAAAGTGTGAGTTGCAGCAGAGCCCCTTAGAGCTTGTCTAGGCGATAAATGAACACTTTCTATCCACCGCGCTGCGGCTCGTCAGCGAGGCAGGCAGGGTGCACGCACCGTGCCGGTTTGACACAACAGTGAAATGAGATAAGGCTTTTGTTGGAGGCGAGGTCCCTAGGTAAAAAATCAGCCCCTTCCTTCACGTCCTGATTCCAGTCGTTCTTCAGATACAGCGTTCAAAGACCTTAATACTCCAGAGCACCCAGAATCTGTGCATAGAAACAAATAGATATTAAAAAAAAAATAATAGTTCCAGGAGCAGTAGCATTAATGAAGCTTTATTTTATCTGATCGAGACTTACACTGCAGCTGGACTAGTCACAACATCCCCCTCCTCCGTGGATTCTTAGGTGTTCCTCAGTAATATTGCCATCGTTCGCTCAGTGGAGGTGCTAATATTAACATATTTCTTTTACTCGGCTGTCTCTATTTCCTGAAGCATAAAAGCATATGTTATTTCTGAGACTGCCACTCCTCTACCAAATTTTTTTTCAAATTGAGTAACAGGTACAACGCTTCCTAGGGTGGACTCACAGTACACATACATGAGTGTATCTTGTAGGCCTTATTTCTTTTGAACCCAGACTGGTGAATATTTTTAAAGAATATAATGCTTATAAACTGCTTTTTATTGAGTGTTTTCTTGTTTATGTTGAAACGGTTGTGTCTAATACCATTGAGAAATACTTGATTCCACAAGGGCTGTGTGTGAAGCAGGTAACAACTTTATTATAAACAAACAAATACAGTATTCTCATTTGCTTCTCTGCGTGAACTGTAAATAATTATTTACAGTTACTATTTTGTATTTATTAAAGTATGCCACTACCTCCTTCACATGTGCTATTAAAAATCAGTCAAATTCTTGTTTGTTTTCCAATCTCTGTACTTTAAGTGTAGGATCACCTCAAATACATTTTGAGATGCTTTTTTTATAATTATCTAAATGGCAGTAGCCTTTGTCAGTAAGTAAAACAAAGCCCTTTTAAATTACATAAAATATTCAGTAAATGTCTCAGCCTTCCAAAATCATCACTGATATCTGTTGAGAAACTACATTAGCATTATTCATTTAAAAACAGGTAGAAAAAATATTCATGAATGCAGCAATAGCCAGCCAAGACAAACATAATGTCATATTTCTGCAGCTTCCGTATCTTGTTCAAAGCACTTTGTTTATCTATGGCGTGTTTTTTTAAAGATCCTATGCCTCTTTTAAGACATGTGGGACATTTTCTGAAAAAACGTGACCATTTTTTCTTACTCTATAGCAGTTTACACAAAGGTATAGTGTCTTGGTAGAATAGTAGTTAAATTATAATCCAACTTCCCAGAATAAAGACTAACGTTTTTTCATCACTTGCACCAATAACTACCCATTGTGACTGACTTTAAATGAAACTTTAAAGGAAATCTGACTCAGGACTTGCTTAAGTTTTAACAACCTACTCCAAATTCAGTGGCATATTACCCCCAGTGCCTCCATCTGCAATAATTATATCTTCAGTAAGAGTCTGTGGAGCTTTAGTGAGATAATCCAGACATAGTAGCCCTCCTTCAAATGGTAATGTAAATATTTCTACATCCTACAACTAAATTTTTGTATGGAAGGATATTATTGAGCTGAGTGGCACCAGTCAAAAAAACCCATACCTGATTTGTATTTTAGTATTCCAATACATTCAGATACTAATTTTTTTAATCTTCATTAATATCTGCAAAGCACATGAAAAGGTCAGTTTTCCATAACTACTGACATTAAATAAAAGTCACTGAACTGAAACAGCATGACTGCTTACTGGATTGTACTTGGAGACCTCCAAATAAGAGTCCACAGTAGTCATAGTCACTAGGTACTACCACACTGGAAATCTGTGACCACTTCACACACCATTTCCAAGAAAATATATTTAACAGATATGCTAAGAAATGAAGGGTGGAGTGATTATCTATAAGCCTGAGCTCCCAAAGAACAGCCCTGCTGCTCACACTCTGTGACTTTCAGGCTTTCTTGGTGGAGTCAGATATTTTTCCATCATATTAAACAAATAATTCTATAGCAAACAGTATTTTGAGAAGCAGCAAGTACAAGATGAGCATTAGTATTCCGAAAGACAAAGCTTATTGATTAAACATACTACTCAATGCAACCAGAATAGCCGTGTCAATCAGATCAAATGCTTTTTTGTTCAGTTTTCTCAATCAAGAATGAAGTTTTATCCTCTCAGCAAAGATACTAATGCTTTATGTTAGAGAAGTCAGGAGCTCAGAGGGATTTTTTTTTCCTGCAAGATTTGTAAATGCAAACTCTCTGTTTGCAATCCATGGTGAAAGGTTAAATGGCTTGGTGGAAGGATTAAGGAAGGTTAAGTTCATTCAGAGTATTGTTACAGGACCAAAGCTCAGCGTCAAAGAAACATTTAGGCTCTGAATTCCTATTTGGGCTTCTATTATTGATTTCAGTGGATATTTAGAAGTCTAAACACATGCTGTTGGAGCTAGATGTAGTCTGCACTGCCTCAGACCTGAGCATGGTAAGTATGAAACGTCAAATAAGAGCAGTAACTTTCCAAGCTGCCTTCAAATGCTTTGTAAGGAGACAGAAGGAAAAGGTCTTCTGGGCAGATGATCACATCTGCCAGGGAAGGAGGACAGGGCTGAATTGCATCTGTAGGAGACAGGGAGATCAGATGAAACAGCCTAACTTTGGCCAGACAGAAGCAGGGTCAGAAAACGAGTAAGGTTTTGTCAGAAGGGTCTGGAAGCCATGAGAGGATGAGGAGACGGAGCGAGGTGGGACGCTGAAGACAAAAGGCACGGCACAACAGAGCACGGTGAACATAAGCAGTATGGTGCACGAGGGCAGAAATGAACTGAAGCAGAGATTCCTAGTGGTGACACGCGTACCGCAGATGGCCTGCAAGCTGTGGAGCGGTAGCGACGTGGGGCAGATAAATGCAGTTTGCATCCTCCCTTGGGAAGGTGAGAGCCTGTGGTACAGGGGCAGGGTGGGGGATGAAGAGGTAGTCGTGCTTCTCCCCTTATGGCCGAGCACAGAACCAACACCTGCTGTCTGCCATCACTGAGGTTGAGTAATCTGGCTGTAATTTGTATAAAAATACGTAATATACCAAACCACTTTTTGTTCCAGAGTCTTTATTAAGTGGTACGGTAAACTGCAAATGGAAAAAAGGATGCTCTGGCTGAATGTCTATGCGTCCCTGTCAGTGCTTGCTCACTCTCTGTTTTGCTCACCACTAATTTCTTCTGCAGAGCAGCCACTTGTTTTAAAAACATGGTTATTCTCCCTACATGTTAAAAGAAAAGGGACGAGGAGAGGAAAGAGATATTGACAGAGACTAAGCACTTTAACTGATCATTGTCAGGAGTATGTCGTGTATCCAGACACTGTCGGTGAGCTCTCTTAGCACTCTGGAGAAAACGTCTGGGGAATGCAATTCCAAGCACACAGTAGCATAATGGAGATGCAAAGCCATCCCCTGTGGCCTGTGATGATGAGCCCCCTGGAATGAAACAGTCTGAAGCACTTTATTTTTGCTTTGTCTTATCTCATCTTCCTGTCTGTGCTGTGAACAATCTCTCAACCCTTACAGCATCCTCCTAGCCAGAGAAGAAAAAGCTCCACCAGTTCATTGGTTACACTCTGGAATAATGAGACCTTGGTGATCCAATTGTTTTCATACCAATGTAAATTAGGATTGATTCCACTGAAGTCAATGGGACAGGTGCAAGTGGAAGATCAGGTTTTAGATTTCAGCTTCAAGTCAAACAAAAAGACGAAGTAAGTTGCCTAATAGGGGTTTTCCTTCTTTGTTTAAAGTAGTAACCACTTCCTGGGGTTTTTTTCCTCCAGTGTGAATTTATCTGTAGCACACTGAGAATTTCTCCGTAGCACACTGAGAATTTCTCCACCGCTGTAGCCTGGATATTTCAATGTGAGAAATAACATCCCATTAAAGAAAGATGGAAAAGTGCGTCAGTTGTCTGGGAACTACAGGCAATGTGTCTATTAACTAATGTCCCCCCAGCAATCTCAATTTTCTCATATTGTAATGAGATGGGAAGAGGATTAAGCTGTTGCTGGACTGAAAAAAACATCAACACTAGATGTATTCTAGAAATCACAAGGGATAAAATGCAACTGATGTCAGAATGACAAGAAATCATAACAATACTAATGGGGCATCTGATCTGTAAAACAAACCATTTTCAATAATGGAAAATATATAGGGCTGTTAAAAGAACTGTGCAACGATGCTGTTCACTTGGTCTGTTGTAGCAGCCTTAGAGAGCCTCATGGGGTCCATTATGAAAAGGAAGATTATTTAACCTTTAATCAACCTTCTTGGAGATGTGCTGTCTCTGTCTACATTCACACACACACAACACTGTTAGTCAGGGAATATTTGCCTTAACGGTAGCCCCGGTGGCATCTCCATCCACCTATTCTCCCATGTTTTACTACTACTACTACTACTACTACTACCACTACTACTACTACTACCACTATTACCACCATCACCACCACCACCACTACCAGGGTTGCACGCAAAACCAAAAGAGGGCATCAATGATATATCCTGGCTTCCTGAAAATTCAACAGGGATTAAAACAGAGAACAGAAGATCATAGAATCATAGAATGGTTTGGGTTGGAAGGGACCTTAAAGATCATCTAGTTCCAACCCCCCTGCCATGGGCAGGGACACCTTCCACTAGACCACGTTGTTCAGAGCCCCATCCCACCTGGCCTTGAACACTTCCAGGGAAGGGGCATCCACAACTTCTCTGGGCAACCTGTTCCAGTGCCTCACCACCCTCACAGGGAAGAACTTCCTTATAGCTCATCTAAATCTACCCTCTTTCAGTTTAAAGCCATTACCCCCGGCCTATCACTACATGCCCTTGTCAGCTTTCTTGTAGGCCCCCTTTAGGTACTGGAAGGCTGCTATAAAGTCTCCCTGGAGCCTTCTCTTCTCTAGGCTGAACAACCCCAACTCTCTCAGCCTGTCTTCATAGGAGAGGTGCTCCAGCCCTCTGATCATCTTCCTGGCCCTCCTCTGGACTCGCTCCAACAGGTCCATGTCCTTCTTGTGTTGGGGGCCCCAGAGCTGAATACAGTACTCCCAGTGAGGTCTCACGAGAGCAGAGGAGAGGGGCAGAATCACCTCCCTTGACCTGTTGGTCTTTTGATGCAGCCCAGGATACAGTTGGCTTTCTGGGCTGGAAGCTCACATTGCTGGGTCATGTTGAGCTTCTCATCAACCAACACCCCCCAAGTCCTTCTCCTCAGGCCTGCTCTCAATCCATTCTCCGTCCAGCCTGTATTTGTACTTGCCTCAACCCATGTGCAGGACCTTGCATTTGGCCTTGTTGAACTTCATGTGGTGACAGATGAGTAAGCTTTCCTTCTCACTTGAGTGATGGTCTGCAAGTGTGCCCAGTGGGTGACCCCAAGCCCTTCAATAATACAAAGTCTACTTACCAGCCAAGGTTGTGAAGCAGCCTTGATGACATGGATCCATAGCTTAGATAAAAATACAGGGCAGGCAGATCTGCAAAGCTGGCTGGCATAGACAGCATGAGGTATAGCAAAGGCACAACTCATGTTGTTTAAACTCTGGAGAGGATTGTCCACCATACGCTCATGTGAGGTCATGAACTGTCAGGCAAGAAAATTTTCAGGAGAGATGATAAGTCAAGGAAGGCAAATGGGGAATACAGGAGGTCGGATGTAGCTTTTGTCCCTTGGGCAGAGTATCCAAACACTTGTCTCAGAGTTAAGTTTCATAGCACTAAACCACTCAAGCACAAAATGCAGCATTGACATGAGTGCTGGCATCTGGATAGCTTTTGCTGTCTAAATGGATCCTGAGAGGCTGTGAACAAGAAAGCTTTAGGTCTGCTGGAATATGAACAGTGAGGTGATTTCTATGTCAAGAGTGAAGAAAGAGGCCCAATGGATTGTAGATTTAATAGGTGTAAGATCTCTTCAGTGAAGATACTAGATAGTGTGGGTTTTCACCCTTAAAAGGAATATCTCCAACCATCTGCTATACCTTCTTCAGGAAATTTGAGGACCAGAGCCAAGAATTTCTCCCTGGCAATAGTGCAAGGGAGCGTGCATATAGGCATTGAAGCATGTAAGGCCCTGCATGAAGAAACTACCTTGATTTTCTTTAAGTGTGCATACTGCTTATTACATAAATCAAGCTAACTCCTTCAGCTGAGGAGTATCAGTTCACTAACTCAAGATACATTCTGGCAATCCGGTTCACTGTGTAAATCTAAATGTAAGGACTTAGTAAACAGTAAAGTCTGTTAAGTCAGTGATTTATTATTCACTTGGCCTTAACAAGCTGCTCATGCTATTCAGTGCGGACAAACATCTCACACCTACCTAAACTCCACTACAGCATTTATTATCTGAGACGCTCCTTCCCGGCCGTTCCAAACCACTGCAGTGTGCTGTGCATTGTTAAACAACTTTCAAGCAGCTCTGTTTTCAACTATACTAGATTTTCACCAGCACAACTTGCCTTATGTTAGCACATATTTGCCTGGCCCTCAGTCAATTTCAAGTCAGATCATTAAAATCTGTATTTGTGCTCCCATGCCCATTTCTTGTAATGCTCCCTCTTCCAGCTAGCCCAGCCTTGAGAAACCACACTATAAGCATGCTCCAGGGCGTCCTTATGTTTTAGGAAAGAAGATTTGGTTTTTCTAGGCTTGCTGATATTGAAGAACAGGCAATGTGTGCCCAGCTGTAGAAATAAAGCTGTTTCTTGAGCACAGGGGCCAGGATGTGGTGGGGGTAAATAACACTGCTGGAATACAGGGATGGAAACAAAACAGTCCTACCAAAAGCCAAGGGAAGCTGATAATCTTACACAGCACTCTGTAGCAACCACTGCTACACAATGCTGGATGCTATGAGGGGCAGGTATCTCATTAGGGCTTATCTCTGATAGTAAGGACTACATGGCATTCAGATAGAGATATCCTAGGAGCATAAACTGTTGAAACATTTGAGGCAGCAACCTGAGATGATGCAGACCCCACGGAGAAGCAGCAACTTTCTGCTGCAGCCACTCAGAAATGGTACAAACACAAGATGGGTTCCTCCAAAAGAAAAAACAAGAAAAAAATGTTTCCCTATTCATTGCCCCAAGTCTTTCCATCCTCAGTCACCCCATTCCTTTCTCCCTCCTCTCTCTTCAAAATAGCAACTGACTATGCACAAGGAAGGAAGAAAACAGGAGGTTTGAAGTGTCCCGATACCTTTAAGATGACAACCATAATGCAGCTGTAGCCCCAAAAATAACAAAACCGTTCTACAATCAATGCAAAAACCATTCCCAGGTGCGTTTTTTGACAGATAGATTGAATTCTTAGTAACAAACAGCAAAGCACACAAAAGAGCAGAAAATAGGTTTAAAACAATAACAGTTTCCACACTGAAAAATGGATCCAAAAGAGAGTCTCTTTGGGCTGCAGCTGTGTTAAAAATTGGATTGAGAAGAAAGAGTTATGGTCTGATACAGAGTTGTGGGGAATTGCTCCCACATACAGGAGAAGTGCTGGTATCCTACAGCTCAGCGTAACAATCTTTACACACCCATGCATTAGATAGTGGAGTGACCGACAGATGGATATCAACAAGCCGAAAAGCAATACCGCTTTTGTCAGTGGAGCCAACCATTCAGCTTACCGTGCACACAGCAGAGCTATACACAGCAGGAAATGGCAATGTCAATATCAATTATTTACTAATTATTATCTATGTATTATTAGTAATAGTCCTCCCTTTGACGTTTGCAGGGATTCTGCCTGCAAAGAGCGATGCAGTTCCTAAGGTGAAGCGCTTCTGGACTCCATTCAGGATGAATATCCATTATCCTCTTGTCCTTTTTTAGTGGTGGCAAGAGGCATTTACAGGAACAACAGGACTGACAGGAGAAAATATCCTTCTTAAGGAGACATTAGTCTGCTTTTCACTGTACAAAAAACCAACAGGTTTAAGGGCAAGCATAAGAGGACTGAGCCAGCTGTTGTTCCCTCAGTAGCTCAGCCTCAGAGTATTTACACTGTGCCGAGAAAGAGCCAGACTCAAGATGTTTGTTGGCAGGTGAGGCTGGTAACACGCATCGCCCTTCTTATGCCTGCTGTATTCACACCTCATGAACGAGAGACCTTGGGCCTGTGCTAAGAAATGGAGAGCAAGATATCCACTTCTTGCCATCTCCAGAGCTTGGGATAAGATATTCTTTTTATCTCAGGCTTGAGAGGTTCACAGTATAGATGGTCTTAAGAGTGTAGAAATATCCTCACTGTCAGTAAATGGTATTACTTTATTACTAACTAGATTCATATGCATTTCAAATGGAATGTGAAATCTCATAGCTAAAAATAAAACAGTGGAATTATTATATTTCTAATTGAAATAACCGATCACTTGGTCTTGTTGCGTCCTAATAGGATACCATCAGACCTGTAATTATAACAGTGTAAACCGAGTAGCTCTAATAATAGCTGTCTTTTCACCCAGCCATTCTTACTCACAGAAATAAAGACAAACACAGCATGTTGCAGCGCTTTTTCAGATCACTAGACCAACCTAATCTAATTTATGCTGGCAACCTTTAATTTTAACTAGGTCAACTCACTCTGTGAAAACACAGAGAAAACTATCCTGACAATGCAAAATTATAAAGTATTGGAAACAATACGAGTCTGAAATTGCATGTAAGAGAACAGCAGCGTACGAATGAAGGTAGGCACAATGGAAAATATTGTGCGAAGCTGCCACAGGAAAAAGAAACTCACTTTAGAAAAAAATGTCATTTACTCACATTGGGTGAGATCCAGCAAGCTATTGAAGTCAGCGGGGGATCTTTGTCTTGGTTTCAGCGGGCTTTGGCTTGGAGCCATGGTTTCTCGCAGTTCAGAGAATCAATTTGGTTCTTTGACTCTCGAGACTGAATTGAACGAGTAATACTTATTTTGATAATGCAGAAACCCTGCTTGACTAATTCGAGGATGTTTTGAACGACTGTGTGCAGGCTACCTTTATTGCTGGCATCGCTGAGCTTTACTGAGCCGGGACCCCAAGAACTCCTCGTGCCCGTCTGCTACCCCCTGCTCTCTGAGAAGCACGGCTTGTAGAGGGGTAAGGTACTGGGTGATGCTGCTTTCAGAGACCTTCCAGAGCTAATACACATTTCAATATTCCTAACTTACAGTTTTTAATTAAATCAAATGTCAGTGGAATCGTATTATATTCTGCTGGTTAGATTCTGATCCTTCACTTTAATGAAATAATTATATAACGCAGGGATGTGTGCTACTATTCATCTGAATTAATAATGCGATCACTTTGTGTACTGTCATTTTCTGCCAAGGAGGAAGAATATCAAACAGCTTTCTCAGTCTGCAGATAAATGAAGCAGAATTCTCCCTGTTTGTGTTTACTAATACACGATATGCGCTCTCCCTTATAGACCATGTCTTTCTTACAGAGACTGTTCTCCTTCACTCTCTCTTACCCTCAAAATTCATGGAGTCTATTTTGTTTCTGGCTGAAGAAGCCAAGTTAACATTGTCGGGGCAGATGACCATTGCCTGGGTGCTTGAAGCAATGCAAGCAGAGTCCAGAAAGCTTACTCAGTTACAAGGAATGAAGCATTAAAGCCTTCTGTTGCAGGCAGTCAACAAAAATAAACAAGTTCAAGCAGCTTTGTGAATTAGGAGAGTTGGTCAGGATAAAAAGCTATTTAAAGGAGGTGGGCACTTAATGATGAGATGAAAGGACAGGTCAATAGGAAAGGAGGAGGAGATGGCAGCAGTGTTTGACCTGGTGGCTTTTTTCAAGGGCCTCCGTACTTCATTTGGACTTTCATTCTTCTTTTTCTATAATTATTCTGTATGCAGTGAAGTAATTAGAAAGATGTTTGGTGCTCTGGTGAGCCTTCGTAAGCAATTCATTTCCTGCAATAGTACTGCCTTTGCAAGAGGGACAGACTCTTCAGAGAAACGATGTAGAAACCCCATGAGCGCACCCCAAGGAAAATTCCTCCCTGTCCTGGCAGCTGCACACAGTATGCATTGCACTTTTAAAATTTTCATCTCTAACAAGGAAACAAAGTCATCAAAAAAGAGACAGTTTTACAATCTAGGTACACGCTGTTGCCTCATTTCACCTGAATGTGGTTAGCCACTCAGTACGTAAGGTCTCACAGGGATGTTCCTGAAGGGTAAGATTTCTACATGACACGAAGCGGATGAATTCTCAGTCTAGTCTTGTCTTATTACAGTGCTGTACACAAAGATTGCTTTCCTGAGCGAAGCAGAAGAAATTGCCTCCTGTAGTGTGCTCAGAGTCACAACTGATTATCACTCCAGCAACGCTGAGTCCAAGAAACTCTCTCCGCTCCCTCTCAAGGTCATGCCTTCCTCCTGCTTCATGCTCCAACACACTCACCTGCAGCCAGTCATCCTCAGCCCCGAGCAGCTTTGATTTAGTCTGCTTTTAGCCTAGTGCCCATATTCTCCCAGCCCCTGCTGTTTTTACTGCGTAAAGGGGCTTGTTTGGACTGAAAGAGAAAGAGTTTGGCCTCTGGATCTAAGGTGTCCCATTGCCATCTCTCCATACAACACCCCGCATTAACCCCAAAAGGAGGCTAACGAAGCTGCAGCTCCCACACTTCAAACATCAGCAGACCCATTGGCAGTCCTCACAGGTTTTCAAGGAGTATCATCCACCCAAATAAAGGCACTTTCAACACAATTCACTCTCAGGTTTAGCATGGCTTCACACATCAGCCAGAAGTCATTTCTCTATTTATACGCCATTGCTTATCAATATGTATGGGCTATATCCATTAACCTAAAAGGGGTCTCCTGAGTCATCAAGCCTAGTTTCGTGCTATCTCAAGAATCTCACTCAATTCAACCATAAATTTACCAAAAGACGTCTTTCCATTGATCAAATTCTGTTGAAAACCAAAGAAGAATCAGTAATTTAAAAACTGTGTACAAACTCATTGCTTGATGTTTGTTAGGAAAGTCGTCTCAAATCTAAATTAGCTTCCAAATCAAAGATCCTGCAACTTCTTTGCCATTTTGCCAGCCTGCCTTTCAGCCAAGGTGAGGACTAATGGGCCATAGTCCACAGTGCAGCATGTGCCTGCATTAACACTACCCAGTATGCTACAGTAATACAGCAGTTGCATGTAACCTTGCTCAGATAACTGAGAGGAAATGCCTTTCTAGGGTTCCTCATATGGGGTTCAGTGAAAGAATTCATTATTATCATGACTCCTTTCAACTCGAGCTGCCGTCACTGCATCATCAGTTTTCAGTTGCAGGAGGCTGAAACGTTTTCCCTTCCCAGGTAGTATTAGTGTTCTTGTGTCAAGACTTCCCTCAGTCTGTCAAGTACTTTTTTTCTAAAATCTTCCCCCAGGGGTTGGAAATATGGGTAGGATAAAATGGAGATGGTCTCAAGAGGGTTTTTTTGCACTCTCATAAATTCTAGGTTCCCCTTTTTCATAAACCGTCACAATGGTTCTGCAATATTGGTAAAGCTCCTGTGATAAGATCTGAGCCCTCTGCGTATCTGCTGTGAGTATCATCTGGGGAGTTGGCCCAGTTTGCGCAGTTTTGCATTTCTTTCTGACGGTGGAAATTCCCTCTTTACTGATTGTGTGTGACAGGCAAATTTTACTGTCACAACTCTCACATCTCTGATTTCATTTTCAGAAGAACACCTTTACTTTTTTCACAATTTGTAAATATATCTCTTCCTACTCCCAGCTGTAGTATGTGCTAGGATAGGTAGAAAGAAAGAGTTTTGGTTCTGCTGTGGAGCTGCTGGCAATGTCCCCTTAAGGACCATTCTTGGGTTTTTAGAAGCCCCTTTCAAGTGTTGAGCTTGGATCTTAGAGGAAGAACCAAAAACTTCTGGGTGCTGGAAGGAAGAAGAGACACATGTGAAGTGCCAAAGCACGGGTGAATCAGGAGATGGCAGAGAGAAGTGGAAGAACTTGCAGATGTTTCCTTAAAGGATGGAGAAAGGCAGATGAGCAATCAAGCAGAAGGAGGCCATGTTCCAGAAAGTCAAGAGCAGCCCTTGTAAGTGCATTTTGAATGTGCATATTGTACGTTCCCAGATGCATATAACCATCAAATCATTGTGGTAGAGAATAAGTGCCATGAATTCCCATTGCCTTTGTTTCAACTTCTTATTTGACAGTCATTTACTGTCTGCTTCTCAGTTGTCAGGCATTTATTCTCTCTCCCACATTTGTCCAGCAGTGCTGTGAAAGGAAAGGCACAACTAGCCTGAGAGATTTTTAAAACTTACTTTTTCAGTCATTTCACTTTGGCTAACAAAAAAGGAATAGGCATATGCACGCAACACTGTCTGGTAAGAATCTGAAACTGAACTGTGTGACACCTGGGTTGGAAAGTGTAGAGGCTCAATAAAGTACTTTGCAGTTACATACATTTCAAGAAGTACTAACATCAGTCAAAGAAGTCTCTAAAATTACATCCCATTCTTTCTCTTTTAGTTCGCGACGACCAGGAGAAGTGGTGAGTAGCTACACAGATCATCCAGGCATCTGTGTGCCACACTTCTGACTGAGCGGCATTTTTGTTGGGTCAGTAATTTTGTGCCCTCAGCTTTAGGGAGAGGGGAAAGAGATTGACTTTAAGGGTTCAGCAACTCCAGGGTCCTAGATATTGACTGTAGTGGTATATACTGGTATGCTCTGTGTTTGGGGCGCATAAAAAGATCTACCATGGCCATTTTTAAACAGTTTTCAGTTCACAGCTCTGGTTATTTCTGTTGATGCCTGACTGACAGAGCTGGTATGGCACATTTCTGTCCTTAGCTGGAGATTTATGAAGTTTCATTCACTACAATGTGTATTCTAGAGTTAGCCTAAACCGGCCTCTTGATGGGGGTTTTCCCTCTTCTAAAGGCTGCAGTATTCTTCTTCCTCCTAGTGCCCTACATCGGGTTGCATGAAGAGAGGAATTCGTTATGTGGACAACTGGATGCCATTTCCCACGTGGTGTAAAAAACAGTGGTTTGAAAGTGCCGGAGGGCTTGACCCCCTGCCTGATTAGTTTTTTGAGTCACCTCACGAGTTACTCCTTAAGCAGTTAATGTCATTGTCCATCATCCCTAGGTGATAATCCATAGCTGAGCAGGGCAGAGGAGCAAAGGAGAAAGACCGAGGGTCATCTATCCACGTAGAAATCATATCTTAACAACTTTCTGAAGCACTTGTGTTTAAATTCATGGCAAGTTTCAACTATAATTCATCTGAAACACCTCCAAGATGTTTTTGTCTCCTATTGTTGTCAAAGCAGATGATTAATGAACCTCTGCGTGTTATGTAAAAGTGAATAAGGCATTTGTTTCCTGATTTGTGTAAGGAGGAAGGGAGCTCTTGTAACTTACCACAAACTGTGTGGTTCTCAAGCGCATTCCTATCTCATACATTTTTCACTTCTAATGAAGTCCAGATCAACTATTTGGCTATCAAATGTTCTTGCTCACTTGACACAGGTTTACAGTTTTAGTGCAAAATCCCCAGTCACTCTTTCCCCTTGCAGATGAATAAGTAGTTAATTTCTAGGTCTCTTAGTATTATCACATGAATCTATGTGTATGAGAGTCCCAAACTCCTGCTCATTTCACAGTTTCAAGGGGTAGCCAGGTTGCTATCAAGTTTGTTAGCTGCCTCAGCCTAAGCAAAACTCTACTTTCTGTCTCTCTGACCCATTTTTCCACATTATTTGAAGGACTTTTCCCTAAATGCTTGTGATGCTTATCCCAGGATTATCTTATATGTCAAATGATCCTCCTGACTGCGACTAATTTTGTCACACTAGTAATATTTACCTGAATTGCTTTTCTCTGCTTTTTTCTGACAGCCAGCTTCCTGGTTTAAACCAAATTTAACTCTTTTTTCCAACCGCTTCCAGCACCATGAAGCAGATGAGAATCCCTCTTCTCCACCCGACTTGGCACAGTCCCACGCTTACAGCATTGACTGTGGTGGGGTCCCGCACTCCTTGCTTTCGCAGGAGTTTCCTCTTTCTCTTGCCAGTGCAAGCACCGCGATATCACATCACAGGCTCCTAAAACCAGACTGCTCAAGACTCCCACGCTGAGCCCTACAGCCTGCCTCCAGCTACGTTTGCCTGTTAAACTATGCTGCAATCTCTCTGCCACTCCCTGGTCCAATTCACCATTCCCATGCAGAGGAGAGTCGGCCGTGTCACACGTAATGCTAAAGTCACAGTCAAACACCCAAAAAAGTCCCATCAGAGGACAAGCTCCCCAGCAGTTTCTCCCTGACCATGTGCTTGGCACTGCTGGGCATATGCACTGCTGCTCAATCAAGCCTTGCAAGAAGCATCCCTCGAACCTGCGCTGGCTCCTCATGGATCAGGAAGGAATGTGCTGCTGATGCTCAGATCCAGCTGAGCATTCATTAACTCGTCCAATAAGAGATTCCCCATATGGTCTATATATATGGATACATGAAGAGCGCAGGGCTCCTCACACCCTCTTGCTCTGGGTGGGTCACTTCTCTCTTTTCTAGCGATAAGCTGAAGCTGCTCAGCGTCGCAAGGACATAACCAATCTATCCTACCTTTGACGTTCAGCCTGAACAGATGTGAATAAGCGAACATTTTCGAAGAATGAAAAGGAAATGGCTTTGATTTTGTAATCAAGCATTGATTGCCTAATGTCACTAATATTGAACGTAAGGGTGTTTTTTCAACCTTAAAGCGTTCTTTATTTTTCAAGCAGGCAGTTCTAGTCAATAGATGAAAAAACAAGGAATGACAAGTTTGTACCAGGAACAAAATAAAAGACCATATCATGCACAGTCTGCTAAAAATTTCTCTTTTTTTCCCCTATAAGTGGAAATTCTACTTGAAAAAGGATTTCAGATTTTGTGCCTGTATGAATTAGAACTGACTGTCTTACCCACAGAGCCCTTTCCACACAGGGTTAAATAACTAACAAGACAATTTGTCTTTTCTTTGATCAAAGTTTAATCAAACAGTAACCATGGGGATGCAAAGATGTAAAGGCAGAAAAATCAAACACCATGCATAATACCTCTTAATAGAGGTTCAGCAACCATAAAAATAAATAGACTGTCACTGTTTCTAGGTTCCTTGATCCAAACAGATGAAAACATGAGATTTTATCTGCATTGCTAATGTCACAAGATTGCAACTAGAAGAATACCTGGACACATGATGTTCTATAGAAATGATTATCTTCGACTAATTGCTGTGTTTTCCTGGAGGAAAGAAAGGCACTTCCCATTTTTTATTTCATCCCCCAGGTCTGTCAAAAATAAATACAATCTTGTATTAAGGACAGAGGTTTGAGTTACATACTGAGGGCCAAATCCAGCAGTCCTTATTCAAAGAAAAACATCTCCTTACTGCTTTAGGAGCTGAGACTAATAAGCTGACCTCACTTTCGCCACACATACACACGTAGAAACACAGAAATCTGCAAGCTTCGTACTGAAAACAGAACCGCAGACTCAGCAAACAAATAGCACATAATTATTTGCTCAATTACTCTCGGAGCACAACATCCCATTACCCTTGAGCTAGCAAGGGAAGGACGGTGTTCAGTTCTGATTTTTTTTTAATTTTTTTTTTCCTGTAGGTTTATAATATTGCCAAATCTTGTCAGATCACCATGGGGACAGCAAATACCACCTTCCCACTTCAAAGTATTAAAAAAAAAATGATAAATTTTAGCATGGACAAAATAATGTATATTCCCCAGGTAACGTCTCAAAAAAACCCCTCAAACCACAATGGCTTGGAAATTTTCCAAAACTACTCAGTCTGAGCCAAGTATCTGGTGTGGAAAATTACAGTCCAAATGGTTAAGAATTGTTAGAAGCAATTGAAAAAAGCTTTTCCTGAAGGCAACTGTTGAGCAACCTTACCAATTGGCAGTGCAACGAGTTCTGCATGAAATAATATGAGGTTTTTATGAATAAAAAAAGAATACCAAGTAAATAACGCTTTCGTTTACATTGGTTCTATCTCCTGCTGAGATGATGAATGGTAACTGCTTAATGACTTACTATAGCCACTCAAGTAATAAATCAGAATTGATGGCTTTCTCTTAGAGCAGGTTGTGAGATTTTGTTGGTCCCCACTGACGCAGCCCACCGTCTCGTACTTCACTCCGCCACCACAGCAGAGGGTACACTAAACATGCCACCGCATAGCTCGGTCTCATTAGCAGCCGTAGCCTGGCGGCAATTTAGACCCTTGCTTTTTGAGGCAGGGGGGAAGAGGCAACAGAGTCAGGCAATTTAGTTTAATTGCACGAGGCGTGTGGCCGAGCTGTACCCTCCCGCCCCGGCTCTCATCTTCCCCTGCTCCCGCCCCGCGCAGAAAGGGGCCGCTGCTCTGCGAAGATCTGACATGCATCACCCTCGGCCAGCTCTTTGCCTTTTATTCTGCTATTTATTAACTGATGCCCGCAGATAATTCCAACGTACTCTGGCCTCATTACGAGAAAGCAGACTCTCAGTTCAGTAATCTCCCAAGATAAAAGAAAACAAGGAAAGAAGAGGAGAAAGTCATTTATGTACTTCAGGCACTGCGCCGAGGCTCAAGAAACGTGGGCTGCTTTCGCAGCTACCACAAAGGTGTCCACGGGCAGGAGGATGGCTAGCCTTTGCCAAGATGCGCCTCAGCCTGCCTTGGTTAATGCTTGGTGGTAGCACACTCGTAGTTTTCTCCCTTCCCTTCCGAGCTGGGCACTGTCTCTTAGTTCATAGAATCAGAGAATAGTTTGGGTTGGAAGGGACCTTTAAAGGCCATCTAGTCCAACCCCCCTGCCATGAGCAGGGACAACCTCACTAGATCAGGTTGCCCAGAGCCCCGTCCAGCCTGACCTTGAATGTTTCCAGGGATGGGGCTTCTACCACCTCTCTGGGCAACCTGTTCCAGTGCTTCACCACCCTCATTGTGAAAAACTTCTTATGTCTAGCCTATATCTCCCCTCCTTTAGTTTAAAACCATTACCCCTTGTTCTATGACAACAGGCCCTGCTGAAAAGTTTTTCCCCATCTTTGTTACAAGCCCCCTTAAGTATTAGTTGTGCTTGGCCATCCCGCTGCTACGAAGGGATGGATATAGCACAACTGTGACATCAACAATTATAAAGAGATAGGATTATTATTGATTTAAAAGCCAGGCTTTTACTTTTGCCTTTGTTTTCTTTCTGCTGTCCACCCGAAAAGCCTCAAGCCCAACCTCCCCCGGGCAGCTGGCCAGAGGGTCAGGGTGCAGAAGGCCAGAAGTGACCATCATCTTCTCCTTCTAACCTGGCCTCCTCCACTACCGCCACAGCAGGGCTCTCTCCCTCTAATTTCTAAGCTGAGATCAGAGAAATTGTGAGTTAAAACACAGCCTTCAGTTGGGAGGAAGGAAAAAAAAAGAAAAAAAAAAAAGAAGTATTTTATACCTTTTCCCAACCTAGGAGTCTTAAAAATAAAAAAATAGGGATACTCTTTCTGGAAAAGCAGCAGCCTTTAACAGTTACCTTTTTCAGTTCAAATCCAGAACAATGACTTGTAAAAATAAAAACCCCAGAGCAGAGTGAGACCTGCCACGTTTCCAGAAGCTGAGCTCACAGCAGAGGGTAAAACCCAGGCCCCACAGCCCCGCTTGAGGCAGCTGAGACCGTACCCTGCCCTGCAGCGTGCTTCCCTCCCACTTGTGCCTTTCCGACTGTAAGGCTCTCCTGTTAAGCATGAATAATGAACCAATCTGGGTTAAAACTAACTTTCTTTTTCCCCTCAGCTATTTTTTTTTTAAAACCAGATCATCCGCACAAATCCTGTCCACAAAGCAGCTCTGCAAATCATTCATCTAGCGGAAGGGCTGCTGCCCAAGTGCAAGGGCAGAGCAAGCAGTCCGGGGCTTAACGCAGCATTTGCTGGTGATCTTCTCAAGAAACCATTCCTGCGTGCAGAAACCCACTGGTTAGCCTTATGGAAGAACTGTGGGGCACCTGGTCAGAGGAGAAAGTGCTCTCCACCACTTGTTGTTGCTTCTTTATTGAGGCCATTACTCCCAGGTAGCCTTGTCTTCGTCTAATTCTGCATCTAAAGTCAAAGCTAGACTCCATGCACGTGTTCAAACCCTCCTTGCATCCACATTAGGTGAACACAGCTGCAGCTTTTGGGGAACGCCAGGTCCCACAGCCATCCTTAGGAAGGGCTCAAGCCTGTACCTTTCTGCATTGCAATGCCTGAGGGATGGGCTGGCCATATTTCCCCATCCAAGCTACTCATCTGCATCCCACCTGCGCTTCCACATGCTGTAAGGCCTTCCCTTGGAAGGCAGAGGGCATTTATGGGCAGCTGGAGCCCTCCCTGCCCAGCGTGCCTGCTCTGAGCATAGGAAATCTGTGGAGCTGCACTGGGAGATGTGATAAGCACGAGCCTGCGTTCTGGCTCCTGCGATCATCACAAATGTGGCTCCTCATCTCTCCATGCTTATTACTTTCCAGTACCACCTCCTGGTTCCCTCTTGCAGCTTATGAAAGCTTGCGACCGTTTTTCATTAATGTCAGGGTGCATATTCTATAACTATACTTTGCTTTTATCCGCAGGCAATTATTAAACCACCTCTTATCTCTCCTTTTCTCCACTGCTAAATATGTCACCCATTCCAATATCTGCTCTACCATACTGGCTTACTACCTCTCTCCTTCCTTTCAGTCATGTATCAGCACTATCTGCTCTATGCAGCAGAACTAGGGAAGATCCAGACTATGGGGCTTGGGGGGGGGGGGCGGGGTGCGCACGGTGGTTTTTTGCTATTTGCCATTTTCACCTTGAGTCCTTTGCTAAGTCTACTTGCAGTAAATCAAGCCCTTTCACACTGTATAAGCATCTCTTTGCTAGAATAGTCTCTGGGACTGATGAATTCCCTATTGCTTTTGCATAATGCCCTTCTCAGAGCCCGTACAAAGTACTTTGTCATCCAACGTGAGGCCAATTTAAATATCTCCTGCCATACAAATACCTGTCATACTTCAAAGGTATGTTGTAGACCTTCATCCAAAAGCAGCTGTGCTGGCAACGCGTAACTGATACTGCTTCAGCTAATTTTACAGGAGCGGTTGCTTTGTAATATATACCATTTCTGGCCAGGAAGAATATCCAACCACCACCACCTGGTACAATTGCTTAATCTTCCCTACAGCAGCGCTGCTTCTTCAAAAATCCTATTTTCCTTTTCTATCCACACCCACTTCATATTTTCCTGAGGTGAGGCAGAATGCAGGACTTCCATCTCAGTTTTATAAATGTCCCACTATTTTTTTTTTCTCTTTACTGCTATGCCATAAAACACCAGGCAGCATCATTTATCCTGGAAGTCATTAATCCATTATTCTTAGATATACAGCAAATGCACCGATTATGCTGTAGGGTAATTGCTCACACTGGAATAGTCTTTCATGTACATTCATTGTTAGAAATGTATTCAGCTCTAGTTCCAGTACTCACTCCTAAGACACACAAAGTGAGCATAGTTTAGTAAGCTCTACCCAGCCTCCAAGTTTTGCAAAGGAATAAATTCAGGAACAAGATATTGATTCATTTCAGCTGGGATTTACGGTGGCTTTATTGCAGCCATAGCTCCTTAAGCTGCCATCGCTCTTTGGAGTACCTGAAATTGGTGCAGCCCTTTTCATAAATTCCACAGATGGGATTATGCTCTACTTTCACAATTTATCCAGGTGCTTTTTGCCAGGCTTTTGCAGCACATATACCACAGATCCAGATTTGAGGAATTCAGAAATGAGTTCATCACTATGTGACTGTACCAAATACAGCTCAGCATTTTTCTTTTAAATGTTCCATGCATCCACCATGTTTGGATCCAATTTTCACCTAATTACCATTACCTCTAAATACCTTTGGACAACTTACCCAGCAGGAAGGCTGCTTCAGCTTTGCTTTTTGCTGTGATGTTGTAAAAGCATGCTCATTTACCTTAAGCTGGACCTAGAGCATTTTCATTGTCACTGCCCCTGGACCCTTGAAAGTCAAGAGCTTTGCTGCTCCTACATCTACCTCCATTTTCAGTACCATGCTGTGAATCCTTACATTAATGACATATAGGCATACCGTCCCTCTTTATATACATATGGTCCCGCAAAGCAACGCCGTACCTTTTTAGCTGAGAAACACTTTTGTGCCAAGTACCTCTATTTTTGCTTCTCGGCTGAGAGGCAAACCCGGCCACCCCAACCCTGGGCCAGCTGCTCTACGCTGCAGCTTTTCCTAGAATTGCTACCAAAACTCCTAAGTGCTAAGCTCTAACTCCTAAATAACGTGGCTTCGCCCATTTTTTTTCTGGAGCCCATAGAATATCCTGACCCAGATCTGGCCCCACCACCACCTTTTTCTTTTTAAAGCCTTTGCCAAGGCCTTCGTGAAGACAGTGATATTCCGGTGTTGGAGCCTTCTGTGGGTGGCTTCAGCCAGAGCTGTCTCCCCACCTCCCACTAGTGACAGCTCTTTTTTCCACACAGGACACTTAATTCTCTCTCAATTCCAAGCATATTAGCCCAAAACCCAAATGTTATCTTCCTTCCAAAAAAAAAAAAAAATCACCAGGCTACTAGGAGGCAGTTTGGTAAGCTTGTCAGAACTAATTCCCATTTCATGTTGTTCATAACACTAATCTTAGGTTGCTCTGTTAAAAGCTGTAGCAGGCACATAAAAAAGAGTACATCTTATAACTTCATTCCCCTCCAAACTCACTGTTCTTGAGGAAGACATGTCTTTAGCTTGAGAAACCTACTTTTTTCCAGTCCATGTACGGCTAGCAGCTCGCTCTTTGGCTGTACCTTCCATAGCAGGGGTTTCTTCCATCTGCATGCCAGGTCCACTCTCACAGCATTTAATCAATCAGCCACAATCACAACATATTCATCAATAGATATCTGCCTCTCTGTAACCCCAGATATCGAACGTTCCCACCTCACCTCCTATCCTTCCAGCTTCTCCTGCTGCAATACGAGCCCTACCTACATTACACGTGTATTTTCTTATTCTCTTCACGCTCCTTGTCTTATTGACAATTTCATAAGTGTTTGTATAAGATGCTACACAGAATTTGACAGGTGTTTTACTTGCATTAAAAGGGAAAACATTTCTGGTAAGCAATATTATTATTACGTTATGCCTAGTGGGATAATCATATAAGCGTTTCAACCTTTTAAGCAATGCTTTCCTTTTTTTAAAGTCATCTTGTTTTACTCAATAAAATCAGGTGGAGTAAAACCCTCAGTTTCTATACTGACAGCATTGCACATCGAAGCAAAAGTTTGCCTGAGCTTTTCCTCATGTAGGCTACATTTTGTGTGCAGATTACAGCATTGTGCCCCCCAAACCATGATCAGAAGAGACTGAAGTAACCCCCACCCAGGTATCCACTCTTTCCTTCCATCCTTTCCATGCAAATACACAGCCGCATTGAAGAAGCTTGCTGTAGGCCCAGTTGCTACCTACCCGCAATATATTTGTTGTCAAACAAGAAAAATGAGGATTCTGAAATCATGACCACCATGATGGCAAGACAAAGTCCTGTGCTGAGCAGGAGGCTCTGCTGACCCCACCGCCAGGCACAACGCTCTTGTTCCAGCAGAAACAGGCATGACCTCCTCATTGAAAATAAACAAAACAACACAGGTCGTGCCTGAAGAATTCAGAACTATATCCACCGAAGTAATTTTTTTTTTTTTTTTTTTAAATTGCAACTAGGATATACGTGCTTTTCTAGCTGCTCAGCAGGTTGCTCTCTCTGTATTGTTTAAGGCCATGGTAATTGTTAGCAAAACTCAGGTGCAAACACTCAGGCTCCTTTGGCCAAAGAAGCCCTGCAGCTGCCCATGATAGAGCAGGCTCTGCTTTTATAAACTTCTGGCTCATTTTCAAGGAAAAAAAAGCTGGAGGATCTAGGTTTAGGCATCATCTGATACAAAAAAGTCTCCAACGCGGAATTGGCCGTGTTGTTGAAGACATGTGGTGTAGGATGAACTTTTCAAAAGGTCTCAGCAACAGCCTAACTCTGCTTCCCCAACATGCCAGCTTTAACTTCAAAAGGACTGATGCCAATCAATCCCGAACACTTGGAAGATCTCTTCTATAGGATTTCCAGTTAAACTGTTTAATGCAAAATATCATATTGTCTTTTAGGAACCATAAGGAACAAACATCTTTTAATAAATAATTGCATATATGGTGACACAAAGTTCCATATTTATTATGTTAGCAGTTTCTCAATTAAACATCTCCATTTACACCTAAAATGTTTTATTTGGCTGCCAGCATAACAAACGCAGTCTGTGATGCAGGAGCAAAGCTGGCTTTTGGTGATTCTCGTGTCAACAGAATAAAAATTTAGCAGATCAGACTCTGCCTCCAGATGAACTTGTGCATGAGGGAGCTTACTTTCGTCCTGCAATTGGCTGTTAATTAGCTATGCTATACTAAGTAGAGCATAAGGCAGAAAAAAAGTCTTACAGAACTTTTGTAATTAATGAAAAAGTATGTTTAAGTCCACAGCTTGAATTAAAACATACACAGGAGAAGGAAAATCTTTCTTTGATAAATTCCAGGCTACTATGATGAGTATTTTTAATGAGCTGAACCAAAGCATTTGAATGGTTAAGATCTGGATTTACATTTTGGGGCATAGATCCACCATTATTTAAAATCTTTGGTAGTATCTAAATGGTTGAAAAATATTTTTGCTGCTGTAATATAGTGCTCATATCAGTAAGGAAGAGCCTGAAATGATTACAAAATAACATGCTGCAACCAAGCGAGAATGATATACAAAATAAAACATCTTCAGAAAACATGGCATGCATCTCCAGCACAGTAACACAGGATGGTCGTGGGCTCTGAACAGTACTTTCCCTGTGGCTTGAGCAGCTTGTCATTTCTGCTTTCTACTGCAGATCTCAAATGGCACCACTAAGTGAAATACGATTAATTTTTTTATCATCTAAAGTAGAGAAAGGGAAGAAGGGAACTGATGAAATCTGTTCTGGAGTTTATGATAGACAACACACTAGAAAGAAGGTACCTGCAAAGTATGGGGAGGCAAAAATAGAGCAAGAGTCAAAGAAAATGGATAAGACAGAGAAGGAAGCAGAGTGGAGGGTCAATACCCTTTTAAAAAAAAAAAAGCATTCCTATGTTTTTAGGTTATAAACATGTTCAACTCACAAACGCAATGCAGTTGTAGTTCCATAGTAAAACAGGAGCATTATCGTTTCTGTTAGGGCTTTAATACCACAAGCAAGGAGCCCGATTTGTTTATCAGTGCCAGCTTAGCAGATGTAAGCTGAATATCCTGCATCATTTCCCACGCCTTGTTCCCCACTGGTGAGGTTCCCTCTGCCACATCTGAGACGCGGTCTCCCTGGCCTGAGCGTGGTTGCACAGAGGCACAAGGTCCAACAGGCTGCCGACGCCACAGCAGTAGAGCCCACCTCTCCAGCACAACTTTAGCTCGAGTTTAGCCCATTATTTTCAAGGGTAGAATAAAATATTTAAAGAAGGGTATTTTTAAGGAGAAAATTCTGATTAATGTCATAGCCAGGTAGCACACATGTGAGACCAAAAATAAGGCCCCACTACAATAAGCATCCTAAATGTGTCATTTATATTGAAGTTAATGCAAGCCATATACGGCAACTGGCCCCCAGGAAGAGAACACATCATGGCATGGCATTGCGGCTTCTCCTGCCGTCGTGGTTTATAAGAACTGTGTAAATAAACACCAAGAGAAAATAACTAAAGGTCCTTGATTTGGAGATTTCAGTACTTTACCAAAGACCCTGTGGGTGCCAAAGAGTTTTTACACTGCCTTTCAACTAAACAAATAAGATATGTTTTTCCTAGGATTATTTTTCCTGTGTGAGGAGGAAACTCGAATTCAAAACAATTACTTCAGACTTCCAGGAGGAGAGTGCTCAGGCTTTCTTGGTCATAAATGCATTAAATACATCACACTTCGATAAAAGAGAAAAAAAGCCATCTTGAAGTCTGGAAGTACTACCCAGCTCTCTTTCAGGACATCAGCAGGACAAGTGGATGTCAGCATACATATTCCAAAATGCTGAAATGCCACTTGCCCCTGTGACCTGGATTCTCAGAGTTTAGCCTTGAGATCCTAAACTTACCTTTAAGGATTTTGGGGAACTGTCTAGTGTGCAAAGAGATAACAGATGAGATATTTAGCTTATTTGCTGAGTGTCCTGTTATTCAAGCTAACAGAAGCTTTGGATAGCCCACATTTTAAAAAATCTCGGTGGAAAGTAAATCCAACAACACAGAAGTTTCCATTTGTTTGTAAACATGACAGCCCCTCACCGACACACTACACCCAAAATACTGTACTGATTTCTGAAAATCTTTCATACGGGCTTAGATCTTCAGGATCCCAAATACTGCACCTATTGCTCCTTTCTTTATTGCTGTCTTCAGAGTGCTTTGTTCCAGGGTGGCGTGCTGACACGCATGCATGATATATAATCCCGTGGTTTATCTATGTGACTCAGAGTTAACTTGCCCAAACGAGAGGTTTAGCAAAGATTTCTCCTGTCACAGGGCTTTGATGCCTGAGAGAAGTCAGACCCAACCCGGCATTTTTCCTTTTATGAACGTTTTATGTTGCCCACCCCTTCCAGCACTAGCAAAGCTCGGTGTCCGTGCTTTCATCTCCGCTTCCGCAGCCTCCTTGCCCTTGGCAGCGGTGCAGCTGCGTGGCTGGCTCCTGGCTGCCGGGAAGACCTGGGATTTATTCCCAGACAGGAAAACCCGTGTAGTGACTGGAGAATTAATTACTTCCTTTTATTCTAACTTTAAGAGAAATTTATGGATTTCTGAATCCTGTAAATTGATCATTTCTACCTGCATCGTATCTCTGCCTGCCTTGTATTTACCACCTGGTCAATGCACCTCAAACTTCTCAAGTGGCCTCTAATAGAGCGGACTGCAGAGATTGAAAGTCCCTGGGGACTTATAAGCACTCTTGCTTATAAAAAGTGCTATCATTTTAAAAAATTGTTTTCTGCTTCAGTCAAGTCATATGAAAGCTGCAATCTTCTGTCTCAGCCCCTTAAGCTGAATTACTCCTCTGGCTTTAAATGAGCTCACTTGACATCAGTGGCATATAGCTGATGTGGCCAGATTCCCTTCTCCTTTGCTGTAGGCTTTGCCAGGCTGCTAGAGAAGCCAGGTCTGCACCAGGCTGCTATTTTGAACCTTAGCCACCTGCTTCACAGCTAGATCCTAAAACCCAACCTGAAGAAGCCGAGCATCACTGCGCTAACCCTATGTGAGATAAGGACTTCCCCGTTCCCATGAGAGCACCCCCATGTTACCCCCATGTCCTGCCCCTGATCGTAATTCCCTTCTCTTGTCCTGTATTGTTTTGTGCCTTTTTATATTAAATAAACCAGATGCACTTATTTCCTTACAGATTGGTGAAAGCCTATGACAGCCTCTTTGTCTTCCTGTCCTCTGCATCCTTCATTTTCTCACTGAAGCTTGCACTACAAGTAAAACATTATACTACCGATGTGCCACCACAGCCACTTTCTCCTGCTCCAAAATCTGCAGGTGTTACTCATGCCTGAGGCCACAGAAAGGAGCCAACAGCCTTGTCACTGGCCATGGCGTTGACAGCTGCACCGTGTCTCCAAGTAACCCCTTCATATTCACAAAAAGAAGAAATGAGAGGGCAGCTGCTTACGCTTCCCCACACTAAGCGCTGCTGGCATGTCTTCCCAAAAGCATTACAACCCAGAAAAATAAATTCAAAACATGTTAATTCTCTCTGGCTTAAAAAAAAATAAACTGTAAATTAACCGGTAGGTTTATTTTCCCTCTGATTTTTGTTTTTTCCAGCCAGTTGGTATTTTTTCCTAGATTAACATATTGCTCCTGTTTTTACATTAATTTAAAACTCTGATCTTCTTAATATTGAAATTTCACATCTGCTAAAAATAATGAGAGCAGCTTTAACCCTGCACATAGTTTTAATTCGGTATTTAAAAAAAAAATCCAAGCTAATGAGTATGCCATCCTTGCTGTTATGAATGAAAACCCACGCAGTTATTTGGGACATAAATAACCAGTCTTGTTATTTTCAACACAGCGGGAAAGTGACAACAATCTAGGGACAACTCCAAGGACCATGATACTGGGGCTTTTGCACCCCAGGACCTTCTTCCCTTCTGGTGGCTACGTTAACTGGCTTCCAAGCTTTGGACCCAACAAACCACCTAAGCACAGGGGTAGCTTTTCACGTGAAGCAGCACATACACACCGCCGTGCTGGCAGCTACGCGGAGGCACGGCAATCGAGTGTTGCTTCTTCAGCTCAGCCCCATTGCGCAGGCGGCCACTGCCGTTGGGTTGGATGCCTGCTCTAGTAATAATAAGCATAGCCCATTACTGTCTGCCAGCTATGGTCCCAGTCCAACTCTTTTCATGTTCTTCTCACACAAGCACAAATGTTTATCCCATTTAGTTGCTATTCTTCTCCAGTTGGCAACTTCGTTCAGGAAGCCCACATGTTCTCCTAGCTTTCCACCACAATGAGAGCTGAGGCATCTGCTTCTCTCACTGCTCATCGGTGCATACATCAGGGCATACCCAGCTCTCTGCCTAACCACATTTCATCTCAGATGGTGCCAGGCTAGCGCTTTTCACCAACAGTAGTGCTAATTTGATGAGGAATGTGCTCCTCTGGAGATGAACTGCTGCTTAATGGTTCCTGGTAACCCTAATACTTTTGGAGGGTGTTGACCCATTTCAATCCCATTAAAAATGAGAGGAAATAGTCTCAGACCTATCTGGAGCCCTAGAGGTTTTGTGGAAAACAGGCAGCTAGAGAGAGACACTGCAGATCACAGCACACTTGGCCTCTCCTGTGGGTGGCATTTTACAATGGGCTTTCTGTGCGGAAAAGGGAATTAAGGGACAAAAGGCACAAAGAATGTGGCAAACCAGGCTTAATTAGCTGTGCCGCTCACAGAACAACTTGCATTTGACTCTGGACAATTATCCGGCCAATAATGACATCTTCAACTCAGCATAAATCTTAGATGAAGACAGGGGAGGTTTCGAGGCCGTTCAGTTACATGCTGTCCCACACATAATCATGGTCTACAACAATTTAGTCTATTGGGATATTTTTATTTTGCTGTTACATAAAAGCGTCCAAAAGATAGCTTAGGTAAGGAAATCAGCTGTGAAAGTGAGGAAGATAATTGTCTTCCAAAGCAGCTGAAAGAGAAAAGTAACGTAGTTTAAACAGCTCATATTGACTAGATGAGTTAGTATTTTATTTTCTCCTTTTTTTTTTTCCTGTCAAGAATACTCACAGAATATGCCATAAAGCAAGTTCTAATTCTCACAGCTTTCCTATTTTTAGGCCTCAACACTATTTTGTTTACTTGTTTTTAAATTTGATGGAAATAATTAAGGGGGCCCTTAAAAGACTTCTGTTACTTTTGGCTGGTTTCATCCTTAGGCTTGTGCTGATAGAAAGAAAACCTGATACTTGTTAAAAGCTAATAAAGGCATTAGTTATTTTAAAAATATGATAAAAAAACCTAGCAAACATTCTCAGTTGATTTTGTAGTCGTTGTTAGAAGTCACTGGAAGTTTGTAAGAGTGCTACCACATGAATCGCCAGGCTGTTCTGCAGCGTGGTCCTCAGCTTGCTATGGGCCACACAC
Organism: Phoenicopterus ruber ruber; assembly: GCA_009819775.1. NCBI lineage: Eukaryota > Metazoa > Chordata > Aves > Phoenicopteriformes > Phoenicopteridae > Phoenicopterus > Phoenicopterus ruber. Next base: position 59,642,848 of record CM020216.1, on the reverse strand, counting down.
TCCTCTGTCAACTCTCCTGACATGAAACAGAGGAAAGCCAGGTACAATCAAGAGCAAAATCCATGAGTGAGCTTTGGCAAACGTATTGTTTACAATGAATTTGTGTGTTGAATCTATATGGAGCCTGTCCAAATGCCCTGAAGCAAGAAATGTCATTTATATTCATATCCCTGAAAGGAGGAGAAAATTATTCCAAAAGAGTTACAAGCTGCTGAGCATGGAAGAAGGCCAGGCTTTCAGACAAAATCTGCGTTGCTGAGCGTAGGCACAAGACAGGTATTGTTCCTCTTTGCAAAGCCACTTATTTCTACATGGATGCTGTTTGTCATCAATACCCTTCGGTTTCAGGATGCTGCACACCCATAGTATAATAACATTTTCCCGTAGGATAAGCAATTACAATGAGATGCTGCAGGGCACAGGAGGAGGAAGAACAATCGGTAGGCTATTGGCTTTTTCTCACTACATCCCTTAGCAATGGCCTTTGTCCTCACGGTCTGTTCTGGACCATCAGGTGGTTTTTCTGGCTGGTGCATCAACCAGTTCTCCCTGATTGCCCACGGCTGTGGCACAGCATCCCTGAGAGACCTGACGCAGAGCTAGGTCAGGCCTCAGCAAGCCCACTGCTCTCTCAACCTTCCTCTGGTCTCAACAGAGATCTCCTTACATGTTCTTCAAAGATTAACACACGAGATCTGTTCTTTTGGCCTAAATCATTTATGATTTGCATTCTGCATGTCTTTCCCTCCTCTGAGTTATGCTGTTTGCATGCAGATCCCTGAGTAACTGTGAGTTAGTGCTGTTCTGCTGATAGGGTCAAGTCTATTTCATTTTAAACCTGCAAAAATACACACCTCACCACTGTAAAAGGTCCAGGACCTCCTTCGTTTATACCCAGGAAGGGCATAGGCTGAGACAGACAAAAGCAAACCTCCAGCTGCACAGAAAAGTGAAGGCTTTGCATCCCGATATGACATTGTCCAAAGAACACCTTACTCAGCTGAGAGCTGAAGTCTTGGGCGTTGGCTGTCTCACAGAGGAACACAGAGAGAAGGCCACTGAGATCAGCCATGCCCTGCCTGGCACCTTCGGAGGTGCACAGAGGGCTATGGACCATTTATGTGATTTCCTGGCATTCAGGCTGGTGTTCTGAGTCAGCAGGACATGGGGGGACAGGCCTACATATGTGTGCAAGATTAGGACAAAGAGGGACTTCATTTGTTTGAGTGATTTTAGCATCTTCTGTTAAATCCATTTTTCAGGCTCTGCAAAACTGTCTCTACTGTCCTGGTCACTTCTAATCCCCCTTTCACTGCTTTGAAGGAGCACCCAAGGTAAACCATATGCCAGAAGCAAGCCACATTACTGTGGGTATCTCTGAAGGGTACAGGTTACCCTCAGAGCCGAGAAACTGTAATTGATGGGAATTGGGAGACATGCTCATTTCAGTCACTTAACACAAATGCACAGCAAACCCTATTCAGCAATCCACAAAACCAAACCCTAGAAAACAAATAAACAGTAATATTGAATATGCCATTTTTTGATTCTGCGATCAAGAGTTTGCCATAGACTATATATGTAAAGCAAGTTGAAAGACTTTGTTTTCTCTAATTAGTCATTGCCCACATTGCCACGTGCTGATGAGATTAAAGACTGATTCTGTTCTTTGCTGGGATGTCTCAGTAATGCTGTCCTTCCTCTTATCCTTCCTTCCAGAGGGTAGGCACTGACCTGCAGGCGTGACAAGTCAGGCTCGGAAAGCAAAGGCACCTTCTCTTCTTCCAAACATGCTGCTTCTCTCTAGCCTGACAGCATCAGTGAGCGGCAATACGCAGCAGAGAGAAAAGGGGATGAGAGAGGCAATGGAAGAGACGTGGGTAGCGGGAGCAGCAGGGGAAATGGAGACACCAGAGGACAAGGTGGGAGGGAGCAGGAAGGAGACCCTAGTTCAGCAGTCATCCTTCCCTGAACTAAATGTGAGGATTGCTGGCCAAAAAAAAAAAAAAAAAAAAGGGAGCAATTTAGCCTGGGTGTTGAAGAAGCAACGATCATCATGGCTCAGTCTTGGTCTGGCAGAATCGGCCACAACTGCCTCTCTACACGCAGTGAGAAACACACGGCTTCGTGTCACCCTGGCTACAGGGACTGAAGGAAGGGGAAATCTGGGGATGGAGGATAATTCAGTGGCTGGGGCTAACACAGAGACCGTTCTCTCGTCAGCCTGGTGTTAGCCTCCCCTCTTTCTTAGACCATTGCTGATTTCAAGGCAGTTGGCCACACTTTGAAATACACAGTTATGTAGCCGATAGCAAGAAAACACATAAGCACTTCTTTGCCTACAATTGGCTTTTCAAAAATGCTTTCTCACCACTTCTGAGACTCGGCTACTAAGCACACTGAGAGAGCAAAAAGGGCACCTGGGAAACCTTGTATATGGCAGGAAGAAAAAGCTGCTGGTTTTCTTGCATTGTACAGTTCCTCTGATTGCCTCTCCCCTTCCCTTCCCCCAGGAAAAAGTGGAAGAGAATAATCAAACTGGGGCAAGAGGGCCATATAAGCGGTGTCTGAAGTCAACACCAATCCAAGGTACAGTCTGCTCTATGTGTAAACATACACAACATGTCCAGCTGAAACAACTGAGCAGAACTGGCCCTCAGAGGTTTAGTACTAATGAAAAGATTTCCATTAATGTCAACTATAAGTTGCAGAGAGATGGAGCCAGCTGGGCTCCCACACTGCAGCACCTTTGTTTGCTACATGCTAACCTCAACAATTGTCATCTGCCAACCATAAAATTGGTTTGTTATTGGGTTCTATGCATCAGGGTCTGTATTCTTGCAGGCTTAAGAGCAGATTTGGGGCCATGCTGGCCCATGGTCTCAACAGAGGATGCACAAGGCAGTGGGAAGAAAACATGACTAAAGGGCATTTCTATGTTCCCTGAGCCTTCCCGGTTCTCTTGGCATTGAATGCCAAAATGATACCGTTCCACAGGCCAGAAATTTTGGGGGCTGGTAACTGGTTGTTGCTTATCTTTGCAAAAAGAAGTCAAGCCCACTGGCACTGGGATTAGTCCAGGATTTGTGCTCTGTGGAAACTGCTAGATACCATGCTCCCGATTAATCCTTTTCTTTCTACAGGGGTACCAAGCTGGTAAATTAGGCCCCAAGGAGTTGCAAAATACCAAATTTTCCAGGTTTGTCTTTCATCTGATCTTTCCCATAAATGCAGCCTCTCTGTCAAGTCCTTCATTCCCTATTCCTACTCTTCCAGTCTCCCCTGACTCTGGGCCTTTGCCCCTCTGGCTTATTTCAAACCTCGCTGATGCAGAATATCCGTCTGAGGGAGGGATGTTTGCCTGGGGAAAAGAGCCAAAGAGGACATTTCCATCTCTTTCACAGGGACTGATGAGTGGAAGGGAGAGTTCACAGTGGCTCCTCCAACAACGCTCCTTTTTTCTGCCTCTCAGTAAAACAGGCATTAAGAAATAAACTTCATCATTTGGATCCCCTGCCTATCTAAATCTTCTTGCTAATACTTCAAAACCCTGTCTTACAGACAACAAAGTCAACAACAGCCTATTATTGCACCCATCGAGCAAGAACTGCCCCTGGTAAATTTTTACTCTTCTGTGTTTTTCTGTTTTTGGGGGGTAGATAAATAAGAGCAGAAGTTTCTTGAGATCAAGAAAGAAACAGGGCACTGACATACAACAAAACTGCTGTTTTATTCAAACTGCTTTCTGTGGGAAAAAGAAACTGGCTATCGGAGCTACTTCTAAGCAACCAGATCATCGTGAGATTCAGAAATGCATGTCTAGGGAAAATATGCATCCCAAGCGCAGCTGAATAGGAGATGTCCAGATGTCATTCTTTTTCCATTCTGGGAAGGGGAGAAGGTTTCCTACAAAAACATATTTTTCCCACTGTCTTAGCAAAAGATGCATTAATAAATAAGCATCACAACTATGAATCTCTGCCCCCGGCTCCATCTGTAAGCACTACGAGACTCCAAGAGAGTCTTCACACAATAACACTAAATATAAATTTCAGGCTGCACTTCTTTCTCAGAACCACAAAACCAGGAAGAACAGCTAAGTCCATGCTGCCAAGCTGACAATGTACCCTGAACAGTTACATTTGTCTAGGTTCCTTCATTGGTCGCTGCTAGCGTACAAATAGACCTTACCGAGCACTGGTCAGATTTTTTACTGACCAGGTCATGTTTTTTCCATTAATGGATGAACCACCAAGGAATCAACAGGCAGTTTCTGCTCATCCCAGAGGAGCAAAGAGGTTATCTTGAGGCACGCTCTCTCCCTGGAACGCGATTAACACTTGCAAGACATGACAGCATGGAAGAGACCCAAGGCTGATAAAGCCCTCTCTAGGGAAATTTCTCTCCAAACACTCTCCCAGCTATGTTTTCTGTAGCACTGTCATGTTATGCACTAAGGTTTTGCTAGTTAGGTGCAGACATTGGAGTACAGGAGGGTGATGAGGGATAATAAGTGGATACCAGCACACTGGACTTCTTTGGAGGTGAAACGGCCAGCTGCAACTGGAGGATAAACTTGGGTGAACTTGGCCTTAGAAAGTAAACTATGCTTTGGCAAGGTTGTAGGTTGCTATTTCAAGAGCAAGAAGGGACAGTTTTTGGAATAAAGTTCATAGCGTAAATGAGTTATGGGTAACATTTTAATTGATTATGTAAAGTAACTCACAAGTACAAGCTGATAGCAGGAGCACAGTCCTCTGGGATCAATCCCAGGGACTCCCTCTGAGATCAATACCTCCTTGACATCCCAGCCTTTATTATATAACAATACCTACTTCCTTAAATCCTTAATTTCCCTAATTTTTTCCACTCTTTTTATTCATAGAAATCCTCACTAGTTCACATCAGTTTCAGTTAACTTTCAGAGTGTCCCTTTTCCTTCTGACTTTTCTAACTTCTCTGCATCCTCACCTCTGTGGTCCACCTTCTCTCTCTATATCAGCCTTCTGAAACTTTGCTAGCATTAATTCATGTTTCTTCACAACTGTCCAACAAGCTCTCATAATAATTCTCAGTATTTTGTAGCTTCCAGATCCCTTCCAGGGATTCAAGACCTGTGCTTTCCATACATTTCTTCAAGTTTCTTTCTAAGCCCTTCATCTTTATGCATGAGAATGACCACCAGTATTATAACGTCATTTTATTAGAAAAAGCTTACTAAATTCCTGTGCACAGTAGATACTCTGAGCATGTATGGGGTAGCTCTAACCAAGCAGAATTTCCTAGCAAATTTATGTCTCTGTGGAGACATGGATTCCTTAGGCTATCAACTCCTTTAGCTATCTTCTCATTAACTCGTCACATCTGACCGGAGAGGAAGGACTCAGTTCTGCTGACCCGCAGCTTCCAGAGTAGCAATAGCAAAAGGTCAACAGCTGAATGTTGTGGGACTTGTGATCAAGGACTCAGTGTCTCCTGCTTGTGTTACTTGTTTGATTGCTAAATAAAAACCCTGCCAGTCATGTCAGTGGGCTTGTGCCACATGCTGGACATGCTCCATACCATAAGTTACCTTGTTCTTGCCTTCTTCAACCTTCACAGCCCAGGCATCACCCTGCCTCCACCAGCTGCCTTGGCTGCAATGCGCAGGCCAGGGACTTCACACAAGGAAAATCACTTGCCAGCAAGGCACCCTCTGGCACCTTAAAGTGGCATCTCCACGTGCCACCTCTCAGCGAACACAAGGCATCCAGGGCTTCCCAAACTCCATTGTGCGTTCCTGCCCATATCTGTGGAGGACATAGACCTGTATGACACAGCCTGGAGAACACCTCCAGGGTGTCTGCAAATATGCAGCCTATCCAGCACTGCTACAGGCATGGTGATGAGTCCTGTCCTCTTGAGCCCACCCTCCTCCCAAGCAGAGCAGACCCCCGAGGACTCCTTTTTCCTCCATCAGTTCACATTTATTATTTTGCCTTGTTCCAGCATCTTGTGGTTTACAAACCCAAATACTTTCCTCCCTCCTCATCCCCACTCTGGGCTTCTCTACACCTTGCTTGTAACCTTGGTACTAAGTAAGGTGCTGTATAATATGCAGGAACTTGTTTTTCATGTATTGGCCTGGCACACAATGCTCTAATTGCTATTTTTATGCTTCTTAAATGGATGTCTTGCCACTCGCATTCTGAACAGCTTTTAAGTCTTTTTCTATGTCCTCCCGCTGAGAACTATTAATGTCCACCGATAACCTCTGCTCTTGGACCCTTGCTCGCTGCTTCTCCTCCCACCAGTCCCTCCAGCCAACAGAGGCCCCAGGCTGACATCTTCCCCAGCATCCCAAATCTCTCTTTCCCTCCGTTTTGTAACATTTTCCCTTTTGGGATGCCAGATTCCCTCCCTGCCCCCAATACCATCTCATCTACTGATTACTTAAAAATCATGCATCACTTCTGTCACTATTTCCATATAAAAGTGTACACAGTTTTTGTGACAAAGCTGTCATGGCAACTTGAAGTTTGTCAGGTTTTCACATTATACATAATGTGCAAAACTGCACATTATTAAACATGTTCTGATGCTCCCAATTACTTACAAATTATTGCATTGCCAGATTCCACTGCTATATTCAGTCAACATTTGTCATCCTGAAGAAAACTTCCAGATTAAGTTGCCGTTGCTTCAGGGCATTGAGGAGGGAGGGTGCTGCTCTGTCACGCCTGGAGCAGAATTAGAGGAGATCAAAGTCTCTAATACTTTTCTGGCTCGGCTGGTGGATGGACTTAAGAGGTGCAGTAGGATGGGCTGCTAGGG